>CM048819.1:31165481-31832981 GCA_026586065.1 Dioscorea zingiberensis
CGAGCTAATTGTGCAAAGATGGTGATATCGCCATGTAGCCAAAGGAACAAGTAGTCCTTTAGCTTAACGACACCCCGCTCTTCACCAAATAGATAATCCACACTGCCTTCACCAAATATATCCGTAATATAAAGGATAGTTAGTACTAGTATCAAGTCCTTGTGGATTCGACTACCCTACCGTTGGGTACTTTACTACTTGATCGATCTGGATATACTTATGGGAGAGTATAGCCTATATTTGTGCATGGCTACACTTGTAGAACACGGAAGAACACATCGCTTCTTTAGAAGCACGCCAATGCTTCGAGAAGATGAAACATACTCGCGTAAAACTTTGGTTCTAGATTAACACTCATTCAAAGACGTAAGGCCAACTACATGCCCGCGATTTGGAAGGAGGCGAAAGTGAAGCTGCTAGCTACTGGTCTAGTCGCTTCTAAATCACAAAGATCCCGCCTAGGAGAATGATGAAGTGGACACCTTGTAAAAGCCCGCCTCTTCCCAAGGGCCGGACTCAAGTTTCCCCACAAATTCCAACAACTCCTTGCATGGAGCATCGACTAGAGAGAACTACCATCGACGTGTGTGATGTCCACGTATGAGTTATACTGCTAGCTAGACCCTCACCAAGAACTACTTAAGGTATGGAACATGACCGCCAACCTTGAAGGAAGCCAGAAAATTGTGAACAAGTTAACCAAATTTACTCTCATAAATGACCAACTCTATAAGAGGGCTGTGAAACGATGTCGTGATTCTACTTGGGTTCAAGGATCACAAAACCGACTCACGGCTTTGGGAAATTAAGGAAGGGGAATGTGGTAACCACCCTGGAATCCAGAGCCCAGTCCACAAAACCCTTAGAGAAGGGTATTATTGATCGAACATGGCCAAGGTGTGGAGGCCCACGTGAAGAAGTGCAAAGCTTGCAAGTTGCGCCCCTCAAAACCAACACGTTCCAATCGCTTAGCTCTTTCTCATCATGAGTCCTAGACCCTTTTCATTCTTGGGGTCAACACCCTCAAGCCATTCCCCTATGGCGCATTAGGTAGTCAAGTTCCTTATTGCTGCCATAGACTACTTCATAACGGGTAAAAGCCGAATCACCGGCTAAGATCACAGAAAGCAAGCTTGCCAAGGTTTCCTATGGAAGTTAGTTGTTCCGTTGCTTGATATCCTTTGGCCTTCATATCGGATAATGGGAGACAGCTTGACAACTATAAGTATAAGGACTTCTATAGTAGGTCGAGAATCATAGGCTAAACTCATATCGGTGACCTATCTACAACCCAATGGGCGTGTAGGAAGTCACCAATCGGACTCTCCTCTCGAGTCTCAAAACCCGAAGTCTAGTAGGGTAAAAGTCTAACTTGGTGGATGAACTACCGGGCTTTGTGTGGGCGTATTTAGACCATGTGTCAAGCCAACGGGGAAACCCCCTTTAGTTTGGCTTTCAAAGAAGAAGCGGTCATCCCGGCAAAGATCAACAATCCAACCCCTCCGGATAATACAAGGCTTCTAAATTCGATAGAAAACGAGCAGGAGAGCCTATATGTTTAACCTCGACCTCAAAGAAACAAAGGTAACGAAGTTGGTGTCATGGCTATGATCTAGATACCAATGTAAAGTTCGACCCTTCTACAACGCCAAGGTGCACATAGTTACCGGGCCCAAGTAGGGGACCTAATCCCTACCTGGGAGGAACTAGTTCCATCGAAATGAGACCCAAACCAAGAAGTTGACTACCAACGGGATGGCCCATATGTTGTCATGGGAGTTGTCAGCCCGACACTTATCGGTTGGCAGTAGGATCGAAGGCCAAATACTCAACCCATGTCCTTTCTCACTCAAAACACTTTAAGAGATACTACCAAGAATCAGAAACTATCTTGCACCGTAATGAAATCTTGTGCAACCTTGTCCATACACGGTCTTGTCTTTACATCTCAGATTCATTAAAAGTCCCTCCTTAGGGTTGAGCCCAAGATCTCGTTCAAAGTCCCTCTCCAGGGTTGGGCTCTTCTCAAAGATAGTTTGAAGTCCCTTCTCAGGGCCAAGACTAAGGGCTCTTTCAAAGTCACTCTTTAGGGCCAAGCTCTTCTCAAAGCTTGTTTGCAGCCCCTCTTCGGAGTCAAGCCTTCCTCAGAGCTCGCCGAGGTCCCTTCCGAGGGACCCAACACCCAAAAAAACATGTTAAAGACCCCCGAGGTGCTGAGCAGAGAGAATCTTCTCTGACAGCAGTTATACCATCGATAAATGTCAGGTCATCAAGAAAAGATCATCCCCCATGAGAGGAAAACAACAAAGTCCTCTTGACCATCATCCCGATTCTGATATTCCTGGAAAGATCATCCCCCTTTGAGGGGGAGACTACAAAGTCCTGTAGACTCCGGCACCCAATTGAGCCTCAAGAAAAAGATCATCCCTTTCAAGGGGAAGACTATAAACTCCCATCAACCCTAGTAAGTCCAGACTCACTTTATGGACGGGACCCTCGACAGGAAACACTCGCGCCATTCTACTCAAATACAAATGAGTCAAAAAATAAGATCGGGGGAGGCCCTTTAAAAAGGTGCCAGTGATACTCATCTCTCAACACCCCAAAACAATAGAAGACATAGAAATTCCGAAATAAAACACTTTATTAAACAAGAACTACAACAGAAATATAAGAAAGAGCAATACAGGGTGCCTAGATAAAAGGATGCTGGTGGGGGAGGTACTAAATGACTAGCTGGAGCGTCTGATAAGTGCATAATAATACATATATTATCATCATATTTACATGTACTTATCTTGTTCCTTGCATCTATTTCTCTTTTTTTCGTCTTCTTTGAGTTTGTTTTCATGTTTAAACAAGTAAATAGGTCACCGGAGCAAAAGGAATAGGAAATGGAACATTCCAAAGTAAAGAAGTTTTAAAAGAACACTCATAGAGAAGTGCACCTACTCACAGAACCGATCTATATGGCCATTCTAAAAGAGTACGGGCGCGCATCTGCCCGTACAACTCGCTAAATTTTGAAAACGCGTGAAACCATGTCGCATGAAGAGATGCAAGGGCATGCATCATATCAACATGCTCGTGCTTGGCAGATTTAAGTCTATAAATAGCCAATGAACTTATTTTGGAAGAGGACTTTTGGGTAGATCAGTCTCGGGCAATCTTCGCAATAACGGCTAGGGTTTCTAGAGAAGATTGAAGATGGAGGAGACATCGAGCAAGTGATTTTTCTATGTTTTTCCTTATGTCTTCCTCTACTATCTTATTATGATTTTCCATAATATGAGAGGCTAAACCATCTATGGTGCCCTCGCACATGAACCCTAGGGATGAATTTGTTATTAACTATCTTTATTTTCTAGTTTCCTCTTTATTGATAGTTCCGTGTATTATCTTTGTTTGACTATGCTTGTGATGTCTATGGTTTCATGTGCATAAGCTAATCGATCATACACCTAGTTAGGTCTCAATGCAAAGACGAGAGTGTTATCACCGGTAGTTAGTGTGCGGGATTAGTGCGTTAGCCTTGATATCATACCTTTAGGTCTCAGGTAGGGCACATATGTAGGGTGTGATTAGCGCCTGATAGATCGGTGTTTACATCTAGAAGGTGTCTTCCCAAGCATACCCTCCAAGAACTAGTATCTAGATAATTAGTATTAGGGAAGTCAATTATTAGCAAGGGATTCCTAGTTGGATTGTGATCCCAGGTGCCATGTTTTATCTCCTCATTACCCATATATTCTCTACCATCTCTGCTCACATTAGTTTCTTCTTTAGATTAATTTGTTAAACTACCAAACACACCATCTATACTTTAGGCTAGGTAATACAAGATAATTAGTACTAGTATTCCAAGTCCTCGTGGATTCACTACCCTACCTTTGGGTACTTTACTACTTGATCGACCCCGTATACTTCATGGGAGAAGTATCGCCACCCTATGAATGCATCAAGTTTTTACACCCCAAGATACCTTGTGGGGAGAAGTATCGCCACCCTATGCATGCATCAAAAGTTTTTAAGCTGCCACGGGGATTGGAAACATTAGGAATATTAGAATTTGGTACTCTAGTTGTTTTATTTCTTTTAAAAATCTAAAAATACAAAAAAAATCAGAAATAAAAATAGAAAAATATTTTAACTTTGAAATTTGATATCGCTTTTTCTCGTGGAAGGTACCAAAGGTATGACTAGAAGCTGGGTTCCATACCAGCTGGAAGTACCGTGATCCACTTTGAGCTGCTACCTTTACGCCTTGCCATACTATACAAGAGAAGCTCTTACCAAAAAAGACAACAACAATGGAATATAGAGTAGAAGTCAATCAACAAGAACCGATGGTAACAACAACCCTAACAATATCATATTTTGCTAAACCGAACTTGGATGACATCGCTCAAGCATCAACCCACCACCAATAGGGTATAACTTTGAACTCAAGCCTTATCTTATCCAAAATGGTTAAATACCATGCTTCAACGGTTTTCGTGGATGATGAACCATATGAACACTTGAAGAGTATCTAATTGGAAATCAATGACACAATTTCATAACATGGAGTACCTACAAACACTATCCGCCTCTATACTATTCCCCTTCTCAGCCAAGGGACGAGCTAAACACTAGCTATATTCCCTTGCCCCATGGCTCCATTACATCATGGGCTCAGCTATCGAGAAATTGTTGATGAGGTACTTTCCTCCCAAAGAAAGATAACAAAATTATGGAGCTGCAAGATCTCTTCCTTCGCATGTATAGCGTTGGAAACATTATACGATATATGGGAGAGGTATAAAGATATGCTCAAAAGGTGTCCACAAACATAGTATAGAAGATTGGATACAAGTACAAACATTTTACAATGGATTTAATGTTGCTACAATGCTCATGTTGGACGCAGTAGCTAGTGGTTCACTTTGCAGAAAGGATCCGAACACAGCCAAAGAACTGATGATGAGATTGCCACCAATGGATACAAGTGGAGTTATGAGAGAACTAAACTGAGCAAAGTAGCCGGAATGTATGAAATGGATGTATTTACAAACCTAGAAGCCAAGGTGGAGCCAATCAAATGGGTTGGAAGGAAATAGTCACTAGCCTAGCAAATTTGATGACGCAGTGGGTATGCATGGGAATAAAGTGTAAGTTGGTCAATTTGAGCAAGTGGAAGAAGTTGATTTTGTGGGAATATCTTAGAACAATCCATATAGCTCCACATACAACTCGGGTGGAACAACCACCCTAACTTCTCCTACAATATCTTAGTGCAACACCTAGCGCAACTAAGGATCACCCCCACCCTAGAGTAGTCAAGAATCACAAAGAAGAAAGGAAAAGCCCTGTGCTTGAGAGTTTGCTCGCACAATACTTCCAAACAAATGAAGGACGACTCACCAAGCATGAGGAGATGATGAGAAACCAACATGCGTCACTACGAAAACTCGAAAATCAAGTCACTCAGATAGCTAAGTCTTTGGCAGAATGACCAGCAAGCACTCTCCCAAGTAATATAAAAATCAACCGGAGGGAATCTCTCAAGGCCATTACTCTCAGAAGTGAAAGAGAGTTGACTCCACCGCAGAACGAGGATTAGGAGACACACGTGTCACATACTCCGAGGAAGATAAGTCTGAGGCTGGGGTAGAGTCGGACATGGGTGAGAAAAAGGAAGCACCCACGCTGCTTGAGTATAAACCGAAGTTACCTTACCCAACCAAGTTGAAAAAGGACCAACAAGATGAGTAGATAATAAGTGCATTATTATACATATTCTCCTTATCATTTTTATATGCACTTATCTCATTTCAAGGAATCAATTCTCTATGTTTGTACTTCTGTGTGTATTCCCTTGTGATTGTACAGGTAAACGGGCAACTAGGGCAAAAGGAACAAGAAACCGAATATAGCGAAGCAAAAAGGGCTAAAGACCACACTTGCAGAGAAGTGCACGACCGTGCTCTCACTTAGCACGGTCGTGTTTATTGAGCACGGGCGTGCCCAAGACCGTGGAACACTCGGATTGAAAACACGTCAGCGACAACGTGATTATGAAGAGCATGGGCGTGCTCCATATTATACACAATTATACTCAAGCCAACACGGGCGTGTTCCAAATTAACATGGTCGTGCTTCACAGATTGAAAATCTATAAATAGTCGCTGTATAACCCTAACAAAGGAACTTTTGGCGGAGCAGTCTAGGACGATTCTTATGGCGGCGGCTAGGGATCTAGAGAGCAGTTGAAGGTAGAGGAGACAATCTAGGGAAGATTTCTATGCCTACTTGTATAGTCTCCTCTTGTATCATAGTCATGGTAGTCCATTGTATGAGGGCTAGACTGTTTGTGGTACCTCAGACACATGAACTCTAGGATGAACTTGTTGATTGATTTCTTAATATATTCAATTTTACTTTATTAATATTTCTTGTTAGTATCTAGATTGTCTGTGTTTGCAACTCTGCTTGGTTTCACTTGCATAAACCCGATCATCTATCTCCTCAAGGGATAGCATTAGCATGTCAGTGTTTGTGTTGGGTGGTCGTGTGGTTAGCATTGCATTAGCTTGGTGTGGTTACCATTCCAGATATCCTTATATGGTTTTTCTGTGCATAAGCCTTGAGTCATCCACCCTAGTGGGATAGAGTATCTAACACGTTCAGTGTTTTTGTGGTGATTTAGAACAGTTAGAATATTACATTAGCTAAGGGATTCATCTAGGTTGGTTCTAGCTAGACATAGGTGTTACGGTATGTATGAGCATCACTAGAGATTGGGTATTGCACTGAGAAGTGAAATTGCTACATCGTCCAAAAGTTATTAGTTATAAGCCAGTAATAGGGAATCAATCATTAGCAAGGGAACCCTAGGAGTATTGTGCTATGAGGTGTTGTATCTCATCTCTGATTTACCCCAACCCTCCAACTGTTCACATTAGTCTCTTAATTAAGATATCTAATCACACCAATCATCACACATAGTTTGGTTCAGGCTAGGTAATAAAGGATAACTATTACTAGGATCTAGTCTCAATGGATTCAACTGCCATACCTTTGGGTACTTTACTACTTGATCAACCCCTCAGATACTTATGGAATGTGTCACACATATTTGTGCGCGTGCATCAAATAAGCATCCGTGCATGTTCTTGGTCATTTTCAAGGCATTACATATCAATGTTCCATTCAAAGTGAAACACTTGCACAAATGCCAATGATATGCTAATTTTTTCAAAGAATTTCTTACCAACAAGAGGAAACCTGAGGAAGTGTTTCTAGCAACTCAACAAACAAGGTTCGCTATCCTCAAAGAACAAGCTACCAAAGAAAGAAAAGAATCTAGGAAGCTACGTAATTCCTTGCACTATCTGGAGGATTGGTGGATGAAAAGCTCCTTGGTCATATTGGAGCAAACATTAATCTTATGCCATATAAGATACTCCAAAAGCTAGGGATTGGAATGTTGAAACCAACTAAAGTGACACATCAGATGGCACATAGGTCAATCCATCATCCTCTAGGGATAGTCGAGGACGTGCTAATGAAAGTCGATAAGGTCATCTTCCCGGTGGGCTTCTATATTTTAGACTTGGGAAATCAAGTAGAGGTGCCCCTCATCTTGGGAAGGCCATTTCTGAAAACTGCACAGGCATTGTTTGATATAAAAGATGACTAGATTTTAACCCCTCGAGGGTTGAGATGAAGCGTAGTCTTAATGACTTAAGGATGCCATGCAACATCTCATGGAGCTTGATGACTCTTTGTTATTTTATTGATCACATTGATGACCCGTGGTTTCTAATTTTGTGCAAGATAAATTACTAAAGGACCAACTGGGCTATCTATTCAAGAACAAACCACCACCTTGGGAAAACCTATTGAGGAGGCCAAGAAAAACTAATCTCTCGCACAAAAAGCATGGTGGAGAAAGTTTAGATGAAAGAAAAGAAACCCCTCTTATGTAATACTGGAATCAAGTCCACTCAGGAATAACTTTTGTGAGTATGAATTAATCTCCTCTTTGAATGTACAATTTGCGTGTGACATAAACCTCATAGTGGAGAAGGTGATAGGCTCCACTTCTTTGAACCTCCCTGAGCTTAAAAGTTATGTCAAGCAATTGATGTTAAAGAAGCACTTCTTGGGAGGCAACCCAAGCATTAGTTCTCTAGTCTCTCTTCTAGTTTAATTTAGGATATTAGTTAGGTATACATTAGTGGTAAATTCCATTTATTTGATGATGAGTGCATTCTAGTGTTTAACGACAAGTCCCTTGTCTTTTGAAGCCACTAACACACAGTGGAGAAGGAAATGTATGCGTAATAGGAAGTCCAAAATCTAACAGAGGTAAATCGGATGAAGCACGCTTGTGTTTCAAACTGCACATTTCGAAATCTCAAATCATGCGGACATCAGCATGGCCTGGCTCTTGATTTACACGGGTGTGCACTTTTTATTGAGAGAAGAATAGACATAAGCACGGCCGCGTTCAAGCCCATGCACATATCGGGAAATCGCGAATCATGAAGGCTGAAGTACACTGTCGTGCATCAGAAGACACAAGTGTGCAATACTCTACATGACCGTGCTTAAAGATGTGTTCAAGCAGGCGAACGGACAAAGCTAGGTTTTTATTTCCAAAATCCGCTGCCACCGACTAAACTTCGTCCCTTCCTCTCAACTTAAGCCCTTGCCCGAGCATCTTGCCGTCTAGTTCACCGGATCACATCAATGCCCCATAGATTTCATCAACGATCACCAGATCATCATTACCACCTCTCCTTTCACCGGCCATATTCCCCTTTCATCCTCCCTCCTCAAGCACGATCGCATCTCACCTCCGTGAACCATCACCATCCACCATCATGCCACCGCCAAGAAGAAGGTCCGCGACAGGCCACTAACGAAGAAGCAACAAGGAGAAGGGAGTTCTTAGCCTCAATCAAGATTATCCCCTACTATCCTGCTAGAGCCTATCTTCACCACAATGATGCATGCTAGCCATTTCTATGGTCTACGCCAGCTATGGTTTGGCGAGGCCCGACACATTAATTAGGACATTCTTGAGGAGATTGGCCTCACCATGGATGTTCATCGCCATTTACTGATAGATTGTGGGACAACCTCGTTTCTTGTCCAAGGAGCGGACCTACCACGAAGCTCACTCTTTAGGTAATCGGAGACATTCCACATCGCCCAAGCTGCCACTTCATGGCACCAGAGGGCCAAATTGAGTTTCATATCGAGGGAGGCCCGCTACTAGTTGAGCTACACAAATTTCAATGTTCGCCTCGCTTATACGACGCATGAGTTCACCGTAATGCCCGCGAGTATGGGCAGCTGGACTTTGGATGCACTGGCCGAGAGACACTGGAGTCTTGCTGGAGAGGGTTGAGGAGGGACCCAGTCTACGACCTGAGACGGTTAAAGGCCTCCTCGTTATGATCAACCGCCCTCAGATACGTACATCCACACTATCCTCATCCATTCGATCACAGGACGGGGCCTCAGCACTGGAATTGTTAGCACGAGAGACTTCCTCTTACTCCAGATCATACTGGATAGGTTCCCAATCCATCTCGGATGGGTCATCGCACAATTCCTTCTATACCAGGCATCCGATTCCAAAGGAGGAGCCCTATTTGCTGGACCATACATCACACAGCTAGCACGAGGGATGGGCATCCTCTCCGATCAAGTGACTTTGGCAATGACAATAGTTGGGAGATCTATCCCTATTGCAGTAGAGACATTAAGGTCAATAGTGATGTTACATGCGACACAAACTGCACAAGGTATTGCTTACATCGTCACAGCCCCTAAGGATCCATAGGATATAGGAGCTGCTGCTGGTCCCAACGCAGCACCTCTGAGGCCCAGCTCAACACCTCCACCACGATTAGCCCCTTTTTATCTTAGGTAAATAGAGATGCACTACTTCTTTGGTTGGTGAGAGGAGTATAGATACTCATTGAGAGTCAAGGGATTCAATACCTACCTCACAAGTGTTCACATCATCGACCTTGAGAGATATGGGGATGATGGCTGGAGATAATACTGATGTTGTAGTAGATACTAAGGTTGCCACTGATAATTGGACCGACATGGACTCATCCGAGGATGATGATGATGAGGAGCAGCATGACGATTGAGGAGCGTCATAATTATTTTTTTTTTACCACTTTTGTACTTTTATTTTCTTTGCTTTTAGTAATCGGTCTGTCATAACCGAGGTTTAGTCTTTCTATATATATTTTGGATCTTCCACAGCATGACTAGACAAACCACTCAACAGATACCCAATAAAGTCCACTATTTCCTTTTTCTCTTTGTGTTTTACATGACATATTTATCTTGTTGCATTTATTGTGTGCATTGGCGACAATGCACAATTTAAGTATGGTTGAGGGATTAACTATTTTTTAGCACTATATAATTTATGATGGGTTTTGATTTAGGATGATTTATGAGCAAATTGATGGGAGTCCTCCTTGTGTCTAGGTGAGTATTAGTGTTGGGGTTTTTTTTGCATATACCTGAAACCTCACAAAAATTTTGAGGACAAACCTTGATTGTGTTGGTACTTGCCTGCTTAAGTACGGATTTAGGCTAGTTTATGACCATTAGTTTATTTATTTTTATAAAAAAGGTAAAATAAATATAAAAAAGGGGAAAAGAAGTATCTACCTCGAATGAGAGAATAAATTCGGGAAGTCGGATCTATTAGGGATGCCCTACCGGAAAAGATGGTAGAAAGAGCTATTACCTTCGAAGCGTGAAAACTGCCCTTGAGTAGTCGGATCTTAGACATCACAAATATCCACTTGATGACCTACCAGGGGAAATGGCTACCTCATGGGTTATATGTAGCTACTACCCGATTAGGAAGAGTAAAAAAGAGTATACTTTAGTAAACAAGGCTTGAGTCAGTAAGGAACACCATAGAAGGGGTCACACATACGCACCCGTGGGGGGTATATGTACAAGGAAAAACCTATTTTCATAAAACTATTCATAACACTCAGCATGGTGTTTTTCCCAGACATAAGAGGTACTCCTAGTTATTTTGAGATCGAAGGTCATGCACTTATCTATTTTCTTTCTATTCTCTTTTCACTAGGACAAGCAACAGTTCAAGTGTGGGATATTTAATATGTGTATAATAATACATATATTATCATCATATTTACATGCACTTATCATGTTCCGTGCATCTATTTCTCTTTTTTTTGTGCTTCTTTGGGTTTGTTTTCATGATTGAACATGTAAATAGGTAACCGGAGGAAAAGGAACAGGAAATGGGACATCCTAAGACAAAAGGAGCTGAAAAGGACACTCATAAAGAAGTTGATGGTTGTACAACTTATCTACACGGGCGTGCTGAAAGGGCATGGGTGTGCATCTGCCTGTGCAACTCTCAAAATTTTGAAACGTATGAAACAACATCGCGTGAAGAGATGCACAGGGGTGCATTAGATCAACATGCCCGTTCTTGGCAAATTTAAGTCTTTAAATAGCTACCGAATTTAAATTGGAAGAGGACTTTTGGGTGAATCAGCCAAGTGATCTTTTCACGATGTTTAGGGTTTTAGGGAGATAATAGAAGATAGAGGAGACATCGAAAGCGTGGGATTATTTCTATGATTTTCCATATGTCTTTGTCTTATATCTTTATTATCTTTCAATAGTATGAGAGGCCAAACCATCTATGGTGCCTCAGAAATATGAACCCTATGATGAATTTGTTATTAATTTTCTTTATTTGCTAGTTCCCTCTTTATTGATAGTTCTTGTCCATTATCTTTATATGCCTATTGATGCATGTGTAGAATGCACGACAATTACCCATAAGTGTATGGGGTCGCTCAAGTAATAAAATACCTAAAAGGTAGGGTCATCGAATCCACAGGGACTGGAATCTAGTACTAACTATTCTTTGTTATCTAGTTTGAAATTATGAAAAGGTTGTGTTGGTTGTTGATCCCAATGAAAGCTACGGTGAACAGGTCGTGGTTGTAAGAAATCGTAGATTAAGCGCGGCTCCTCGGATCTCAATCCCCTATGTTTCTTTTATCAAGAATCAAATTCTCATTATTAGTTCTCTATTAGTTCTCTTTTAGTTGGTTCTTGAAATTGGCCAATCAAGGCCATCTAGACGCTACATCCGATCTCCTGCATGATGCATCTAACTAATTACCTATGTCTAGTTGTAGCCCAACTAAGACAAACATGAATCTATGCTTATATAAGGCATGTAATCAAAAACCTAAGCACGAACGTGCTTTGCTAAACCTAGCAAGGTATGTGATCATAGCTCATGCATGACACAATCATATCAATCAAAACACAGAATTACAAGAATCATCCCTGAGAGAAACTAATAAATAATAAATTCAATTACTAATAGAAATTCTAGGGTTCATGTGTCTGAGGCACCACCGAAGGGGTTTAGCCTCTCATGCTAATGAATAAATCAACAAAGAAAATAGGAAAAGACATAATTAAGGAAAAGAGCTTCCCTTGCTTGATGTCTTCTCCACCTTCGATCTCTTCTCCTACTCTGACCAACATCCGGATCTCGAGCTCTCGTTCGAAAGGTGATTGATATGGGCCCCCACCCAAAGATAAATCTATTCTCCTCCTCCATAGGGTTTATATAGGCTGAAAATATGAGGCATGATCATTCTCGCACTTCTAGATAACTTTTGGTTTGAGTTGGAGTAGGTCCAAATAATCTTGAGATAAATTCGGGATAAATCGGACTGAAATTCCAGGTCTATGCAATCTTCATCAAGTGATCGATCGGGTGACCAAATCAACTTGGATCGACCTGAAATTTTAACTGAATGTTTCTAGCCCATTTTTTTTTCAATATGAACGGTGGAGATTAGATTTGAAGTCCAAGATTTCTTGGAATAAATTCTGGAACTTTGAAGCTCGTTCATATGCTGTGCTGTGGGGTGCATGGGCGTGCCAATCATCTGCACGCCCATGCCCAATGAATTTGACGAGTTTTGAGTACGAAGATGTGCACTGGCTTATGCATAGTTGTGCCACATTGTACTATGGCGATGCACATCTCTGTAAGGCGCTTTTTGGCTTATTTTACCCTGGTTCGTCTAGTTTCTTGTTCCTTTTGCTCTATGCACCTATTTTACCTGCTTGAACATAAAACAAACCAAGAGCAGTACCAAAATAGAGGAATTGACACAAAATATCTAGATAAGTGAATGTAAATATGGTGGAAATACATGTACAATTATGCACTTATCACCTATGCTTGGGATGTCTATGGTCATGTGTGCATGAGCCCCTAATCATACACCTTGTTAGGTCTCAGTGGAACATAAGAGTGTTATCACTGGCATTTAGTATGGTTGTTAGTGCGTTAGCCTAGGTATTATACCTTTTAGATCTCAAGCTAGGCAATGTGATAGTGTGATTAGGGCTTCGAGAGATATGGTGTTACATCTAGAAGATGTCTTCCGTCGTCATACCCGCCAAGAACTAGTCTCCAAATAACTAATACAAGGAAGTCAATCATTAGCAAAAGATTCCTACGGCGATTATGATCCGTGGTTCCATTTTCATCTCAAAATACACACATTCTACCATCTGTTAGCACTAGTTTCTTCTTTAGGTTAATTAGTTAAACTACCAACACCCCATCTACACTTTAGGCTAGTTAAAAAGAAGATAATTAGTACTAGTATTCCCGGCCCATGTGGATTTAACTTCCTTTCTTTTGGGTACTTTACTACTTGATCGAATCTCAGATACTTTGAAAGAAGCATAAAATTGCAAACAATGGGTAGATGTGTAAGCTCTCAAGGTTAAGGTGCAGCAAGAGTCCCAGGGGATAAAAACTAACCCAAACCCAATTTTGTGGAGTTGAAGACTCGCCATAGCTGGACCTTGACTTATGACCTAATTCGATGTGACGCGTGACTACCGCAGAAGCCTTTAACACCATAAACCCGAAGTTGGAGGCAAAGATGACGCTACGACCACCTCCTCGTTAGGGTTACCGATAAGGCCAGAGGTCGCTTCCAGGAAGGAGAGTTGAGGGGCACCGAGAATTTCTCAGAGCTATCTTTCTCCATATAAAGGAAACCTTGCACACTTTAATGCCACAGCTCTGGAAGGAAGGTCCCTCAACACAAGTTCATCAGTTAGATAATCGACAGACATCCTCATAGTGACATTTTTCTTCTTCCCAAAGAATATAGGTGCACCCCAGGGTAAGACACTAGGTCTAATATACCCTTTCTCCAATTGTTCATTCAATTGGGCCGTCAGTTCTTTCAACTCTACTGGAGCCATCCTGTATAGTGCCATGGATATCGGGGCTAATCTTGGGAACAACTTGATAGTAAATTCTACACCCCTAGGTCGTGGTAACCTGTGTAGCTCCTCGTGGAATACATCGGAAACTCTCAAGCTATCCAGATTCCATGTATGTCTTGTTTAAAGGTTGTACCATCCACTATACCTCACCAAGAAGGCTTCCTATGTCCTGGCTCTCCCGGTTGTCGAAACCTCATTATCTTCATGTAGCATCTCGATAGTGGCATGGTGGACAAACAAATTAGTCCATCCCTAAGATCACGTCAAAGTCCAAGATCCTCATAGGGATCATGTCTGCTGCTAACTCTTGGTCGTCTATCCATACATCACATCCCTTGTACACCACTTTTATAATCATGGAACTACCTATAGGTAATGCTACAACCATAGGTTCTACCAATCTAGTAGCATAAATGTCTACTAGCAAAGTAAATGATGTAGCAATGTAGGAATGCGTAAAACCAGTATCAATAAGAATATAGGCATCAACACCATAAATCTATATAATACCTGCAACTACATTGTGGGTGTTTACAGCCTCCTACTGTGTCATAGAGAAGTCCTGGGCTCTATGTTGAGATTGGGCCCCACGGCTTCCTTCTCTAGACCTTCCCCTAGAAGATCCTGCACGATTGCCTCTTGAGCTGACAAAAATAGAATATCCCTACGCTTGCTATGCACCATGGGCTCCTGCGCTGAACTGAGTAGCTGCCCAATTCCACTGAGCTAGTAACAAACACTCATTATTGGAGTGTCCCGGTTGCTAACAATGAAAGTATTGCCTTGCTGCCCAAACTCCTCTGCAAACTCTGAAGTGGTGCTTTTAACAAGTCTGGCATTTAGGCTTCTATTGTGATGAACTCGCCCCTCGCCCCTCCTCAAGAGGAACCACCACCGCTATCACCGCTACTTTTCTTGCTTGGTTTGGAGCTTCTGCAGCTTGAAAATTGGGCACATTCCTCTTCTTCCACTTCATAGTGGGTTGCTTCTCTTTCGCAATGCTTTGTTCTACCCTGAGGGCATACTCAATTATATCATTGTAGTCACCGAAACCTGTAGCTGCGACTGCAGTCCAGATCTCATCTCGCAGACCATCTTCAAACCTTCTGTAATTCTCCCACTGGTCAGCCACCATAGAAGCTACATATTTGCGCAGTTCAGTAAACTTGGCCTCATATTTGGCCACATAGAGGTTTCCTTAGACAAGGCGCATGAATTCGGCTAGCTTCTCAAGATCCTCGAGCAAACAAGGGCCATATCCTTCCTATCAAAAGCCCTTCAGAACTCGACCTAAGTGATGTTTTTAGGTCCTGTGTAATGATCAAGGACGGATCCCCACTATAGTAATGACCCCAACCCTAGTAAGAGGGTAACTATAGTTACCTTATCTTCCTCTGTGCACCACATTTTCCAAAAGACCAGCTCTAGGTACGTGACCCAGGCATCATCTTCTGTCGGTTCATGTATACTGAGGAAGAGCATAATACTCATCTACTGCATTTCAGGGTCGAACCCCTGCCCATGGTGCGCTTGGGATGCCTCTTTTTCGTCCTCCTCATTCCCGGGGTCCTCCTTTTGAGGTTCCTCAATGGGTTCCTCACACGACACCTGAGGTGGCCACTCTTGTCCTCTTTTCGGTAATATTTTGCAAAATCATATGCGTTAGTACAAAATCACTAACTTTCTAAAAATTTAATAACACATATTACTAATCATATCACTATGCTTAATTCTTCCGTATGGCTCACTACCCCTAAGACTTCCTAGGACAACCCTGCTCATACCAATAAAATGTAACACCCATCTCAAAAACTAGGATAAGTGCCACACAAGATAGGCCAAGAGCGCATGAACCTAAGGTTGTATAATGTGATAATTTAAACACATAAATAATCTAATAGAACAAAAAACCATATGTCATACTCTTGAATAAATCTATAATATAATACAACATCAAATAAACACCATGACTTAACAGCATACATCTCTGAATAACAGAGTTCCCTTCTCACTTCAACAACAAATACAAATAAAACAATAATAAGTAGGGGTCAAAACCAGCTACAGGTAGACTGATCCTCTCTCACTACACTAGATAAGATCAGGATCCCTATCTACTACCTGAAAGAATAAATGTGAGGAGAAAATGCGCTACTCGAGCCCAGTGAGGTGAGACACTACTGCCAGGTATGAACTATACGTATGTATCAATAATAAACAATAGTCTCAAAAATCTAAATGTTCTACATATAAAAGAACATAAAGATAAATGCTCATCGAATGAAATGTTGGTAAGTGCATTATCTTCAATCTATATAAATCATGCCAACAGAAATACAAATCTCGAGTAAACACGCACACGGGTTTCTTCAACAACTTGATCATTGGTACCGTGAATGATTCCGCAAATATCCTGGCAACAACCAATCAAATGCTGATAGCCTCCTCGATCGATAACCATTCAACGGCCGAAGAATAGACAAGTGTGAGATCAGTTCATAAATTACAATATCGTGTCACCTACACCCCTACTTCGATACTCCCTGATCCAAATGTAAATGAGTGGCAACCAATCAACACCCGAGCCTCCCGATTGGCAACCAATCAACAAACGTCGGGCTAAAATTTATATACATACACCAGGCACCCTACGGGCAAGGAAAGGGGGTTTTATTTCTTGAAAACGGAGAGTTTGAAAACATATAGTTTGGACAAAATTTAAGAGTTTACAAACAACCCCTTCCCTACCTAGTACCGTACTCTCTGGCTCCATCATAGAACTACCACTAGCGCAAGCAAGTATGTAAGTACAGTATGGTGCATCAATATCTCTATCAAATTCTCTTTTTTCTATTTCAGCATTGTTTACTTATTCTTTGTATGCATTTTTTGAAATATATTTTCGAATTTAGAGATCTATCAAATAAACCACTTCTTTGTAATACCCAAGGCATTTCACAAGTTAAAATAATACGCAAACATGCCATCCAATTTCAATCAATCAATACGATAAATCCGGTAAAAATATAAGACATGTATAGTTATGCTCCCTCACTTAAGTCTAATGAGCTCCTAAACTTGGCCCGGTTCCTCAAATGCCCTCAAGTTGTGCCTTTATCTTTTCCTAATAATAGAAATAGGATAAATAAATGCTACAGACTTATCCATATACAACTACTTCTATGCCCCAACAAATGTCTAATGTACAGATTTAATCGAGTTATGTAAGCCCAAAAAATAATGCAGAACCTTTGTCGGTTATGCTCAGTAAGAAAAGACTGTCTATATCATATAATCCAGATATTAGATTTCAATTATCTAGGACTCGTTAGAAAGACATGTTCCTAAGCTTTTCAATGGTGTATTTTACATTCCGGTCAGAGAAGCATAACAGACTCAACTATCACTCGGAAGGTAAAGCCAAATTGTAGGTTACCTTCATACATAAGTGAATTTATGTATTAGTACATCACTAATTAATTTTCAATCTCATTAGAATTAATCCATTTAAACAACAAGGTTCAAAAGTTACAACTATTGATCATCAATCTCACTTAACAATTAAGATTCCTTGAGGTATATTATTAACACTAATTAAGCCATTTGCTAATCAAAACTCTTTGTTATACCTTAGGAAGCAAGCTGAATTTAGAGTGGGGAAATCTAGGCGCATCAGAGGCACACTTAGTCCCTTTTTTTAACTCTAGGTAATGATAACATAATTATCTGAAGGATTAAGGTTTACATCCATGCTTGGCTTCTGAATAGTTCACTAAAGCATTTCAACAAATACTTGATATTTATATTAAAACACAAACAAATTCTATAGCATAACATTAAAAAATTTCCAATTTTTACAACTCGTTCATACAGACTAGTGATTCCTAGGATTTAGCTTCCATACATTCATCTATAAACGATTTATCAAGCTACTACACAACCGTAACTGTCAATCAAATTCATCAGCAACACGAGCTTAATTGGAGTTTGATTCAACCTTGCTGGTGTCCAAGTTCTGATAAATAGTATCTGAGTTAAAGAAGTGGGCCTGGTCGCTGTTCAGCTCCCACTTTTCCCTCTCCTTCTCCCACCCAAGCAATGCTTCCTCCTAGCTCTCCAACCAGTCGACAACACGCTCTTGACAACAGGTCGAAAGAAGGGATTTGGAGAACGATTTGATGAAGACGTCTGCGGTGAAGGAGGTTGATGCTCAAGTGGTAGCCAGACAATGAAACCGGTGAAATTCTCAGTTCTGCAGCTCTCTCTCTGGGACTAGATCATCAGAGTCGCGTTGGTCTCGTCCGCCGCCGGATCTCACTGAAGCTCTACGAATGGAAACAGAGAAAAGGACTGGAGTTTGGGTGACAACATAGAAGAGAGGAAACTCCTACTCCTCTGCTTAAGTGCTGAGGCTTAAAGATTCACGAGTTTTCTGTGGTTTCACGAGGGCGTTGGTTGCTCATGGGAAAGGGAGGTCGACCAAATCCGTTCTTCTCGGTTGTCCACCAGTGCACGCACAGTGACAACCTTGTCTCATTTCAGAATGAACAGGGCAGACTATATTTAATGAATTGGTTTAATTTCTCTTAGTTAACTCTAATCTCCTTGTTATGTTAGCGACCTGAGGGATGTTGGAATGTTTCATTTGGGCCGGACCCATTTCCAAAGCCTTATTTCCTCTCAAATGCATGCCCTTTAATTTCTTTAATTTCCATCAAAGATCATCATCAACTAATCCCTTTTATATGTTTGATTTATGAAATACAAAAGTGGCCCAGCCCATTAAAGGCCTTCATACAACTAAAATGCATGTGTACATAGATCAAGGCCCATCCCCAATATATCTTTTAACTTGAGATTTTATTAACTGAATAATTTCCTCATTAAATATTAGTAAATCTCAATAAGATATTTTAAAATCACCCAATAATTTATTGAGAAATTCAGAGCGTTACAGGTGATATCAAAGCGGATTTGATTATATGTAGCATATTATCATCATACGCAAGTAGGCATCTCATGGCGAGGGTTTGCGGCTTTCTGAGGAAGAAAATGCTAAAGAGGAGGTTGATGGAGACGCGTCTGATGAGAATGATGATTTTCAAGGCATGGTACATGATGGTTGCGGAGTGTCGAACATCTCCGTAGACCCTAGTGGTAGTAGTGAATTTTCAAATAATAGAAATATGGAAGACGATAATGAAGAACATACAACATTACAAAGGCTAATGCATCAACTAAATTCAAGTTTATATCCCGTGTGTGAAGGCTACTCGAAGCTATCTTTCCTTGTGAGGTTGTGGCACCTAAAATGTATTAACCGAATTTCAAAGACGACGTTCTAGTCTTTGTTGCGTTTATTTAAATCAGCCCTCTCTTAAGGTAGTACATTATCAAAGAGTTTCTATAAAGCAAGGAAGATTGTTTATGATCTTGGATTATTCTAAAAGCCACCCGTCTAAAGTACTGTACATGTTTAAAATCTTAGTATGTTAGCCTGTAAACTTGGTGTCGCCTATGGATCGACACTGGTCTTGGTTAACAACCAAGATTTATATTAGAGGGATCAGATCATTAGTAGAAGAGAAGACATCCAAGTGTGAATGAAAGCAGGCACACGATCTACGTGGAAAACCCCATGAATCATGGGAAAAACCATGGGCCTGACAGTTGGGGCAATCCGCTATGTAGGAGTGAGTACATGTCTCCAAGTAGGAGTATAATCATGAGAATAGTATAACATCCAGTGATAATCTCCTGTGAAACCATTCATTAGTATGGACCTTGAAGAAGAATCACTAATTATAGTCGGATGGCATGAGCCTTGAAGAGAACTTGAAGGAGTTGGCCATAAAGCTTGATTGGACCTTCATCTCCTTCTTACTTGGAACTTCACTTGGTAACCTTGATGAGATCCGCAAACCATGTTGATGGCTTGGTGGGTGCTTGGAGCCCTTTTTAGTGGACACCTCCTTCCCATTATCCTTTTGCTTTTCTCCTCCTTTTCTGCGTTTCTTTTTCCTCAAGTCCAAGAGAGCCCTTGTGCTTCTTGGGCCTCGTGGTCTTTCTTTAGGTCGCATTGGGTTGCGTGAACTATTTTCCTTGTCTCAAGATCCAAAAGCTTTCCCTTAGCATGAAGAAGAGTGTTTCTTTAGCTTCCCCTAGGGGCACGTGTCAAGATCCTAAGGGTTGACCGCTTTACCCGTAACACTACTCTTCCCTTAGTGCGCTTTGGGTCCGAGGCCAAGCCGTGTCCGAAGTTGTTCTTGGACTCAAGTCGGGTTGGAAAGCTAAACATTAGGTTTGGTTGGTTGGGTTCCCTGCTGCACTTGGCATGTCTTCTAAGCCTCTCAAAAGATGGGTTCTTTCACAACCTTGTTTCTACATGAGCTCGGTTTTCTATGACCTCAGGTCTCCATGAATTCGGGTCTACAGAACTCAAGTTTTTACAGCATTGGGTTTTCAGAACCTTGGTTCTATATGACCTCAGTTTTCTATGACCTAGGGTCTTCATGAACTCGGGTCTATAGAACTCGGGTTTTTACAGCTTTGGGCTTTCATAACCTTGGTTCTGTATGACCTCGGTTTTCTATGACCTCGGGTCTCCATGAACTCTGGTCTATAGAACTCGGGTTTTCATAGCTTTGGTCTCTCACAACCTTGGTACTATATGACCTCGGTTTTCTATGACTTCGAGTCTCCATGAACTCGAGTCTATAGAACTCAGGTTTTCACAGCTTTGGGCTTTCACAACCTTGGTTCTATATGACCTCAGTATGAAGGATCTTGAAGATCTTTATGAGATGAACTCACTTGGAGCTTTATGAGATAAGCTCATTTGGAGTTCTATGAAATGAACTCTCATGGAGCCTCCCGAGGTGAGCTCTTCTTAGAGCTTCATGAAAATGAGCTCTCTTGGAGCCTTTTGCAAATGAGCTCACATGGAGCTTTTCATGAAGATGAGCTCTCTTCCATGTGGGCTCATATGCATAAAGGTCTCATTTGGAGACTCCCGAGATTAAGCTCTCTTGGAGCTTCTCGGGATGAGCTCTCATTTGGAGCCTCCCGAGATTAAGCTTTCTTGGAGTTTCCCGAGATAAGCTTATTTGGAGCCTCCCGAGGTGAACTCTCTTGGAGCTTTATGCATATGAGCCCAAATGGAGCTTTTCATAAAGATGAGCTTTCTTTGGAGCTTCCGCGGATGAGCTCTCATTTGGAACTTCTCGAGATTGCTCTCTTGGAGCTTCCCGAGATGAGCGTATTTGGAGCCTCCCAAGGTGAAATCTCTTGGAACTTTATGCATATGAGCCCCCGTGGAGCTTTCCATGAAGATGAGCTCTTTTTTAACCTTCCCGAGATGAGCTCATTTGGAGCCTCTCGAGGTGAGCTCTTTTGGAACTTTATGCAAATGAGCTCACTTGGATCTTTATAAAAATGAGCTCTCTTGGAGCTTACCTAGATAAACTCAATTGGAGCTTCTCGAGATGAGCTCACTTGGAACTTCATGCAAATGAGCTCTCTTGGAGTTACATGCAAATAAGCTCTCATGGATCTTCCCGAGATGAGCTATCTTGAAGGTTTATGAAAATGAGCTTATTTGGAACTTTTCATGAAATTAGCTCACTTGGAGCTTCATGCAAATGAGCTCTCTTGGAGCTTTATGAAAATGAAGCGAGATAGAGGTCATACCTTCATGCTTCATACTTAGAGAATGAGCTCGGGATTTCTTCATGAGGATGAGCTCTCTTGAAGCTTCAAGAGATGAGCTCATTTGGAGCTTCATCTTGGATGAGCTCTGCATGTCAGATTTCCCCTGCATTTCAGATTTCTACTATATGTCAGATTTCCCATACATGTCGGATTTCCACTGTATGTCAGATTGCCACTGCATGTCGGATTTCCCCCGTATGTCGGATTTCTACTGCATGTTGGATTTCAACTATATAATGGATTTCCCCTACATATTGGATTAATACTAACATGTCGGATTTCCACTATATAATGGATTTCCCATACATGTCTGATTTACACTAACATGTCGGATTTCCACTAAAAGTAGGATTTCCACTGCATGTTGGATTTCTACTACAAGTCAGATTTCCACTGCAAGAATTTCCCCTACATGTCTGATTTACACTAACATGTCGGATTTCCACTGCATGTTGGATTCTCACTATATGTTAGATTTCCAATACAAATTGGATTTCTACTACATGTTCAATTTCCACTACAAGTCGGATTTCCACTACATGTTGGATTTCGACTACAAGTCGGATTAGATTTCCACTAAATGTTGGATTTCCACTACAAGTCGGATTTCCACTCCATGTTGGATTTCTATTACAAGTTGGATTTCCACTACATGCTTCTTACTTAGAGAAAGGCAAGATAGCTTCATGGAGAGCTTCATGGCCAAGCTCATGGGTGTTGTAATGTCGATTACGCTCCTAGGTTCCGTGATGGTCACACTCCTGGGTGCCAAGATTTCAGTTACGCTCCTGGATAACGTCACCGTCATGCTCCAGGGTGTCGAGATGCCGGTCAAGCTCCTAGGAGAGCTATCATGGTCATGCTCCCGGTGCCGGATACCGTTACCCTCTTTTTCATGATGATCACGCCCCGGGTTCCGGAGATAAATCACACTCCTAGGCGCCGCGATGGTCACGCCTCGGGTGCCGGATGCCACCACGCCCTGGTGCCATCGCAGTCACACTTCTGGGTGCCGAGACTCCGATCACTCTCCTAGGTGTTGGGCTCTTTTGCTGAAGGGAATTTTAATATGACAACGAGCTTAAGAACTAGGACCTTTTGGTAAAGGGAGTTTGAGTACGAGTGTGTATCCCTGGCCCTGAAGAGGGACTTTTAGTATGAGCACGTACGCTTAGCCCTTCGGAGGAACTTTGGTTCTGCCATTGTTGATACAGTTTTTTGATATGTCCTCACGGACGGCACCAAACTATTAGCCTGTAAACTTTGTGTCGCCTATGGATTGCCACCAGACTTGGCTAACGGTCAAGATTTATATTAAAGGGATAGATCATTAGTAGAAGAGAAGACATCCAAGTGTTAATGAAAGCAGGCATATGATCTACGTCGAAAACCCCAAGTGTTACAGGGTAAAACCGTCAACCCTTAGGATGTTGACGCGTGGCTCTAGGGGAAGCTAAAAGAAACACTCTTCTTCATGCTAAGGGGAAGCCTTTGAATACTAAGACTTGGAAGATAGTTCACACAATCCAAAGCCTGACCTAAAGGAAGGCACAAGACCCAAGAAGCACATGGGCTCTCTTTGACTTCAGGAAAAAAGAGAACATAAAAGGAGGAGAAAACAGGAGGATAATGGGGGGGGGGGGGGGGGGTGATCTGCTTAAAAAAGGGCTCGAAGTACGCACCAAACCATCAACATGGTCGGATCTCATCAAGGTCACCAAGTGGAGTTCCAAGTATGAAAGAAATGAAGGTCCAAGCAAGCTCTATGGGTAAGTCCTTTAAGCCCTCTTCAAGGCTTATGGCATCCGACTCTAATTAGTGGATCTCCTTCAAGGTCCATGCTAATGAATGACTTCACAAGAGATTACCACTGGATGTTATACTATTCTCATGATTGTACTCCTACCTAGAGACATGTACTCTCTCCTGCATAGCGGATTGCCCCAAATGTCAGGCCCAGGGTTTTTCCCTTGATTCATGGGGTTTTCCATGTAGATCATGTGCCTGCTTTCATTCACACTTGGATGTCTTCTCTTCTGCTAATGATTTGATCCCTTTAATATAAATCTTGATCGTTAGCCATGACCGGTTTCGATCCATAGGCGATACCAAGTTTATAGGCTAACATAGTACTTAAATAAAAGTGTCGTTTGATCAGATGATTGACTGAGAGGCTTCATTTGAATAAATGCCTAAATTAAGGGGTCATTGAAAAATCCAAACCCCTCATGGGATTTGGAAATGATTCAACTGTTTATTTGCAAATTGCTAATACATAAACTCAATAGTGGTATATACAATAACATGAATTATTAAATTGGCAAGCCATGGGATAAATAGTCCCTAACACGTTTTAATTTAATGATCAAAAGTTCCAAATACGTTTTAATTAAATGATGAAAAGTGGTTAAAACTTGATTAACCTTAACCTAAGCCTTAACCGTTAGTGAGAACAAGTCAAAAGGCTTAATAGTGAAAAGCTTTCTCTCGTGACCGAGAAAAGAGGATCTCGGTTGGGTAATGCTTGTCGCCTTCTCCACCCCCTCAGAACAACAAATAGCCTGACCTTCACCCGTGAGCTACCAATGACCAAAGAGCTTCTATATAAGAATAGCCGACGTGGGTGAGAACTTCTCAGTCGCCACACCACATCATCCTTCTCTTTTCTTCACTTCAATCCTAATCTTGAGCATGGAGAGCTTCATAACCCCGGTCGTTGAGAGAAGGAGGAGTTCAACTCCTTGTTGTGGTGGCCACCTGAACTCGAAGGAAAAGGGCAGTGAAGGATATTGAAGATAAGGAGTTAAGAGAAGGGAAAATCAGTTTTTGTGAAGCTGAATTAAATGTAGGCAATATGAGTAATTGTTAGCCCAGTGGTTGTGAAGTAATGGGAGTGATCACCAAAGACCTTTGTGATCTTTGGACATTGCAAGTGAGCCAAGCATGGTGGAGCACCATCAAGATGTTAAGTGATTGAGGACCTACAACAAGGGAGGAATATTCTCCGTCATACCCCTACCCTAAAATCCCTGCCTCGAAAGCATCGCGGGAGCGCACCGCCATACCCAAGCAGAGATGAGCCCCACTCGGATACAAGGCCTAGGTAATCATAAAGCAATATCACATATGTTGTGGAATAATCAAGCATAAAGATAAAGTCAGAGTAATAACAACGGAAGGTAATTCCTAAGGGTACATGCACCCATAGTGTCAAGTACATAACTGGTCCTATATGGACCAAATCCAAAGTGTCCTCACTCACAACAATGAAATAAGAGGCAGCCAACCTCAGCAAATGTCCCTATGCTCCACCCACAGCTCCGGTGGCTCGAGTCCACTACTCCGTGGGATCTGAAAAAGAGTGAGAACAAGTGTATGAGCTTTCGAAAGGAAAGCCTAGTAAGCACCCCGCATGGATTATAAACAAGTCATGTATAAGTAGGAATAAGCAAGTAAAGCAAATTAATAACATGACTAAACCAAGCAAGTGGGGATGCACCCCAGGCCAACCAACTTTTGGGAGTCTCAAAGGAATCATCAAAGGTGGGGACTCCTAACTCAGACTACGACCCCAAGCCAAGAATAATCCAACAAAAATCTCAAAGTATCCCTCGAACAGTCGTCATCCTGGTCTCGATTCTTGGTTGTAAGTTGGTAGCGCCATTTCTCGTATGTGTCGACACGGTCAGCGAATCGTTCCATTGACGGGATAGACAACCAGAGTATCCTTCCCCTAGCATGGACTACTAGGACACCAGGGTGTTCTCTTCCCAGAATGTCCCACCGGAGCCTTGCTTCACTGTACCAGGTGAAATAATCCACAAGAACAACACATATCGGATGAAAGCATATACACAACAATCAAACACACATGTGCTAGCATAGAATCAATGAAACAATACTCCAAAGAGTCTAGCAAGCATACTCGAGCATGAAATCAAGGAAACAATAATCCAAGGCATCAAATAAGCATGCATGGCATCAACAACCATGGAACCAATCATCCAATAAGTGGGAAGCTAGACAAAAGCACTTATATGCACAAGACTGAGATTAAAAATCAGCATGACAAAGAAGAGTGTCGAAGGCACTTACCTGATTCTAGATCTAACTGATCACTTTGTGTCTCTCCTGACGTGGCTCTACGTCCTACGTCGGTATCTGATAACCAAAGCCCATACTCAGTATAGGTACAAGTGCATAAAAAATACTTATTCTATATAATGGTTGACCCGTTACTAGGGCCTGCTACCCACATTTATCACTCCCCATATTTCACAACCTAATATTTCTTAATATTCCATGGGTCCTGACCCCTTAAACTCAGCAATACAATTTATTGGGCTTATAAACTACTACTATATTAGCAAATTAATTTCACCAGTAAATCTATACAAAAAAAAAGCCCACTATTCCTCTTAGCCCATTTTTCCTTTTTTTCACACAACAAAGCCTACTATACTTGCTTATTTAGTCAAGTCATAGTCGGCCTCTTCAACCATTGCACTCTACCACTTGGTTCACTAATAAGTCTTCCTACTGTTTGGACGCATTCACTCATCCTTTTTAAGATATTCCTGCACAACTTAGTTAATCATATATGTTTGTGAACTATTTTAACATGTAACTCATGCGTGCTTAACTATATGAGACCCATATGTTCCTCTACATGATCAATAAGCCACTACCACCACTTAAGAACACCCCTACTGTTTGGAACTCAGTTATGAAACTCATCCATGCTTGCCAACACTCTAATCTCCTAGCCTTGATGATCCTCCTCCTCTAATTTCAAGAGTCCCATTCACTTGTGCTACTGTTTTTCTACATAACTATATCTCTCCAAGATCTTGTGAGGATACAACTCACCCATGCCTTCTCTCTTAGCTTTCAAGATTATCCAAGAAACCAGGGATATTTAGTCACATACTAACCATGCCCCCATATATGTATGCAAGCCCTCCTACATGAAATTGTTACTCATATACTTGGCCCTCCTGAGAATAACTCCTCTAACCTATTCATCCATTATTCAGTTATCACTCAAAACATTGTTTATACCATGCATGCACACATCTCTGAACAAGGTTTGGTAATGCTCACTATGACTTATGAGAGATTAGTAATGCCTAAAATGCATGCATTCATACTCATAAAGCCCATGAATCACTTTAGTCGGGGTCGGAGGCTCACCTTAGGTCCCCCTGTGGTGACGATAACCAACTCCCCCCCTCCTCAACCGTTTCCTCACCACATGTGGTGTGTGCGTTCCCAGCGGTTCGTCGGAGTTCCCTTTAGTGACCGATGGTCGGATGTGCCCGCGACGCCGCTTCTTCTTCACGCCTAGTGCCTAGACGGGTTCTCCGAGACACAAGCCGGGCCCCGTGGGTGGTTGTGGCTCTTCTCCTCTTCCCTCTAAAGTCCGGTGAACTGCTCCAAGGTCTCTTCTAGGTTTGATGAGAGGTAGTGGTGCTCCATTAGGTTTTAGCTTCCTTAAGTATTGAGGGAGGCCAAGCCGGGATAGGCTTAAGGTGCGGTGGCAGGGTACGGCGATGGGACAACCTTCTCGCTTTGCTTCTCGCTTCGTAATAGTGCATCCGGGCGTAGGCGCAGGTCGCCCGTATGGCCCATATCTCTCTCGGATTTTATTGTCCTGAGTTGAAGCGATGATGCAGAGGATATGAGTATTCCCAACCGCCTATCGAGTTTCTTCATCTCATCCAATGCACATCCATGTGCATTTTTTTGTAAGTACCCCCTCTACTTTGATGGAATTGCATGCACTATTTGCACGTTTCTCTTGTGAGAGAGGGAAATGCACACTTGTACTAAAGCCCTTCCCTTTTCTTTATTTCCACTTAAGTCTCTTTTCCTTATGCCTTAAGAGTGGAATCTTGCAACTAACTCCCCAATCTTATTAATAAGAAATCCCAACGCAAGGAGGTCAATTAACAAGCATAATTAGGGAAGATTAAATTTTTCATTAATCCTTAGAAAGCATAACTTTTACAACTCTCTTACAAGGAAGGGAAGGAGCCGAAGAATCCTTACTCATTGCCAATAGAGGTTAGCTATGAAATGAACCACCTAATTCTGGATAATTTTGGTGTAGATATAACATGGAAACCTTATCATTATGTCATTAGAGAATAACGAATCAATAGTGGATCATGCATTAATTCAGTAGATTAAGTTCAATGAACTATAGCATGATAGAATTGGAATGTTACTGAATCAGAATGTTGGATTTGTATGATAAGAGATTAGGTAATGCTCTATTAAATATCGAAGGGAAGAACTAGAGTTGCATGTTAAATGTTCAATGAAATGCCTCTATAGAAGCATATGAATTCCTCAAAGAATTTAGAAATAAATCATGGTTGTATGCATTAATTTGGTTGAAGATGATGATTATTGTTGCTTCAAAAAGCATAATGATTGCTAATTCTAGAAGTTAGATAGATTGGTGGAGTAGTAGTTTATATGAACTCTAATAGTTGAGACTAATGGCATGGGTGAGTTGTTTTGATGTATCAATAGGGTCGGTTAAGCTACAGCACCCTTGTGATAGAAAACTCAAGTATGCTAGCTACCCTATAATACCTTCATCCTTTTTCTTGTAGATTAAATTGTGTTTTAAGTATAAAAAGGAAATGGAATTAGGTATGAGGTAGGTTAAAGGGCCATGAAGGTTGTTTATGGCATATAAGAGCCTCTAATTTAAGTTGAGCTTCGAAGAGCACATGAATGAGTAATTACGCGTATATAAAGTTATATAAAACAAGAGTATAGATGGCCTCTAGGATGGTGTAGAGGATGTTAATCACTCTAGGAGTAATTGAAGCCATTTATTAGGCTTGAAGACACAAAATGAGTAGTTGACTATTGGAGTACTAAGGTTAATTGATGGTTGGGTTAGTAAGGCATAGACAAATAACCTGCATAAACACAACTCTTGAAGCCGCATACATGCTTAAAAAAAGAGTAGCGAGTCAAAGGCCATAATGCATGGATATTATTGGACATGACCTGCATACTTCTATTATGCTTTAAAAATGTAATACACAAACTTAAGTGAAGAATGGCCATTAATGAATAGGTTTATAGATGCCTGAATATATGTACATATTATTCATTGAGGATGGATTAAGATAATTATTGTGCATGATTATATAGTGTATAATTAATACATAGTCTGAGACTATGAGAATGTATTATATTATCCAGATTCCAATACGGAGCATTGAGCCGTTGCGAGGAGGATAATTCTGTACTACTAAAAAAGGTGGGTAATCATACCATAAACATTAGGTAGGTAATTTTTGTAATACCTCGTGTTTATATATAAAAAATAAAAATAATAAAATAATAAATAAATAATGAAAAGAAATACATATATCCTTATCTTGAAATTTTAATTATTAAAATTTCAGATATATTCAAATTCTAAATATCCGATATTATATTATCATATCCAAAGACAGGCTAAGGACACAGATGAATACAAATCTCGAGGCAATCTCAAAAAAATTACAAACCCCAAGATAGCCCAAGAACACATATCTTGAGGCAATCAAGGGATACAAATCTCAAGACTTATCTGTTGCTCGGTTTTATTTAAAATAATATATAAAAAAAATTTTGGTTTTATCCTGAACCGGTCTATGTGGATAAGATCAAACCGGGGAGGTTAATTTAATTTTTTTTAATTATAATATATATCTCATTCGTGTGACCGGTTTGGATAAGAACCCCGTACGTTCTTATCGTTGCCCTTACGACCAGGTCCAAGAAGGAAAGATCAAACCCCCCTCCATGATCTCCTCTTCATCATCTTCGACCACAAGTGGAAGCCTGAAAGCCCAGAGTCATAAGTAAGAAGAAGTGCGGTTAATCTCGGCCGAAAAAGTGGACACGAGCCTATCTCTGATGGCTTTGCCGAAGGATACAAGCTTGGGTCCATCCAAGGACTGTAATACCACAAAAAGAAGCTGCCGAAGGAGCAGCATAGCCCCAGGAGTTGTGATGCTGATGCTGTTACTACTAGAGGAGGAGCACCGCCCCAAAGCATGGCAGTGTTGATGTTGTCGCCATCACCGTCAAAGAAAGAACATCACCCTCGAGTGTGGTAGTGCTAATCGAGTTGTTGTTGCTGGAGATGAACACCCCCCCCCCCTCTTCATGATCTCTACTTCGTGAAGCCGCCGAGAGTCACAAGCAAAGGAAACAAAAAAAAAAGAGTCGAAATAAAAAAAACAAAAAAAATAAAAGAGAGAGTGAGAGAAAAAGCAAGCTAACAGGATCGAGAAGATACCAGAGAAAGAGGCTTATATATATATGTATATATATATATATGTATATATATATATATATATATATATATATATCGCTTAGGCCTATTGCATCATCACAGTATAGGTCAATTATTTTGAGACATTTGGAGAGTATTTTTTCAAAATCCAACCGTATGGATTGAAAGATTATCGAAAAATAAGATAATATGTCGATTTTCATACAATTTGGTAAGGTAATGAGTATTCATCTTAAAGGGTGAAATTTTATAGAAATCTTATTGGGTCAGAATTTCACCCTTTAAGATGAATGATCATCACCTCCCAAATTGTATTAAAATTGACATGTTATCTTATTTTTCGATGTTCTTTCCATCCATATGGTTGGATTTTGAAAAAATACGCTCCAAATGCCTCAAAATGAGGTGACTGTAAATGAATAGTATTATTGTATTAAGGCTGGCCGGACTGTATCACAAATGAGGCATTTGGTATATATATATAAACATGGATCTTGGAAACAAGAAAATAAAAAGCTATTCTCTGTGCCGACATTGGCTCGCCGGAAATTGATATGATCTATTGTCGAGGTCTCCAAGACGAAATCCAAAGTCTCCGAGTTCATCGCGTGATGGTGATACCCGCTCAACACAAAACCATGGTGCTGACCTGTAGAGCGTTTAGAACAAGACCTACTCCCTCATCGCCCACTGTCCTCTGAATTCTGAACAAATCCTAGAACTTGTCCCAGCTCAAGCAAACCCACACCCAGATCCTTGACCGCGCCTGTTGTCACAAGAGAAGAAGCTGAAGACCATATGTAATATGCAAGAGTTCTCTTTGCTATTACCGATTTCAAAATGGGCATTACAGGTGAGATCAACATTATATATTATACATATACAAGAAGAAGAAGAGGAAAATCTTTCCGTGCCTCTATGTCAAGTACCAATGTTCCCACGAGCACTACTGGTAGTTGTTGACATCATATATATTATATATGTATTATCAACAGAAGGTGACATTCCGATCCTTCGAAAATTCCAGAAAAGATGCTGCTATTGATTGAAAGGCTACTTTGCTTTCTTAATCAATTCACTTATTATCAAACCATTTTTATGAGAGAGTCGGCAAAGTGGAAATAATGTCTGTTGATTTGATTGTTGGATAAAATAGATCATAGTGGAATTCTTACTAATGCAAAAAGAAGCCCTTTTGGAATGCTTATGTCCTTTATGTTTGTCATGTCTGCTGCGCGAGCCCAGTTCTTGTTTGTTGAGGAAGATCACCCATTCTTCTCCGACAAACTCATATGGATAGGCACATAAAAGTGTCTTCATTGCCCCATTTGACACTTATTAGGCTTGCAGTTGCTCGAAGCATAGCATTTTCTTAGAAGGGAGATGAAACACAACCAAGTGAATAAGCTTAAGAAATATCCTGTTATGATGAAGAAAATGATGTTGAATTCCCCCTTACTTAAAACATCAAACAAGGATGTCAAGGATCCTGATATTCTGGCCAATTTACTTGTTTGCAACCTTCAGTTAATTGAAGCTATCACACCTAGATCATATGCTTATGAAGCATACCTCTTCAGCTGAAGATAATTTTAATAGAGCTCTCCAATCTGTTGCATTGCTCAACTAGTGGTGTTATTAGGTGACTGTAGATTTTGCTGAGTAAGTTTCATAGCTATGGCAATTGTTTGGTTATAAGAAGTGCTCAAAAGATATATGAAATGCTTAATATGAACTTTATTTTTGTGAAGGGCTATGTTATATTCGATAAGCTTTCTCTCTTTCACCCATACAATATGAGAGTCACTTAACAATGCATTTATTCAGCTTGATGCCAATTGAAAGTACTTTTTTTTAGAATATGATCATTTGGATGGGTATGATGCATCTGAACGAGCAACAAGTAAAAGAGCTAAAACAAGAGAACCCTTGTAGCTAAAGATATACTCAGTTGATATAATCAAGTTGCAATGTTCATATTAATTGATATAAGTCTTTAAATGATAAATGATTTTTTAAATTTCCCAAAGAGATTAGAATGTTAGAAAGGATCAAAGCATGCAGAGCTGTCCAAGAACTAGCATTTTTGTGAAAGTTATGTACATGCCTGTGTTATCATTAATAATGATCCAACTCCAGTGAACCATATAAGTGTTATAATGTCTTAGACTAATCGATAAATTACAAAAAGTTGGGTAAAGTATTGTGTTCATCAAAAAATAATCCTGTTTGTGAGCATTATTACATCAATAATGGTTTTGAATGCTTATGTGAAAAGGGTCACATAAGCAAGTTTCAAGTTGCATTAGCAAATCAAAGTTTGTAGCAAAATAAAAATTGTTGCAGAAGAGAACTTGCCCAGCATTAAGATTCTTGTAATGCCTTAAGAAATAACAATGCTTAGTTGACTTTTTTGTATACAACATGCATTAGGATTTATTTCTTATGCAACAATGAATGCTCTTGATATGATCAACTTAAGGGAGACGACCTCCACTTAGTTAAGAGACTTGCTACCATGAGTTCTAGTTAACAAGTAAAGATGCGGTCACCTTTATTGCTTAGTCAAGTGAGAGAGAACTATTAATGATGTTTCATGAACTTTTATGGATAATGAATGTTGGTTCCTATTAAATGATAAAAATATTGGGCTTATGCAAGCTGCAGGTTCTGACAATTTTTTAAAAGAATTATCAAGTAAGAACAAGGACTTAAGTTGAAGTCTTGCAAGAATAAAACTGCGATTGGTAATCATTCTACCATATCCACTTGTGTTCAACTTAACATCTTATCTAGGCTAAAAGCCTAAAAAATTGAGAGTCTGTGGCAAAGGCTGCTGCAGAAAATATGTTGCTGCAGGAATCATGGGAAAGAAAAAGAGCTGCAGTTCTATGAAGAAAAGAAGGAGATAAGAATAATGGGGCTGCTGCAAAAGCTAGCTATAAAAGAAATAAATTATGAGGCTATTGCAGAAAATGTGTTGCTACAGAAAATAACAAGCAAAAAGGATATTAGAGTTTATAATATTATTCGCAAGCATGACCCCAAAATTATGCTAAGTGCAAACTATGCCATACGGGGTCAGTATCTGTTTTATTGATCCAAATTGATAAAGCTAGGGATCTTCTTATTCCATTCGTAAAGGTGTTATCCTTGGGAAGTGGGGAATGATGGTAAACCAATAATATATGTTTATAGGAGGAGGCAAACTGACTCACTGTCAAAAGCAAACCTATAGAATCACTTGAGATAATGTGAGTGATAAAATATATATATATATATATATATATATATATATATATATATATATATAAATAATAATAATAATAATAATAATAATAATAATAATAAAGAATAAAGAATACAATTTCAACTACTTAGGATGCAGTGATTGAGAATGAGGATAAAAATACAAATTTCCAAGCAACACGAATCACAAGGTGGTAATAGAACATATTTCTCGAGGCAATCGATCAAATACATATCTTAAAGTGGTATGCATCTTGAGGTGGTAAAGGAACATGCATCTTAAGGCAGGTGATGAAATACAAATCTCAAAGCGGTACGCATCTCAGTGCGATAAAGGAACAAGCATCGTGAGGTGGGTGATGAAATAAAAATCTTAAAGTGGCACATATCTCGATGTGATGATGGAATGCGCATCTCGATGCAACCGATGAAATACAAATCCTTAAGCGGCATGAATCTTGAAGCGGCGATAAGCATGCATCTTGAGGCAACTAATAAATACAAATTTCAAAGCCACACATATCTCAGGGCGGCGATGAAACACTCATCTCGAGATGGTCAATAGAAACATAAATCCTAAAGCAAAGCAGGAATCTAAAGGATTCTACGAAGTAGGCATCTTGAGGCAACAAAAAAACTCAATCCCAAATGGCAGCGTGTCATATATATATAAATTAATTAATTAAAAAACAAATATATATATATATATATATATATATATATATATATAGAATGGTGGTAGGATCAGGACGGCCACAAGTGCAGCCGCCTATCACTGTTTTAATAAATCAATTATATATAAAAAATATATATTATATATTTTATATGTTTATATATATATATATATATATATATATATATATATATATATATATATATATATATATATATATATATATATATATATATATATATATATATATATTAGATATATGTATATATCTATATGTATTCTGATGATAAGATAATTTAAAAATTATATATGTATATCTATATATTATCTAAAATATATAGATAAATCTATATATATGTATGTATATATATATATATATATATATATATATATATATATATATATATATAAATACATTATAAAAAATATAATATATAAAAGTAGTGTTTGGATCAGGCAGCCGTACATATGGCCTGCCTGATCCTAACACTACTGTATATTTAGGTAATAAATGTGGTGATTTGCAAATAAATGAATTATCAAATCATTATATTCATTGCCTCTACTTGAACTTAAGCCCTTAAATGGAGGTTTCCAAGACTCTATCTGGGGTAATTAATAATAGAGGCTTGTCTCTATTAGGAATAAAGAACCCACAATAACAAAAACAAGCAAATAAAATCAATTATTTGTGATTTGATATGTCGCCTAGTGTCATTTCACGTATTAATGCATGTCAGCGGCATTTTCGATCCCACACCTTGTACGTAGCGATTTCAAAAGAAAGGTATAGTGTACTTTTAATTAACAACTGCATTAACTGGTTTATTTTATATCATGAACACAAAAATGGATTTCTGTTATCCGTGGTTTTCTTAAACTCCACTGGGTACTATTTAGGAGTTGTTTGTATGGCCAGATACCTCTTAATACTGGTGTTGAGTTTGAGGTTTTGAGGATTGATGATGTGCTGATCTTATTAAAGTAGGTTTAACAGCTTTACTTCGTTGTTTGAGTTATTGGTGTTTTATATGCTTTAACGAGGTTGGCATATGGGTTTTGGTTTATACATGTGTGGATTTGTGAACTGATTTGTGTTTCGAATCTTATCGGTTTTCACACTCGTTTTATAAGGTAGACTCGATCCATACTAGAATGTAAGAGGGAATGTTGTTGTGTATTCAGTTGTGGCGGTATCAGCACGTGCATGCATACTCATCCTGTGAGATTTACTTAGAGATCGAGCGTAAAGCTTAAGCTGGCTTACTCAGATACTGACTAGACCGAAGATCGAGAATCATGGGGCCAGAGTGGCATAGTTAAGATTGGTAGTGATTTATGCTCCGATAGCATTTTGTTGAGATGTGTTTTATTGCCTAGTATTTGGAACTGCGTGAGTTCTTATTTTGCTATGATAGTAGCATTCTTGAGTATGTTGGTTTTGGCCTTGGGCCCGATTTTGAAACTCGTAGTTATTTTAATGCATTCATGATTTCTTTATATGAGTCATGTAACGGACTCTTGATTTAGCATGTTGTCATATATACATATATGTGCTTTGTTTTGCAGCCATATGATTCTATGTGCTGTCCACTAAGCCATATTTGGTTGGCTCATATACTTTGTTGTTTCCCCCATTGCAGACCAGAACGAGTAGGGTAGTACCGGGCGAACACACGGGGATTTCGCCTGTGACTTGGGGACCTTGCTGACATCCCAGCGAGGTTGTTGATACCCGCAGAGATGGTGTATCTCTCTTTCTTTTGTGTGAGATTATTGAACATTGTAGGGTGTTGTGTATTTGCACACATTATGTGTATATGACTTTTTGTAGGGTTATGTAGAACCCTTTTATGCTTCTGCTATTTTATATGAGTTATTTTCAGTATTATTATTATACTGTGTTGAATGTAATCAGGGCATCTTAGGCCTTACTTTTGAGTGAGGCTCGTCCCTGCTTAGGTACAGTCAGTTTGTTGGTGTGCCCAGGGTCAGGGGCATGACAGATTATATTACAAGAAGATAGATGTATGTATAAATAGATGGAAAAAAGAAAGGAGTAGCTTAATTCGCTAGTTTTACTTAATACCAAGGTTGCAAAGGTTGTATATGTCAATGAAGACAGTTTCAATGATGATATGGCACCATAATGATAATTGGATGTATTGGTATGCGACACCCTGTGGACACATTCGCATGAAAAATGTTGGACCGATTGTACCCACAATTTACATTGGAAGAAAGGAATGTAAGGCTTGGATTAGCTAGTGATGGATTTAACCCATTCGGCAAAATGATCAATTCTTATAACATGTGGCCATACTATTCCCATTTTAACTTGCCATCGTGGCCATACATGAAACAACAATCCTTTATATTGTCCATGTTCGTGCCATAACCAAAGGCAATAGGAAATGACATTGATGTTTACTTACAGCCCTTGGTGGAAGAATTGCAAGTTTTGTTGAGTAATGGTGTTGAAATGTATGATGCGCTTGCAAGGAAAAAATCTCAGGTGCATGGGGCCATTTTGTGGACAATAAATGATTTTTCAGCATATGAAAATGTGTCATGTTGGGGCACGAAAGGAAAATTAGCATACCCTTGTTGCTATCAAGATACATGCTACCAACGGCTGAAACATAGTGGTAGATTTTTCTACATGGAATATCATGGCTTAAACATAGTGGTAAATTTTGCTACATGGAATATCAAAGATTCTTACCACCTGATCACAAATGAGGGAACTACCCTTCAACATGGAACAAGAATTTAAGGTTGCCTCCAACACAATTATCAAGAGAAGATATTGTAAAGCAAACAGATGTTTTAGCAAATATTACTTTTTAGAAAAACATCTAAGAAAAGAAAACAAAATGGAGAAGTGGGCCGCCAAAATTTTAGGAAGAAAAGTTTTTTTTTTAGGCTACCATATTGGAGGAAGCTATCGATTCAACATAATTTAAATATGATGCAAATTGAGAAGGACATTTATGATAATATCACCGGTACACTCCTAAATTTTGAAGGCAAATCGAAGGACAATATGGATTCCTGGCGTGTGATTTAGAAGAAATGGGGATAAGAGATGAATTGCATCCCATATTAATGGTCGATGGGAAGTGGGCATTTACGTCGGCATCATACACCCTAACTTTGGCCTAAAAGCAATCATTGTGCAAATACCTCATAGATGCAAGACTCCCTGAAGGTTTGTGCTCGAATATTTTGAGATGTGTCAACCCAAATGTGGGGAAAATCATTGGACATAAAAGCCCTGATTATAATTCTCTTCTTCAACATTTACTATCTCTCGCAATTCATGGCCGGTTAGAGAAAGTGGTGGAACCATTGGTGAAGCTAGCAATTTTCTTCAAGGAGTTTACATCTAATATTTTATGGGGGCATGAACTAGAAAGATTACAAATTCTGTTGTCATCATATTGTGAAAATTCGAGATGGTATTTCCACCATCCTTTTTTGACATCATGGTACATTTACTGATACATCACGCTATACAAGCAAAGATTGTGAGGTCGGTTCAATATCATTGGATGTACCCAATAGAAAGATTAGATTTTGGTTATAATCTATTTTTCTCTTCTTAAAGGCAACCAAATAAATTTTCTTTTGAGTGTACTTATTATTTCCATTTAAAGTACTTACGTACATTGAAGTCTTATGTTCAAAACAAAGGCCATCACAAGGGGTCTATATATAGACGAGACATATATAGCGGATGAATACCTTACATTTTGTTCAAGATACTTAAAAAGAGATTGAAATACAACCCTCAAGCCAAGAACGAACCATTTTGACATTCCTAAGCCCTCTTTGGAAGTCCTATTTATTTTTTCTGCACACCCTAATCCATATCATAATGAGAACGATAGTAAAATCAAGGGTACTCGACTCTTAATTAAGTAGGCATGAGCTTTTAAAAGCCCACTTATATGTTCATTAGAATTGTGAGGAGGTGTTCCCATTCTTTCAGTGAGTTTAACGTGCTTACAACTAATCTTATAGTATTTCTGAATTTAAGTAGATAATTTCATATTAATTATTTATTAATGACATCCACATGTAAGTAAAGAGTACAAGGAGATAGATAGAAGTGCCGAATAATATTGTAGCTCATCGAACACACGACAGCTTGATTTTTACGAATGGTTTCAAGAAATTGTAAGCATGTCTAATTAAATTATCTCGAGCATTACCATATTAACCATAGGTTTTACAATGGCCACATTACTTACTAATATTTTCTATGAAATTAGGCCACAAAGCTATACTTTGAAAGAATGAGCAAGCAACTATATTGCTTGGCTTGTGGTTAACAACAAATTTTCACCATATATGATGTCCACACAATCAATGGCTTCAAATTTCGCACACAAAAACATAATACGGAGAGGCTTACACAAAATTCTGGTGTTTTTGTCAAGGGAATTGCAGGGTCCATGGACATGGAATACTTTGGCATCCAAACGGCGGATATAATCGGGTTGCGGTATTTTGGACGATAAGAACAATTCAAATGCACATTGTGGGATGTCTATAATGAAGGGATAGGATATAAAAAAGACATGCTAGGGTACTTAAATTTAAATCTAAAAAGACAGCTAGCAACTGTTGGTCCATATGTCTTGGCTAAACAAGTGGAGCAAGCGTTTTTCCTCCCTGATCATTGCTAAGAAGGGATGGCTCATCACATTAAAATCAGAGCCATGTGATAATTACGATGTCATCAATAACCCTGGACATTTAGAAATTAATCAATCAAGTTCATATCACGGTGTAGAAACATCATGTTGCCACTCAATTACGAAATGGCTAAAAATGACATGTTCTAATTGGTTTTTGAATTTTTACATTTTGCTACTAACTTATGCAAAACTGCACCGTCTTGGAGTTGTGGTGTTATAAATACCAAGAAAAGTGTGACTATGAATTTCTATCAATATCTTAAGTGTGGTTCCCTTAAGATTTAATTTTGTAGGCTACAATACAGCTTATTGTGATAGGACAGTACTTTGACAATCAACTCAAAACCAATTTCTGATTTTCATACTTTGAATTTGGATTCCTATTTGTGCATTTAGTTGCTTCTAATAGTATTGTCTCATCCTTGTGCAAAGATTTCTGAAATGGCCACTCGTACGAAAAAGGAGAAAAGTAAGAGCCCCTCTTTGTTAAGTTAAAACGACTCATTAATTATCAATTTCATTGCAGCTAAATTTGTCCTTTAAAATTGAAATAATTTGGGTGAAATAATAAATGAAAATGCTTTGGAACTATCTTTTTGATGAAGAAGGTTCGAGTCAAATGTTGCTGGGTTGGCGGGTCAATGTAAAGACAAGAAGTTATCGAGTCAATTCCAAGATTGAGTCGGTTTTGGGTGTGGTTCGGTATTTTGGCCCTAACTTTAGCTACCGATATCAGAATCGCGCGTTCGACTCCAATCCGGAAAGCTCTTTGTGACGCCGAAGAGATGGGAACATCATACTTTAGAGAATTTTAGTTATTTTTTTTCTATTTTAGAAATATTTTATCCCCTGAATTAGGGTTTTCAGAATTTTTTCTATTTTTAGTAATATTTCATATGCCAAATTATGATAGGATTTGAACCGGATTTGTTCTCAGATTTTTAAGAGTTATCTGACTTGTTTAGAGTTTTAAATTTATATAAGTTTAGTTTTAAATAATAATTTGTCAATTTTAGCAAATTTAGATAAGATGATAGGGTTTCTACGTTAGTCTTTAAAAGTTATTTAATCTATTTGTGAGTTAGTTTTTCATTATTGAAATCTAAATAATAATTTTACTTTTGGATTTTCAGAGATTTCTCTATGTTTATCTTTCTCTTTACCGTCTTCCTTGTGATCTCCCCTTTGGATCCGGCTAGTCCGCGGGTTAATCGCTACCCCACCGCCGTCACTTTTACAATGAAATAATAGTATTTATATTGTTAACTTTAAATAGTTTACAGTATAGATTGCATTGCATCGACTTCTATGACTAAGATAAATGTGCATGAATTTTTTAACATAAACTAAAGTTTAAATCAAATGTATGCTTCGCCTATCTCAAAAAGCAACCATTTAAAGTAATGAAAAGCTTAAGCTGAATCTGTCAGGTTCACCTAAGAACCATTTGTAACCAAAAGGCCTCTGGCCGGAACTACCTTATTACTATTTTAATGAATAAACGTGGTTTATCCACATTTTTCAAAAAAAAAAAAAAAAAGCTTAAGCTGAATCAAACTAGATGATTGCTCACATTAGAAGGAGATTTATTTCTCAAATTCTCATTCTAACGTCATGATACACAAGACACAGGTGCACATTATTTACAATAACCCTGATAAGAGACTATCGACCTTAAGTTACAGATAGTACTGTTGTTCATTTCTAAGAACAAAGCCAGTAACTCTAGTACTTTTACGTACCTCCTTTCTACAACAGGAACATGGTTGTCTCATGCCTTCTAATGAGTTGCTGCAAGAACAACAGACCCTTCAACCTGAAACACAAATCCGCAAATAATAATAATAATAATAACCTTATCTTTCACATCCTTTAAAACCAAGCATGTTTTTTTACAAAGCATGTTAAATTAGGGTTCTTAATCCATTGAATATAGTTATATAGTTAGAATAATGTTTGTTTACTTAACTCATATAGAATTATTATCATATTCATATCTTAATTCCAAGGAAAATATCATCCTATTATGTATACTTAAGATAGAAATAATCAAATAAAGGTAGGATGTTTCTATGGCAGATCATTTAACTCGTTCTTTATTCTTATGTTTTGAGCAAACTATTGAGGTATAAAATGAAACTAATTATATGTTTAACTTTTTCTATAAAAGTATATCATGTAAATTTGTATAAGTAAATTGGAAAATGTTTACCTTGAAAGTAGCACCACAAACCTCTTCTTCTTTCTCTGGAATAGCAGTTATCTTGTTCTTGGGGTTTTCATAACTCTTTAAACCTCCCAATGAGTTTGAGTAGAAGCACCCTACAATCAACATCATCAAAAGTCATATATAATATAATGAATCAAATGTTAGTGTTCGTTAAGCTTAATTAAAAGCTATTTACTTTTTTTTTCATGTTGAAACGCTTTTTTATAATCAAAATTCTGGCATATATTTTCTTGAAGTGGTTGGTCTACGTTTAAATATCAATAATGAAATATCTTTCTTTGCGAAGGGAATAATTAGAAGGGTAAGTGTGACAAAGAATAGACAATTAGACAAGGTACCAAATAGCAAGCAATTTTCTCATTTAGTTACGACATAAATATCATGACTTAGACTGCACAACACACAAGAACACAAAGAAAGAAGGGAAAATTGTTCTTTAAAAAAGTTACTATAATATTAAATATTCATATAGAAAATTTTTGTTACATATATATATATATAAAGCCTGATCTAGAATCCTAAAGTAACACTTATCTCAATTCTCACAAATTTTGAGAAATTTTAATTATAATATTTGTGAATTAATTTATATAACATGAGGTAAGTGTTTTTTGTGAGTAGAGGAACTTTTTGGTGGCTTATGGGGTAAATTTACCTTGAGGGAAAGGAGCGAGGGACTTGCCACAGGAACCCTTGAGAAGATCAACATCATCAGAGAAAGCTACATATCCATCAGCTGTGATCCCCCAGAACAATGGCACCTTCCCATCCGGGTCCTACAAGCAGATCGAGATGGATCCATTAATACATACATACATACATACATACATCATATCCAAATTATTGATTAATGATATATATAACAAATTATATTAAAATGAAAATTAATTAATTAAGCTCTATCCGAAGACTCACACGAGCAACAAGTAGAGTGGAGGTAGCCAAATCAAAGATGAGGAAGGCGAAGGAGCCGGAGAGGTGTGCAAGCATAGTGCTGGGTCGGTATGGGGCACGGTCTCGGAGAGCCTTGTAAGCCTCCATCACAAGCACCACCTCGTTCGCATTCTTTGACAACCCATGGTGTTGCCTCAGCCTCCCCAAGTTATCAAGATTCCCTTCGAACAAGCAAAATATCTCTTCTTTCACCCCGAACAATCTAAATAAGCAAAAAAAAAAAACAAAAAAAAAATCATATTAATTAATCTCAAGAATTTTTTTCGTTTTCTATATTAAAAACATTTTAAACAAAAATTAACCTGGGGCGAAGGGGAGATTGTTGTGAGTGAGAATAGGCGAGTTGAGCAAGTGAGCCAAGCCGGACCGACACGGCGCCCTCCGTCTTCCTGATGAACCTGTCCACCAGCTCCCCTGCCCTTGTTTTCGGTGATGGCGTCCGGCTTCCGGCCAACACCAGCTCCTCCGGAGCCTCCACCACCTCTCCACTGAACACTCCCAACATTCTAACCTTTTCCTCTTTATCCACGTCTCTAACTATATATATATATATATATAGCACTTCAAAGATCAAAGAGGTGGAGAGAATCAAAGAGAGAGAGAGAGAGAGAGAGAGAGAGAGAGAGAGGGTGATGAGAACTAAGAAGGGGGGTTGTGTGTGTTTTTGTAGGTAAGGAATTGAGTACATTTGTATGATTGGGTTGGGTAGAAAGGGACCGTGCAAACTGGACACCTTATCTTTTATCTTTGTGAGGTGGTGGGTCCGTCCTTCAGGCCGTTGATTCCATGTCTCCGTTGTTTTCCTGCCACTTGTTAATATTGGTCATTAAATTTCATTTTTTATTATTGGTGAGATATATTAAACATAAATTAAACTCTAGTATATTATGTTAGGTTGCAGTACTCACTCTTATAATTATAGTTTATAAAATTGGAAAGTAATATCAAGTATTATTTATTTTTTTATATAAATGTGAACAAATAATTAAAATCATGTTGCCACATACGCGATTCAAACCTTCAACTTTTTTTTTTTTAAAGAAAGAATGTATTAGTTAAATTTTCTTGTAAAAGTTAGTATTAAGCATTAGTTGATATAAACTGTGAATAATTTTTTTAAAAAAAAATAAATAAATCATATACATTAAAAATTAGGGTAATTGGGGTCCCATTGAGGGCCCATACATGGTCCTGGGCCATGAATTGCCCGGGTGTAAATTACATTGTATGGTGAATAAAAAATTTTAATTACATCAATTTTCACCAAAAAAAAAAAAATGGTTAGAGTAGAAAATTCCGAGAGAATTTCAGGTGATAAAATAAAACAACACATTGCGTGTAAAAATGAAACACCTCGAATAAAAAAGTAAGGGAAAGAAAAAGACCAAAAACAAACTTCCGACTCTGTCTTAATCAGCTGAGATCCATCATTTCCACTCTCGAATGAACATTTTCCCTTCCTAACTCGATCTATATTTTATTCAACATTTGCTTTTATACCCAAATAATTATTTATCAGTCATCGCCATGTTACATGATGCTTCCAAGTTACCAACATTATCATTCTTATTGCATTTGGTGGAATCCTGCAATATATAATAAATTGCAACTAGGCCAAAAAAACAAACATGAAATTAAGGACATTGATTCTTAGAATCCACTCACATGATTAAAGAGGATTCCAAATTGACATATAGCAACTTGCTATATAATAAAAGTAAATTATTAAAATGGGTTCGCTAATACCTTTTTAATTTTTTTTATATTTTTTATAGACATTTTAAGTTACTCAAAATTGTAAATGATTTTTCTTATATATCACTATAATTTTTTTTCTAGGATATGGTTTTTTTAGTGAATAACTTTTATGTTTATCTAATTCTTACAAACCAATCCAAAAATAAATTATATTATTATATAATTACATAACTTTTACATACAAGTCCAACAAGAGGGGCTCCCCAAGTCAACAAAAATTTACATTATTATATAATTAAATGATTTTTACAAACATACCATGAAAATTAATACACATGTGACAAGCAATTTTCTCAATCATTTTTCTCGATCATCCGCTCAAATTCTCAATGAAATCTTGTAAGGAATTTTCCCGTTTTTGGCTTCTAAGGTTTTGATTTCATCTCCTCCCTTTTTTAAGGCCTTAACCTTAATGTCCTTTTCGGTGTCATTCTAAGATTTATTGAAGAAGGCTAAAATGGCAGAGAGATGATGTCGATTTTGATGGTTTTGTGCTTCGATCGGGTTTGGAGCTAGGGTTTGGTTGGTTGCTATCGATAAATTAGGATGGATGACGAGAGAGATGAGCTAGGGTTGAGAGAGAGAGCGAGAGAGCGCCAAAGAGTGGGAGTTTAGAAAGAGAAAATAAATATCATAGAAAATAATAAGAGTAGTTATAAAAGTTTTTAACTAGAGTTAAGTTTTAACTATAATTAACTCTAAAAGTTCTAACGGTAGCTAAAAAAGTGACTAACTATAGGGGTATATAAGCTAAAAAGTAGTTTTAAAGGGTATGAAAATAAATAACATTTTTACAAGGGTATTTAAACAAATATATAGTTTTGGAGGGGTATGCAACAAATTCTCTCTATATATATCTACTTTAAAAAATGATTCTTGTTCATGCTCAAAACCGGGTGTCCTCGAATCCGCACTCCGGAGAGATCAACTTAGACAAAAAGAGGTGAGACGAGTCAGGAATGATCGGCTTCACTAGAGATAGATGAAATAATCGGGATGATGCATGGCTATGATCACATTAAGCTTTGAGGATGTCTCCGTCGCGAGAGGCGATGAATGCTGGGGTGGCATACCTTCTGTTCCTGCAAAGAAAGTCCGGGGGACTCGTCTATGGACCCTCTCAAAATCAAGTTAGTTTGAGGTAGATGAAGAGGGAAGAAAGCCTTATCAAGCAAAGAAAATTCAAGTAAAGTCATTCTGAAGTTGGAAGGGAGATGGGTTAGGTCACCCAGGGACAAATAAGAGAGCTTGAGGTTGAAGGTGAACTCCTCTCTTAAGTCTAGAGAAAGGAGAGAAAGAAGATCCCCCCTCCCTCTCTTCCCCGGGTTCTTTTATACCTGATAGGCCAAGATTGGGCGGTTGATCGTGGGGTGTCGCCTTTACCACCCCTCCAAACACGCATCCCCCCTTCCAACGAATAATGGAAGATGGCTCTGACACCCACGTGTCTCTATCACTGGGTCGTGGGGAATAAATCATCCCCTCGTACGTCCCCCTGTAGACAAGGACTAAAGATCCTCTACGCACGTATCTCCTGTCACATTTAGTGTATATGCCTACAGATCGTGGGGTGTCGCCTTAGGATTGTGCCACGTGTTTGGTCCAGATATTCCCCCATAACACTTCTTTTTTCTTTCTCCATTTCCAAAAAAAATATCTAATTTTTATATTAAAATTTAGGGTAAATTTCAAAAAAAATCTATGTGGTTTCACAGATTTGCACATTAGGGAAAGTGTTTTTTTTTTTTTTCCAAAAAACACCTTGTGGTTTCTCTAGTTAACAAAAACGGTAAAACCATTAACTCTCATTAACGGCGTTAACCCCTGGTTAGTTGGCATGGGTATTTTCATTAATTTTTTTGGTTTTGATCTCTCAAACAGATGAAGATTTTAATGAAATCCAATTTATGACAAATTTCATTCAATTTTTCGCATCTATTTTATAAAATTTGACGAAAATACCCCTACCAACTTAACACCGTTAACAGGAGTTAACGATTTTTTCCTTGTTTGTTAACTTGAGAAACCACAAGGTTTTTTTTTTTCGAAAAAAAACCATTTTCCCTGTTTTGCAAATCTGTAAAACCACATGATTTTTTTTTAAATTTATCCTAAAATTTAAGTGTAACTAAAGTAAGGTTTAGAGTGTTTAAGCATATAATAGATCTTTTTTATATGTAAATATTTTATTTTATTTTTATTTTTATTAAAAAAACATACTTTATGTTGGGATGCAAATGATATATTATATATCTATATATAATTTTTATATTTAATATACGATTATTTACTTTTAGGAAAAAAATGTATTCAAGTTTTCCAATGGGATTTTTTTTTCTTATTTTATTGATACTTGCATCCATAGACACAGAAATAGAAGTAATTGGGAAGGATCTTGTGGGACTGCAGGTAATGCAGATTCGGTGAGGAATGAGACAAGCCCAGTCCAGGAGTAGTGCATTCATTCAATATGGTGAACAACAGTGACAATATTGTCATTATATGATGAAATATGATTTATCTTGCTTGACATGGACCCAATGGCGCCCATGCTTACGGAGGTGTCGAATTCGAGTGGCCCATGGGATTTGAGTGGTTTTGAATGAGTGGAGAAAAGAATTGGAGGACATCCAAACATTTATTACAATTTGATTTTCATATAATAAATACACAAGTTTCTATTAAAAAAAAGGGTAAACTAAAATTTTAAAAAAAAAAACACATGTAATTTCACAGATTTAGAAAATAGGGATAGTGTGTTTTTTTTTTCCAAAAAAAACTTTATGGTTTCCCTGGAAAACAAACCAAGTTTTTTTTTAACAAAAATTATCCCTTCTTTGTAAATCCATTAAACCACATCGTTTTTTTTCCGTTAAAAATCTTCTAATTTCCCCTTTTTTGTTAGTTGGAAAAACTACAAGATTTTTTTTTGAAAAAACATTGTTCCTATTTTGTAAATCTGTGAAACCAAATGGCCTTTTTTTTAACTTACCCTAAAAAATAATAGGGAAAATTATTTTTTAGTTCTACACATATTTATATCTCGCAAGACAATCCCTTTAACTTTTGATATTTCTTGTTAGTTCTTCTTTTTTGAAATTCTTCTCCGTTGATCCCTTCCGTCACAGGATTGTGAAGTTTTTTTTTTTTTGAAAAATACCAACTTTACCCCTAAATGCTTTGACTGGAGATCTCCAGCCCATGCATGTTCGGGTGTTATTCCTTCACTTTGCTTTCCCAACAAGCTTCATCATCTCCTCCATTAGAGGTATCAAAAGGGCCCTGCGACGTGGGGACTGGCATAGCCTGATATTATAATAGTCGGGTAGTGTATAGGCACAACGGATATCCGGGCCCATGCTAGGCTGGTCCTGTGGCCCACGGTCTATGGCAAGCACGGTGGAAGAAGCTGACTCATGTGGTATGCCCCTCTCTCCTCGGTCCTCTCTGACTCTCTCTCATCTCTTTGACTCTTCACTCTTTTCCTTTTACTCTCTCTAATTTATTTAAGTTACCCTGACTCTCTCTTATTTATTTAAGTCTCCCTGACTATCTTTCATTTCTTTCATGCATTTATCTATGCAAACCTAACATGATTCATGCCATCAAAATTGTGGAACCCTGATGTGCAATGAGGACTAATTCTAAACGACTAGTACTCGTGTTTGACATTTGCAACTTGCCAATCATTGTGTCATATGGCCTCGTTATTATCGACAAGGAAATTTGACTTAAAAACATTTGGCAAATTTGAACTTTTGCCTTACTGATTGTTTGGCTCATTGTTTGAGGATAAGCAATAGTTTAAGTTTGGGGGTGCGTTAGCTCTCCATTGAGAGCTAAATTAGTAGGACTTGATTATACTTTTCCGATCAAAATGTTTGGATTAAGGCAAGAATTACTTATGCGGTCCAAAAATATTTAATTGTCTCTTTGGATGGCTAAACTTCGTTTACCTGCATTTCACATTTGTTTTGTATTCACAGAGGCTAAACCATGATCAATTTGTATATACTAGGTGATTTGTCTAGAAAAGGATCGTTCTAGAGCAGGAAAGAGAAGCAGGTCACCTGAAGATCATCCAAGGGACAAACGTCGCAACATTGAGCAAGGACGTCACGATATTTATTGAACAGAAGAGGTTGAGAATTCCCAAGAGAATCCAGACATCGCGACATCACGTTGAAACGTTGCGACAATTACTGCGCTGAGAATTCCCAAATTTCCCAAGCGCGAGCGAACGTCGTGACGTCAAAGATAGCGTCATAACGTTATTCCCCAGTTATGGCATATAGAAAGGCACTTGATAAGTGTTCAAATGAGCATCATTTATATATAAGAAACATGCATATTACTATAAGTTTCGGAGGAATATTGGCCCGCTTGTACTCAAAATGGCTTTGTTTCTGTAAACATGGCAGAAAATAGAGGTTCCAAAAGAAGGGAAGCATTTTCAAAAGAATACGGGCCAAAACAGGGGAAACAGAGCAAGAGAACCAGCCCATAAGGAGTCCCATACGGACCCGTATGGACCTGGAGAATTCAGATCCAACCTCCCCAGCTGTATAGAGGGGGGCACGGGCCGGTTAACCGGGCCCGACGGGCCTGACCCGCCGGTTCTGGGCCGGCCAAAGCCTAACAGAACCGCCCGCTACAGAGAGTAGCCCGCCGAAGCCGGGTTGACCGCCGGACGTCGGGTCACGCGTCACCTTAGGGTGACCCGTGAATCGCCCGAAAGCAATAGTATAGAACCGGCGGGCCCAACCCGTCGGTTAACCTACCCATCGTTTTTAATTTTTTTAATTTTTTTTAAAATATCTAAATGTATATTAAAAAATTACAAAAAAATGTAAAAAAATGTAAAAAAAACTATGTTATTTTTGTAAAGCCCCAATTATTTTAATTAGGAATTTAATCAATTACTCCATCTTTCCTTTAATTATACCACTTTTCTTTAGTTAATTAAATTAATCATCCATGCAATTTAGGTTAATGATGCCAATAATTTGATTGATTCCTCTTTAGGTTTTCCAATTAAATTCTAAATTACCAAATACCCTTGGTGACCACCATTAAATCTAATTATGGATTTTAACTTATTAAATCTCCATTTTTCAAATAATTCATGTTTTTGGGGAAAATTACTTTAACCTCCAAAATTAAGATTTTATTTATTCCAAATGAAAGAAATTCTAGGATTTTACAATTTTGATATAAAAATAGAATGAGAAAAATTTTTAAAAATCGAAAACTATAAAATTCATTATCCTACCCTCATTATTCAAATATTAAGAAAACCAAAAATATATATATAAATAAAATAAAAGCATATAAATGGCAAGCTACTTAAAAAATAATGAAATAACAAAAAAAAAAAAACTTCATTATTGACAACTAGAGATGCAAAAATCTCTCTTGAAGGAAAAAAAATTCAATATATAAAATTCATTATTCTACACTAATTATTTAAACTTTATAAAAATCAAAAAAATTATAAAATCACAAAATATATAAATGGTAAGCTATTTAAAATAAGAAAATAACCATGAAAAACCTCAATTATTGGTAATCAAAAAATGTATAAATCTCTTTTTAAGGAAAACAAACTCAAATCTATAAAATTTATTATCCTTACCAAATTATTCAAACATTAAAAAAAATCAATTAAAAATATATGATATTTACATGTGTTTAAAAAATTAAAAAAATTAAAAAAATTGAAAAAAAAAATAGGCGGGTTGACTCGGGTCAACCCGGCCCGACCCGGTGGGTCAACCCGCCGGGTCACGGGTTGGGAAACCATTGACTGAATGTGCCCGCCATCGTATGGCGGGCTCTGAGTTTCCGGCTTCCACTCCGCCGGGTCAGATTGACCCAGCCAGTTTTGTCGGGCGGTTCCGGGCCGCCAAAACCCTACCGTGCCCCCTCTGTATGCGGTCCCCTAACGGACCGACAGACTCCGATATCTGGACTGAGAAACATACGACCCTGTATGGGAGTCCTTATACTGGGCCGTATATCATAAATCTGCAGCTGCGTTTTGATCGAACCAAGGGTAAAATCAGAAAATACACCCAAAACCTTAGTGTGGGGTATAAATACAAAGCTTAGTTAGGGTTTTGGGGCATCTTGGAGCAAGGAGTCAAGTCTTGGAGGAGTTTTCACCATCTTCTCTACCACCATGGAGGAGAGGATTGGAGGAGCTCTTCCCATTCAAAAGCTCAAGGAGGAGAAGAAGGGGCAATAGGAGCAGCGAGGAGTCCACCAACGGAGCACGATTAGGGTTTTTCCTCATGAACTTTGTGATTTCTTTCCCTAATAGCATGGATTGTTGCTCTTCATTGATGGAGAGCTAATTTCTTGACACTTGGGTGTTGATGAACCCTTGGATGATGTTTAATTGATATTGCTTTTTCTAGGTTAATTGCTTGGTTGTATTCATTATGGTCTATTGGATGTTATGTATGGTAGTATTAACCTCTCTACGTTGCGAGAGCCCGGAGAGGTTTCTATAGTCCATATGGGGGAAGATGCGAGCGCCTCCCCATGTGTAGACAATCTCCAATAGAAAGGGCTATGAGTACACCGAGAGCCCGGGTACTAAGGAGAGTGAATCCTTTAGATGTCTTATTCCCATAGCTCTTCCAAGAGATAGGTTCCCTAGAACATAATCAGTAAGGGCACTAGGTATAGTAATCACCCTCGAGCGAGGGGATGAAAGCACATTAGGAATATTGGCCCGCTTGTACTCAAAATGGCTTTGTTTCTGTAAACATGGCAGAAAATAGAGGTTCCAAGAGAAGGGAAGCGTTTTCAAGAGAATACGGGCCAAAACAGGGGAAAAAGAGCAAGAGAACCAGCCAATAAGGAGTCTCATACGGACCCGTATGGACCTGGAGAATTCAGATCCAACCTCCCCAGCTATATAGAGGGGGGCACGGGCCGGTTAATCGGGCCCGACGGGCCTGACCCACCGGTTCCGGGCCGGCCAAAGCCCAACCCGGAACCGGCCCGCTCTGAGTAGCCCAGCCGCTTGGACCCGGCCACGTCGGGTCACGGGTCACCTTCGGGTGACCCGTGAATCGCCCGAACAATAGTATAGAACCCGTGAGGCCCAACCCGCCGTTAACCTACCCACCGGTTTTATTTTTTTAAATTTTTTTAAAATATCTAAATGTATATTACAAAATTACAAAAAAATGTAAAAAAATGTAAAAAAAAACTATGTTATTTTTGTAGAGCCCCAATTATTTTAATTAAGAATTTAATCAATTACTCCATCTTTCCTTTAATTATACCAATCACTAATCTTTCCTTTAGTTAATTAAATTAATCATCCATGCAATTTAGGTTAATCATGCCCATAATTTGATTCATTCCTCTTTAGGTTTTCCAATTAAATTCTAAATTACCAAAATACCCTTGGTGACCACCATTAAATCTAATTAGGGATTTTAACTTATTAAATCTCTATTTTTCAAATAATTCATGTTTTTGGGGAAAATTACTTTAACCTCCAAAATTAAGATTTTATTTATTCCAGATGAAAGAAATTCTAGGATTTTACAATTTTGATATAAAAATAGAATGAGAAAAATTTTAAAAAATCGAAAACTATAAAATTCATTATCCTACCCTCATTATTCAAATATTAGGAAAACCAAATATATATATATATATAATAAAATAAAAGCATATAAATGGCAAGTTACTTAAAAAATAATGAAATAACAAAAAAAAAACTTCATTATTGACAACTAGAGATGCAAAAATCTCTCTTGAAGGAAAAAAAATTCAATATATAAAATTCATTATTCTACACTAATTATTTAAACTTTATAAAAATCAAAAAAATTATAAAATCACAAAATATATAAATGGCAAGCTATTTAAAATAAGAAATTAACCATGAAAAACCTTAATTATTGGTAATCAAAAAATGTAAAAATCTCTTTTTAAGGAAAACAAACTCAAATCTATAAAATTTATTATCATTACCAAATTATTCAAACATTAAAAAAAATCAATTAAAAATATATGATATTTACATGTGTTTAAAAAATTAAAAAAATTAAAACAAATTGAAAAAAATAGGCGGGTTGACCCGGGTCAACCCGGCGGGTCAACCCGGCCCGACCCGGCGGGTCACGGGTTGGGAAACCATTGACAGAATCGCCATCAGAGCGGGCGATTCTGAGCTAACTTCGCCCGCCAGGTCAGTTGACCCGGCGGGTTTTGTCGGGCCGGGCCAAAACCCGGCCCGTGCCCCCCTCTACAGCTGTACGGACCCCTAAACGGACTGACAGGACTCCGTATACGGACCCCTGAGAAACATACGACCCTGTATGGGAGTCCGTATACTGGGCCGTATATCATAAATCTGCAGCTGCGTTTTGATCGAACCAAGGGTAAAATCAGAAAATACACCCAAAACCTTAGTGTGGGGTATAAATACAAAGCTTAGTTAGGGTTTTGGGGCATCTTGGAGCAAGGAGTCAAGTCTTGGAGGAGTTTTCACCATCTTCTCTACCACCAAGGAGGAGAGGATTGGAGGAGCTCTTCCCATTCAAAAGCTCAAGGAGGAGAAGAAGGGGCAATAGGAGCAGCGAGGAATCCACCAACGGAGCACGATTAGGGTTTTTCCTCATGAACTTTGTGATTTCTTTCCCTAGTAGCATGGATTGTTGCTCTTCATTGATGGAGAGCTAATTTCTTGATACTTGGGTGTTTATGAACCCTTGGATGATGTTTAATTGATATTGCTTTTTCTAGGTTAATTGCTTGGTTGTATTCATTATGGTCTATTGGATGTTATGTATGGTAGTATTAACCTCTCTATGTTGCGAGAGCCCGGAGAGGTTTCTATAGTCCATATGGGGGAAGATGCGAGCGCCTCCCCATGTGTAGACAATCTCCAATAGAAAGGGCTATGAGTACACCGAGAGCCCGGGTACTAAGGAGAGTGAATCCTTTAGATGTCTTATTCCCATAGCTCTTCCAAGAGATAGGTTCCCTAGAACATAATCAGTAAGGGCACTAGGTTTAGTAATCACCCTCGAGCGACGGGATGAAAGCACATTGATAAGTGTTCAAATGAGCATCAATTATACATGAAATTCATGCATATTATCTTATGTTTTGGAGGAATATTGGCCTGCCGGTGCTAAAAAAGGCTTTGTTTTTGTAAAATGTAAGCAATCCCAAGAGAAGGAAGGCGTTTTGAAAACGCGGGCCAAAGTAAAGCTTAAACGGAGCCGAAGAAAGTCCATACGGAGTCTCATATACGGACCCGTATGGACACGGAGATTCATACGGACTCATGAACGGATCGACAGACCCCCGTACACGAGGACGAGAGATATCGACTCGCATAACACTCCGTATGGTAGTCCGTATAAGGGATATACGAGGGTGCATTATGAAATACATACTGGGTCGTATATTGTAAAACTGCAGCTGCGATTTCGGCCGAACCGAGGGCAAAGTCGGGAAATACACCCAAAACCCTAGAGGGGGGTATAAATAGAGATGTAAAAGAGGGTTTTGGGGCATCTTGGAGGGAGATTAGAGCCAAAGCTTCAAGGAGGGAGAAGCCATCATCATCTTCTCCATCATCTAGGAGGAGATTGAAGAAGAGAAGAGAAGGCTCAAGAGGGCTAGAGAGAAGAAGTAAGGGCTAAAGAGAAAGGGGAAATCTACAAATGGTCATCATCAAGGGTTTGCTTCATGACTCTTGTGTTTGATTTCTTCTTTGATATTGATTGTAACTCTCCATTGATGGAGAGCTAAACTTTTGATACTTGGGTGTTGATGAACCTTTGGATTATGGTTAATTGATATTGTCTTGTTGATTGATTGGTTGAATGCATCATGGTCTATTGAATGTATTGTATAGTGAAAGCATTAACCTCTCTACGTTGCGAGAGCCCGGAGAGGTTTCTCTAGTCCATGTGGGGGAAGAAGCGAGCGCACTCCCCGCGTGTAGACAAACTTCAATAGAGAGGACTAGGAGTACACCGGGAGCCGGGGTACTAAGGCGAGCTACTCCTTTAAATGTCTTATTCCCTTAGTCCTTCCAAGAGATAGGTTCCCTAGAACTTAACTAGTGAGGGTACTAGGTTGAGTAATCACCCTCGAGCGAGGGGATGAAATCGTATTAGGAACCCTTGGCCAATGATTTACCAAGATTCAACATAGAGAGCATTATCCACATCTAAGGAAATCCAAAGGGGATTCAATCACCCAAGTATCCCCCTTCATCGATTGACATCTTCAAGATCAATTGCATTTGTTAATTTGCTTTATTAGACTTAGAATTAGATTTAGCATCATCAACCCGAATTGATTGACTAGATAATAGACAATTAATTAGTACTAGTATTTTCTTTCTCCCTGAGGATTCGATACCCGACTTTTCAATAGTCCACTTTACTACTTGATTCGACCCGTACACTTGCGGTTAGAACGCATCACACATTAGGAACCTTTGGCCAATTATTCACCAAGAATTAGCATAGATAGCACTATCCATTTCTAAGAAAATCCAAAGGGGATTCAATAACCCAAGTATCCCCTTCACCAATTAATTGTCTCCAAGGTCAATTTGCTTGTTAATTTGTGTTGTTAATTTTAGAATTTAGGTTTAGTCACTACTAACCAATCTTGATCGACTAGATAATAGATGAATAGCCACTACTAGTACTTCCTTTCTCCCTGAGGATCGACAACCCGACATTAGTCCACTTTATTACTTGATTCGATCTGTATACTTGCGGATTCAGCGCATCAAGTTTTTGGCGCCGTTGCCGGGGAGATTTAAGACTACTAGGAAAGCTAGGAGTTTATTAATTTAGTCATTTATTTTCAATTTTTTACTTTGTTTTAATAATTGTTTGATCTCTTGATTATTAATTTTTCTCATAATCGTTTGTGCGAGGTGTTGGTGCATGACCCGAAAAAATCCTAAGAATCTTGTTGAAGCGGATAGTGAAATCGATAGAACCTTCCACAAGAGGTTGAGAGAAGTGGAGGCATCAAATCCAGGACCCTCTTCGGGGTCAGAGAACACCTTGCTCACTGAGCGCAGTGTTGAAATCATAGAGGAACCTATCATGGCAGGAAGAAGACTTACACTCTCTGAGCATGAAAGGTCTCACTACACAGGGGAAGAATTCAGTGTGCACCCCCAAATGTCAATCTAAACAACTTTGAAATCCAAGAAAGCACATTGTTGATGATTCAAAATACAGCTCAATTTGATGGGAGGCTGGACGAAGATCCACATGCTCACATTGCTAAGTTCGTCCAGATTTGCAATATGTTCAAGATTAATGGAGCTCCCGATGATGCTATTCGATTGAGGTTGTTTCCGTTCAGTTTGAGAGATGGAGCCTATAGATGGTTGAATTCGCTTCCGGCGGGATCTATTCGGACTTGGGCTGAAATGCTTGATAAATTCCTTGGCCGATATTTTCCACCAAGCAAGGCCGCGAAGCTCAGATTAGACATTTCTTCATTCAAGCAAGGGCATATGGAAACATTTTTTGAAGCTTACGAAAGATATAAGAATCTACTCCGGCGATGCCCCCAACATGGTTTGGATCCTTGTGCCAAGGTCCGTACATTTTACAATGGCTTGGATGATTCAACAAGACAATTAGTAGATGCGGCCGCCGGAGGTTCTTTGGGAAACAAGTATCCGGATGAGGCCGAAAAGATTTTTGAAGATATGTCGAGCAATGAGGCACACTGGTCTACTAGAGGCAAGCAAGTCAAAGTAGTAGGTTCCTTGGATGGAACTAATGCAACCAATACAGTTCTCGCCGACAGACTAGAAGCCTTGACAAGGAAGATTGATGCACTAACCACCGGCAGTAGCTCGAGGCCAACCCTGGTGATGTCTTGCAACACGTGCGGAGGAGGGCACGATATGACTCATTGTCCCATTGCAAGCATTGATGCTATGCCTCTGGAGCAACTACAATATTTGGCAACAATCAGAGGCAGCCGGATGGGCAGTATAAAGCTTTTATGCCAAAGTGGAATCATCTCGCTCTGTCTTATGGGAATCCCCAAGGGGGGCAATACCCACCGGGTTTCTAGCACCCCCCAAAGCCACAGGAATGGAAGCCCAACATGGAAGAAATGATGTTGAAGATGTTACAAAACAATGAAGCATCTATTCGGAACTTGCAAGCCACGGTACAAAATTTGGAGAACCAAATGGGCCAGATGGCCAAGATCCTTTCAGAGAGATCCCAAGGTAGTTTATCGAGTAATACCGAAGCAAACCCTCGCGAGCAATGTAAGTCAATCACTTTGAGAAGTGGAAGAGAGGTTAGTTCCCCGATGCAAAGATCTCAAGAGAAGAAGATAATTGAAGAAGAAGACTCGGCACCATTGGCAAATTCTAGAGAGGGGACAAAGGAAAGGGAAGAAGCACCGTCTTCCCCTCCATATCAACCGAAGATTCCTTACCCCGCTAGGTTGAAAAAGGATAAGGAAGATGCTCAATTTGTCAAGTTCTCTAGCATGCTGAAGCAATTGCACATTAATTTGCCATTGGTGGAGGTTCTAGCCAAGATGCCAAAGTATGCGAAGTTCATGAAGGACCTCCTCTCCAACAAAAGGAAGCTAGAAGATGCGGCTGCAGTCACCCTCAACGCCCAATGCTCGGCCATTGTACAACAGGATGTTCCCAAAAAGTTAAAGGATCCGGGTAGCTTCATTGTTCCTTGCACACTTAGCGGAGGAGTGACAAAGAAAGCATTGGCGGATTCTGGTGAAAGTATCAATGTAATGCCGTATAATCTATTTATGAAGCTTGGCTTGAGGATCCAAAGCCAACCGGATTGACGTTGCAATTGGCGGATAGATCCGTGAAAAGACCAAAGGGATTAGCCGAAGATGTCCTTTTCACGATCAATGACTTTGTGTTTCCAGCTGATTTTGTACTCTTGGATGTAGACGACAATGTTGAGGTCCCCATCATCTTGGGGCGTCCCTTCCTTGCCACTGCTCAAGCACTCGAAGACCACGCCCAAGGCAAGCTTGCGCTTAGAGTAGGGGATCAAGAAGTTGTATTTAAGATTCCCGAGGCAATGCGATATACTATGGCTCAAGATGACACGTCGTACAGTGTGGATGATGTTGATTTGATCACCTCCGCTTGTATAGAGGACCTCTTGGTGATAGACCCTTTGTATGATGAATTAAACTAAGAGAAAGGCATGCTAGAAGAAATTCAGGAAAGTTCTGCTGCACCAAAGAAGAAAACTCGGGCTGAAACTGAAAGAGCCAAAAGGAGGAGGAGACCTATCCTGGCTTTGAAGAAGTGCTGGAAGAGAGTGCAAAAAGAAGGGGTAATTACCACATCTTCCCACTCCACTCCTTCAAACGAAGACCCAGGTATGAATGCGAAAGATCATTCTATTTATGCATTCTTGGGTGAACACTTGTTTGGACGATGTTTTAGTGGAAGAGCCGGTGGAAACTCCAAGGTATTTGAGCCCCCATGAGGTAAAATGAAGGTACGTCAAGCTAGTGACGTTAAACAAGTGCTTCTTGGGAGGCAACCCAAGTTCTAAAACTCTCTTTTATTATCTTTTGCGATTTTTTTTTTTGACTAGTTAGTGGTGTTTGGAATAAATGAAAGATGTGCTTCCGTCCAATTCCTTTTATTCTTGTGTTGGATGTTGTTATTAGAGGTAGAATATTGTTTTTTATCAGGCCGTGCAAAGGGAGGGACATGAATAAACCCTGGAAAGGCCGTGTAAGCCTCAACCCAGGCGTATACGGGGTCCCATACGGACTGACAGAAGTCCGTATAGAGGAGACAGAAGGCCATACGGACTTCACCATAGATTCCATACGACCCCGTATAGGAGTCCGTATAAAATCTGAAAAGGGCACGAGTGCGGGCACTGTAAATAGCGCCCTATTTCACCCAAAATTTCATTTTCACCTCTTGCCCTACCGACCCCACACCTCTCTTTGCGACGCGGCGGCCATCCCTCTTCGAATTAAGGCCTAATCGTCTCTAGGTATGCGCTAAACACTCGATCTATCGATTGCTTATATCTTCTCCATGTTTTAAAAACCTAGGTTTGTATCAAATCGATTTCGAATGAGGAATGTTGTGAATAGATGAAATTTTGTGCTATTTTTGCTATGATGCCTCTATTGGATGATAGTAGTATGTTTTGAGGATGTTTTGGATGCGAAAAATGTAAAAATGGGGCCAAGATCCGTCGCGGCCAGGTCCATATGGACCCCCATACGGGGTCCCATACGGACTCGTATAGGGGCCTGTCCCCCGTATACGAACTTTTGACAGTCCGTATACTACCTCGTATAGGGGCAGTTTAGGGCCTTTTCTTGCAAAATTTGGCATTCCCATGAGTTTCATTGACACTAACATCCCTTACTTAATTGCAGAGATGCCGAGGAAGCTAACAGCGATGAGGAAGCGCCGAAAGGAGGGCGAATTATCATCACCCGGGCCACACTTCACAGACGAGACACACCGTATCTGACACACCCGTCTCTCCTCCCGCCGATTCGGCCGGACCCGTACCATAGACTGGGGAGCTCTTACTCAGCTTGGTATCGCCGATCGAGTCCGGGAGATGATTTCGTTTGGCGGCTGGGACAGGATTTTCTCCCTCAGTCACGAGGTGTTCCGCGGCATGACTCTGGAGGTACTGAGCACCTTTGAGGCCTACAGGAGTGCAGTGGGAGAGCAGAGCCGCACAACCATCACATTTCAGCTCTTCGGGAGGTAGAAGGCGATGAGCTACACTCAGTTTGCATTATACATGGGGTTGTAAGATCGCGAGTATACGTACACGTGAGAGTACAACGAGCTGCTTACCTCCTTCCCCGAGCGCACCATCTCCTTCACGAGCTTCTGGGTGCAGTTAGGCGGGCGTCATGAAACCAACAAGGCGTCCTTGATGACAGATCCGGTGCACCACTACATTCACGCACTCATTAGTCGCACTATCGCAGGTTGCAACGACAATTGCGGGGTAGTCATTGTCACCGACCGCCTGTTTCTCTACAGCATTATTGAGCGAGTCCCGATCCATTTGGGGTATGTGCTCGCCGACTACCTGGCGCATCAGGGGCAGAGCACCAGACTCACCGACATCCATGCCGAACCCTACATCACACGTCTGATCATTGCCATGGTCTCGAGGCGGATCTGGAGGGAGAGCAGCACCAACAGCTAGTCTCCCCACTTGATATGACGCTCCTTGCTCAGATCAGACTTGTGCGGCGAGCTGGCGGGCGCTACACACTTGTCGGCCATCTCTCAAACAGTTCAGATGAGGAGGGATCCGATTCTGACGACTCCGATGCGGCCGAGCCTGCTGCACGACTACCCTCCACATCCAGTGGCCCCTCTGCATCCAGAAGCCGATACACGAGGCTAGAAGAGCAGATCACAGAGATCCGTGCTGTCTAGGACACCATTCTAGTAGAGCAGCGACGGCTGGGGGATCAGTTTACCGAGCTCTCGTTGTACATTCGTGGACATGCAGCCTTTGCACACCCTCCGCCTTCAGCACCAGCCGATGATGTGCCCGCGCGGGACATTTGAGACACCACTTTCATATTTTATTTCTCTTTATTTGGATCTGTGTTATTTGAACTTGTTATTTCCTTACTTTTGTGCATCGTGGTACACTGAGCAAGGGCATCGCCCTGCTATTTTACCTCTTATTTTCATTATGTGGATTATCTCGTTTTGCATTTTATTGGAGTTGATGCCTTCTCTAATTTCGCAGAATTCAACTTTGGATCCAAAATCCCCGATGAGCAAAGCACTCCTCCACTCCCACGAACCATTCTTGGCAACTACATTTAGGGGAGTATCGTTCACCTTTCTTCACTAATTACATGCGCTTAATTTGATTTTCTTGCATTGAGGACAATGCAGAACTTTGGGTGGGGATGGGTGGCTACCTATCTCTTCTTAGGGTTATTGCAAATCTTTAAGTGTGGAGATAGGTAGCTATTAAGATCATTCATTGCAGATATTTTCGTTCACTATATTTGATATGCATGATAACCTTGTGGATAGATAAATGTGACACGAATTTTTTTTCTAGTACACCATTTGTGATTTGAAATGTTTCCAATTGAAACACCATGGGTATATAGAGACCATCCTTGTGACAATTATGATTGTGAAGGACAATAGATAACCCATTGCCATGTTCTTTTGACTTGACTAGATAAGCACTGTTTTCAATGACTTCAAGAAATTTCGTGGCACTAGTTCAAATCTGTTAACCCCTTATAATATACATAGTGGACAAGTACAATGAAAATAAAATAGTTTAGCACATAGTGTAAGTTAAGAAAGACAGTGTTCCGCTGCTTATGATGAAGAACTATTTTGGAGTTCTGGCTAATAACTAGAGTGCTCTTCATTTCCAAAAATCACTACTTAGTATGAACATCCACAGGTAAAGTTGTAACCACCTGAGTAGCTAAGGGTTCGGGTGCCTAATCAGCATGGGTCCTCTGCAAAAGGGGGGAATTACACTCTACCTTGATCTCTAGCATGGGAAAGTCGGATCTAACAATGATGCCCAACCCAAATTCAAAAAAAAAAAAGAAAAAAAAAGAGAGTATTATTTTTGTACCTGTCCACCGTTCATCTAATAGGGAAGTAACTCTTTTGACCTTAGGGCCTCAAGGACTTTCTAGAGTCCATTGAGGGCATGCTTGCCTTGTTAAGACTTTAGAACATGGCATGTGAAGTGAACAAGCTTTGTCTAGTACTTTATCGAAAAAGTTACAGGATCAATCTAAGCCCTGGTGTGGAGATAGGAAAACATAATGAGGTGGTGCACTTGGACTAGAATTCATGTATAGTGTGCAGAACCCAAGGTTGAACACTTATCTTCTTTTGTTAATTTTTTTTCTTTGCTTAAGGACAAGCAAACCTTTCAGTGTGGAGATATGTGATAAGTGTTCAAATGAGCATCATTTATAGATAAGATTCATGCATATTACTATAAGTTTCGGAGGAATATTGACCCGCTTGTACTTAAAATGGCTTTGTTTCTGTAAGCATGGAAGAAAATAGAGGTTCCAACAGAAGGGAAGCGTTTTCAAGAGAATACGGGCCAAAACAGGGGAAACAGAGCAAGAGAACCAGCCCATAAGGAGTCCCATACGGACCCTTATGGACCTGGAGAATTCAGATCCAACCTCCCCAGCTGTACGGACCCCTAAATGGACTGACAGGACTCCGTATACGGACCCCTGAGAAACATACGACCCCGTATGGAAGTCCGTATACTGGGCCGTATGTCGTAAATCTACAACTGCGTTTTGATCGAACCAAGGGTAAAATCAGAAAATATAACCAAAACCTTAGTGTGGGGTATAAATACAAAGCTTAGTTAGGGTTTTGGGGCATCTTGGAGCAAGGAGTCAAGTCTTGGAGGAGTTTTCACCATCTTCTCTACCACCAAGGAGGAGAGGATTGGAGGAGCTCTTCCCATTCAAAAGCTCAAGGAGGAGAAGAATGGGCAATAGGAGCAGCGAGGAATCCACCAACGGAGCACGATTAGGGTTTTTCCTCATGAACTTTGTGATTTCTTTCCCTAATAGCATGGATTGTTGCTCTTCATTGATGGAGAGCTAATTTCTTGATACTTGGGTGTTGATGAACCCTTGGATGATGTTTAATTGATATTGCTTTTTCTATGTTAATTGCTTGGTTGTATTCATTATGGTCTATTGGATGTTATGTATGGTAGTATTAACCTCTCTACGTTGCGAGAGCCCGGAGAGGTTTCTATAGTCCATATAGGGGAAGATGCGAGCGCCTCCCCATGTGTAGACAATCTCTAATAGAAAGGGCTATGAGTACACCGGGAGCCCGGGTACTAAGGAGAGTGAATCCTTTAGATGTCTTATTCCCATAGCTCTTCCAAGAGATAGGTTCCCTAGAACATAATCAGTAAGGGCACTAGGTTTAGTAATCACCCTCGAGCGAGGGGATAAAAGTACATTAAGAACCTTTGGCCAATGATTCACCAAGAATTAGCATAGATAGCACTATCCATTTCTAAGAAAATCCAAGGGGGATTCAATAACCCAAGTATCCCCTTCACCAATTGATTGTCTCTAAGGTCAATTTGCTTGTTAATTTGTGTTGTTAATTTTAGAATTTAGGTTTAGTCACCACCAACCAATCTTGATCGACTAGATAATAGATGAGTAGCCACTACTAGTACTTCCTTTCTCCCTGAGGATCTACAACCCGACATCCGTATACTTGCGGATTCAGCGCATCAGCACTGGTTGACCCAAACATCGCGATGTAAATTACTGGGTATAAATGGAGACTGGGGGTTAGGGTTTAATCATCTTTAACTTTGGGAGCTCATACCTCGGGCTTGGAGGTGACGGTCCGAAGGCATTCAACAGTGTTGGGGCTGGGTTTTGGCTCTACAATAAAGGGGGAACTTTATTTTAATCAGCATTAGTATTTATATTCCCTTTCTTGTATTGGATATGGATGTTTACTTGGTCATTAGAATTATTATAGATTGTATGTTTGTAATGGTAGCGTAAACTTCCATTATAGAGTCGTATGAGCTTGATGGATTGATATTTTAAATATCCTTTGTTGGTATCAATTGTGTTGTTGTGATTATTTATGTGCACTCAGAGTTATCACTCTAATGCTTACAGACAACGACAAATTTAGTTATCATAGCATAGGGATATGCATGAGAGTGTTACATGAGTGTCATAGGGAGAAGGTGACAACCTGTAGGTATAGAGATGTACACAGGAACTTCTCGGGGAGGGTAGCTTCTAGGTCCTATAACGGTTTATCTTATTCGCCATAGAGATAATGAGATGTGTTCCTTAGAGATAGGGAACCTGTAGGATGCACCCGACATGGACAAAGTCACCTAGGATTATCTTTAATTAACCAATATCACAACACTAAATTTGTAACAACCTTAGGAGAATACCTATACAATCTATTGTAGTCGTACAACCCTAGGTTCCATTATTTTTATGGAATAATTATTTTCTAAGGGTTATTTAATTAAATAGTTAATTAAAGGAATTCCTCATACTTGGGATTTATGGAATTTTATGTGAAAGGAGGGATTAAATTGGTTAATATCCTAATTAGGGTTAATTGAGGCTGTTAGGGACCTTTTAGTAATTTTAGGAAAATCTGAGGACTTAAATTGAAGAACGTCTCTCTCACATGGGAGGGAAATGTAGGTAAAAGATTAAAACATAGGAAGTTATATGCAAAAGTCATGACAGACCCATGCAGGAGGTGTTTTAAAAGCAATCAACGGTCGTGATTAAAAAATCTTGAAATGATGCATAAGTTCGAGGCATAAGACTTGATCATGACCTTCCGTCCATTCTCTTTGAGATGAAATAATCTTGATTGTTCATCTGAAGAGGGAGCTTAAGTTCAAGGCATGGTGAAGAGATCCAACCGTTCATTTCAACCTTCATGACAAGGGTGTGTGTCATATTACCGTGCGGGAAAAATCCTAACCACCCATCATAGACCCCCGTTTAAGTTCGAGGCAAACGAACTTAATCTAACCGCTCGTCATCACGCAATCCGGGCTGTCTATTCGAGCAGTTGATTGATCCGAGGCTTTATAATATGTTTCTCGCTATTGGATCCCATGCACATTATCCTGGCCATCCGTCTGATTGAAGGCTGATCGCGAGACAACCGCGGTTCTCCTTTATCGCATGCGCCACAGTGATAACAGCTATCTTATCCATTGATCTCATGCGTGGACATCACCCGGCGAACCACCATACAGACCAGATCTCACTATCAGCGGAACCGTGTTCTTCCAAGATCTCTTTAGCGAATCTTATAAGAGACAACGTCCCAGAACCCTAACTCTGCCGCCACTGTAGAGAGAAAAGAATAGCGAGGAAATAGTCTTCGCTCCCGGCGGGTGCGATCAGAGAGGAAGGGAGAGAGGGAGAGAGCTCTGGGGATCTCTCTCACACGTGACTAGCGCCAATACGCCGCGCACAATCATCCTCGAGCAGCACCTGACCACGCCTGAGAGGAGCCAGAAGCAAGGTTACTAATCCTAGCATGTGTGCAAGTGCGCATGTGTGTATAAACAATAATAATAAAAATACAAAGAAAAGGAAGAGAGGGTCCAATAAACAAAAGGATAATCAAGGGTTAATGAAGTGTTTAGCTTCTGTTTTCAGTAGGGACATGCATACCCTCATTCTGTTTTTAAGAATTAGGAATAATGGCTAGTTCATACATAATATTGAGTTCTAGATATGTTGACCAGAAAACTTGAGTGCAAGTACTCAAGCCTCCGCACGCAAGCGTACGTGGTCGTAAGTAATAACCGATAAGTACCGGGTCGAAATCCCAAGAGAACGGAGGTGAATTCCTTTGTGTAAGACTAAGTTAACAAGATGGTTTAGTGACAAGTGTGTAAGATATGTGATGTTGTGAGTGAGTTGTGATGATTAGAAGGCTAAGAGGAGGAAGTTCTCAATATAGAAGACCTAGGGTTGTATGGGTTGCTAGACTTATGATGATTTTCTCCTCGGGATGATATGCGTACTTGAATGTGAATGTGGGTGTATATGTGATATAGCATGTGCTTGCGTGCACTCCAGGTGCATCATACAAGACATTATTTCTAAGGGTCATGCAACTAAGCCCATATCTCTATGGTGCGTTAGATACATTATAGGATAATACTATTCACTACGTTGGAATAGCCTACCCTGATCTCTCAGCAATAGGTCAAATCGCTGTCACTCCGTCCACCCTGATCCTCTATTCTACTCACAAGCCTAGATCTCTCATAGTGCATGGAGTTAAAGATACTCAATCTCTTTCGACAATTGAGGAATGAAAAGAATAGATTCAAAGGCACAATCACAATGAAGGTAACATAAGCATCCCAAAGATAATAGATGCATCCCAAAGATAATAGATGTGTTAAGTCATAGCAACCTTACAACCCTAGATGAAGTGGTTAAGCTACCATTGTAAATGAGACATCAAAAGCAATGAAAACTCTCATACAATCTTCCATAATGAACTAGCAAATGTTCTACAATAATAAGTAAAAGAAACTAGAAGTTCCCCCTCATAGATGACTCCTCTCCAGCTCCAAAATTCTAGGGCCGGAAATCGCCTTCAAGACCGATTCTGGTTACCGGTAGCCACCCAACAAAAGGTCCCCAAAACCCTAACCATTTCACAGTTTTTATACCCAGTGCATTCGACATCGCGATGTCGAGAAATGACATCGCGATGTTATGAATCTTTGAAAACTCTAACTGGTGTCATCGCGATTTACAGCATCGCGATCTGATTTAGCCTATTAAAACTGCGTCCAGCTTGTTTGAAACATTGCGATGTACATTTTGGCCATCGCGATGTTATCACTTCCTTTGACTGAGCTGGACTCTTGCATCGCGATGTCAAAGGGAGCATCACAATCTGTTAAATCTGGGGGGTTTGGCACTCAGTTGCTTCGAGACATCGCGATGTTCTGTTCCCACATCGCGATGTTATACCTTGAGCTGTTCAAATGACCTGTTGCATCAATAACTCACTCATTTCAGTATTTATCTTTTACAAACAGGTGTAAAACACTGTAAAAGCATACAAGGTATCACCGAAGTACAAACAATGTATTTTAGATCTAAGACACATATAATTTATTCAATAATGCTCTCTCCAACTCTAAAATCCTCAACAACCATGCACTAAAATAGCTCTAATTTGAGAGCTATCAAGACACTAAGAGGGGCGTCGGTCATAGTGTTAAACACTTGCTTGACTGTATGCCTTTGTCATTTGATATGACTCATAACATGGCTTTAGATACAATGGACTTGGGTTATCTGATTTATACAATCTCTTTTTAAATCCGGGGATATACTTGAGATGGGAGATTTTATTATTTTGTTTTGGATCAAACCAATCTGTGACTATATAGATAACAAGAGAAGGCGAACAAGTAACCAATGCTTTAAGTAGGATAGTAAAGGTTGGATTCAAGATTGATTCTGAATAGCATAGGTTCTAAGCATCAGTAATGAGAGAGTAACTCCACCAACATGATGCTTGTGGGGTTTATTTGGACCTAGATTACAACCCAAATGAGTAGGGTAGAGAACAAGTTGGGTAATGGGTTGTGGCCCACCTCCACACATCAACCAAAATTTTTGGGCTAGGGTACTTGATAACTATGAGTGGATTGGGTCCAACCTTAATGAGATAGTGGCCTAGGTAGGGTTCGGTACACCAACCAATGTAGTAATCTGGTTGGGCTTGATCTAACTTAAGAGGGTAACAAGCCATCCCAATTACATTTAGGACCATGAATTAATAGATGGGCCTCATATTGGGTTAGAAGTTCTAATAGGCTCTCGGCCCAGTGGGAATGATGTGAGAATAATGAGCCACTTTTGCATTTATAACGATACTATAACACAGTTGTTATTACCAGATACCGACGTAGTGCGCAGAGCCACGTCGGGAGAGTGTCTCGATTGATCCCAGTCGTTTTGATACCCATGTAAATACTTCTACCTAATTCCCTCATTCATTGGTTGGCTGCTTCATTGCTTTCTTGATTACATGCTTGTGCAAGTAAGTTACTCTTGACTAGTTCCTACTCAGTGATGAGTATTTATTAGTTTTTCTATTGCTATATTTCAACATGATTTCTTGATGATCTCAATCATTACTTGATTGTACACACATACTTGATATCTTGCTTTGTTGAATTGTTTCCATGATTGTGTGTGTATGTTTGATATCTGTTCATGTGTGATGGTATTTACTGAACATTCCTGTTCATTGATCCGCACATGGCCGTAGGCACATGTGAGCCTATACTCTGTCTGGATAGGTGTATATCAGTTTCTCCATCTGTTTTTTAATGTTCATGCTCGCTAAGCACACCCACTTGTGGACTGGGACAAGATCCATTGAAACATGATGTGCTTGTGGGCTGGCTGGGTAGGTGTGCGTCAGTTGAGTTCTATTCTTCCGCCCGGTGCAGTGGAGCAAGGCTCAGGGCCGAGGACACCCTGGTATCCTAGTTGTCCCGCCCGTCAGTGGGACGAATCGCTGACCGTGTCGACACATACGACAGGTGGCGCTACCAACTTCTGACCGGATGGTCATTTCCAACTGAGGCTAATAATGTTGACCCGGGGATATATTAATAGTCTTCATTGGATTACTCCTTCAGAGCTTGAGGTTGTAGTTGTGGTTAGGCGTCCCTACCGTTGATAATCCCTTCTGGAAGGTTTGAGACTCCCAGATATTGGATAGTATGGGACGTGGTCCCCACTTGCTTGATTCAGTCATGTTGATTGATTTTCTTTACTTGTTATTGGCTTATCTCTTGTTTATTACATGACTTCCTTGTGATCCCTTTCTAGGAGCTTACTGAGCTTTCCCTTCAAAAGCTCCCAAACTTGTTCTCACTTTTTTTTTCAGATTCTGAGGAGTAGCTGACTCGGACTTAGGAGCAATACGTGGGTGAGAGATCCTTTGCTGAGGTTCGAGAACCTCTTATTTTATTTATGAGTGAGAGTATGTTTTGTAGGACCCTTATAGGGCCTTGACATTTGTAGGTTGTATATATCCTTATTTTATCTTCCGTTATAGACTCTGATCTATTTTATTATGTTTATTTTGATTTTCTGCTGTTTATCTGTGGTACGTTTATGATTACCTAGGCCTTGTATCTGAGTGGAGTGCAACTCTACTTGGGTATGGCTATTCTTCTCACGTGCTCGAGGCCCGAAATCTGGGGTCGAGTTATGACAGATTACAGTGGTATCAAAGAACTCAGATAAAGGATACCTTAATTGCCCTAGTGACCTAGTCAAGTAGGTAGAACTGAGTGTTGGGTTGATAGGAAAAGTCTCTGGAATATTGGACTGACATGTTACCATTTGGCAGCAAAATGTCTGGAGAAGGATACCATGGTTGCGATATTTCCAACATGCATCATCTAAGGAGGTAGAGTTTGTACGAGAGAACTCCACACTGTCGAGGACTGAGGACCACTCGTTACTTGAGGAGGATTTCCGATCTGAGGTGCGGATGGCCATTGAAGCAATTAATTGGGGGCATAGATGGGATATAAGCCTTCATAAAGCTAACATTCCAGAGACAAATGGAGGCAGACCTAAGGAGTTCCTGGAGGATGAGCAAGGCTCGGGACTATCGTAGGAGTCTCGTTGATCGAGTTGAAGTCAGAGTTGGAGGATTGTCATCCAGGGGTAGTAGCAGGGAGATGTGCCTCCGCTGTGGAGGATATGGACATCAGTAGACAGTTTGTCAGCACTCGCCCAGCAGATTCTTGAGCTAAGGGAGAGAATATTACCTCATGATGTACTTCCCTAGGCTAGATGGAGACAAAGGACCTACAGGCTTTGGGGGATTCCTACCACTAGAGGACAATAAAGAGGACACGTACAGTACGACGTCGCCATAGGACTAGGTTGAGTCTTGTCATTTCACTTTATTGGCATTTATTTAGAATAATGTAGTAGTTTTATGAATCTCTTGAGTTTTAGGAACTACTTGCTTTATGTTGGTAATGTTTTAAATAATAATATCAGTTTGCCTATCACCCACATGTGTGTTGTGTTTGAACTAATCCCGACTGATGTCTGACAGCTATTATATTGAGAGGCAGAGGCCGACCTACACGTCCTCGCCGTGTTGAGGTGCCTCAGCCTCCAGTGAAGGAGGTACCCCATGCACCCGAGGACATGGAGGTAGAGCAGGAGCTGCTCGCTTAGTCAGATGTTATGGGACCGCAGGCAGCTGACCCAGATCTGATTGGGGAGGCCCCCCTATCACTATAGTAGAGCTAATGAGAGGAGTAATGGGCCTTATCTAGGAATAGAGGCAGCACCAGTAGTAGGCACCACCTCCAACTGTCGCACCAGCCACCGGTAGGGGTCTGATTGCAGAGATCAGAAGGCCTTCTCCCCGGCCGTTTGAGGGAGCTGCTGACCCTTAGGCGCCCGAGTTATGAATTAGAGAATTAGAGAAGACCTTTGAGGTCTTCCAGGCTAGAGATGTTGACAGAGTGAGGACAACCACCTATTTACTACAGGTCAATGCAGAGGACTGGTACCTCAGGGAGGTACGGCTTAGGAAGGGAGAACTCTTCAAGACTTCGGAGGAATTTAAGAAGGCCTTTTATGCAAAGTACTTCTCCCAGTGGTGAATTCTACAGATGGAGCAGCAGTATATTCATCTCACTCAAGGTGGAATGACTTTCGAGCAGTATGAGGTAGAGTTCGACCGACTGACCCGATTTGTTCCTAATTTGGTGTCGACAGATACTAGTAGAGTGAGGAAATTTGAGGCAGGCCTTCGGCCGTCACTTAAGAAGATTGTGGCCAAATTCATGTGCACTATACTAGTTATTCTGAGGTGGGGGCCAGGGCCAAGTACATTGACGCCTTAAGCCAGGGTGACTCACAGGGGCCACCACAAAAGGGCAAGAAGGACAAAGGATAGGGCAACAGTCAGGGTCACTCATTTGGGAAGAGTTTAGGACACTCGAGGTTCGAGGGCAGGTCTCTATCGTACAGTAGATCAGTTGGATCTTCAGCCACATCTGGGGGCAGAGGTTCGTCCGGTAGTGTTTCGCAGCATGTGTGATACTATGAGTATCGAGGGCCACACAAAAAGGCGCAGTGCCCAAAGATTACAGGAGGTTGTTTTTTCAATCGCAACCTAGAACACTGAAAGGCTCAGTGTCCCCAGATCCAGTGAGGGCAGAGTGCAGGTGAAGGAGCACAGAGTTCTTAGAAGTCCTCCGGTGCCTCCTAAAAGTACGTTGTACCAGCTCAGAGACGACAGGGCGGCGATAAGAAAGGGAAGACAGCAGTGACTGGTCATCTGTCTTCCTCCAGTCAACCACTGTCACAGCATAGGCCGATGACTCATGAACGGGTCTACCATCTTACTACTAAGGAGGCATATGCATCAGCCGACGTCATCGCAGGAACTATTATAGTTAGTTCATTTTATGCCTGCACTTTATTTGATCCAGGTGCCACACATTCTTTCATTTCCACACCGTTTGTACGGAAATACTTACTACCAGTGGTGGAGCTACTATATGAGCTGAGCGTGGATACCCTAGTAGGAGCTATAAGGTCAGTGAGTAAGATGACACCGGCATGCACAATATCGATTGAGGGTTGAGAGTTACCTACTGATCTACATGTGGTAGACCTGAGGGATTATGACGTAATCCTCAGGATGGATTGGCTCTCTTCAGTGTACGCAGTGGTGGATTATCGCGGGAAGAGAGTGCACTTCAACTTCCGTGGCAGCCATGACTGTTACTTGGCTAGGGAGATCTCAGCTATCCAAACTCAGAGGTTACTTGACAGCGGATGCGTAGGATATCTGGCCTAGATCTCAGAGGCTAAGCAGGGGAGTGGACCTTCAGTCACAGATGTCTTGGTGGTGAACGAGTATCCTGATGTGTTCCTAGTAGATCTACCAGGGCTACCCAAGCGATAGAGTTGGAGTTCTCTATTGACTTGGTTCCTGTTACAACTCTTGTGTCTAGGGCTCCATACAGGATGGCTCCTACGAAGATGAAAGAACTGAAAATGCAACTGGAGGAGCTGTTAAAGAAGTGTTTTATTCGACCTAGTATGTCACCATGGGGAGCTCCAGTGTTGTTCGTAAAGAAGAATGATGGATCGATGAGGCTGTGCATTGATTATAGGGAGCTGAACAAGGTGACGGTCAAGAATAAGTACCCCTTGCCAAGGATTGATGACCTCATGGACCAGTACAGGGAGCACAAGTGTTCTTAAAGATTGACTTGAGATACGGATATCATCAGGTACGGATCAGGAAGGAGGACATTCTGAAGAGTGTGTTTCGGACTTGATACGGGCACTATGAGTTCCTAGTGATCTTGTATGGGCTTACTAATGCCCCGGTAGTATTCATGGACATGATGAACCAGATGTTCTGAGAGTATCTTGACCGATTCGTAGTGATCTTTATCGACGACATCTTGATTTACTATAACAGTCGCTAGGCACATGTGGAGCACTTGAGGATCGTATTGGAGACTTTAAGGCAGCATCAGGTTTATGCCAAGTTCTCCAAGTGTGAGTTCTGGTTGGACAGTAATGCATTCTTGGGGCATGTTATCAGTGGTGCTGGAGTATCAGTGGACCCTAATAAGATAGAAGCAGTCATCGACTGGAAGAGAACGACCACCGTAAAAAAGATACAGAGCTTCTTGGGATTAGCCAGGTACTAACGGAGGTTTGTTGAGGGCTTCTCTTGATTGGAAACGCTCCTGACGTGATTAACCAGGAAGGGTGCTCATTTTATTTAGACTGAGGCATACGACAAGAGCTTCCTGGAGTTGAAGCAAAGACTAGTATCCCCACCAGTTTTAGCCTTACCACAGAGTGGACGCGGGTACACGGTCTACAGTGATGCCTATAAAACAAGCTTGGGGTATGTTTTGATACAGTATGTGTGAGTCATTGCTTATGCTTCACGTCAGTTCAAGCTATATGAGGAGAACTACCCCAGTACACACGATCTGGAGCTTCCAACGATGGTGTTTGTACTGAAGATCTTGCGACATTTCCTCTACGGTATACCATATGAGAATTACACTGATCATAAGAGGCTCAAGTACATCTACACTTAAAAGGAGCTGAACATGAGACAACAACGATGATTGGAATTAGTCAGGGATTATGAGCTAAGCATTCATTACCACACGAGAAGGCTAACTTGGTGGCAGATGCACCGAGTAGGAAGTCCAGCTATGGAGCCTGTGGGATCGAAAATACCCGCCGGTCAACGTGTCTGTAAAGTGACACCTGTCGAAATATCAAATCACAAATAATTATTTTATTTTAGTTATTTTAGTTATTGTGGGTTCTTCCATTCTTAATAGAAGAAATCCTCTATTATCAATTACCCCAGATAGAGTCTTGGGAACCTCCGATTAAGGGCAAAAGTACAAGGCAATAAATAAAAATAATTCATTTATTTGCAAGTCATAACATTTTATTACATATAGGTATATCATCATATACATGTATATATCTTACTTATTTATTTATATAAATGACACTGCCTTCCGCCTTGGGATGTATGCTTTGCCACTTTGGTTTCATAGGTTGTCTCAGGATGCATGTTTCGTTGCCGCCTTGAGATTTGCACCGCTTTTATGTTTATATTGACCATCTCGGGATGAGTGTTTCATCCGTGTCTCGAGATATGTGTCACTTTGAAATTTGTATTTATTAGCCGCCTTAAGATGCTTGTTCATCGCCGCTTCAAGATTTGTGCAACTTCGGGATTTGTATTTCATCAGATGCATCGAGATGTGCATTCTATCGTTACATCGAGATGCGTGTCTCTTTGAGAGTTGTATTTCATCATCCGCCTCAAGATGTGTATTCCTTTGTCGCATCGAGATGCGTTTCGCTTTGAGATTTGTATTTTATTAGCCACCTCAAGATGCGTGTCTTATTATCGCATCGAGATGCGTGCTATTTTGGGATTTATATCTTGTCGGTTGCATTGAGATGCACATTCCATCATCACATCTACATGCATGCCACTTTGAGATTTGTATTTCATCATCCGCCTCAAGATGTGTATTCCATCATCGCATCGAGGTGTGTGTCACTTTTAGATTAGTATGTCATTATCCGCCTCAAGATGCGTGTTCCACTATCGCATCGAAACATATGTCATTTTTGGATTTATATCTCATCGACTGCCTCAAGAGGGGTACTTCATCGCAACCTCAAGACTCTGTCATTTTCATAATTTGTATTTTATCATGTTGCCTCGAGATGTGCCTTCCTTCACTACCTCGAGATGTGTGTTGTTTCAGGATTTATATTTTATTAACTATCCTAAAATGAATACTTCATCATCACCTCCAGATTTATGCCGCTTTAAAATTTAGATTTTATCAGCCACCTCGAGGTGAGTGTTCCACTGTCTGCTCAAGATTCATGTCGTTTTGTGATTTATACTTTATTTTATTTTATTCTATTTTATTATAATCAGCTATTTGATACCAATATGACCACTGTACGTGAGAAGCCTTCTTCATTGAGCATCATTTATTCTTGGCAGACAAGCTCCTTCCACTTTACATGAGATCGGATCCGGATAATATAAGGCTTTGATTTCTTGTTTGCATCCATCTCTTTTTTTATTTTCTCCTTATACATAGGAAATAGAATCACCTCTGGCTTCTCCGTTCGCCAGCAGGTCTTTGAAAATTCTCCCTTTTTTTATTTATTTTTCTATTATATATATATATATATATTTATTTCATCACTTCTGTTTTTTTATATCTCATCTCTCTCTCTCTTCTTGTTCTCACTTCATCCTTTTTTTCATCTTTTTTTTTTCATTTTTATTCCTTTCCTTTTTTTCCTTTTTTCCTTTTTTTTTCTTTTTTTCCTACTTATGGCTCCCGACTTCACGAAACAGAAAACATGAGAAGGGGGATTTATCTTGGTGGTGACAGCTCGATCAACACCACCACGCTCCAGGGTGGTGTTCTTTATCCTACGGTAGTGGCAAAAGCATAAGCACCGCCACGCTTTGGGGCGGTGCTCCTCCTCCGACAGTAACAACAGTATTAACACCGCTACGCTTTGGGGCAGTGCTCCTCCTCCGGCAGCAGCAGCTCTTCATCAATAGTACCGCCACAGCTTCGAGTGGTGCTCTCTTCCTGCGGCAACAACAATGGCTTCAATAGCACCACCACGCCTTGGGGCGGTGCTCCTCCTTTGGCGGCTTCATCTGCGGTATTATGGTCTATGAACGGACCCGAGCCTATATCCTTCGGCAAATTCATTAGAGACAGGGTCGTGTCCGCTTGCTCGACTGAGATTAACTGCACAACTTCATCTTCGGCGGCAATAACAAAATCAACACCGCCACGCCTGGGTTGTACTCTTCCTTCGGCAATGATGATGGTGGGGTATGGGATTTTTTTGCTGGTGGAGTAGAATAGAATTTCATGCGAAGAGGAAAACGGGAGAGGGCGCTTCATGATGGATCCCCCAAAACTATCTCCCTCAAGAGGTCTCCCCTCCTCTATTTATAGATCCTCACAACCTAGATGATAAGATTGAAATTTCAATTTTTATTTTAATCTTCATGAGATCATAATCTAGATAAAATCAAAGATTTGAATTTTAATGATCATAATCTAGATTTAATTATAACTTCGTAACATAAGATAACAGAGATAATAAGATTCAAAATTTGAATTTGAATCTAGATAAGATATAAAATTTGAGAGTAAGTATAATTTGAATTTTAATCATCATGAGATAATCTAGATAAATATAATCTCGTCAACATTAAATTTGAGTTTTAATCATCACGAGATAATCTAGATAACCTCGTCACTGATTAAAAATTTGAATTTAAATTTAAATTTAGATTTAATTTTAATTAATTATTTGTTCCTCCAGATTTATGTTCTCGGCTTATCTTGGGATTTGTATTTTTGAGATTACCTCGAGATTTGTTTTCTCCGGCTATCTTAGAATTTGAGATTATCTCGAGATCTGGGTTCTCGAGCTATCTTGGGTCTGGAGATCGCCTCGAGATATTTATTCTCGGGCTATCTTAAAATTTGAGGTTGCCTCGGGATTTGTGTTCTCGGGCTATCTTGGGTCTTGTAACCTTAACCCGCCTTAGGATCTTTGTCCTTAGCCTGCCTCGGAATCTATGTCCTCAGCTCGCCTCGGGATCGGGCAACTTCAAAATATTTTAATTTCAAGATATTTCAAGATATATTTCATTTGAAAACATTTCATTGTTGACCCTTTAAAATATCGGCACCTGGTATTTTCAACGCATATATATATTTATATATATACATTTTTTAGACACAAACCGAGTCGCTGCACTTTTGACTTCTAAGAGGCCCTTGTTGGAGAATATAAGGAGATTGGAGTTGGAAATTATATTGCCAGATATGGAGGTAAGCTTGTCAAGTTTGTGCATACGACCCACAGTGTTGGTGTAGATTCATGATACTCAGACGCAGGACTTGTATCTAGAGGAGATTCGGGGTCAGGTTGAGCAAGGTGTAGCGACACGGTTTCATATCCATAAGGACAGTACCCTTAGGTACGATGATCGAGTCTGTGTGTCCCACATCCCAGAGCTGAAGAAGGATATCCTAGAGGAAGCTCATTACTCAAGTTATGCGATATATCCCGGAGGCACCAAGATGTACAGAGGATTGAAGGACAACTTCTGGTAGAAGGCATGAACCAGGTGGTCGATGAGTTTGTAGCACAGTGCCTTACCTGTTAGTTGGTAAAGACAGAGCATCAGAGGCCAGCTGGGAAGTTGCAGCTCTTACCTATTCCAGAGTGGAAGTGGGAACATATCAACATGGATTTTCAACCATGGCTACCCCGTACTCGGAAAAGACATGAGTCAGTCTAGGTGATAGTAGACTGACTGGCTAAATCGGCACATTTTATACCTCTGAGGACGGGTACCACGTTGGAACAATTGGCGTGGTTATACATTGATGAGATAGTCCGACTACATGGAGTACCGGTGTCGATCACCTCAATTCATGACACTAGATTTGTTTCAAGGTTCTGAGAGAGCTTGTACAAAACTTTGGGCATCCGTATGGCATTCACCACAGGGTTTCACACTCGGATAGACGGACAGTCAGAGAGAACCATCCAGATCCTGGAGGACATATTGAGGGCATGTGTCTTGGAGTGAGTCTAGCAGAGTTCGCCTTCAACAACAGCTATCAGGAGAGCATAGATATGGCACCATATGAAGCACTTTACTTGAGGAAGTGCTGATTACAAATATGTTGGGAAGATGTGGGTGAGCAAAAGCTCGAGAAACCATAGTTCGTCTAGTAGACTTTGTACCAGGTGAGGATGATTCGGAAGAGGTTGAAGACCGCTTAAAGTCGCCAGAAGAGTTATGCTGATCAACGCCGCTTTGAGTTAGAGTTCTAGGTTGGTGACTCAGTGTTCTTGAAAGTATCACCAATGAAGGGAGTTGTGAGGTTTGGGAAGCTTGGCAAGCTCGGCCCACGCTATATTGGACCCTTTGAAATCTTGGAGCGGGTAGGAGCTGTAGCTTACAGACTGGCTCTACCCCCAGACCTGGCATAGGTCCATGACGTGTTTCATGTCTCCATGCTAAAGAAATGCGTCGGCGATCCATCTCACATGATCCCGCAGATTCCGATGGAGATTCATGAGGATATGTCTTATGAGAAGCGCTCTGTGGAGATCTTGGACCGCAAGGAACTATAGCTGAGGAACCGAGCTATCCCTTTTTTCAAGGTGAGATGGAACAATCATTCTGATCGAGAGGCAATATGGGAACGTGAAGAAGACATGAAGAAGCGTTACCCAGGATTGTTTGTTACTAGATGAGATTTTGGGGACTTATTATAAATTTTCGGGATGAAATTTTGTAAAAGGAGAGGATTGTAAAATCCAAGATTTTTAGGGAATAATTATGTTTTAAGTGTTCTTTAATTAAATAGTTAATTAAAGAAATCCCCCATACTTGGGATTTAAGGAATTTTATGTGAAATGAGGGCTTAAATTTGTTAATCTCCTAATTAGGGTTAATTGGGTTTGTTAGGGACCTTTTAGTAATTTCAGGAAAATCTGAGGACTTAAATGGAAAAATGTCTTTCTCATAGGGGAGGGAATTTCATGTAAAAGATTAAAATACATGGAGTTATATGCAAAAGTCATGACAGACCCATGCAGAAGGTGTTTTAAAAGCAATCAACGGCCGTGATTAAAAAATCTTGAGATGGTGCTTAAGTTCGAGGCACAAGACTTGATCATGACCTTTTGTCCATTCTCTTTGAGATGAAATAATCTAGATCGTTCATCTAAAGAGGGAGTTTAAGTTCGAGGCATGGTGAAGGGATCCAATTATTCATTTCAACCTCCATGAATATGGTGCGTGTTATCCTACCGTGCCGACAAATCCTAACCACCCCATCATAGATCCCAGTTTAAGTTCGAGGCACACGAACTTAATCCAACCGCTCGTCATCATGCGATCCGGGCAATCCATCCGAGCAATTGATGGATCCGAGGCTTTATAATATGTTTCTTGCCGTTGGATCCCATGCACGTTATCCCGACCGTCTGTCTGATCGAAGGCTGATAGCGAGACAACTGCGGTTCTCCTTCATCGCGCGCACCATCGTAATAGCCTTTGTATTCTACATTGAGCTCGTGCATGGATATTGCCTGGCAATCCACCATGCAGACTAGATCCCGCTATCAGCGTAACTGCGTTCTTCCAAGATCTCTTCCGCGAATCCTATAAGAGACAAGGTCCCGAACCCTAACTCCACCGCCATTGTAGAGAGAAAAGAACAACGAGGAAACAGTATTCCGTCCCCGACAGGTACAATCAGAGAGGTTGGACGAGATGGAGAGAGCTCTAGGGATCTTTCTCACCCATAACTAGCGCGAAGACGCAGCGCACTATCACCCTCCGGCAGCACCTGACCACGCCTGAGAGGAGCGAGAAACAGGGTTAGTAATCCTGGCATGTGTGCAGGTGTGCATGTGTGTATAAAAAATAATAATAAAAATACAAAGAAAAGGAAGAGAGAGTCCAATAAACAAAAGGATAATCAAGGGTTAATGAAGTTTTTAGCTTGTATTTTTAGTAGGGACATGCATACCCTCATTTTGTTTATAAGAATTAGGAATAGTGGCAAGTTCATACATAATATTGAGTTCAACAAACTAAAAAGGGCGTTGGCTATAGTGTTAAATACTTGCTTTACTGTATGCCTTTCTCATTTGATAAGACTAATAAAATGGCCTTAGATACAATGGACTTGGGGTATCTGATTTATACAATCTTTTTTTAAATCCGGGGATATGATTGAGAAGGGAGATTTTATTATTTTGTTTTGGATCAAACCAATCTGTGACTATATAGATAACAAGAGAAGGCGAACAAGTAACCAATGCAATAAGTAGGATAGTAAAGGTTGGATTCAAGATTGATTCTGAATAGCATAGGTTCTAAGCATCAGTAATGAGAGAGTAACACCACCAACATGATGCTTGTGGGGTTTATTTAGACCTGGATTACAACCCAAATGAGTAGGGTAGAGAACAAGTTGGGTAATGGGTTGTGGCCCACCTCCACCCATCAACCAAATTTTTTGGGCTAGGGTACTTCATAACTGTGAGTGGATTGGGTCCAACCTTAGTGAGATAGTGGGCCTAGGTAGGGTTCGGTACACCAACCAATGTAGTAACCTGGTTGGGCTTGATCTAAACTTAAGAGGGTGACAAGCCATCCCAATTACATTTAGGACCATAAATTAGTAGATGCGCCCCATATTGGGTTAGAAGTTCTAATAGGCTCTCGGCCCAGTAGGAATGACAATACTATAACACAATTGTTATTACCCGATACCAACGTAGAGCGCTGAGACACGTCGGGAGGGAGTCTCGATTGATCCCAGTCGTTTTGATACTCATGTAAATACTTCTACCAAATTCCCTCATTCATTGGTTGGCTGCTTCATTGCTTTCTTGATTGTATGCTTGTGCAAGTAAGTTACTCTTGAATAGTTCCTACTCAGTGATGAGAATTTATTGGTTTTGCTATTGCTATGTTCTAGCATGATTTCTTGATGATCTCGATCATTACTTTATTGACTGTACACACAGACTTGAAATCTTGCTTTGTTGGATTGTTTCCATAATTGTGTATATATGTTTGATATCTGTTCATATGTGATGGTGTTTATTGAACATGCCTGTGCGTTGATTGGCACATGTGAGCCTGTGCTCCGTCCAGATTGGTGTGTGTCAGTTTCTCCATCTATTGTTGAATGTTCCTGCTCGCTGAGCACACCACGTTTAGTGCCGAGGACACCCTGTCGTCCTAGTAGTCCATGCTAGAGGGAGGATACTCTAGTTGTCCAGCCCGTTAGTAGGACGATTCGCTGACTGTATCGATATATACGAGAGGTGGAGTTGCTGACTTTTGACCTGATGGTCATTTGTTGGTGAGGCTGATGATGTTGACTGGGGGATATTTGAGAGTCCTCCTTGGTTTACTCCTTCAGATCTCGAGGCTGCAGTTGTGGTTAGGAGTCCCTATCGTTGATAATCCCTTGTGGTAGGTTTGAGAATCCCAGATATTGGATAGTGTGGGGCGTGGTCCCCATTTGCTTGATTAAGTCATTTTGATTGATTTGCTTTACTTGTTATTGGCTTATCTCTTGTTTATTACATGATTTCCTTGTGATCCCCGTGGGGTGCTTATTGAGCTTCCCTTCGAAACCTTACACACTGGTTCTCACTCTTTTTCAGATCTTGAGGAGTCGCTGACTCGGACTCAGTAGTGATACGTGGGTAGGAGATTTGAGGTTCGAGAACCTTTTATTTTATTTATGAGTGAGAGTAAGTTTTGAAGGACCCTTGTAGGACCTTGACATTTGTAGGGTGGTTGTACCCTTATTTTATCTTCCGTTGTAAACTCATATCTATTTTATTATGTTTATTTGGTTTTTCCGTTGTTTATCTTTGGTATGTTTATGATTACCTAGGCTTTGTATCCGAGTGGAGTGTGCCTCTACTTGGGTACGACCGATTTGCTCACGTGCTCGAGACTTGAGATCTGGGTCGAGACATGACAGTGTCGGACATAATTTCAAGCACAAGGGACCTCCATCAAAAATTTGAAATTCAAGTAAGCCTAATGGGGAACTAGCTTAGAGCTAGACTAGCAGGAAACCTTCCTAGTGAAGTTGATGTTAATCCAAGGAGTGATGAGCGGGGACAGTTAAAAGCTATCATTCTTCATAGTGGAAAGAAATTGGAGACATTTGTATTACCACCCCTTGAAATTGGATCCAGTGAAGTTGATGGGAATCCAATAATGGAGAAAAAGAAAAAGCTGATCTGCAGCTTGCTCAAGTGCCACCACCACCCTTTCCACAAAGGTTGAAGTAGCATAAAATAGATCCCCAGTATGACAAGTTTATGGAAATGCTAAAGCAACTACACATAAATACCCCTTTTGTAGAGGCACTGCAACACATGCCTTGCTATGCTAAATTTATGAAAGAATTCCTGTCAAAGAAGCGAAAACTTGGTGCAAATAAAATAGTGGCATTAACTGAGAACTGCAGCGCAATAGTGCAAAAAACATTGCCCCCAAAATTGTAAGACCTCGGAAGTTGTCTCCTGCCATTTAATATCGGGGATTGATTATCTGGCTATGCTTTGTGTGATTTGGGGGCAAGTGTCAATTTAATGTATTTCACTATCTACAATAGACTCGGGTTATGAGAGATTCAATCTACCTCAATGACACTACAGTTGGCCTATAAATCCATTGTCATACCTTGTGGCATTGTGGAAGATATTTCGATGAAAGTTGATGAATTCATTTACCCTACAGATTTCATTGTAATGGATTATAAGGACGATAAAGATGTCCCTCTTATTTTTGGAAGCCCATTGCTACTCACTGGAGGAGCAATGTTCAACATGCCAAAGGGGGAAGTCACTATACAACACAGGGATGAGTAAAAAGTGTTTAAGTTGTTGAAACCTGCTGAAGTTTCACCATCATTTGCTGAAATTGATTTCGTTAGTCTCACTAATTTTGGAGCAGAGGTGTCACACCCCGACCCGGATTCCGGAAGCCTCGAGCACGTCAACAGACCGGTCGTATTTAAGCTGAGACAAACTCAACTCAAATACAAGGCCTAAAAAGGTGATAAGCAGATAACAATCCATAATATAAAATAAACTCATGTTCAAAAGAACATAGAGTCATCAGGGTCCATAGGCCCTATAATAGTCTGGTCCCTATACCGGTCCTACACATAGTAATGCTCACAAAATAAAAGACAAAGGAGTCTCCCAGACCTCGGATCTCCTCGTGACCTCTCCTCAGGCTCCACCCCCTCCTAAACCTTGGAATTTGTAAAAGAGGAAAAGTAAAACACATGAGCTTTCGAATGGAAAGCCCAGTAAGTACCCCTGCGGGTCACAAAGACATAAATAGGCAATATGTCAACCAATGAAGTCACAACATCAACAAACACAGTCCTAGGAGTCTACCAGAAACAATCTAAAGGTATGACCCCTGATACAGAAGCCCTCAATCTCTGTGATGAGTTTCAAAGAAAACTCAAAGATCACTCCCTACCAAGATGTCCAAATTTACTTTGCGTAGCACGACCTTCTGGTCGTTCGACCCTCTGGTCGCAAATCGGTAGAACTACCTCTCATACGTGTTAACACGGTCAGCGTACCATGCCCACTGACGGGTAAGACCACCAGAGAATCGCCTCTCTGGCACGGCAAACAGAAATGTCAGGGGGTCCTGTCCCTGAACATTCCCCTATCGGAGCTCCCTAGCTTCACTGAGTCCGGGCAGCAGACCATAGCAGACAGGGATACCAACATCCCGTAAACAAACATACATGCTCAACAGGAATTTAAACAGATACAAATAGCATATATGACAACAGTAAGGCATGTAATAAGAAAACATAAGCAAGTCCAAGAAAACCCGAAACCGGGTGGGAACTAGGCAAGTGTACTTACCTCCTGGTGAGACTACAAGTCTTCCTAGAATCCCTTGGAATGCCCTACGTCTCCCCGATAATATCTGGCATACATAGGCTCTATTAGTGTCAAGATTTCAACGAATCTCTATGTCTCTAGGTGTACATGCGTGCCTAACGTCCTTATTGGGCTTAGGCCCACTAACGGGTCCTAAGGACCATCTCTCGGATTACTGGCCCTTATCCCCTGTTGTCATGTCCTTTAGTTGACCTTAGACCCAACTTGGTCAAGCCTAGTCAACTCTAGTTGAGTTGGGCCCGTTTCAAGTCCACTACAAAGTTTATCTCGACCTTAGCCCCTTTTTAACTAAAGAATGGTATTTTGGTCATTTGGGTAACTTATGACCCTTAGGGTGTAGGGTCCTTTCCTGTTTAGGGTTTAGTTCTCATCCTGTACCCTAAATTTCTCATTTTTATTAACTAAATAATAAACTTGACTCAAAGGGTTATTTTAGCCCGGCCCTTCGAGGCCCCGAAGTAATGGGCCCCATTCCCCCTTTAATCGGGCCATGTATTATCTTGAATACCTTAGACTAATTAACTTGTCACACATATAGAATAATTTAATTATTCCATATAATCAATTATTCTAATAACTTGCCACATTACTAAAAAAAATATTTAGTAACCTTACTAAATAATCATACTATGTAACAAGTTAAATTTTGTCACGTACTATAGTCTCATATAGTCATTGCAACTATTCGAAAATCCATCAATTTAATTATCACACATATGAAAAATATCACTTCAATATTTTGTCACACTCCCAAGGAATTAATAACCATTCCTAGGTTTTACATTTTGTCTCACTACTAAGGTTCCACAATTAATCAAAATAATTGTCACATCTCTATAGTTTCCAAATTTATTATTTCAACTAGCTATTTACTATTTGTCACAATAATTAACTAGTATTTCAGTCCAAGAGAGAAATATAAATATTTATTTATTATTATTACTTTTTTTAAAAAAAAAACTTCTTCTTCTTCTCTTGCTTCACTCTTCTCTCTCTCGCGCGCGCGACCGTACGCCAACCTCCCTTTGCTTCCTCGCCGGCAAGCACCGAACGCCTGCCCAAGCTTAGTCCCCATCACTGAGAGCTTTACAACCACGACTGGCCCCTCCGGAGCGCCGCCAGCCTCTGTCTTCTAGCCGGAATTTTTTTTTTTTTTTTTGAAACTCTCGGCCGCGTGAACGATACACTCCGACGAGCCTCACCGTTGCATGCAAACACTACTAAATTTTCTACGAGGTTTTTAAGACACTTACAGGGGGTTTGTTGACGACGATCGGTGCTAAAGAAACCGGGGAGGGCCTCTGTCTTTTCTCCGGCGAGCTCGGTCGCGAGTACGATGAGCTGCGCGTTTTTCCTCTACTGCCTCCGCTCTCTCCTTCTCCTGGAAATGGACGCGGCGATCCCGTGATCAACCGCGAACTCAAACCCGGCTTCCACTGGCAAACTCCTCTCTCTCTTCTTCGACTGTCACCTCGCCGGAAAAAGGGAGAATTTCTCACTGGAGCTCAGTACTCAACATTGAGCCGGGTCCCCGCTTTTATAGGCATCAGTGAGCCAGATGAAGAGACGCCCAAGCGAACGGCCTCGCCTTCAAGTGGCCGGCGTCTACGCTCGTAACGGCCGGAATGGGGCTGGGCTCGCGCGAGCGTTTTCGGCGACGAGGGAAGAGACAGGCGCTGCCTTGGGATCAGCGTCCGACGATGGAGGGCTGTGATCATTTGATCACATCAACGGCTAGGATTTAAATCTGCAGTCTCGTATCAAGCATCAGCCAAGATCAACCGTTGGGATGGTTTGAGGATCGACGGCCTGGGTTTACCATTATGTCTCGTATCAACCACAATCACAAGATGAAAGGCTCACGACCACCCGCACCGTGAGTTCACCCCCTTAAAAACCTCCTCTTTCGCCTCGCATCTGATCCACGATCAGATGGATTGTATCCCATCTCGACACGTGGCTCTATATGAGCCTTTGTAATGTTCTGAGATGAACAACGATCTGGGATGATTTAATCCCAGCCGTTGGTTCACTTGTATAGAGGTTTTTCTCTGGAAAACTATCCAGTGACCCCTGGAATGTTTTTAGGTCACTTTTAAGTCCAAGCCTGTGAAAGGGGATAATTTTTCTTTTAGTCCTCCAGACTTTTAGAAATTACCAGCAAATCCTTCTGGTCACCATAAACCCTAACTAGGGTTTTAAATCCTTTTTAACTTATTTTCCCTTACTATTATTTTCCCATTTAAACTCTAGGGAAATAGATAATTTTAAGAAAACTTTAACACCTTTAATTCTTAAAATTTCTTGGATTTTACAAGAGGGCCCCCACAAAAAAAAAGAACTGGTTGTTAAGAGTTGGGCGAACTATCCTTGTGCCTTTCTATTCGGAGGGTGCCAAGAGAGTGGAAGAATGGACCTACAAAGTGAAGAGGCAGACTGAACATAGGTCAAGAGATGATCCAAGAGACCACTCTCAACTCGTGAGGAATCTATCGAGTTCACTCATCTCAAGAAACATCAAGGAAAAATGGGAGGGCGCATACCCCAGGTCTGGAACCACATTCTCGGATCAGTAAATGTCGCGATGTCAAGTTGAAATGTCGCGACACAATCCCCAGGTCGGGAACAACATTCTCTACTCAGCAAGCATCGTGACATTACATTAAACGTCACGATGAAAATCTCAAGGCCAAGAACCTTAATAGCTGCTCAGTAAACTTCGAAATGTCGATTTCAAATGTCGTGATATTACAGTAAGAATGTGAAAGGACTTAAGTAAATGTCGCTACGTTAGATTTAAACGTGGCGATGTTGATTCAAAATTTAGTTAAAACAGGGGGCTGACCACCAGTTGATTTATTCACCATTGTTTGCATGGTGTGGCCAAACCGAATCTTTTGAGACCCTACCTTTCACTACCCACTTTCGTCAGTTGTGTCTTCTTTTATCATTGAGGTTAGCTTCCTCAACCCTTATTTCACTCGAGTAGTCATTAATTGCTTTGATTTTGTATGATGTGAGGATGGATTTGGGTGAACTGTATGAAGTAAAGTGTGAATGGTGAATGCTAAGCCCCTGTGGGGTTGAGGGATGATTGTATTGAATTTGTTAACCTCCATTTTTAAGGGGAGACTCTGCCGAATTTTTGGATAAATGCAACACTTAGAACTTTTTAAGCAATGAGGAACCCTGAACAGTCAATTTTTTGTGAATATGCACAATGATCTTGTCCCCTTGTATGTCATCTCTTGTGATGCCTAGGATCACGATAGTAGTGTGCATTGTTATTTTATACTGATTATATCTTCTGGACGGCTTGACAGAAAATGTAGCCGAGGACCAACCCAAACTGGCACCGAGGACCCTGCTCTTGGGCAAAGGTATTCTTGGTTGTAGAGCAATCCCGGCGTTTCAATGCCATGCAGCGTTCGTCGTTTGGTTCCTCCGCTGTTAGAGAGGTAGGAGGCCGTCGTGCTGATCAACAATGCCTAGCCCACCTTGAGAATGAAATGCAAGAGATTTGGCGGCGGATGGACCGCACTCATTAATTGTTGCGTCGGACCATGCGACTTTCTGGAACGACTCATAGAGTGCATAGAGTCTGTTACGTTGTCCCCCATGTCATCATCGGAGGAGAGTGATTCACCCCGATTGTAGGGGAGTATTCTATCCTTTTCATCAACTCTTATCCGTGCTTAGGTTGTTTAGTCTTATAGAGTCATCGGGAATGATGCACTCTTCTAGTTTTTGGGGATGGGGGGACTCAATGTTATATTCATGCGGAGGAACTATTTTGCTTGTTTCTTTCTGTGTTTTGGAATTCGTACTGTTGATAGTTATGTTTGCAGGGTTAAGTTGCTGAGTTTAAGCATGCTTGTTATATATTTCTCTATCATTCATGTATATACATGGCCCATACAACTTGTGCACAAATTAAATTGGTCAATCTTCCACCTTTTAGGGCATGTGACACTAGGTATACATGGGAGTTAAACTTGTCAAACGAGAGGAACATCGCATTTATAGATTCACTTGCGCATTTGGAAGTTCTTATAGGTTCTAAGAAATGACCTTATTCAAGTTAGGTTATATAGGGAACAATTATGCACTAAGGAGTAGGAATAGGAGTAGGCCATAAACTTTGTGGAACTTGAGTAGCACTTGATACACAAAGAGGTACATTGAAACCAGGGGTGTAGGTGAGCTCAAATCACGGTAACTTTCAAAGAAATATTAAAAAAGAAAACATAGGTATATAAAAATAAAAATGAGTACTCATGATTGACTAAAGAAAAATACTACAAGAGGAGAGAAATTGTCACGCCCTGAACCCGACCCGGGTCCCGGGCACGGGACAGATGCCGCGTACTTACAAGGTTACCCCCATAAGCACGCAAGGCTCAGTAACCAAAGCAGATAATTAATACAGAGTTTAAAATTTTAATCAGCGAAAGAAAATATATAAGGTTATACAAAAGCCCTATACGGGTCATGAATACAACTCAACTCTCACTCAGAAAGTAATAGAGAGGCCCGCAGACATCAGCTCAAAATGTCCCCGACGCTACTAAGTTGTTTCGCAGAAGCTCCCTCCTAAGTCTCGCTCCTAGCTACTCATCGTCACCTGGGAAAAAGAGAGCAACCAAGTGCATGAGCGAAAGAAAGGCCCAGTAGAATCGCACAAAATAAGGATGACATAAGACCAAACAAAGAAATTTGAAAGATGCAGATAACCAAATATCAATAGACAGAGCGTACCAATACCAGTAAACAGATGCTCAAAACAAGCAAAAATAGAATATTACAGTTAGAGCAGATCAAATAATATCAGAGTATACAACCTCAAGCAATGCACAAATAGACACTACAAGAAAAAAAACAATCTGCGGCGGTTTTAAAGGCATTTCGCGGCGGTTTTAACCGTCGCGAAATACTTTCTGTGGCGGTTAAGAAACCGCCATGACAACCAGCATCACTAGGCATTTTGCGGCGGTTTTGCATAACCGCCGCGAAATGCATACTGCATATTGCGGCGGTTCGTAATGCAATTAGAGGCGGTTTATAACCACCGCTAAATGCACCCATTTATTATTATTATTATTATTATTATTATTATTATTATTTAAAAAAGCTTTTTTTTATTTTTTTTAAATTTCTCTGAATGCAAAGAATTGATTTTTTTATTATTTTATTTTATTTATTTTTTATAAATACTTGTTTTTTTACAATAATCAAAATATTCAATACTATTTTCATTCATTTCAAATATAAAATAATAAAAAATTTATTAATAATTGAAAAATAATTAAAATAAAGTTATATTTACAAATTTGTTCACACATCTCTAAAACAAAACAATATGAAATAAATTGTACAAGTTGAATAAATCAAACAACCACCACTATGTCCATTGATGATTTTACAAGCGATAGAAGCCAACTTGTCACGCACAAGTTGATGAAGTTCAATAGGTCATATTGTACAAGTTGAAGAAGTCCAACAACAAGAGAATATATAATTTTTTATAGACCTGTGAAAAATATCAAAAAACTCTATGTTATGTACCTTTCTAAGAAAAAATATGAAAATTAGAAATATAAATCTCCAACTCCCACACAAAACATAGTACTGAGCATCCAGACAAGTACAATACAATATAAGTTAACAATCAACAGCAAGCACTCAAGTTACTAAACAAGCTACCACAATATCACTAATGCTGAAACATACACCTTATCTAACAAGACAATTTAGAAGACTTCAATATGCAAACAATACTCTACAAAAATGAGGTAAGCATACTAACTAAATACTAGAAACAAAAAAAAACATGCCTGCCTTGTTAAGACCAGGTCCAAGAAGACGAGGAATTTGCTTGATGATAGCCTCTGATGCTAAAAAAGCATGATATTAATTTCTTGGCAAGCTTCATAACCAGTTTCTTATTCTTGTTCATTTTCTTAAGGCCTTCCACATCCATATAGTACATCCACATGTCATCAACATAAGAAACAAAGAAACTAGTTCCTGAACTTCAAACTAGAGAAGGCCCTTCAATTAAATATGTACCAAATATACAAAAACAATAAGCTATTGCATAAGCTTTGAATACCTATGGTGACGAAAGAATATGAAGTCGCTCTGGTTGTTGAAGGTTACCACCTGACAACCTCAGAAATAAGGATCTTGAGGAAAAGTGACTGTATCAATCTAACAAAACAGGTAACAATTGCTTGTAAAGTTAACTCACAGGTATATATCTGTACTAAGGCAGTAAAATGTATCTGAAAATCAACTAACAGTATAGTTCTACATTAGCATTTTCCCATATTTAGAAATAAATTGATAAATCTACCTTCCAACATGGTAACCAAGGCGTGTTGTGAAATTGTTTAATACCAACTCCGGCTTGTGGTTGGTAGGATTTCCATGATTCTGTTTATTTGTGAATAACCAAATACATAGAACAATAAGAGGATATTAGAATATGTTCCTTGCAGGTGGGATCACAAATGCTAATAATTGAGTGGTCAAGTGGAAAATGGAAACATATTGTTATCATCATAAAACTTCAAAGCATGATCAATGTAGTAAAATAGATAGTAATATCCTAAAAGAGACACTGGTGGATTACTCATAATACATGCCCATTAGCTCACTTAAGAGAGAGTGCGAGAACATCACCATTAGCCTCCGAACAAGCCAAATATAAATATAAACTAAGTTCATAATAATAGTATGTTAAAACATTTATGCTACTTTCAAGAGATTTTATCTTAAGGACTTTCCATTAGCCAAATTCCCAATTGCCTATAGTTTTGATTTTAAGTTCTATGGTCCATTTACCTAAATGAACCTTGTGCTTTAAATTTATTGGAACTTGAGTATAACTCATTTCCTATTTGAAATATAATGCGCTTCTTATATTTTTATTTATTTATTTATTTATTTATTTATTTATTTATTTATTTATTTATTGTTTCCTTCATTTTAATGACCTTTACAATCTCATGATGTTTATGTCAATAATTTCACATCTCGAACAAGGTTCAATACTAATGCATCATGTAGACATAAAAGTTAATGAATTATCAATGAAAATCACAGTCCCAAAATGCCAAATTTCTTGAGGCTTGAAAACCTTAAGCATCGTGTTACCACAAAAGATTCATTATTGTTTCATTTTAGAAAGATTTTAATGTATATGGAAAATGCCTTCAAAATATAAGCTTTACTTGGTTTATAACTAAAAATGCAAGAAATAATTTGACAAAATATGAAATAAATTTCTATTTAAACTAGCTGAATGATGATCCACTAAGAAAACATGCAAGCACAATACCTTAATATCATTCCTGAGGACAAGTTTGGAGAGCTTAAAATGTGGAGTAGGTCCATCTGGTAAGTTGATAATTAACAAAGCATATACAAAATGGAAATTATTGAAAGTTAAAGGTCATAAAGTCACTAAAAAATAATTGGGGTAGAGGCACACAATGCATGATATAGAACATTCAAGAGAAAAGAAGTCAAATAACAACCACTTCAAAGTTGAACATATGGTTAGTCAGCCTCATGATCCTCAAATTTTCAAGCAAAAGTTTCACATAGGAAATAATGGTTTTTACATAAAAATATACAAAATAAAGGAAAAGTTCACCAGGTTCTCTGCGGTTAGTATGAACAACAATCATTGAAGTGAATTCTTACTTATTTGCATACTCTACAATCTGTGGGAACATAAACATCATCAGAGTTAAATGCATGAGCCAACAGAAGAACCTCTTAGTTTTTGGAACATACCTTCTTGAGTTCGTAGGTCCTTCTTTTATGGTAATGGGCATTTGGAATCACTAACAACAGTTCTTAAATAAAAGCAGGTCCTTTCTGTATGACATATATAAATAGAAAAATAACATCAACAAGCATAAAAATATATATGCTGATATTTTAGCACGCAGAAGAGGTATGTCTAAAAGTATTGGTTTCAAGGATTAATCCAAGAATCACTACATCGAAGTGCTCATGCCCACAGATTCTTAGTAGCATGAGCAAAATCTCTGAATAAATATTATATACCAACATGTCAAGCATTAACAGAATCTCCAAAGACAAAAGACAATATCAATGGGAAAAAGGCAACTCTTATCAAGTCCTTTCAATCTCAACAACATACTTAATTATTTCATACAAAAAGGACAAAAGGATGCTATGTTCTTACATTAATCAAAATTCCAGTACTGAAGTCATAGATAGCAACCAATTTTTGTGTTCTTTGATAAAATGATTTTTCTTTTATCTTTGATAAATGTAAACATCTTGCCACACAGAGATAATTTGAATCTGCAACCAATAATGCAGTAAAACGATCACCAATGAATTTGCTGTGAAGGAGTTCTTTACTTGAATCAACTTATTTTGATGTGAGTGATGTCAAGCACAAATTATGAAATTCTAGGAATTAATAATTAGGTTTGATCTTATACTACAAAAGATATATCAACTAAAAATATTATATATATTTTAAAGAAAATACCACTTTAGCGTCGCCATTGTCCTGTAAACTCAATGCCATGATTTTTATGCAGTTATACATAAAAAAAATAATAAAATATGTTGTCCACCATGGAGGCAGTGAAAAACCTTTCAACTTTAGCATCACATCAAACAGAAGAACTTGATGGTGGTGTATCTCAAAAGAAGAACACAACAGAAGTCTTCAAATACTTGAGTTCCAGTTAAAAAAATAATAAAATCAAAAACACCATAAATATATTGAGCAAGAAGCAAATAATTCAAGTCAAAAGTGTTCAAGCAATTGAATAACAATTCTCCTCCTCATATTCCTTTGAAATTTAGAGATTGACATAATAAATAAATAAAACAATAAAAATTATCACATACAATAGAGACGAGTAAGAAGAGTAAGTTGATATTTGATTTCATTATCATAATAAACAAATAGAATTAAAGTTATGCCCCTCACATAGCACCCCATCCACCAAATTTCATTATCTAACGGAATCCAAGAACAATCTAGAACAGTGGCAAACAAAATTTCACAAATGAAAAAGTGATAAAAAGATATATATATATATATATATATATATATATATATAAGCAAAGAGAAAACAAAACCCCAAAGATTTGGAAGAAAGGCATATAGTTGAATCAGAACCTAATAAATCGGTAGAAAGCCAAGGGGACAGGGGGATCAATACCCTAAAATAGTACTACTACGATGAAATTGGAACAGGAGCGAGGAGCGTCAGTTAGAGCGTGAGATTGGAACTGTGAAGCAGAGAGATCAAATAGTTGAAATAATTTAAAAGATGATTTTCTGTCAGAAGAGCGCACATCAATGAAACCCTAGCTGCGGGAGAATACTCGCGAAGGCGGCCGATGAGGAGGCCATTGACGACGGAGGTCTGGTGCTTGAGTGCGTGGAGGACGAGCTTTACATACGCATCGAGTACCTTGTTGGCGATCCGAGAGAGACTCTCCATGTAGGCGGCGATCGAGCTCTGCATCGTCCCTGGATCTCGAAAGACAGAATCAGAGAGCGCGATCGAAGACAAAGAAGAGGGATAGATCTTGATGTTCTCATCGAGCAAAAGGGCGTAGATTCTTTAGATTTAGGGATAACTTTTAGTTTTAGGGTTTGACATCTCGCGCGGGAGAGCAGGGAAAATATAAATTTGGGATGCTAAAAATTGGCATTAGCGGTTGTTATAAAAACTACTGCTACATGCATATATTAGCCACAGTTTTTCTAAAACCGCCACTAAATGAATTCAGCTTACACGACGGTTTACGTAAAACTGCCGCTACATGAATCAATTATCGGTGGTTTTTAAAAATTGTCACTAATTTATGCATTTAATGGCGGTTTTCAACAAACCGTCACAAATGATGCATTTAGTGGCGGTTTTACATAAACCGCCACTAAATGATCGTCGCGAAATACCTATTTCCTTGTAGTGAGAATGTAAATGGACTGCTATGGAGTACCATCCCCCCTAACCATCCAAGGCTTAAGTAGAATGCCAGAGGGTACTCCAGTGGCCATATGCCATGGAGGACCACTCCCATTGGCCATATGCCATTGAGTACCACCCCTGACCATCCCACAACAATACAAGAAGAATGTCAAGGAGTACTCCCTCAAAGCAGATCATATTAGAATATACAAGCTCAAACAATACAGCAAGCATAACATGTCAATAGACAAAGCAGGTATCAAAAGATGGACTCCAACATGCATCTAGTACAACAACAATAGAAATCAATAGAATACTATGAGTTAGAAATATTCATAGCACCCGTGCGAGAGCCTACCTTCTTCGTTCTTGGGCCTACTCAGGCCCGATCCTCCCAGTCTGGTCCTAGACTGCCTTACCATGTCCTAAACATGGTAATTATACATTACTCAACACTTCATAACAATAAGAATATATTACATGCATTTAAATACCTTAATAATAAATCTACCGAATGTCGGCTTTTTAATCTATAACCGACGAATCCGGGCCCTTAGACACCTGCCCGTACTATTTCCCTTAGTTTTAATAAGTCCCCGAACTATTGGGAAAAAAAATTCTCAGTTGTTTGGAAAAAATGCCGAAAAGTCAATCCTTGGGTTACTATAGCTAATATAATAACCCGATTCCAATGCCATCCAAATACTAACCCTAAAATATGATTAAACAATGATATTCATCTTTGCAGCCTATCATAATGAGAGAGCCAATTAACTACTTAAGTTAAACACTCTAATCCCCTTAAAGCATATAGACCAAGAATGCTCATTAAGTACTTTAAATCCAACACTTAGTTAACACCTTATACAATGTATATCTCTAATGCACGTTCATGTCGAGACTACCCTTACTATAACTTGCTACTTGTATTATGATGATAATAGATGGAAAAACTCTAATCAAAGACAACCAATGATAATATGAAGGTAAAAGGTCTCATAGTGTTGCCCAAAGGAGAGTAATATTAATCCCAGTTTCCAAGTCAGAATGTTTACCTAGTTACCATGCATACAAAATGACTTCTTCATTATCTAAAGAGTATAACTTTCAAACACTAGTGAGAATGCATCATAACTATTCAATGTTGGACTGCGGCTATTTAGAAATCAGTGAACTCAAGAATTCAAGCCATATAACTCCTTATTAGATCTATTCAATTACATGTTGCTGTTGTTTCCTCAAAAATAATACGATCAAACTTATGATGTTAATTGCAGGTCTATGTGTACAGGTCATTTTACATCTATGCACATCTGCCTGCATAGATATTCAAGTTTAAATCAAGGGAACAATCCCAATATAGGCAATGGCATGTTGAAGATTTTTTGATAGTTTGCTCAGTTAGAGAGAATTGTCCATAACTTTTAATCTAGAGGTCCGATATTGTTGATCTAAAATTCATTAGAAAGTTTTCTCATAATCTTTCGAACGGTATATTATACACCCCAATCAGTAGAGAAAAAAGGACTCATTGTCCCTTGAAATAGACAGTTAGACTTGAAAATTGAAACTGCAGTTTATATTTAAAGCTCCCAATTAAATCAAACCTCTATCATCACATAGAGCTGGATCAATATCTCTATAATTGACATCACTATATTGAGATTAACAAATCCAAGATCAACAAACCTTCTTTGTCTTCTGATTTTCTTAGGAGAAATACTACTTGAAGCTTAATTTTGGTGCCTACGCATCTATGCCAAGTAAACTAATCTATCACAAAGACTTCATTACTTATCTGAGTCAATTTCAGGAAGCGACTACAATATATGATTAACATCTAATAATCAGCAGCAACTAAAAAGAGATTTGGGGGATATAATCAAATATACACCAAGTAAAGTGGTTGTCTATGTTCAACCCTTTATGCATCAATGATTACATATTAACTTAGCATATAAACTCACTGAACTGCAGGTCATTAGCACAAAATTTATCAAATATTCAGAGATAACATTCATTAATAACAAATATGGTTGTTAATCAAGTTTAGCATTAAACACCAACCAAACATAAACTTATTGGACTGTTCTCAGGAATAACATTTCTTTGGGACATTTCATCGAGTATATTAAGTGCAGATTCTAGTTCTTCATAACTATATAACAAAATAACCATATCTCCCCTGATTTACAACTAATTCCATTCAATTCCTAGTTCCTTAGCATGCATTTTATCATCAATATTGAGCCTACCACAAGTATAATATGGATGGTAATCCACTATCATGCATAACTAAGGGTTATTCAGAGATGATAAACCGCATCAGGTATGCTTCAAATTAGAGAAATAGAGGCTCTAACCATCACACCAATTGATATATATATATATATATATATATATATATATATATATATATGGGGAATGATACAGTGTGGTCGGCCGGAACAATGTTCCAGTCCCGCCGCCTCCTATTTTGGCCCCTGCAGCATGTTTGAAGGATTTCCAACCATACGGATGGAAAGATCATCGAAAAATATGCTAGCATGTCAATTTTCATACAATTTGGTGACCGTTTGGTCCTCCCACTTAATGGTTGAAATTCTGAACCGTTAAAATTTCCCTAAAATAAGAACCGTTAAGTGGGAGGACCAAACGGTGACCAAATTATATGAAAATGAACATACTAGCTTATTTTTCGATGATCTTCGCATCCATAAGGTTGGAAATCTTTCAAACATGCTCCAGGGGCTAAAATAGGAGGCAGCTGGATTAACACAGTGATCCGGCCGGCCTGATAGTAGCACCCGTAATATATATATATCACCCATCATGCTAAGCATGCTTTGGATTTCTTTACTTTGAACCACGTTGACAACATGATGGAGATACATTACTTAAGTGTTTATAAATTAATTATCCAAGGTTAGGTTTTCTCCACTAACCTTGATTGTTCACCTCTCCTTCTAGATGTCAGGTCCTTAGAAATTCAGCACTTGTAAAACACCGTCAGGTCTTCAGTATCTGAGATGGAGTCCTTCCATGCTTTGCCGCTAAGTAGCTTCCCCTTGTTGCTGCCTACAGAGATGGCTGTAGAGGTTGGTATGAGGAAGGCCACCATCCGCAGTTCATCACCTTTGCTCCTCACACAGGACTTCGCTCTCCCATAAGGTCAACAACAGGCCATTTGAGCAACAACCACTCTCCTCCCCTTCACTCCCTCAACAATAGTTCACCGACCAAAAGCGCAGTCCAAGGAACTAGAAGAAAGGGCAGCTGACAGAGAAGGAAGAAAGAGAGTGGATGAGTGATTAAAGCTGTCATTGGGGCTTCACTAAAGGCCATAGGAGCATGGCTAAAGGTAAGGCTGTACAAGGCTCATGAAAATCAAGAAGATGAATTCTCAGTGGAGTGGTTAAATGCAGATTTGCAATGCAGCCCCTGACTTTTAGGATAATTACCCTATACCTCTTCTTTGTGAGAATTTTACATATAAGTCCAGAATTTTCTCAAAATTTTTTTTAATAAGCTATCGGAAGTCAAATAAAAGTCAGAACTTTAGTATTAATCCAAACAAGGGAAAAGATACTAAACGAGACAAAATAAACGATATACAAAAAAGTTTAAATATTTTTACCAAAATTCAAGAAGTGGTTATTACAGTAATAGCCTACCTTGGGACTAGGGACTTCCACTAGTTGAGAGTAGTGAAAGATTCGGTGACAAAGGTTTGTGTTGCTAGACCTATTCTTTCTTGTATGTCTTTATCTATGCAACCCTAACTTGTTTAATGTCATATCATGTTTGACATTTGCAACTTGCAATCATTATGCTATATGGTCTCATTATCATCGGCAGGGAAATTTGACTTAAAACATTTGGTACACTTGAACTTTTGCCTTACTGATTGTTTAGCTTATTGCTTGAGGACAAGCAATAGTTTATGTTTGAGGGTGTGTTAGCTTTCAAATGAGAGCCAAATTAGTAGGTTTTAATTATACTTTTCAGATCAAAACATTTAGATTAAGGCAAGAATTACTTATGTTGGTCCAAAAATATTTAATTGTCTCTTTGGATGGCTAAACTTGGTTTACCTGCATTTCACATTTGTTTTACATTAGTAGAGGCTAAACCATGATGAATTTGTATACAAGGTGATACGTCTAGAAAAAGGATCATTCTAGAGCAGGAAAGAGAAGTACGTCACCAGAAGATCATCCAAGGGACAAACGTCGTGACATTGAGCAAGGACATCGTGACGTTTATTAAGCAGAGGAGGCTGAGAATTCTCAGGAGAATCCAGACATCACGACATCGTGTTGAAATATCGCGATGATTACTGAGCTGAGAATTCCCAAATTTCATAGGCGTGAGCGAATGTCACGACGTCAATGATAGCGTTGCGACATTATTCCCCAGTAATGGCATATGGAAAGGCACTAGTTGACACAATCGTCGGGACGTAAATTATTGGGTATAAATGGAGCTGGGGGTTAGGGTTAAATACCTGCGGGTTGGAGGTGACGGTCCAGAGGAATTCAACAGTGTTGAGGCTGGGTTTTGGCTCTACAATAGAGGGGGAACTTTATTTTGATTGGCATTAGTATTTATATTGCCTTTCTTGTATTGGATATGGATGTTTTCTTAATTATTAGAATTATTATGGATCCTATGTTTGTAATGGTAGCGTAAACTCCCATTATTGGGTCATATGAGCTTGGTGGATTGATATTTTAAACATCCTTTGGTTGTATCAACTGTGTTGTTGTGATTATGCATATGCACTCAGAGTTATTACTCGTACGGCAGACGAAAAATTTACTTATCATAGCATAGAGATATGCATGAGAGCATTTCATGAGTGTCATAGGGAGGAGGTGACCCTTTAGGTATAGAGAAATTCCCAGGAACTTCTCAGTGAGGGTAGCACCTAGGTCCTATAACATTTCATCTTATCACCGTAGAGATATGAAGGAGTAGGATTGAGGCGTGTTCCTTAGAGATATGGAACCTGTAAGATGCATCTGGCGTGCACAAAAGCACCTGGGGTTATCTTCAATTAACCTGTATCACAACACTAAATTTGTAACAACCTTAGGAGAATACAATTACAATCCATAGTAGTCATACAACTCTAGGTTCCATACCATTGAGAGGCAACCCGACAACCTTCGTAAATCTCTTACACATTTATAAACTTTGGACATTCTCATTCTTGATAAGTGAGTAACATGGCTTGCAAATTAGGGTACTAGTGCAACAGTAGAATTGGCTAACCCGTTCCTTGAGGAATCGACCCGTTTCCTTTTCCTCTTAGTAAACGGTTGAAGCATTTATTTTTTTGGAGTTTTCGCTTATTAAACATCTAATGCGTTTTTTGGTTTTTTTGTTTTTTTTATTTTCTCTTAGTAAACGGCTGAAGTGTTTATTATTTTGGGATTTCGTGTAATAATACACCCAGGGCAATACATAATTCTCTAAAACTATAGAGACTAAAATGGAAATGTGCAGATACTTGTCATAATTTTCTATTAGGTCAAGGACGAAACTAAAAATTTTACAAACTCTCATCTTTTATTTCCGTCAAGCCGCTACCCCCCTTTGCGAACCCTAATCTTTCTCGCTCTCTCTCTCTTCGAATATAGGTGCGTGTTTAGTCGATCTAGAGACACAATAAGGGATCTTGCTCTCTTGATAAAACATAAAAAATCGAACAATCTTGATATGGAGCAAAAAACTTTGCTATATTTTCATTCATATATTCATGGGATCATTACATTACAATTTATAGGATGAGGAAGAAACTATACAATCTGGAAAACATTCTAGAAAAGATTATAGATCCTACAATTAAAGAATCAGAGATCCTATAATTAAGGAAATAAAACTCTCCTAGAATCAAGGAATCGGAGATCCTACAATTAAGGAAGTAACTCTCCAACAAATCTTCAACACTCCCCCTTAAGTTGGTGCATAGATATTACACATGTCCAACTTGTCTACTAATTTCGAGAAGATTCGATTTGAGACAACTTTAGTAAGAAGATTAGCCAACTGATCCTTTGATCTGATTTCAAGCAACTCCAATATACCCTCACCAAGCTTCTCTTTAATAAAGAATTTGTCCATCTATACATGCTTTGTACTATCATGTTAGACTGGGTTGTGGACAATATCACATGCAGCTTTATTGTCACTGTAGAATATAATTGGTTGTCTAGATTGGTATCCCAAATCTTTCAAAAGAAGTTTCAACCACAATGTTTCAAAAAGTGCAATGCCATACCTCTAAATTCGGCTTCTGCACTTGAACGAGAAACAACATTTTGTTTCTTGCTTCTCCATATAACAAGGTTACTGCCAACAAACATAAAGTAACCAGAATTCGAACGCCTATAATCTTTTAATCCAGCCAAATCAATATCAGTATAGGCATCAATGTTGCTACAGTATGTGGTATTAATGTTGCAACAGTCTGTGGTATCGATATTGCAATAGTCAACATTTTTAGTAAGCAAAACTCCTTTCCCAGGTGCAAATTTTAAATTCCTCAAGATGTGCATAACTGCATTCAAATGTTGCTATCCAGGATTATGCATAAATTGACTAACAATACTCCATGCATAAGCAAGATCCGGTCTTGTATGTGCAAAGTACATCAATCTCCCTACAAGTCTTTGGTATCTCCCTTTATCCATTGGAACTTGTATGGCTCAACACATAACTTTAAGCCTTCTTTCATATGTTTATAAGCTGGTTAACATGTTGATATGCCAGTTTCATGTAATAGATCCAAGGTATACTTTCTCTGTGACAGAAATATCCCTTTCTTAGATCCCAACACTTCGATCCCAAGAAAATACTTTAAGGGACCAAGGTCCTTTATTTCTAATTCTTTGGATAAGTATTCTTATAGTACCTCTCTTTCTTCTGGATGATTCCCTATGACGGTCATGTCATCTATATATATAATGAGTTCAGTGATCTTACCTTGTTGCCTTTTTAGAAACAACGTATGATCTGAATTGCTTTGATGGTAGCCAAAGTCTTTCATGGCTTTTGTAAACCTTCCAAACCATGTTCTTTGTGATTGTTTAAATCCATACAATGATTTCTTCAATCTGCACACCTTTTGACTGTGTTTTGTTGATATCATGCAACCTGGTGGGAGATCCATATAAACTTCTTCAAATAATTCTCTATGTAGAAAGGCATTCTTCACAACAAACTGCTGCAAAGGAAAATCTAGATTTAAAGTGAATGACAACAACAAATGAACATTATTGATGTTAGCTACAGGTGTAAATGTCTCCGTGTAGTCGATCCTGTAGGTTTAGATGTATCCTTTTGCAATAAGTCTTTCTTTATAGTGTTCAACCATGCCATCTGCCTTGTACTTCAAAGTGTAAATCCATCGACATCTCACTGGCTTCTTCCCTTGTGGACAATCAACAAGTTACCAAGTTTTATTTTTTTGCAAGGCATTCATCTCTTCATTCATAGCAGCTTTCCATCATGGTTCGGCTAAGGCTTCCTGCACACTGTTAGGAATAACTACAATAGATAATTGATTGACATATAATCGACTTGATTAAGAAAAATTTTGGTAAGACATATAATACCTCATGGTATATTTAACTTTACTAGAAAGTTCAGGTTTATATGTGGGTTTAGGAATACCCGTAGTTTGATGTGGTGGCACCTGTTTTATTGGTGGTTGATCGAGCTGATACTACCACAAGTGTATGGGTCAAACAAGTAATATAGAGGACTGTGAAAAGTCAGGTATCTAACCACAGAGACCAAGAATTACTAGTAACAACGATCCGCCTAATACCTAGTCAAACAAGAGAGTTGATGTTGTTCTAATCTAATTTCTACACCTAGGAGATTCCAAGAAATTAACATGCACAAAAACAGGGTAAGATAGTGAAGACAATCAATCATTGAAGGACGATACTAAGATGCATTTCATCCCTCTCTCGAGGCGATTAACAATGAATCCCATCTGGGTTCTTATGAAGATGAATAGATATGGACTTCTATATTGATGGTTGAAAGTTTATAGACCAAGGGTTCCTAAGATGTATTTTATCCCTCTCTCGAGGCGATTACTAACCTAGTACCCTCACTACATGAACGTTTTAGGGAAGCTATATCTTTGAAGAGTTATGGGAATAAGAATTATGAAGGAGTCTCTCGCCTTAGTACCCGATCTCTTGGTTGGCGTACTCACAACTCTTTCTATTGAAGTAGATCAACACATGGGGAGGCTTTCTCTGATTCCCCCGGTGAATCCTATTGGAGATCAAGGCTGTCAAAACGTAGATATCCAATACAATGCAAATTATTCAATAGATCTCAAAACATAAGCAACTATTCAATAATATAAATCTATATCATAAATTAAAGCCCTGACAAGAATATTCATCATGCACAAGTATCTCGCAATTTAGTTCCCCACCAAAGGAAAATACAAATCCAATACAAAGTAAGAAAGAAAGAAAATGAACATAATATAGTACGCCCTTCCCACCACTGTTCCCTCCACCGTTGGCGGAGTGCACGGATGTGCGATGAATGTAGCCCTTCCAACCTTTGCCTCAACAATCTTGGCTCCAAGATCTTCAAATCGAAAAGGGATAAATCCACTATTCGTCCCTATACTTTGCCCTAATATTCATTTCCATCCATGTACTTTGAAAATGTTCAATTCGATCCATATACTTTACGTATTTTGTTCAATACTATCCTTGATGCTGACGTCGCAACACAGATGACATACATATGAAATACGACCTATTTTTTTGAATTTTTATTTATTTGTGGACGTATCTGGCAGATGTGGATTTTTTTTAAAAAAAAATGACAAAATAATTTTTAAATGAGAATTTAATACATGCTTACATGACAAATTTTAAAAAAATTAATAATAGATTTAATTTTTTTAAAAAAATATTTTCAAAATTTTAATAATATAATTAGTTTTTTTTAAAAAAAATTATTTAACAAGATTTATTTTTAAAAACATTAATAATATTATTAATTTATTTTAAATAAATCATTTTAAAAAAAATATTTTTTTAAGAAAATTATTTTTAAAATTTTTTTAAAACATATTATTTATTAAAAAAAATATTTTTTAAATTGAAAATAATTAATTTTAAAAAGAATTATATTTAAAAAAAATTTGTAATTATTTTAAAAAACTAATAATATAATTATTTTTTAATAAAATTGCCAATTCAATATGTTTTAAATTTTGATTTTAAAATTATTTTATTATTTTTTTAAAACAAAATTGTCATGTTAGCATGCCACGTCAGCAAAATATGGCCTGACGTAAATAAAAAATTTATAAAAATAGGTCGTATTTCATATGTATATGCCACCTGTGTTTCCACGTCAACATCAAGGATAATATTGAACAAAATACACAAATTATAGGGACCCAATTGAACATTTTCAAAGCATGGGGATGGAATAGAGTAGGAGCTCAATGGGTGATTCCTAAAACCCTAAACCTCGCTATTTTTACTGCCCCATGAGTTTAGAGAATATATGGTGCTATCTTGTTCCACATGAGTCCGAAATTGAGGTAAAGTCAGGTTTTATTGACCCTAAAATTCGATCCATTCGGGCGGTTACGTGGGTGTCTGTGCGTTCGCGTGGTCCTCCGAACAACAACAGACGGTTTACACGAGTATCCGTGCGAGAGCATGATTGTGTCCGCGTGGCTTTCGAGAAACCAATAGGCAGTCCACACGAGTAGCCACACGGGCGCATGAGTGTCCGCACCGCTCTTATGAAAAACTAGGCTTGCTACGCAGGGTTATTGTTGAGCGCGTACACACACTCACGCAAGTGCACATGTTGTCAAAGTAATACAATTTATACTGGTAAGCCCGGGTCGAACACAAGGAGTGAGATGCTAGCAAACTGAAAATAGGTAAAAAGAGTTACACTAAATCAGTACGAGTTGTGATGATTGTGACTCGAGAAAATGTCAAATCAAATCAATGACGGAGGGATAAAAGATCGGGAAACACTCAATAATGACGATCTAGCGTTGTATGGGGATCATACTTGATTAAGATGTTCTCTAGTTTTTAATGGAGTTATTTAGTTGCCTATGTAAGGGTACACACAAGGTTACCTAAGGTGCTTACGTGCGCTCCAGGAGCATCTTACAGGTTCCCTGTCACTTGGAACACTCTTCAACTCCCCCTGTGACAAGGGTAAAGTATTGTTGGACCTAGGTATTAAACCTCCCCTATGGAAAGCTTGCGCATATCTCTATGCGTATCACTATGCGAGAGGAGCTTCGAGCTGTTACCCGGACTTCCACTTATGCACTACAATCCTCAACACAAATCTAGGACTAACGCATGTACATATGCCGATCCGTTACTAGGTTACTAACAGTTCAAGGGGATTGCATCACAAGCATACTAAATGAACATTAATAAACCATTAATCACTAGATAAAAATATATGTTAAAGTCTTCATCCTATACAACCATAGAACAAGGGTTCTAGCCTTGCAACATAACATTCAAAGCAAAACAAACATCAAGTTCATTGAACAGAGAATCCATGCTCAAATACAAGGACAAACATGATTACAAACACCGTTAATAAGAGATAAAAGATAATAGTTGTCCTTAAGTCTTCCCTTAAACAATACGCTCTTCCCCTCCTGATCGTTGGTATAAACCTTGATGAACTCATTTGGAACGCCCTTGGGTCGTCAAGCCTTGGCCACCTCGAAGAATGGAGAAAACCCGAGATAATCCCTTGGAGAAACCCTAAGCCCCCTTTTTATAGCTATGACAACCGACGTGTCAGCTCCAAGCGACTGATAAGTGTTTAATTGAACATAATTTCCTATCATATTCGTGTATGTTTCAGATGCTATTTTGGTAAAAATATAGCCCGTCGGTACTTAAAATGTGTTCTTTCTGGTAAACAGGGCATAACATCGATACAATGAGAGAGAGGAAGCTTTAGAAGATAATTTGGGGCCGAAATGAAGTAATTTGGAAGCAAGCACAGCTTCATATGGATTCCTATTCGGCCCGTATAGACCTGGGCAATGAAACAACCTCTTCTTTTACTCTCCCGAGAATCTGTACAGCATGTATGGCTCAAACTGGGGACCATACTGGATATCAAAAGGCCTCCCAAATAGCTGTAGAGACGCACCTCGGAGCCATACGGGATTACAAACAGCCTGTATGGATGCCCGTATGACATAACTCTCCCTTACACTGCGGACCCAGATAGTGGTAGAATTGGAAATGGAAACCCGAAAACCCTAGTGGGTGATATATGTAATAATACGTAAAAAAAAAAAAAAAAACTAAAAACAGATATATAAAAGTATAGGGATCAAAAGGTAAAACGAGTGATGCTTATCATAACCCAACTAAAATCATTTTTATCTCCTTATCAGTTTTATCTCCTTATTTATCTCCCCACATCTGAAAATATTATTTATCTCCTCACACCTGAAAACCCTGATCGCCCTCTCTTCCTCTCTCAGATCACCTCCTCAGTTGACCGAATTTTGAGTAGTAGGCTATCAAGGTGAGCCCTCAACTAATCCTCGTCCTAGTTTGTTTTAGACGAAACTTTTATGGGCATTAGGGTTAGATTGTTTGATAATGGCGTGTTGTAGACCTCTTTGTTGTGATCTGTTAGGTTAAATTAGAATTGATAATAAAAATTATTTATGATGCAAGTGGTTTACAACCTAGGTTTTAATTTGATTGCTTGCTTTATTCTTCTTTGTATTATTGGTTGATTTTTTTGTTTTACACTAATTCACTATTTAAATAGGTTTTATGAGATTTAATGATAAAGCTCCAATCTTTTGTATTAATATTAAACCCTTTTGTGAATGGTTAGTAACTTAGTATTATATTATTAATGGTCCAAGCTATGGAATCACACGTTGACTGATTTCAATTTTGAAGATATCAATCTCATGCTTTTCTCTGATTTTGAAAGCTTTTTATTATTATTATTATTATTATTATTATTTATTTTGAAATTTTCGGAAACGGGTTCAAGTTGTAGCTTCTAGAGCTAGTGTCAAAGTTTTGGCAATTATGAAGTTTTGATGTTTATTTATTTATTTTGTGTTATTTATTTATTTATTTATTTATTTATTTATTTATTTTTACCAACCAAATCAATTGTTCCATTGCTACAGATTTTTGTTCTTTTGGGTAATTATTTTATAACTGATATTATAAAAAAAACTATTTTTATAATTAATAAGATTTCGTTTGATTGTTCTCAGAGTTAGCTGCTGAAAATTTAATAGGTTAAATAAGATAACTTATGGGTAGGATATATAATAGAACCTCATGATGGTGTCCCTATAGAGAGATGTGGTGATAAGTACCTGGTGTACCGTGTGACACTTGTAAAACTCAATAACTAAGACCCATTTTTCTATATTAGATCCTCGGCTACCGGAGGCTTCGTGCACTGGTTAGATTAAACTTTGGAGTGTGGAGGTAAGTATTCCACCTAAATTAAGCAATGTTTTTCTTATCAACTTATAGAAATTATTTTTTTTATTATAACTTAAATTATATATTGATTTTATCTGACATTTTAAAGAAATTGTAATTGATCTACTTTCTCGCATAAAACCGAATCCATGCATGTATGTTGGTTTAGAACTATTAACATTTGCTTGTTTGACATACTCTCCGATTCCGATTGCATGACTTATTTTTCCCCGCGATATTTATCCCGATTTTCGAAAGTACGCCTCCAAATCAGTTCGCGGTTCCTCGACCTTCACAACGGGGTTAATCATTGACCGCTGCCGACATCGTGATCCGGCAGGAACTAGTTCAACCCGCATCGGTCACAATAACAGCCTTCTGTTTTTCCCGCGTCGTTTGCTATAATAACAAATTTCTTCGCTTTCCCGAATTCGCCAATCGGGGTTATTAGTGGTCATAGAAAGTTTGGGAGATTCTAGTATTTTGAGTAAAAAAACTAAACCTTCTGATAGTATGCTTGTATGATATTTTCAGAAACTATAATTTTTGCAAATTATTGAGTTATTTAAGATTTTTTTTTTTTTTTTTTTTTTTACTGTTTTTGTTTCAGTTTTACTTACTATCTTAAAACACCTATGGTTCAATCGCTTTAGTAGGTACCATCGAAGCTCCCAAGCTCATTAATCTCTGACTTTTTTCCGATCACGAGGAGAAGCAATGCCGCGGGTAGATGAGATTTACATCAAGCCCGATCTTATCCCTTAGCTGCCTTAGGAATTTTCTCTAGCTGCGGTTGAATAAAATAAGTTATAATCGGGTTTATTTTCATGACTTTGCCCATCTCGTTAGATTATGTTGAACATTAAATTGAACATTTGAGATTTAGTAATAAATTCATATTCTTCAGTTATTTGTAGTAAATGTAAACAGGTTATGAGGCCTTGCATACACAAAGTAGCCCATCCCCACAAGTATAATGACCACACGTCCCATTTTGGTTCGGGGCGTGACAGATTAAGGTGGTATCAGAGCAATTAGATCCTTCTAGTAACCTTAGTGGTCTTAGCACTATTTTAGTGACACTGAGTTAGTGGACTTTAGGAATAACTACTAGTGGGGGGTTTTGTATCGATAGTATATGTTTATCATTTTGAATTTAACTTCAATATTACCTTTTGATAGTTGACAAAGTTGTTATTGATTTAGAATGGCATCTCGTCGTCCCCATACGCGTAACATGGATGAGCAAATGAGCCAGTCAGCTCCATCTGTTGGAGTGGACCAGCTAGGAAATAACAATCAGGACAGGGTTATGGAGCTTATGCAAGAAGTGGTGGGGTTGGTTAGGCAGCAACGCCAATTCCAGCAACAACAACCACCACCTCCTATGCCACAGCCTCACCAAAGGACCATTGCTGAGTTCAAGAGGACCGGACCTCCACCGTTTGAGGGTACCACTGACCCGGATGTAGCTGAGAAGTGGATTGATGAAATGGAAAAAGCTTTTGATGTGATGGAGTGTACTGAGGAAGAGAAGCTTAGGTTCACCACTTATATGCTTCAGGGAAGTGCCTACAACTGGTGGAAGGGTGAGGTACGCGTCCGTGAAGGAAGGAACTTTGATACCTGGGATCAGCTGCGTACAGCCTTCTTCAATAAGTACTTTCCTAGAAGCAAGGTATTGGAGCTAGAGAGGCAATTTCTTCGCCTCATGCAGGGGACCATGACCGTTGATGAGTACGAGATGGAGTTTGACAGGCTCTCTAGGTTTGCAACAAAATATGTTGATGATGACGAGAGTAGGGCACGTAGATTCGAGGATGGCTTGCAATATCATATTCGTAAGGCGTTGGCTCCCATGCATCTGACTAGCTATGCGGAGGTTGTGGGACGTTCAAAGTCCCTTGATGTTGTTTGTAGAGAGGGTGGAGATCAGAAGAAAGATCATCAGAAGAAGAGGGATAGGAGCTCTGGATCTCAACCTAGTCAGCTCACTGAGAAGAATAGTAAGCTCAAGGGGGATAATGGAGCACCGACCGCGATCTCGTGACTCACCGTGGAGTCACGTCACCATAGTGTGGCTCATTCCGTCAACACAGACGCCGTGGTTTGTGGTGGGGCACATTTGGATACCGAGTGTCGGCGTGTTACATAGAGCATGCTTCCGTGGAAGCAAAGACCACAAGATTGCTGAAAGTGTCCACAACCGCCCTGTGGTCACAACAACCTTCTATCAAGGCATAATTCAAGTCCATACAGGTCAGGGATCTCGAGGAGGGAAGACCGCGGTGATCGATCAACCGTCTGTATCGGTGCCACCAGCGATAGGGAGATCCCATACCAAGGGTCGAGTGTTTTCCCTTACTGAGGAGGATGCTAATGCCTCCAATGTCGTGGTTGAAGGTATAATATCTAATTATTCAGCATATGTATGTGCATTACTTGATCTTAGTATATTCTGGTAGTTCTGCTAAGCATGAAAAGCATCCTCAGCTATTTGGCAGCCCAGGTATGAGTTTAGAGGACTAAACACTTTTAAGGGGGAGAGAATGTAATAATACGTAAAAAAAAAAAAAAACTAAAAACAGTATATAAAAGTATAGGGATCAAAAGGTAAAACGAGTGATGTTTATCATAACCCAACTAAAATCATTTTTATCTCCTTATCAGTTTTATCTCCTTATTTATCTCCCCACATCTGAAAATATTATTTATCTCCTCACACCTAAAAACCCTGATCGCCCTCTCTTCCTCTCTCAGATCACCTCCTCAGTTGACCGAATTTTGAGTAATAGGCTATCAAGGTGAGCCCTCAACTAATCCTCGTCCTAGTTTGTTTTAGACTTAAACTTTTTATGGGAATTAGGGTTAGATTGTTTTGATAAATGGTGTGTTGTAGACCCTTTGTTTTTATCTCAAGTTATTAAATTAGAATTGATAATAAAAATTATTTATGATGCAAGTGGTTTACAACCTAGGTTTTAATTTGATTGCTTGCTTTATTCTTCTTTGTATTATTGGTTGATTTTTTTTGTTTTACACTAATTCACTATTTAAATAGGTTTTATGAGATTTAATGATAAAGCTCCAATCTTTTGTATTAATATTAAACCCTTTTGTGAATGGTTAGTAACTTAGTATTATATTATTAATGGTCCAAGCTATGGAATCACACGTTGACTAATTTCAATTTTGAAGATATCAATCTCATGCTTTTCTCTGATTTTGAAAGCTTTTTTATTATTATTATTATTATTATTTATTTTGAAATTTTCGGAAACGGGTTCAAGTTGTAGCTTCTAGAGCTGGTGTCAAAGTTTTGGCAATTATGAAGTTTTGATGTTTATTTATTTATTTTGTGTTATTTATTTATTTATTTATTTATTTATTTATTTATTTATTTATTTATTTATTTATTTATTTATTTATTTTTACCAACCAAATCAATTGTTCCATTGCTACAGATTTTTGTTCTTTTGGGGAATTATTTTATAACTGATATTATAAAAAAAACTATTTTTATAATTAATAAGATTTCGTTTGATTGTTCTCAGAGTTAGTCAATAAAATTTAATAGTTTAAATAAGATAACTTATGGGTAGGATATATAATAGAACCTCATGATGGTGTCCCTATAGAGAGATGTGGTGATAAGTACTGTGTGTGCGCAATTTGTAAAACTCAATAACTAAGACCCTATTTTTCTATATTAGATCTAATACCTGAGGCTTCGTGCAAGGTTAGATTAAACTTGGAGTGTGGAGGTAAGTATTCCACCTAAATTAAGCAATGTTTTTCTTAACAACTTATAGAAATTATTTTTTTTATTATAACTTAAATTATATATTGATTTTATCCTGACATTTTAAAGAAATTGTAATTGATTCTCACATACAAACTCAACCATGCATGTATGTTCGGTTTTGTACTATTGACATTTGCTTGCTTGACATACTCTCCATTCTCGATTGTAATGACTTATTTTCCGCGCATTTATCCTCGATTTTCGAAAGTACGCTTCCAAACCGCCTGCGGTTCTCACCTTCACAACGGGGTTAATCATTGGACCATGTCGACACGTGATCTCTATGAACTAGTTCAACCCGCGGCTACTTACCAATAGCAAACATTCTGCTTTTTCCCCGCGTCACGGCTATAATAAATGTACTTCTATTTCTCCACACCGGGGTTATTAGTGTTCATAGAAAGTTTGGGAGATTCTAGTATTTTGAGTAAAAAAACTAAACCTTCTGATAGTATGTTTGTATGATATTTTCAAAAACTATAATTTTTGCAAATTATTGAGTTATTTAAGAATTTTTTTTTTTATTGTTTTTGTTTCAGTTTTACTTACTATCTTAAAACACCGTGACGGTTCACCGCTTTTAGCTGGTACTTACCGAAAGCACCCAAGCTCATTAATCTCTACTTTTTCAGATCACGAGAGGAGTAGCTAGTCGTTGGGTAGACGAGACCCAAGCCCCGATCTTATCCCTTAGTGTCTTAGGGATTTTCTAGTGTTGAATAAACTAAGTTGTACTGGTTTATTTTCATAGACTTTGCCCATCTGTTAGATTATGTTGAACATTAAATTGAACATTTGAGATTTAGTAATAAATTCATATTCTTCAGTTATTTGTAGTAATTGTAAACAGGTTATGAGGCCTTGCATACACAGTGGGGCCCATCCCCACAAGTATGCGGCCAATCTGCCGATGTCCCATTTTGGTTCGGGGCGTGACAATATAAATACGACTGATGATGGTTTTTAGGGTGGGGTGGGGGAGAACCAGATTACAGAGGAATTATCACTTGGATTAAGGATTGAGAGCTCTATCAACCAATCTTGGAAAGAAAAGGAAGCTACATTGAAGAGCAAGTCACTAGAAGCCGCTAATAGTGTTTGTAACTGCATCTCTTATTTTAGCTTTGGTGGTTTGTAATATCTATATAGTAGATTGTTGTTCTCTTTTAATGGGGAACTAATTTTGTAGATACTTGGGTGTGATGAACCCTAGGATTATGGATTAATGTGATGTAGATTTTTATGTTTGCTTGATTGATTTGGCTTTATGAGTCTATTGGATGTTTTAATGTTGTATTAGTCTCTCTACTTTGTGAGAGCACGGAGAGATTAATGTAGTCCATACGGGAGAAAGTGAATGTCTTCCCATGTGTAAACCCCACTCCAATCGAGGGGACTGTGTGTATACCGAGAGATTGGGTACTATGGAGAGCAAGCTCTTAATAGGACTTATTCCCATAATCCTTCCAAGATATAAATTCCCTAGAGCGTAATGCAATTGATGGAATTAGGTATTGATAACCTCGAGAGAGGAATTTAGTACACTTTAGGAGCTCTTGGCCTAAGCCTTATCAATCATCGACATAGAGATCTCCATCTATACTTTATGGTAAAATCCAATTGGGATTCATGGCCCAAGTATCCCCTTGCCATGATTGATTGTCATCAAACTTAATTCACGTTCTCCATACCCTTGGTTATTAGTTATCCTTAGTTTTAAATTTAGTTCACAACCACCAATTTCTGAATTGACAAACTAATAGAGGAATAGTTGGTACTAGTACTTTCTCATCTCCATGGGATCGACATCTGACTTTCAAATCCACTTTATTACTTGATACAACCCATGCACTTGCGAAATTTGTGTATCATGTTTTTATCACCGTTGTCAGGGACTAGAATTACTAGGAAGACTAGGAATTTATTAATTTAGTCATTTTCTTTTCTTTATTTTACTTTTTCTTTGTTTTGATTTCTTGAGTTCTAATATAACTTTCTATCTCTTCTTGCGAGAAATTGGTTCATGACCAACACGAATCCTAGGGTTTGCTCAAAGAAGACAATGAGATAGAGAGGACCCTACATCCGAGACTCAGAGAAGTAGATGAGTTAGTTCCAGGGTCCTTTTTAGAAGCAGAAAACTCCATTCCTGTCGAAATCAGTATTGAAGTCAGTGAGATACCTATCATGGTCGATAAGAGAAGAACATTATCCGAATATGAACAATCCCAATATACCAGAGAGGGATTCAGCATCCATCCACCGAATGTCAACATGAACAATTTGAGATAAAGGCCAGTACAGTGACTATGAAGCAAAATTCGGCTTAGTTTTATGGTACACCGGATGAGTACCCCCATGCCCATTTAGCAAAGTTTGTTCAGATTTGTAATATGTTCAAAATCAACGGGGCCACCGATGATGCTATTAGATTGCAACTCTTCCCATTAAGTTTAAGAGAAGGATCTTACCGATGGCTCACTTCACTTCCCCCAAAATCTATTCGTACTTGGGCCGAGATGCTTGATAAATTCCTTGGCCGTTACTTCCCACCAAGCAAAGCCGCGAAGCTTCGATTGGATATATCCGACTTCAAGCAAGGTGACCCAAAATCATTTTCTGAAGCTTATGAGAGATATAACAACTTGCTCCGTCGTTGTCCTCAACATGGACTTGATCCATGTGCCAAGATCCATACTTTTTACAATGGGTTGAATAACCTTACAAGGCAACTTATTGATGTCGCTGCGGGAGGATCATTTGGAAACAAGTATCCATAAGATGCCAAACAGTTTTTTAAAGATATGGCTAGTAATGAATCCAATTGGTCAACAAGAGGAAAACTACATAAAACAGTTGGATCTTTTTCGGAAACTACTATTACTGATTCTACACTTGTTGAAAAGCTGGATGTATAAACATGAAAGATTGAGCTTCTTACAACCAAAGGTAGTTCACGCCTCACTGCAGTCATGTCTTGCACTACATGTGGGGGAGGACATGAGATCTCACAATGTCCGATTGCAAGAACTGAAATAGCCCCCGTGGAGCAACTACAATACATGGGCAATGTACAAAGATACCCGGAAGGTCAATATAGGCCATATGTTCCAAAATGGAATCATTCAGCACTCTCCTATGGAAATCCACAATCAGGACAGTATCCTCCTAGTTTTCAACACCCTCCAAAATCACAATATAGAAAGCCTACCATGGAGTAGCTCATAATGAAATACATGCAAAACTATAATGCAACAATTAGAAACTTGCAAGCCACTGTTCAGAGTTTGGAAAATCAGGTGAGACAAATGGCTAAGACTCAATCGGAGAGACCTCAACGAAGTTTGCCGGGTGATACAGAAGAAAACCTCCGGGAGCAGCTCAAGGCTATCACATTGAGGAGTGGAAAAGAAGTTGAGCTGCCACTTCCAAAACCCCAGGTTGAAGCATCTATTGAAGTGGAAAAATCTCAACAAGTTGCTAGTTCTCAAGGAAAGAGGAAGGAAAAAAGAAAAAGAGGTGGAGCAACCACCCATACCCTTATACCAACCTCAAGTTCCATATCCTGCGAGGTTGAAGAGAGACAAGGAAGATGCCCAATTTGCGAAATTCTTGAATATGTTTAAGTAGCTACACATCAACTTACCGTTAGTGGAGGTCCTATCCCAAATGCCAAAGTATGCAAAATTTATGAAGGAGCTTCTATCTAACAAGAGGAAGTTGGAAGATGTGGTTGCCATCACCTTGAATGCACAATGTTCAACCGTTCTACAACAACAACTGCCCAAGAAACTAAAAGACCCGGGCAGTTTCATCGTCCCTTGTATGCTTGGTGAGGGGATTACGGAGAAGGCACTTGCATATTCAAGGGCAAGCATTAATGTAATGCCCTATAAGCTTTATATGAAACTAGGGCTCGATGAACCGAAACCAACAAATATGACTTTGTAGCTCGCTGATAGATCGGTGAGGCGACCTAGAGGAATAGTGGAGGATATGCATGTTTGGATTGATAAAATTATCTTCTCAGCGGACTTTGTACTTTTAGATGTTGAAGAGAATATTGATGTCCCGATTGTTCTAGGTAGACCCTTTTTAGCCACTGCTCGAGCCTTGGAAGATAATGCCGTGGGAAGGTTAGCACTAAGGGTTGGAGGTCAAGAAGTGGTGTTCAAGTTACCCGAGGCCATGAGACACACGATGGATCATCATAATACTTCGTACAGTGTTGATGATGTGGATCTGATTACATCTGAGTATATGGAGGAGTTGTTCACTATAGACCCGCTGACACAGTATCTAGGAGTGCTTGATGACGATCCGGGTGAAGTTCAAGAGAATTCAGCTGTAATGAAGGCTGATCCAGGAGCTAAGAAGAAGATGACAAGGAAAAAGCATAAATTCTTAGTTAGTATAAATGTTTGGAAGAAGGTAAACAAGAAAGGGGTAAACACTATTGCTTCAGGTCACACTCCAGAAAGAAGAGGCCCAGGTATGAACTAGTGTGAATGTTCTATGTATTCTAACTTGGGTGTATCATTATTTGGCAAATGATTCAAGGGTGGAGCTGGAGAAAACTTTCATGTCTTTTAACCCCCATAATATAAAATCAGGTATGTCAAGCTAGTGACACAAAACAAGTGCTTCTTGGGAGACGACCCAAGCTCTTTGTAAAATTTGTTGGCATTTTGTAATTTTCATTATGATAGTTAAGATGTTTGGAATAAATTGATGGTATTCCTGATCCCTTGCACATGTATCATTAGACTTATCATGCTCGGTGCAATTGTTTTGGGGCCCAAGTTGAGATTTTTGTTAGGTTGCATTATGAGGATGAGAGTCGCCCCTTGGATTATTGACTGCATAAGTCCATCAATTGTGCGTACGGGAAGCTATACGGCCCGTATAATGACCATATGAGACAGTTTGAGGAGTAAACGAGGTAGAGTATGACCTGTATATGGGTCCGTACATCGCGCGAATTTAATTGTCATGAGACACCAGATTCATGCGGGGCCCATATAACCCCGTACAAATGGCCTTATGGTTATCAGGTGTAGCAATACGAGGGATCATATGGTCGTTTGACGGCCCGTATAACCTCTATTCCTCCATGAGTACGTGATACCCAAATTTATACGGTCTCGTATGAATTTAATACAGTCCCATATGGTAGCATCTGCAGATTAACAGCTCGTCATACGGCCCGTATAGGGCTCTGTACATTGTCGCCAGCATTTTAACGGTCTTTCATATGGCCCGTATACGGGCCTGTATGGTGTCCGTCAGTCATAAAAAAAGGGGCGTTACTTATTGCGCCATTTCATCTCTTTAAATTGTCTCTCCGACTCCTCCTCACCCGTCTACATCCGGCATTCCCCAATGCTATTTCCGGCCCTCATCACCATCGCAACCTCCATTTTAGCGTCGGGCAAGTGCAAAACCTAAGTATTATTTCAATCTTGTCGATTTCTCAAAGCTTTCATTTGCACATTCTTAAACCTAGAGTTTGCATTAGAACCAATCATAGGGTGGATGTATATGATTTTACACCCCTTGCAGACCATAAAGTCAAGATTTGCATCATATCTATGTATAGAATTGAAGGAAGGGCACTCATTACACTTCAAACGGCGTCGTATGGCATTTATGCGTTCCATACCACTCAACTCATACGGTCCATATAGAACCTTGCATGAGGTCCCCAGCACACTCGGGGTGTCCAATGCCCCGTATAAGTGTCCATTTGGCTCCCGGTCGGGGGTAAACGGTACACCATATCCTTATGAGGACCGTATGGACCGTATTGTGGAGTAAATGGTTCACCATACAGTCCATATGGGACCTTATGCCCACCATAGTACCGTCCATCATGCTTCACTTCTAATTAATTGCACTAACACGCCTTCCTATTGTTTTACAGACATGTCGATGATGAAGAATGTTGCAAGTGCACCAAAGAAGAGGAAGAAAGGGGAGGGGTTCTCCTCAGGAATACCCCACTTCGACGAGGAACACTTTCAACAGCGCTACACATGCCTCATAACCCGGAGTTTTGGTCATGCACATATCATAGAATAGGATGTTCTCCGGCAACTCTGCATCGACGACCGAGTGTGAAAGCTTGTCTCAGTAGGCGGTTGGGAGAAGGTCATCTCCATTGACCACGTGGTGCTCATACAACACACATTGGAGGTACTCAATACGTTCGAGGAAGAAAATAGCCTAATCGGTGACCAACAACACAGTGCCATCATGTTTCACCTTTATAGAGAGATATAATGTATGAGTTACACACAATTCACCTTGTACATGGGTTTTTGAGACATGGAGTTCATCACCAGCCCCCGGTATAGAGCTTGGCGAGCGACATAACTCGCAGAAGGCATCTCTCATGCCCGATCCAGTTCACCATTACATACATACACTCCTTAGCTAGATGATCGCTAGGAGAGAGGACAGCACGAGCGTCATCACTTGCACTGATCGATTACTCCTTTACAGTATCCTCGAGCGTAGACCCCTTCACTTGGGCTACGTGCTCGCCGACCACTTTGTAAACCAAGAGCAGCGCCAGATTAGAGCTCAGCTTTCAGAGCTATTTGCACACCTCCGAGGACTATCACCATCCACGTGTGCACCACCGCCGCATCCCGCAACACTATCACCATCTTCCCCATCATCCGCACCCGTTGCCACACCACCCCGTTACACCAGCTGATGAGAAACCACATCTCGAGGATTGAGGATTCATCATCTAGTCATGTTGCTTTGTTTCGTTATATCTTCAATATTTCATCTTTTGTCTATCAATTAGCAAGACCTTTGACCATGCTAAACTTATCTTTATTTTTACTTTCTGTGGCTTTTAATAATTTATCATGTTTTGGAGCTATGATGATCCTTCTTGTCTCGCAAATTCGAGAGATGGATGTACACTCCCTAGTCTATGCTTACGCAATTACATCACAGAACTTAAGATTCTTTTCATCTAACCGGGGAAGTTTCAGTTCACCTTTCTCCATGCTTGGGGGCGTTCACTTGCCCGTAAGTGTTGGGGAAGTGGGTGAAGTGAGTCGACTTCGGTGGCTTTTTATGTTCATTTGCCCGTAAGTGGGGGAAGTAGCACTTCCCCCACTGCAGTGACTTCACAGGTTTTATACTAGGCCCACTTTATTTTTTCAAAAGACGAAGTCGCTGAAGTGAGGGGATATAAAATCCCACTTCAGCTGACTTCGCCCCTCAACCAAAGACACGAGTGAAGTCCATCCGAAGTCCATCCCGATCTCACCCGTGACGCCTCCAAAGCCTCCAGATTTCTTGACGATCTCCGACCGGATCTCCGCCCGATCTCCGACCGCGACGCCTCCGGATCTCCGTAATCTTCGACCGCAATGCCTATGGATCTCAAGCAGGTACCTCCATCTTCTTGTCTCCCTCTATCCCTCTGTACCTCCATCTCTCTGATACCATGAACGTTCTTGGGATTTTTAGGGTTCTTTAGGCTTGATTAGGTATTTCGGGATTTTTAGGGTTCTTTAGCTCTTGATTCCGGTTTTGGGTTTTTAGTATGCTTTGGTTGTGGATAAGTTTGAATTTTTCTTATTTGAAGTTATATCTTGTTCCTTTGAAGTTATTGCTTGATTTTTCTTGTAGATTTTCCTAATTGCTTGAAGTCCATCCGAAGTTATTGCTTGATTTTTCTTGTAGATTTTCTTAAGTGCTTGATTTTAGTATGTTTTGGTTGTGGATAAGTTTGAATTTTTCTTATTTGAAGTTATTTTCTTGTTCCTTCGAAGTTATTGCTTGAGTTTTTAGTATGTAGATTTTTCTTAATTGCTGTTGGTTTTTATCTGCCAGAGTGGGATAGTTGTTTATCTGCAAAATAAAAACATTTTGGATGAGCCAGTTCTTGTTATTTTCTTTCTAATTGTTGTTGGTTTCACCATCTAAAATCATGTACATGCAAACATTTTGAAGCAAGGATTTAAGTTTTGAGAGCCCTGAAAAATACTTGTCTCAGTTAAATAACACCAACCACAAGAAATACATTCTTGGGGCTTTCCAAAACAGAAGCATCAAATGTCTTGCCCACAACTGGTGCAGTACTGATGCTGATTGCCAAACTAGTGTGCAAAGGGTACTAACCTTAGGAAATTGTCAAGCTTCATAAATTTTCATGTTTTGTCAAGCTAGACTTTGTTAATTTTACCCATTTCCAACACAAGTAACCATTGCTTTGTCAATCCAAATTTTTCACCATGCAATGCATCTCTGATCATATCTTAAAATTTCCTATAGTACTTTTTTGTCAATCCAAATTTCCATAAAAACAACATCAAGCATTGAATTGAATTGAATTGAATTGTATTGAAATCTGTTTACATGACAGTAGTCTACTAGAGAGAATGAAATGATAGCAACTCAGAGCTCATCAGAGGCCATGGCTGGGAATCTCCAGCACCTTAGAGCTCTCCAAACATAAGCACCAGTCACCCTTGTCCCCCAGTACTGCACTTTGAATCATTGAATCATGGCTTCAATTAAATCATGGCTTCATTGGATCATTGAATCATAGATTCATTCTATTGACTGAGTTCTGATCAATCACCAGCTGTCTTAATATATCATTATCAAATCCATATGATTTATATACTATATATCATTATGAAATCCATATTATATAATGGGGATCTGGCCTTTTAAAATTTTATGTTTCTTTGTCTACATGTAAGCTCAAATGCATCAAATATGATAAAGCATTTTAATTGCCATCCATGTTGTGCGTATGTCTCTGAATTGGAGCACCAGTTCAAGTCTATGCTTCTTCCTTTTTCTTTTTTTGGGTATTTTTCAGTTTGATATGGAATGTAGACTATCAGCCCCTCCCTAATTCTGTAGTGACTCTATAACTATGAAAACAGTTCCAACTTTATGTGTTTCTAATTTGGTTGTTGGCTGATAGTCATTAAAACCTGTTGTCCTGCGGATGTTCTAGCTTCTGGTAAGGGCTTGCTTTATTGGATACTTTAATATCTCTTTCTTGTTGTCTTTATACAAATGTCTGTAATTTGATCCTGTTGGTTGTTGGTTGTGTGAATGTTTACAAATGTCTGGTATTGTTTATACATATGTTAGATATTGAAATTGTAGGATGGCTAGGGAAAACTTGGATGAAGTCATGATCGGCATCAATATTTCAGTAGTGATGACTTATGTTGTTGTGCTTATCGTGTTAAGAAGAAGAAAAAGACGACGCAAATTACTTCGGGAACCTTCAGTAGTTAGAAATATCCATAGGAATGCGCATATGTGCAGAATATTAGATGGAGGAGTACATAATTGTGTCGAATATATAAGAATGAGGAAGGACACATTTCTAAGGCTATGTTATGTTCTACGAGGGCGTGGCCACTTAAGGGATACTATCCACGTGTCCGTCGAAGAACAAGTGGCGATGTTCTTGCATATAGTGGGGCACCACGCTAAGAATCGATCAATGAAAATTGATTTCATTAGATCAGGTGCTACGGTAAGCCGATATTTCAATGCCGTGCTTCAGGCAATATGCGAAATTAGAGATGAATTTGTGAAGCAACCGGGCGTCTCACTACATCCAGATATAGAGTCTAACCCACTTTGGTTTCCTTACTTCAAGGTATTATCCGCTATACATCCTTAGTAATTTTGAAATATTTTGGTTAAAGTGTCTAATAAATTTTAACTATTTAGGATTGCATTGGATTTCTTGATGGGACCCATATAGATGCAAGGGTGTCTGTAGAACTCCAAGGCAAATTTTGGGGACGCAAAGGGATCACACAAAATATGCTTGCCGCATGTGACCCAGACCTGAAATTTGGGAAGGCTCGGCCAATGATTATCTAGTTCTGAAAGATGCACTATCCCGCCCAGCGCCGTATGGTTTATCTGTACCTCCAGGTTAAATACCGTAATCGATATTATACACTTTTACCGTATTTTTTAATTTGGAGTACACTGAAAACTTCGTCATTATCAATGTTAGGTAAATACTACCTCGTCGATGCCAGTTACGCAACAACGGAAGGGTTCATCACCCCGTATCGTGGCGTTAGGTATCATCTAAAGGAATATCAAGGTCGCACACCAACAAATGAAAGGGAGCTATTTAACCTACGCCATTCTCAACTCAGGACAAGGATAGAGAGAGCTTTTGGAATCCTCAAGAGTCGGTTCAGGATTCTAGATTCGAGACCATTCTACCCATTTCCAACAGAAGTGGACCTTGTCCTTGCTTGTTATGTGTTGCATAATTTCATAAAAGATATTGATCCGGGTGACACTTTATTGGATGTAGAAGTTCCTACCGGAGAAATTTTGAGACCCGATGGACCCGATAATCCAAGGAGATCACGTGAACGAAAGGATATTTCTCAAGCTTGGAAACTAATCCGTGACAGAATAGCTGCGGCGATGTGGCGTGATTTCATCTCACGGGGGCGCACATAGAATTTCAAAGTGTATTAGTTTTTGCAAAGTGTACTTCTATGAACTTTAACAATGTGTATCCAGTTTGAATATCTAAACTATGTCTTGCTACATCTTAGTTCAAATTTTCAATTGTCAAAAGTTCCTAAAATATTTGGAATGCTTATAGTTGAACATTGGCAATGGAGGATTGGAGTTTATGGCATGGCTGGTGTGGTCAGCTGTGTGCTTGATTTTAAAACAGATTGTCTATCTTCTTATCAAACCAAATTTTAGCTTGTTCTGCATGTTGGTGTTCCTTTTTCATTTTCCTTCGGTTTCTGTTCATGGATTTTACTTCATTCCCATTAAACTTGAGCAAATTATTACTTTTGTTGTTTTCACTTTTCAGGTCTTTCATTTCGCACCACTGAGGACAGCTTAAGAAATGCTTTCCAAACTTTTGGTCAGCTTGTAGAAGGTGAGATATGTTCTATAGATAAAACAAGAGAAGCTCTTACCTTAGAGACTGTTTCGGTTGCTTAACCAGGAGTATTTGTTAATCACTTCCTTAATATTACTCATTGACATCTATGTGTTTTCTCATTCTTTCTTCAAATTATGGTTAAAGCGATGTATTCTAGCCTTTTTCAATTAAGATATCTCTCTTCTTGACTTGTGTTCCTTAATAGCTTCTATATCTTATAAGCTTTTCTTTTTTATACTAGCAATTTCAGATTATTTTAAGTTCATAAGAAATTTAAATATCTAGACTAATTCATGTAGATTCTATATTTCAGTCTGTCTCGAGTGGTAAATGTAAGACCAAATTTGGCTCTATATATCAAAAGTTTGAAATTCTTAATCTTGTTCTTTGTTATCTGCCCTTGAAGGAAAAATAACACTGATCCCCTTCCTTCACCAGATGATTTTCTTCATTAGGTCTCATTTTTTAAGATTCAGTGAACATTGGACTGATATTCCCCTTCCTACTTCTTGGTCATCCAGTTACTGTTTGATTATCAATTCTTTTGATTATCAATTCTTTTTCAGTTTTATCAGAAATCTCTTTGCATCAAGAGTGCAGCGATAATAGGTAAATTTATTAGGAGAAGATAAAAAAATGAAAGAGTGGCAGAGTTACAGGGATTGAAATAAAAAAGTTCAGTCTATTCAAATTGGAATGATGAGCTAGGACAAAAGTTGCATTAAAATTTAGAATGAATTAATTAACCATTCTGAATTTCTGAGTTTAGAGAATTTCTGAACTTGTTTTGTGCTCATAGTTACTGGATTTGTTTGAATGTGAATTTATTAAACTCCCTGAATTAAGTGTGTTTCTTTTATTACTGTTATATGTTAAAAAACCTCATTACCTTTCTTGTAGGACTTTGAACATTAAAAGGATGTCGACACCCCTAAATAATGTTGATGGTACCCAGTCTGGTTCTTCATCAGGCCATAAGCGCAAGGGAACACCAAACAAGAGATGGACTCCAGAGATGGATAGCGTGTTGATCCCGTTTCTTGTTGAGATGGTGAAGGCAGGCCAGAAGGTTGACAAGTCCTTCAAGCGACAAGCCTTAGTTGAAGCTGCAAAAGTTGTCAACAATAGGTTTCCATTGGCCAATGTCAATGCCGATAATGTGGAAAACCGGTTGCGGTCACTGAAGATGAGATATCAAGAAATTAAGAAGATCATGAATCTGAGTGGCGTTGGGTGGAACGATTCACAAAAAATGCTGGTCCTCGAGGATGAAACCTACCGGGCATTTGTAGAGGTATTTAACATATTTGTTGTTTATTTAATCATGGAAGTTTTTTTTTTTTTCTTATCTATGAACATCTCTTTGTAGGGGCATCCCAAAGCGAAGGATTATTTGAACAAGCCAATACCATTGCTTGATGAGCTGCGATTGGTTTGTGGTGATGATCACGCTGATTGAATTCTTATGGACTATTGCTTTTATACCAAAAAAAAAAAAAAAAGAGATCACTCCAAAGTGCAGTATCACGAGGAAAATCCCAAGACCATCCAAGTGCACGGATCCCGAGGCAATATTTTTATTATTAAAAAAAAAAAATTAATTAATTAAAGTTTGAATCTGCTCTTATCCACATGGTTAAGATTCAACAATTTTTGATTTGGCCTCATCACAAATTAAAAGTAGATTTGGCCTTATCACAAAAAAAAGAAAAGTAATAAAAGGGGAGACTGCTCTGTGAAAAGGGGCAGCTAACAAAAAAGAGGAGGAGAAATTAAAAAGCAAAAAAAAAAAGGAAGGGGTCTCCACGCGCCAGCGCCGTCCCCCCTGCTGCTCCGGTGCGCGCCGCGCGCGCCTTTCCCTACCCAGCGCGCCGCGCGCGCTCCCCTTGCTGCTGCTACGCCGCGCGCGCGCCCCTGCTGCTCCAGTGCGCGCCGCGCGCGCGCTCCCCTGTCCCAGCGCGCGCCGCGCGCGCGCTCCCTTGCTGCTACAGCGCGCCGCGCGCGCGCCCCTGCTGCTCCAGCGCGCGCCGCGCGCGCGCTCCCTTGCAGCCGCCCAGGGCCTGCGCCCCACACTGCTCGCCAGCGTCCCTTGCACCGCCCCCATGCTGTTCCTCCGGCCTGCCTCTCCGCTCAGGTCTGCAACCACCTGAAGCTGTGTCCGCCGGAAGCAGCGCCCCCTACAGCCGCTGTCTGCCGCCGCCTCGCGACCTCCTCAGCCCGCAGCCCTGTTAGTCCGCGTTCCGACGACACCAGCCTGAGCATCAGAAGGCCCGCCAGCCTGAAGCGCCGCTGCCCCATCTCCGCCCAGCCGCCTCCGCCACGCCGGATCGCCTCCAGCTCTGCCCGTGAAGCCCAAGGCCAGCCGCGGACCTGCAGCCACCTGCAACCGTCTGATGCCGCCGTTGCCACCGCCACAGATCTGCGCCGCCAAGCACTCCTCGGCATCAACTCATTCGTCTGCAACAGCACTTCGGTCATCTGATCGTCATCAACAATCAGCGGCCCCATCTGTTCGTCACCAACAATCAACAACTCGTTCGTCTGCATCAACAATCAGCGGCATCATCAGTGTTCGTCATCAACAAATACTGAAGGTCGTCGACAACAAATGCTGAAGGTCGCCATCAACAAATTCTGAAGGTCGCCGTCAACCTCCATCGCTGTTAGATCCCCACCGGGCGTGCCCTCGAAGATCTACTTCAGCATGCTCGCAACCTTGAAGCCCCTACTGACACTGGCTGCCCAAGTTGATTCTTTGAAGAGCTTCTTAGCGTCACCAGCAAATGAAACCAAAGCCGTAGCCCGTCGGGATCGAAGCGCCTGAGGATGTTGAGTTCTTTGAGGATTGGGTTGCCGATTCGCCAAAGAATTGGTTCTTTGATTCTTGCTGCCGCACGCCGAAGAATGGCTGCGCGATGAAGAACTTGGTTGATTCATGGTTCTTGTCCTTGAACCGTTCTTGGCTCAATGAAGGGATCGATGAAGATTGGTTGCTTGATTGAGGAAGAATGGTTGTTGAATTGATGCCAAGAAGAATTAATGGATGTTGTCATTACAAATTTTATGAATTGATAGATGGATGTTTGTATTTGAAATTAAAGCCCCAAATACGCAGGGAACTCTGTCAAATTTTTTTTTAAAGAAAAGAAGTTGGCTCTTTGCATTTGTTGAAATGCTAATTTCTTTGCATTCGATGGAGAACTTGCAAATGAAATCAGACTCACTAAATATGTACTTTTATTCTCTCCAAAGCACATACCTATTGATAATGTCTCCATCCAGGTATGGGTTCATATATTATCAACCTCTCCCGTAAGCCGTTAAACCCGGGATAAAAGGAGTTTCCAAATCATAAAAATTAAGAGTAAGGAAGGAGTCAATGTTGCTCATCTCTTCTATTGCCGGTTGGTTCTCAACAAAGATCATAGTGGATGGCGTGGCCAAGTGATGTTCATTGAATTTCAATCCTAATCTTTGTCAAGAAATCAAATGAAGCAGTGCGAAGGCTGAAGCTTGGAATCCTTGGAGACATGATAAGAGCCTGGGAGGAAGCCTTGCAAGCATATATATATGATTATATGGAGTATTTGGGAAGGAGCTTGGAATTTACTGGAAAGAGAGAATTGTCGACATGTGTTTGCATGTGATGGAAGTAAGATTACTAAGAGGATACATCCAGCTATAGATCACCATCCTCGTAACTTGTTTTCTTTGGTTCACTCGGCTGTCGCGGGCCATTGAAGCAATGTTTGTATCCATGACAAAGAGTTCCAGCAAAAGAGAAAAGCCATGAATTTTTTACTTGCCCCATTTTTCTCAAAACAATAACATCAATCAAATCAGCATTTCTCTTGTTGTTAAATGACTTCAATTGTTAAATGAAAAGGCTCAAGTTGCTTCTTGTTCTTTGACAATGAACTATATATTATTACTATAATGGATGAGTGATTGCTTGAATAGTCACATAATTGATATCATCTTAAAATGATGATATTTTGAGGGTCTTCTCAATCAAACTATTGCTTACTTGGTGCCATACTTGTTAAGACTCTCAAGTTGATGGAGATTTAAAAGATTTGAAGATTCTCAAAGTGGGAAGTCTGTATTAGTTGCAGATGATAGCATTTGTCTAGGTGATGAACTAGAGAGTGTTCTTAACTTACTGGCTGGTCCCATAATAGAGAATTTCTTTGCAAAATTGAGATAAAAAATGTTGATCGCTGTTGCTGCTGTAATAAAGGGTCATATTCAAAAATTTACAACATCGGCCAGAGGACTCCGATTGAGATGGAATCTGCGGCATTGGAAACTAGATATACACATCTTCAACAATCATATACAACGCAAACTCGTTCGGCAGACTTATCAGTGTGTATTTTGATGGGGAAAAAGGATGAACATTATAGTTCGGCAAATTAATTCCTGAAACCTCGTCTAATCACCCAATTTCAAAAATTCACAACTTTGTCCTGGAAACTCCGATTGAGGTGATCTCTGTGGAGTTGGAAATTAGACACCTGGGTCTCCAACATTTATATTCAGCGCAGATCCTGTCGGTGGCCCAGTCGGCGGGGATTTTGATAAATAAAAGGATAGATTTCAGCATTTCTGCCGACAGCCATGCTAATCACCCAATTTCAAAAATTCACAACTTTGTCCTGGAAACTCCGATTGAGATAATCTCTGCGACGTTGGAAATTAGATATCCGGGTCTCCAACATTCATATACAACACAAACTCATTCGGTGGTCCGATCAGTGTGGATTTTTTATGAACAAAAGGGTAAATTTCAGCATTTCTGCCGCTAGCTATGTTGATCGCCCAATTTCAAAAATTCATAACTTTGGCCAGAAAACTCCGATTAAGATGAAATCTATGGCATTGGAAATTAGATATCCGGATCTCCAATAGTTATATACAACACGGACTCGTTCGGCGGCTCAGTCGGTGTAAATTTTGACGGATAAAATAGTCAATTTCAGCAATCCTACCGTTGACAATGCCGAAGACTCATTTTCAAAAATTCATAATTCATAGCACTTGAAACCCAATGGGAATGAAATTTCATAGCTGGCCAAGACTAGATACCAAGAGCTTCAATAGTAGGTATATAAGCGCAAGCCCCTTTTGCAACTCGGGCGTGCATATTTTGATGGAGAAAAGGCTAATCCCTACGTCTGCAGCCAGCTCAACCACTTCTACATGAGACAACCCGATCAAGCATAAAATGATGGCGGTGGGGATTTGCGCTTCACTGATCTCTCCAACCATATATAATGCAACTCCTAAGGGCTGGCTCAGTTAGGCCTTCTTGATGAAAGGGAGTTAATTGGCAACCTAAACCTCTGGCCACAGAAATGCAGGCAACCGGTGGATTATGGATCCGTATATGCGGAGCCGCATTTCTGAGGCGAGGGTTGGCGTCATAAATAAACAAATAAATAAATATATCTATATATATATAAACATATCTTTGATATGTAACAAATCATATTATATTGCAATAAAATCAATTATTCTTTTCAAATTGTCTACCTACTTGTATTTTTGCCCTTAATCGGAGGTTAAAGCGACATTGCAGGGTAATTAATAATAGAGGCTTGTCTATTAGGAATAAAAGAACCCACAAAACTAAAAATGATATTTGTGCGATTCATGCTGCGTCAAGGCCACACGCGATGCGGTAGCGATTTTCGATCCCACACTGCACAGCATGGGGACCATATTCCTCCTCCCATCTTTGAGGGCAAAAGTACAAGTAGAGGTTTATGAACTTATAAAGGACTCTACATTTGCCTCAAGCTCACCATCAATAGAGACCCTAATAGTCCCATACCTTCCATCTATGGGCATTGACTTTCATTCTGTAGAGGTTACCCCAGCCCAGCTTTGAAGGATAACTTCTGTAGAAGAAAACGATGACCACACCTTCAAAAAGTTTGAGAGAAAAGGAAATCTTCAAACTTGCTTGCAAAAAAAAAAAAAAAAAAAAAAAAAACAAAACAAAAAAAAAAAAAAGAAAAAAAGAAAGAGAATTTTATCTGACGTCCACTTATTGAGAGATTTAGGTCCCTTATCAGGAGTTGGATTTTGCCCTCTTTCAAGACTTTAAAAATACTCAAATGTGTTCGTTAACATCCTTTTGTTGGTGGAGAAGGACTCAACTATTGTGGAGTCATAACCTCAACATCGGTATAATGGTGAATTAGGTGGCCTCCAAGGGTTTCTTCATAAAAGACCCTACATGATATCGAGGAAGCTCCAATCGATAAAATGACGCTAAGTCAACTCTTTCATCTGGATGGTCATTGATGCCCGAGGAGGCCTATCACTTGCACCATTCATAAGATCATGGGGACACAAGTGAAGAAGGACTAAGTCACATGCCACACAGGGGGCAAGGAACGGGAGTCGATCTTCAACAACAAAATGTTCCTAGAAGGAAGGATAGAGAGGATGGATCCATATCACCTAGATGGTCATGGAGGCCAGATGAAGTTCATCATACACACCATTCACAAGATGCCACATGCCACACAGGGGGCAATGAACGGGGATTGAACCTCAACAACAAAATCTTCCCTCCAACCCGAAATCCTCCTTAAGGAAATTTCAACAAATGAAAACATAGAATATATCGTTGGTGGATCTGTTGGCATATCAACTTGAAGGCATACAAAGTTGAATAACCCTGTCCCCCGGCATGACCTCAAGTGCCTCTATCCTTGAGCAGTTGACAACAATGATCGACAAGTTTGACAATACGTGATGGTCGTTGTTAAAATTGATAAGAAAATGATGCCTTATCTTAAGGGTATAACGAGGATTGATATTTGCCTCACCTATGACAGCAACCGTGGGTATACAAGTATAAAACCTCATTCCTTTGATAGTTCGGGCAAATCACGAAGAACACCACAAATCAGACTCAAGTCATTTTATATGGTCACGATAAAAAGACCTCATTTCGATTATAAATTGGGGGCATGAATGATATCAAAGTAGTGGATCCAGACGGTGGCGATCGCGATAGGATTCTCTCTTCCGCCGGGACGACAAAGCCGATCTTTCCCTTATCCAAGGTAGGGGCAAGAAGCTGCGCTATCCAAATATAGAAAAATAAAATCTTCTATAGAAGAAAGACATCTCATCCGACATCAACCACGGGAAAGCAGAAAGCGAATGGAAGAATGGATCTCGAAGCACCAAAATCCTCAAATCCAATGACGAAGTGTGCAACCAGAGGCAATCTCAGTACACTTCTAGAAGCAGCATAAATCTTGAGATGGCGATTAAACACGTATCTCAAGGCAGTTAATGAAAATACAAATCCAAAGCGAGGACAAGCAGTATCCCATGCAATGATGCATACATCTCAAATCAAGCACAAATCTTGAGATCACGATCAAACCACGTATCTCAAAGCGGTGATAAAATATATATTCTGGCGCACAAATCTTGAGACATGGTGAAGTACACATCTCAAGGCTGAATCAAATATAAATCTCCAAACGGCCAACCTTGAAGCATGGTAAAGCTCACATCTCAGTAGCCTATGAAGTATAAATCATGAGACATCACAACACCTTTCGGCGAGGATGGAACACACCTCTCGAGACAGTGATGAAATATAAATTTCAAAGCGGCGCAGCCCTCGAGGCAAAGATGGAACGCGCACTCTCGGCGGCAATTGATGAAAAATACAAATCCAAAGCGAGGAAGTGTGCATCCCAATACATTGAAGCACACATCTCTAATGCATCACAATTCTTGAGGCAAGGATGGAACATAAACCCTCAAGACAGCTTGATGAAACACAAATATCAAAGCTGACAAATCTCGGCGTTTACAATGAAGGGACGGCTTCTTGAGATGGCAACAAATCCCGGATGATGAAGTGTGTATCCCACGTGCATCAAGCAATACATCTCAAAAACAAAGACGACTCTCGAGGCAAGGATGGAACACACGCTCTCAAGGACGGTGATGAAACACAAATATCAAAGCAGCCGCAAATCTCAAAGCGACTATGAAAGACGTTTTTCGAGATGGCAACGCAGTGTGAATCCGTCTGCGATTAGGAGCACACTCCTCCAAGAGCGGCAAATTTTGAGATGACAATCAAACCACGTATCTCAAAACAAGCGATAAAATATAATCCCCAAAAATGACACAAATCTCAGTAGCAATGGAGCAACTTGAGACAAAGCTGACTATAAAAATATAAATTCCCAAATGGTACAAATCTTGAGACATGGTAAAGCACACATCTCAGATAAGCCGTCAAATATAAATGCTAACCTTGAAGTATGGGTGAAGCTCACATTTCAAAGGCTGACTAATGAAATATAAATCACTTGAAACATCACAAATCTCGAGGAAGCAATAGAGCACATATCTCTTGAGGTTATTTATGAAATACAAGCGCCCGCAGATTTCAAGCTACGATGGAGCACGAATCTCAAAACGGCTGATAAATTCCAAAATGGCACAAATCTTGAGGCACGGTGAAACACGCATCTCAAGGCAGCCAATGGAATCCTGAAATGACACAAGTCTTGAGGCAGCAATAAAGTACGCATTCAAGATACCAACGGAATATAAATCTCAAGGCGACCACAAATCTCAAAGGAGTCAAGGCCGTAGACGAACACGAGATGGCGATAAATACCAAAGCAAAATATATGTATCCCCCAAAATGATTACAAACCCCAAATTGATGAAGTGTACATCCCGATGTAGTGAAGTACACATCTCAAGGCATCACAAATCTCGAGGGGGCATGGAGCACACATCTCGAGGTAGATGATGAAATACAAATATTAAAGCATCTATTAATAATCCGAGACAACGATGGAACACCTTAACCTCGTGGATGGCTAATGGAAATACAAATCCAAATCAGCTATAAATCTCAAAGCGGCGATCTAGCATGCCCGAGGTGGCGACCTAAATCCTAGGAGCATTAAAATGTGCACCCTAAGACGGTGAAGCATAAATCTTGAAGCATCACAAATCTCGAGAGCACCGGTGAGCTCGAGATAGATAGATGATGAAATACAAATATCGAATTAGCCATGAATTTCGAGGTAGCGCAGTCCCCAAGATAAGATATAAATCTCAAAATGATGCAAATCTCCAGGCGGTGAAAGCACAAGATGGCCGATGATAGATCATAAAGCAGCACAAATCTCAAAAGTAGCGATAGGGTATGCATTTTGAGGTAGCTGATGAAATACAAATCCAAAATAACTACAAATCTCGAGGAAGCAATCTAGCATTCACTTCAAGGTGACTACAGATCCTAAAAATCTCAATGAAGTGTGTATCCCGAAGTGGTAAAGCGCACATCTCAAATTAGCACAAATCTCGAGGCGTCGATATAGCACATATCTCGAGGCAAATGATGGATCCAAATCATCCCGAGGTGGCAAAGCATACGTTTCGTAGCAGCACACATCTTAAAATAACACAAATCCCGATGTCGCCCAAGAATATGAAACCTGCGGCGACTGAAGAATACAAATCTTGAGATTGTTATCCTCAACATATATGACTCTGAGCAAACCCAGATCCTCCATGAATGAGGTCGTGAGGGTATAATTTACTCTTGAAGTTTAGCATATTCCACCATGGAGCCGTAGACTTTAAGAAAAATTCACTTGGGTTCTCATACACCATATGAGATTGCAAGATATACGACATGTCAAACTTGGATTCTCACCACCTCATATAGTGAGATACCAAGATATATGGAAGCGTGGAACTTGTATCCTCCATTAATGAGGTCAAGTAAAATATGACGCTTCTAAAAAATGATGAAATCTTCATCCTGGTTTCTCAAACATATAATGACGAGATCACCAGATATATGAGAAATGTCATCCTGGTTCTCAAACATATAATGAGATCACCGATATATGAAATGTCATGCAGGGTTCTTAAACATATAATGAGATCACCAGATATATGAAATGTCATTTGAGTTCTCAAACATATAATGAGATCACCAGATATATGAAATATCAAACTTGGATTCTCACACACATATAATGAGATTTCCAAGGAAACATGGAGTGTCAAACCTATCCTCTGGCACAAGGTCGTAAAAATGGCGCTTCTTAAAAATGATGAAATATAAATTCTTCACTTGGGTTCTCATACACACTAATCAGGATGAAATCACCAAGGAAAATATGAAATATCAAAACTTGTACCCTCCATCAATGAGGTCGGGTGAAAATATAACACTGGAAGTTTCACATATTCCAAAAAAAAAAAAAAAAAAAAAATGGAATCAAGATTTCTGAAATGATGAAATGAAAAAGTGCACTTGGTTTCTCAAATACTCATATGAGATAATCAACAAATATGAAATTTCGTAGATCAATAAAAGGTAGATAAGTCGCGATCCTCTGATGTTGAAGAGGAAAATGCCGGGGCAAAAGTAAGTCTTAGATCACTCGAGGATATCGTGAGGAAGCTGGAAAACCATTTATGAAATATTGAATATGATAAACTCCCGAGGGACAAATCCGAAGGCCTTCAGTGAAGCAAAGAGCCCTAAGATTCACCCATCATCTTTCATATCAAAGAAGCGAGCGTTGCACGATGACACTCCGTGATATGTGGTGCATATCAATCTAGACCCAAAGACCTAGAGTAAGCCGCTGGGATATTATTGCCCAACCATGATAAAAAATTGCATCGAATGTGCAAAAAGATGCCATCAACATCCAAAGAAAGCTATGTCCAAAGATAAAATGACCGACATTATAGACTCCCTGAGATGTTGCGCGGTTACCATACCACTTATAGGACTCCAATACAATCCACACGACACACCCTGGTGTTTGGAATCAAAGCAGTCCTTTCCCTCCAAATTCAGATGGCATTATGAAATAAAAATATCAAATGAAAACAATATTCTACTTCGTCAATATGAACTAGACTCACTTGACGCGATGTCGGTGACGGATATCACAACTTGCAACAAATGGGCTCGTTTAAATGGCGAAGTAAAAGTGGCCCCAAGTCTCCAAAAGGCTCAAATTAAAGAGAGAAATTATATTGCTCATACTTCCTCCTCAAATAAATTCTCAGAAGTATGAAGGGGAACTTGCTTATACAAAAAAAAAAAACCTCAAGATAATCCAAGTGCACAGATCCCGAGGGAAAATCCCAAGACCATCCAAGTGCACGGATCCCGAGGCAATATTTTTATTATTAAAAAAAAAAATTAATTAATTAATTAAAGTTTGAATCTGCTCTTATCCACATGGTTAAGATTCAACAATTTTTGATTTGGCCTCATCACAAATTAAAAGTAGATTTGGCCTTATCACAAAAAAAAGAAAAGTAATAAAAGGGGAGACTGCTCTGTGAAAAGGGGGCAGCTAACAAAAAAGAGGAGGAGAAATTAAAAAGCAAAAAAAAAAGAAGGGGTCTCCACGCGCCAGCGCCGTCCCCCCTGCTGCTCCGGTGCGCGCCGCGCGCGCGCTCCCCTGCCCCAGCGCGCGCCGCGCGCGCGCTCCCTTGCTGCTACAGCGCGCCGCGCGCGCGCCCCTGCTGCTCCAGTGCGCGCCGCGCGCGCGCTCCCCTGTCCCAGCGCGCGCCGCGCGCGCGCTCCCTTGCTGCTACAGCGCGCCGCGCGCGCGCCCCTGCTGCTCCAGCGCGCGCCGCGCGCGCGCTCCCTTGCAGCCGCCCAGGGCCTGCGCCCCACACTGCTCGCCAGCGTCCCTTGCACCGCCCCCATGCTGTTCCTCCGGCCTGCCTCTCCGCTCAGGTCTGCAACCACCTGAAGCTGTGTCCGCCGGAAGCAGCGCCCCCTACAGCCGCTGTCTGCCGCCGCCTCGCGACCTCCTCAGCCCGCAGCCCTGTTAGTCAGCGTTCCGACGACACCAGCCTGAGCATCAGAAGGCCCGCCAGCCTGAAGCGCTGCTGCCCCATCTCCGCCCAGCCGCCTCCGCCACGCCGGATCGCCTCCAGCTCTGCCCGTGAAGCCCAAGGCCAGCCGCGGACCTGCAGCCACCTGCAACCGTTCGGATACGCCGTTGCCACGCCACAGTCTGCGCGCCAAGCACTCCGGCATCAACTCATTCGCTCAGCAGCACTTCGGTCATCTGATCGTCATCAACAATCAGCGGCCCCATCCGCTGCGTCACCAACAATCAACAACTCGCTCGTTCGCCTGCATCAACAATCACGGCATCATCGCTGTTCGTCATCAACAAATAAGGTCGCCGACAACAAATCTTTGAAGGTCGCCATCAACAAATTACGGGTCGTCACAACCTCCATCATTAGATCCCCACCGGCGTGCTCGAAGATCTACTTCATACTGCTCGCAACCTTGAAGCCCCTACGACCTCACCGCCAGCAAGTTCAAGAGCTTCTTAGCGTCACCGAAAGAAATGAAACCAAAGCCGTAGCCGCGGCCGACCGAAGCTAGCGAGGATGTTGAGTTCTTGAAATTGCTGCCGATTAGCCGAGGTAGTTCTTGATTCTTCTTTGCCGCCCGAAGAATGGTTGCAGATGAAGAACTTGGTTGCTGATTCATGGTTGCTGATCGCCGAACTGGTTGCTGGCTCAATGAAGGCTGGATCGATGAAGATTGGTTGCTGATTGAGGAAGAATGGTTGTTGAATTGATGCCAAGAAGAATTGATGGATGTTGTCATTACAAATTTTATGAATTGATAGATGGATGTTTGTATTGAAATTAAAGCCCCAAATACAGAGGGAACTCTGTCAAATTTTTTTTAAAGAAAAGAAGTTGGCTACTGCATTTGTTGAGCTGCTAATTTCATCGTGCATTTCTTTGATGGAGAACTTGCAATGTAAATCATGTACTCACTAAATATGTACTTTTATTCTCTCCTAAGCGCACATACCTACTGATAATGTCTGATCAGTATGGGTTCATATATTATCAACCTCTCCGGCGTTAAACCCGGGATAAAAAGGAGTTTCCAAATCATAAAAATTAAGAGTAAGGAAGGAGTTTGAATGTTGCTCATCTCTTCTATTGTCGGTTGGTTCTCAAACAAAGATCATGGTGGATGGCGTGGCGGTATGTTCATTGAATTTCATCTTTGTCGCAAGAAATCAAATGAAGCTGTGTCCGAATGCAGGCCAAGCTTGGAATCCTTGGAGACATGATAAGAGCCTGGGAGGAAGCCTTGCAAGCATATATATATGATTATATGGAGTATTTGGGAAGGAGCTTGGAATTTCTGAAAGAGAGAGAATTGTCGACATGTGTTTGCATGTGATGGAAGTAAGATTACTAAGAGGATACATCCAGCTATAGATCACCATCCTCGTAACTTGTTTTCTTTGGTTCACTCGGCTGTCGCGGGCCATTGAAGCAATGTTTGTATCCATGACAAAGAGTTCCAGCAAAAGAGAAAGCTGCCATGAATTTTTGCTTCATCACCCCATTTTAAAACAATAACATCGAATCAAATCAAAGATTTCTCTTGTTGTTAAATGACTTCAATTGTTGTAAAAGTGCTCAAGATTTGCTTCTTGTTCACTGACAATGAACTATATATTATTACTATAATGGATGAGTGATTGCTTGAATAGTCACATAATTGATATCATCTTAAAATGATGATATTTTGAGGTCTTCTCAATCAAACTATTGCTTACTTGGTGCCATACTTGTTAAGACTCAAGTTGATGGAGATTTAAAGATTTGAAGATTCTCAAATTGGGAAGTCCGTATTAGTTGCGGATGATAGCATTTGTCTAGGTGATGAACTAGAGAGTGTTCTTAACTACTGGATCATGCGTCCCATAATAGAGCTGCTGCAAAATTGAGATAAAAATGTTGATCATTTATTCTGTAATAAAGGGTCATATTCAAAAATTTACAACATCGGCCAGAGGACCTCGATTGAGATGGAATCTGCGGCATTGAAACTAGACATACACATCTTCAACAATCATATACAACGTAAACTCGTTCGGCAGACTTATCAGTGTGTATTTTGATGGGGAAAAAGGATGAACATTATAGTTCGGCAAATTAATTCCTGAAACCTCGTCTAATCACCCAATTTCAAAAATTCACAACTTTGTCCTGGAAACTCCGATTGAGGTGATCTCTGTGGAGTTGGAAATTAGACACCTGGGTCTCCAACATTTATATTCAGCGCAGATCCTGTCGGTGGCCCAGTCGGCGGGGATTTTGATAAATAAAAGGATAGATTTCAGCATTTCTGCCGACAGCCATGCTAATCACCCAATTTCAAAAATTCACAACTTTGTCCTGGAAACTCCGATTGAGATAATCTCTGCGACGTTGGAAATTAGATATCTGGGTCTCCAACATTCATATACAACACAAACTCATTCGGTGGTCCGATAAGTGTGGATTTTTTATGAACAAAAGGGTAAATTTCAGCATTTCTGCCGCTAGCTATGTTGATCGCCCAATTTCAAAAATTCATAACTTTGGCCAGAAAACCTGATTAAGATGGGAAATCTATGGCATTGGAAATTAGATATCGGATCTCCAATAGTTATATACAACACGGACTCGTTCAAGGCTCGGTGTAAATTTTGACGGATAAAATAGTCAATTTCAGCAATCCTACCGCTTGACAATGCCAAGACTCATTTTCAAAAATTCATAATTCCCGCCTGGAAACTCAATGGGAATGAAATTTGCAGCGCTGAAGACTAGATACCAAGAGCTTCAATAGTAGGTATATAGCGCAAGCCCCTTTACAACTCCTGGCAAAGTGTATATTTTTGATGGAGAAAAAGGCTAATCCCTCTTGCCTAGCCAGCTCAACCACTTCCTGGACAACTCCGATCAAGACAAATTGGCGGTATTGGGATTTAGGCTTCCTGATCTCTCCAACCATATATAATGCAACTCTAAGGGCGCGCTCGCTAGGCGCGTTCTTGATGAAAGGGGAGTTAATTGGCAACCTAAACCTCGTCACAGAGTGCAAGGCAACCTGGATTATGGATCCCATATGGCGGACGCACTGAGGGGGTTGGGTAAGGCCATAAATAAACAAATAAATAAATATATCTATATATATAAACATATGCTGATATGTAACAAATCATATTATATTGCAATAAAATCAATTATTCTTTCTCATTGTCTCTACTTGTATTTTTGCCCTTAATCGGAGGTTCCCATGACATTGTCTGGGGTAATTAATAATAGAGGCTTGCCTCTATTAGGAATAAAAGAACCCACAAAACTAAAAAATGATATTTGTGCTTCGATGTACTGTCTGGTGTCACACGATGCCAGGCGCGTATTTTCGATCCCACAACTATCTTCCATCCATTTGGTGTCCCGGACCCAGTATTGGAAACACAACCTGAAGGAGTTGATACCATGGAATCAGATCCTTTAGATGAAAATGAGCAACAAGAACAACCAAGGTCCTCTACAAGCAACCGCAACAATAGGCCTCCTCGGGCATCAAGGACCAACAATGAGGATACTATAATGAACGACATTTCTCAGAGCATTGGTCAAATGGCTGGTTCACTGAAGGCTTTGAAGAAGAAGAATTGGAAGGAAAAATTGACTGAAGCTTTAGATACCTTGCAGGGCTACAGTATCGAGGACATGAATACTTTGTATGTAACTCTGCGCGCTGATAGGCGTCTTGCTGAGGACTTCTACATGAGGACGCAAAGTCTCCGTGAATTTTTTGTCGATGAGTTTCTTGCTGAGAGAAGGGCGTCTAGGCCTTGAGAAATGCATGGAGTGGGTGATGGAGTTCTTGTTTTCATTGAGTTGTTTTCATGGTTTGTATGGACATGGTTTGTTGCAGACATGTGTGTGACTTTGTTTTTATTTGTTGTATGGACTTGAGTATGGATTTGAGAAATGTTTGTTGCAGACTTGTGTGTGACTTGAAAAATTTCATCAATTATTTTGCATGCCTTTGGGTTGTACTGGCAGGCTACTTTCTCTTGTATAAAGATTGCTTCCAGGCTATCTTGTTGTGATGGATGGAATTGTCGGCAAATTGCTTGTATTGTTGCAGGTGTGATTATTACTTTTCATTTGCAAAGTGCTTTATTATGTGTGTGTGGATTGAGGGATTGTTTTCCTGTGTTTGGTTGGATGATGAAAATAGGTTGGATTACTGAATGGAAATTTTTTTGTTATGAGCTTTTTCTTCTCATCCTTATGGAATTTGTTTTCTTTTTTACTGGACATTGTTGTTGTGTAGTTGTCATTTTTGTAAGGACTTATTAGACTGTGATAGCTAGCTTGTATGTGGTTATACTACTTTTTATCTATATAAGATCTCAAGTGCTTTAGATTGGTGGAACACAGAGATATTATCTTTCCAATAGGGGGACATATTGATATAATCATGTTTTTAGGTATGTATATACATATTCCAACATCGGTCTTGTGTTTGATATTCTTTTGCTTGATATTTCCAGGCTATTAATTATTTTATTTTTCAATGATTGAATAGATTACAAGAGTGAAGTTGAACTCAAGGATATTAATTGGGATATTAATAATGTTATTAAATGTGATATCTCTGTTTTCAAATAAAATAAAATTTGAAACAAAATATTTCTTAGTGTATACTCAAATTATACTCATCAATTATGAAATAATTAAAAAGAAATGTCCTCCAAAAATTTAGGTGATTTCTGACTTCCCCCACTTTCGTGGATATGAACACACTACGGAAGTGTCTACCGAAGTGATCTCACTTCCGGTGAAATGAACACAAAAAGTGGGGGAAGTGCCCACTTCGGTGCCCCATCACTTCCGGGCAAATGAACACAAAAAGTAATATTTCCCCCACTTTTGTTGACTTCGGGGGAAGTGGGACTTCCGCCCACTTCTAACTTCCGGACACTTACTCTTATTAGCCTTATTTTAGTGCTTTATTGAGTACATTGAGGACAATTCTGTCACGCCCTGACCCGAATCCTGGGACCTCGAGCACATGCACAGACCGGCCGTACTCAAGTGGAGACGAGCCCTACTCGGATACAAGGCCTAAATGATAAAGAACAGATAACATTATTTCCATTAATAACAAGAGTTACACAGCGGAAATTTAAAATTTAAAAGTACACTATGGGCCCTACAAGGGTCCTAAAAATACATTGTCTCTTACTAAAAGGTTTGAGGTCTTCGAACCTCAACGCGCAGCTCCGGAGTCTATAATCACTATTCCTTTAATCCTGAAAAGAAAAGGAAATCAAGAAGAATGAGCTTTCGAAATGAAAGCTTAGTAAGTTCCCCGCAGGGATCTCAACAAAGCCAGTCAATAAGCAAGATAAGCAATAAGCATAAATGCAAGCAACCGGGACTACACCCACACAATTAAGAACCTAGGAGTCTATCAGAAAACAATCAAAGCAAGAACTCCTAGTCAAACACTGGCCCTCGGGCCCGGAATGGAATTCCAAGAATCGATGACACCAAAACTTTCCGTCAAGACCTCTGGAATTGACCCTCGATTAGGTACCTCAGTAAGCGCCGCCTCTCTTACGTGTTGCTGCGGTCGATGTATCGTCCAGCGGCGGCGGGTTGGACTGCCAGAGTATCCTCCCCCCGGCACGGAACCATCAGAGACGCCAGGGTGTCCTCAGCCCTGAACGCTCCACTTGAGCCTTTGCTCCACTGAACCGGAAAACGAACCCGTCCGGAGCACGCTTACCCGGCCAGCACACGAGACCATGTATCCACGGTCAAGTGTCGGCCCACGGGCCAGCGTGTCCAACGAGCATAACAAGCAATAAAAGCACTCTACTCTAGCTCTCAACCATGCACGTACAAAGGAAGGAAAACAAGCAAACATAGGTACGTGCATGCATCCAATAACAGAAGTTCAATAGCACATGCTAAAAGAAATAGCATTATCAAACACAAAGAAAACCCAAAGATGGGCGAGAATCGAGGCGAAGGTAACTTACCTCAACTGGTACGTCAAGTCGACTAGCCCAAGTCCCTCGTAACACGACTCAGTACTTCAGGTCGATATCTGGTAACAACAACTACAACTCAGTACCGACACCAAAACAATCCATTAATATTAATAATAATACTCCTTCGGAATTCCTTAACCTATCGCAAAATTCCACAGAAAACCCCATAACTTTTGATCCAGGAACCCGTTTGAGTTGGTCCAATGCTCGTTGGAAAGATCTCTTCCTCATCTTTCCAACGGTGCCTTACACGACACTACCAGACGTCTACACGTGACCCAGATTTTACTCAAAGTGGGAAGCCAGACAGCAGCTTTCACAGTCAACCTAGCATTAGGTTTTTCATTACTCCTTTAAACAACTCATAACTGTCACCAACTTAACAACTACAGTGAATTCTCACTCATTTTATTCTTTCTCAGTTTCTTATACAAATACATGTGCACACATGCACATATACTGCCTTCTCACCATTAAAACTAATGAGCTATCACCCTTGGTATACCAAACTCCTCTCACAAAGTCTCCTTTACGATCACTAGCATCACATAACATAGTTTCATCACATCTAAACCAGTTCAAAACCCCATACACAAATCAATCCAAGACTCCTACACAAGATTTCAGAGACAAAACACTCACAGGCATGCTCTCTACTCTCTAGACATGAACTCCAAACAAAACACCAGACCATCAACAAAGAAAACTAACACCACTGCACATCCCCACAATTTCAACAGAAGTCTCTTGAACCATTAAACCACAGCCAAGCAAATGCACACCCTCTAACATCACTGTGCAACTTTCCATCTCATCAACCATATATTCATGAATAACCCCACCCATAATCCACCAAACATGGAATTATTAATAGCAAAACAATACTATTCTAAATGTTCACAAACGCAGTTAATCTCATGTTAACAACTCTAACCATGATTCCAATCTAGGTTAAATAAGTAAAAACCTGGCCCTCAGCAGGGTTTTTTTTTTTTTTTTAAGAAGGCTCTTACCCGACTTCACTCGATTCTAGTGCCCCTGGCGGTGTTCCTCTACGTCCGCCGACAATCGCCGGAGTTCTCTTCTCCTTCTTTCTATTCTGCAGGGGCGGCAACGCTGGTTCTCGAACGAGAGATGTGTTAGGGTTTACGATGGCTTCTCTACTTATAGATGTCGCGGGGTGGTTATGGACAAGATTCACCTGATCTGATAGAGTTTATTTCTCAATTTAAACCCTTACCATAGTTGGCCGGCTGGCGTTATCCTCAGAAAACCTGCAGCGACACGGTGGCGAACTGTCTCAGCCTTTCCCACGCGTTTTCCCTCCATGAATTACCAGTCACCGTTGGATTGACATTTAATTAACAAGCTTCAAACCTCACCCGTTGATCTCAACAATTCCTCCCCACTCATCATCACGACCACACCTCACACATGGTTCTCTTTACACGTGGATGTTGAGATTTTAATCATCAATAAAATTGCAACCATCCAACCCAAAGATGAGAGAATCTCATGTGTGGTGTTTATGGGTTGTTGAATTCAAAACCACTTCTTATCAATATATCATGTCTATCAAATCAATATATATACACATTATAATAATCACATCAATCATATCACATTCTTATCATGAGTATATATATCATATCTATATTTATATTGAAATATATATATGATGCCAATCCCTCAAACTTTATCTAAATCACCATTAGATATATACAATACAATATTTATGTGGTAGTACTCGTCCAATCGTCCAAATCATTATATATATATATATATATATATATATATATATATATATATATATATATATTTCATTAATTAATTTATTTATTTTAACCTTCTTGCTAATTCAAATGAATTCTATTTTCGAGGATTTCATTAACTGATAATAAAATTTCCACCAAATCTAACCCTTGGGATTTTTATTTATTTATTTATTATTATTATTTTTATTATTTTTTATTTATTAACCAAATAAGTTAAAGAAATCAACTAAGAGGTTTTTATTCAAATAAAAATTTGATTACATCCTTCATTAAGGACTTTTATTATCCAAAAAAATAAATAAACTAATTAAAGACTAACAAGAACACATTTATTCTCAAATGGAATTCTAAGTAAAATAACCCTAAAATTCTTGGATTTCACAATGTGCATCTTTAAGTGTGGAGATGGGTAGCTACCTATCTAATTGTATAGTCATTGCAAATTCTTAAGTGTGGAGATAGGTAGCTAATAGATTGAATTTTTAAAATTCATTACAAATCTTTATATAAAAAAGCATGTTTAGCACACACAGATCACTAGGCATACTCTATTCATAGTGCACATCTTAGCACACCATTGTTTTCAAATTCTCCTATGAAATACCATGGGCACTTAGAAAACATCTTTGTGACACTCAAAATCTCTAGTGACAATAGATAACACATTGCCATGTTCTTTTGACCTTAATCGCTAAGCATCACTTTCAATGGCTCCAAGAGGCTTCGTGACACTAGTTCAAGCTTCTAACCCTTTACGATCTAACTTAGATAACAAGTAAGAGAAGAATAAAGTAGTTAAGTATATAGTAGGTGTAGAAGAAATAAAGACAATGTTTGGTTGTTTGTTGTGATAAAATAGTTTGGTGTTCAGGCTCCAAATCAGAGTGTCCCTTGATTCGAAAAGTCACTCCTTAGCATGAACACGTATAGGTAGAGTTGTAACCCTCTTAGTAGTTGGGTGTTCTGGTGCCTAATCAGCATGTGTATCCCTCAGAAAGGAGGACCTATACTCTACATTAGAGTTTAGTACGGGAAAGTCGAATCCATTAGGGATGCCCTACAGGAATAAAAAAAAATTGTGTTGTGTTAAGCTTGTTTGTTATGGAATCTCTCAAACTTGTCCACTACTTTTTCCAATAAACGGTTAGTCATCTTATCCTTAGGGCCCCAAGGATCTTCTAGAGTCCATTGAGGGTATGCTTGTCTTGCTAGAACTTTAGAACATGGCATGTGGAGTGAGGATGTTCACCTAGAGCTGCAATGAAACATATCACAAGATCAATCTAAGCCCTAGTGTAGAAATAGGAGAATACACACTTCAATGGTGAACTTAGAATAGAGTAGTACCATCGCTTCCATAACCATAGGCTAAACACTTATCATCTTGTGCTAATTTCCTTTCTTTGCTTGAGGACAAGCAAACCTTTAAGTGTGTAGATATTTGATAAGTGTTTAATTTCCTACAATATTCATGTATGTTTCACATGCTATTTTGGTAAAAATATAGACCGCTGGTACTTAAAAAGTGTTACTTTTGGTAAACAGGGCATAGCACCGATACACCAAGAGCGAGGAAGCTTTTTATGATAATTTGGGGCAGAAATGAAGTAATTTGGAAGCAAGCACAACTTCATACGAATTCCGATACGGCCCGCATGGACCTAGGCAGCGAAACAACCTCTTCTTTTACTCTCCCGTGAATCTATATAGTACGTATCGCTCAAACTTGGGGCCATACGGGATATCATATGGGCTCCCTCCCATATGGTTGTAGGGACATACCTGGGAGCCATACGGGATCACAAACGGCCCATATGGATGCGATATGACGTAACTCTCCTTTACACTCCAGAAATGGAAACCCCAAAACCATAGTGGATGATATAAATAAGACTAATGAGGGTTTTGTGGTGGGGTGGTGTTGGAAAGGAATTATCACTTGGATTAGGGATTGGGAGCTCTATCGACCAATTTTGGAAAGAAAAGGGAGCTATATTGAAGTGCAAGTCATTAGAAGCTGCCAACAGTGTTGGTAACTACATCTCTCATTATGGCTTTGGTGGTTTGTAATCTCTATAGAGTGGATTGTTGTTCTCCTTTAATAGGGAACTAATTTTGTAGATACTTGGGTGTGATGAACTCTTGGATTATGGATTAATGTGATGTAGATTTCTATGTTTGCTTGATTAATTTGGCTATATGAGACTATTGGATGTTTTAATATTGTATTAGTCTCTCTAAGTTGCAAGAGCCCGAAAGCATTATTGTAGTCCATACGGGGGAAGAAGCGAACGTATGTCTCCCAGGGTATAAACCTACTCCAATAGAGGGGACTGTGGGTACACCGAGAGATTGGGTACTTAGGAGACCAAGCCCTTAATATGACTTATTCCCACAATCCTTCCAAGATATAAGTTCCCTAGAGCATAATGCAATTGAGCAATTGATGGAATTAGGTATTGATCACCTCGAGAGAGGGATTTAGTACACGTTAGGAGCCCTTGGCCCAAGCCTTATCAATCATCGATATAGAGATCTCCATCTATACCTTATGGTAAAATCCAAGGGGGAATCATTGCCCAAGTATCCTCTTCTAATGATTGATTGTCATCAAGCTTAATTCACGTTCTCTATACCCTTGGTTATTAGTTTTCCTTACTTTTAAATTTAGTTCACAACCACCAATTTTTGAATCGACTAACTAATAGAGGAATAGTTGGTACTAGTACTTTCTCATCTCTGTAGGATTGACATCTGACTTTCAAGTCCACTTTATTACTTGATATGACTCGTGCAGTTGCGGAATTCACGCATCGAGTTTTTGGCACCGTTGTAGGGGACTAGAATTACTAGGAAGACTGGGAATTTATTACTTTGGTTATTTTTCTTTTCTTTATTCTACTTTTTCTTTGTTTTGATTTCTTGACTTCTAATATCACTTTCTATATCTTCTTGCTAGAAATTGGTGCATGACCCGCGTGAATTCAAGGGGTTTGCTCCAAGTAGACAATGAGATAAAGAGGACCCTACACCAGAGACTCAAGAAGCTAGAGGAGTTAGTTCTGGGGTCATCTTCAAAAACAGAAAACTCCATTCCTGCCGAAATCAGTGTTGAAGTCAATGAGATACCTATCATTGCTGAAGTATCCCCTTCTCATGATTGATTGTCATCAAGCTTAATTCACATTCTCCATACCCTTAGTTATTAGTTTTCCTTAGTTTTAAATTTAGTTCACAACCACCAATTTCTGAATTGACTAACTAATAGAGGAATATTTTGTACTAGTACTTTCTCGTCTTCGTGGGATCGACATCCGACCTTCAAGTCCACTTTATTACTTGATACGACCCGTGCACTTGCGGAATTTGTGCACCATCGACTCTCCCTCTATACTGCAAAGTCTACCAAGAATCGACGTGTCGAATTCGAGCAACCAACACATCGATTGCTTCTCTGCTCTTCTGTGGCGCAATCCCAACGTGTCGACTAGATGAAGCCGATGCATCGACTTCAGCTCTGCACCTTTGGTTGAGTGCTTGATCTGTCGCAGCTCTTTTGATTTTGCTTCCTGTTTCCTCCTACTTGTGTAGCTCGTCATTGAAGGCCACAGCTCGACCTTTCCTGCAATAAATACAATTGAACCGAATTAATTTCAATCATCTTTAGAAAAGTGCAACCCACTATTAATTCAAATACGCTAGCACAAGGTTAATACTTTTTAGAATGTAGGGTAAATGTACATAGTTAGTGCAATAAGTTCTAAGGTTTAAACCTGAACCATAAGCCTAAGATCTCCAAAATATGGTTAGCATATGATGCTAAGACAACCCCAAACTCAAACCATTGCTTGTCCTTAAGCAATGAAAATATAAATACTTACAAGCATGACTTGAGTTGTTAATGATTGGTTGCTCCCCCATATGCTTGGAATGCATGTACTTGTGTAAAAAATTGGAAGAACATCTCCTATACTTATCATAATTAAAATTTTCTATACTCTTATAGTAATATGTCACACTTGCCACACATCAACAAGAATATTGTATGCCATATGGATAGGTGCATGCAAGGTAGAATAGAACTATAAACACGAATCTAAAAAGATTAATCTTTTGATACCTTAATCTAGTAGGAGACACAATTCATAGGGCAAGCTATTGCTCCCACCTCTTTGACTATATATTCACCTTAGGCTCCACATTGAGGTGATACTCGATGACCCTCTCGTTTACACAGGTATGTCCGTGGGTGTCTATGCAAAGATGTCATTATTGTTGTTAGCTCTCCAAAAAAATCTAATTTATTGGACCTAAGCTTAATACATGGAGCTAGATTTTGTGTTGATTGAGAGATTTTTGTATATTTTAGCTCTATATTCATGTAGATGTTTGACATTGGCAGGGTAGTGATTAACCTGCAGGCGGTGGTAACCAGGGGGGATTGACAAAAGAGCAAGAAAGGGAAAGACAAACAGAGAAGAAAAGTCTATGAAACTTCAAAGGGGAAAATATAACTCAATAATCAATGAATAAAATTCAATCCACAAGCCGGGTTTAAATTGCTAAAAACAACTAACCTAGAAATTCTATCTTCTTATCCAAATTTGCCTAAATCCGCAAATCATGGTTCAATAGAAAAACATATCTAATTCTAAAATAACTAAACATATCAGATAACTCCTAAAAATCTGAGTTCAAATCGGATTCGTATCCTATCTTAAATTGGCATACGAAGTATTACGAAAAATGGAAAAAAAAACACCGAGAAACGAAGAAATGATGTGGAAAACAGTGGAATTTGAGGATGAAGGTAGGGTCCATCAAGTAAAGATGGATGGATCCTACGTGCATGTCGAGACGAGCTTTCAGAATTAGGGTAGAGCGCTCGAATCTGATATCGATAGCCAAAGTTATGGCCAAAATACCGAAACGTGTCCAAAGTGCTCCCCAATTCTGAACTTGGCTCGATCACCTTCCGCCTTTACGTCGGTCCGCCAAGTCGTAGTATGCCAAAGCTCTTATGGTGCAGTCAGACAGCTCAACAATGGCTAACACAAACTGAGCAGGTGACACGTTAAGTGGGTGGCGTACTTGCAGGAGTTCACCTTTACTTTGAAGCATCAAGCAGGATGCCTCAACCGTGTAGCAAATGCTTTGAGCCACCGTAGTTCTCTTCTAACCACAATGAGCGCCAAAGTTGCAGGGTTTGAAGCCTTCACGGATATGTATGCGGATGATCCTTCCTTCGAGCGGATCCTTCAGGAGGTAACCGATGGGCATCGTCAAGATTTTATTTTGCATAACGGTTACCTATTTTGTGGCCTGCAGCTGTGCATCCCCGACTGATTATTGCGACAACAAATCATGAGCGAACTCCATAATGAGGGGCACTTTGGTCATGATAAGACCTACGCCTTCATAGCTACAGACTTTTAATGGTCGAAGCTGTCTTGCGACGTGGATCACATGGTGGAGCGCTGCTTTGTGTATCAGCGGGCCAAAGGAGTTCTCACCAACGCTGGCCTGTATACACCATTGCCAGTCCCTGAAGCCCCTTGTCTTGACGTCAGTGTGGATTTTGTTTTGGGTCTTCCTCGTACCGAGCGGGCCTAAGATCCTATCATGGTGGTGGTTGACAGATTTTCCAAGATGGCCCATTTTGTAGTTTGTTGGAAGACTATGGATGCTACTCGCATTGCACATCTTTACTTTCGAGAGGTTGCCCGCTTGCATGGTGTCCCTCGCTCCATCACATCCGATCGTGACACCAAGTTCGTCAGCCTCTTCTGGAGAAGCTTGTGGGGGAAATTGGGGACGCAGTTGAACTTTAGCAGTGCATACCACCCCCAGACAGATGGCCAGACTGAAGTGGTGAACCGGAGTTTGGGTAACTTATTGAGGAGTTTGGCTGGAACTAAACTGAAGCAGTGAGATCTGGCATTGCCTCAAGCCAAATACGCCTACAATAGATCAAAGAATTGGACTACCGAGTTGAGCCCATTCTAGGTTGTCTATGGTTGGAACCCATCAGGAGTACTTGAACTGACCCCCGTCCCACGAATTGGTCGTGTTCACCCCCGAGCTGATGAGATGGCTGAGCATTTTCAGGTTATTCATAAGCAAGTCAAGTTAGCTATTCAGGAGAGTAATACCAAGTACAAGGTGAATGCCGACAAACTGCGGCGTCAGGTACTGTTCGATGAGGGTGACTTAGTGTGAGTTGTCCTTACTTGAGATCGCTTCCCTATGGGTGAGTATAACAAGCTCAAGGAACGGAAGATTAGACCCTGTGAAGTACTGCAGAAGATCAATAACAATGCATACCAGTTGCGCCTCCCCAGTCATTTGAAGACCTCTGACATCTTCAATAAGAAGCATCTGAGCCCTTGCTTTGTGGAGTTGATTGATCCTATTACGAACTCGAGGGCGAGTTCTTTCCAACCCGGGGAGGCTGATGCAGGAGCCCGAGTTAGACGATGCCTAGCTATCTGACTATACCATGAGAGCTTTGGGATACCACGACTTGGCAGACCGACGTAAAGGTGGAAGGTGATCGAGCAAAGTCCTAATTGGGGAGCACTTTGGACTCGTTTCGGAATTTTGGCCATAACTTTGGCTACCGATATCGGATTCATGCGCTCAACCCCAATTCGGAAAGCTCGTCTCGACGCTCACGTGGGTTCCATCAACTTTTCTTGATATACTCTTCCTTCATCCTCAAATTCCACTATTTTCCCCGCCGTTTCTTCGTTTCTTGGTGGTTTTTTTCCATTTTTGGTAATACTTCGTATGCCAATTTAGGAAAGGATACGAATCGGATTTGAACTCAAATTTTTAGGAGTTATCTGATATGTTTAGTTATTTTAGAATTAGATAAGTTTTTCTATTGAACCAAAATTTGCCGATTTAGGCAAATTTGGATAAGAAGATAGAATTTCTAGGTTAGTTGTTTTTAGCTATTTAAACCCGGCTTGTGGGTTGAATTTTATTCATTGATTATTGTGGTATATTTTCCCCTTTGAAGTTTCAGAGACTTTTCTTCTATATTTGTCTTCCCCTTTCTTGCTCTATTATCAATCCCCCCTGGTTACCACCGCCCGCAAGTTAATCACTACCCTGTCCGGCGTTAATATCCAACTTGTGGGTGTTCTATCTGATTAGTTTATTTTTATCATGATTTATGCATTTTTAGGTACTAATTCAGGTGTTTTGTTATTATATTAGGAAAAGTCAATTTTGGCTATATGAAAGAGTAGCACACAAATTGGCGCTATGACGCCAAAGTGTAGAAACCTAGAAATCAGCCAGTTACGCATCAAATTGACATTGAGCTTAATGTAAAGAGCATGAAGTTTTCACTGTTGTGCTAATAAGTTGGCGCCACGACGCAATCCTGCAGTGCATCCAAACTTAAGACAGAGAGTGCGAGCCTCAGAGGCAACCTATTAGCGCTGCGGCCCAAATTTGTAGTCTTTAAAAAGGCGACTAAGTTCTAGGGTTTCATCTTTTCTTGAAGGCAAAGTCTATGTTAGTGCAAATAGCACTTGTGTTAGCATTATTTGATTACAAATGTTACAACGAAGAATACAACATCAATGAAGCTCTCATGGCCAAAGTGATGACATAGAGATAAGATGACGTGGCAACAAATCTTACGCGAAGCACCTATACAGTAGGCTCATACAACTGAAAGTACAACTAAAGCTCACACAAACAAGTTTTTGCAGCTAGGGTTGCAACATGGATGCAGCTCACATAGTTTGAGTGGTAAAGCAAACTGCTGAGGTGGCAGCTAATGTGACAGCTAGCGACAGAGCGCATGAAGGGTTGATAGTGTGTGCGCGTGATGAGTTGACATATGACTACACAACACGGGATGACATGGCGAGTTTACATGGGAAATGAAGTGGCATATGACTTGTGACAAATCATGAAGATCTTCCTCAAAGATATTTCTGGAGCAGCTGATGATGTATTTGGGAAGCTGTTGGTGACTTGAATTTCGAGCTGGATTACAGGCCATACTTGGAAAGGAATTAACAACTTGGATTGCAAGGTGGATTACAGGCTATAATTGGAAAGGAATTGACAACTTTGAGAGTAAGCCTAGTGGAGAATATGTTTAGAAAATGGTTGTAACATGGAGACCATCCAAGGCGCTGCACATGTTTGGAAAGATTGGACAATCCTATGTTTGGAAACAAGATCCAGCTTGAAAGCAGAATTGATTGAAGCTTAATTTGAAGATCTGATTAAAGATTTAAAGATTATATTTAGAGTTGATTCAAAACTAAATATGGTATCAACTAACATTGGTATGTTAAAGATTTTAAGACTCAAACTTGGGATAAGTTTGGAAAGAAATCATTAACACAATCTAGGAAGATTGTGTGACCCAAACTTAGATATTTAGAGATCAAGTTTGGAAGGTTGTGGAGCACCTATGCGAGGTGTGTGTTGAAGAGGACTGTGAAAGTGACGTCGAGAGGTCCAGCTAGTTGTATGGTCAAGACCGGGAGGATCTGGACGTGATCGACTCGGGCTCAGACCGGGGGGATTGGAGGAGTCGCAGGGTTAGTTGTAACGTATACTGCCGTCTTAGTCAGTTCAGTAGTCGGGCCACGTTACAAGTCCGGGTGTGACAGGGATTGCAACGGCTATTTTTGGAAGATGTCCATAATAGTTCCGGCGGAGAATTTAGGAGAATCTAAAATAGGCAAATGATTTAAATGGACATGGTGACATCTATATAAGGCTGAGCTCTGAAGGTTGAGGTTGATGCCACTGGAGAGAACCTAAGGAAGTTAGGTTGAGTGGTGGTCGGTCAATCTAGAGTGAGGATGTGCTTGTATGTTAAGTGACAAGAGAGTTGTACTCATGTTTTCTTAACTCTTTTAGTGGATTGTTTCTTCGGGCTTGGCCCCCCAGACGTAGGTTTGGAAGCCGAACTGGGTTACCAAACTTTTGTGTCTCTTCTCTTCATGCTATTCATTGTTTTGATCATGTGTGTATGAGAGCTTGAGTGTTTTCTATGAGACTGTGGTGCAACCACTGTTGCAACTACATCATACAATAACACCGCAAGAACTCACAGTCTATCTTGGAGAGGTGATCTAGGGAGTCCTACAACAATTCAAAGGAAGGTAAAGCTCGCCCAGGGGATAAGATCTAATCCCTATTGTCCTATCTTTGATTTTAGCCCTTTTATATTAAGATTCATGGTTGTTTTGATTGAATACCTTGAATCTACGGTTATGAATACCATGATTTGTAGCTAGAACTTTGATTCTAGGTTTGTATGACTTTGTGAACGTGAATATCAATATAAATCTTTGATTTGTATGCATTGTTTGTTATGTTGGATTTTCTTGTGACATGATTCTTATTTAATCATTAGTCAAAATGCAATGACATATGTTTAGCTATACTCGCATGAAAGTGTTAGTATAGATGAGTTATGCATCACAAGGTGGGAGTCCGTTTCGACCAAAATCCTACAGTATAGACATATGTTATAGTGCCCTATCGTTAGAGAATCTCACTAGAGTCTTAATGTCCCACTCTACGCATATTTATATGTTGTAGAGACCGTAGGCTATTCCCAAGACATCAGGAATCATCATTTGTGCCCTTGCACATGAAGTCCCCTAGAATTCAACTGAACAACCCTTGTCCTTTATCATAACAATCCAATACAAATCGTAGATGAAAACCAATAACATGTCTACAACGCATAAAACCCTAGATCTTTATTATTGAGTGTTTTCCCCATTCTATTCGTTAACCATTTATACATTCTAGGTGTTAGTTTAGTTTAGGCATAAACCCTTGTTTCAATTGACTGAATAAACATAGTACTATATTAGACTACTAATCAATTAGTTTTAAGTTCCACTCTCTGAAGATTCGACATTAGAACTCACTTTTATTACTTTGACTATATACATTTGCGTGAGGAGGTGAAGTGCTTGCACTTGCCCCTTGTCAACTGCTTTGTAGGAAGTTTAGTATCTCTTCCCTCTATCTGCATTACAATTCAACAAGAATCTAGACAGTGCGGTCGGGTTGGTTGTCGTCCAGAAGTTCCATGTCAACCTCTTCCACTGTTACACCCGCCTCTAAACTCAGGCAGATATAGCATTAGCCAAGCCGGGAGTACACCCAACCCAATGGTTGTCTACTCTAACATCCTAGTAAACTATATAGACTAATTCATTCGTATAAAATAAACAATCATATAAAAAGCAACCAGTATGTAACATATTCAAACATAAAGTATCTTGCCAACTATAGTCCCATATACTAACACATGTCATACACCTTAGCACACTAACTGGTACGTCAGATCTATCAATCGAGTAGTCACCCGTACTTAAGTACCCCTCTGGGTCTAACTATGCTGACCTGGTTGTACTTGCAATCTGTTGGGGGAAAAGGGGATGAGCTTTCACATGCTCAGTAAGAGAAAACCACTAATACAAGGAAGCATAAAAATAAACATATTAAAAATATATAGATCAATAATGCTAATCTTATGCATTATCTTTTAATCAAATATCATGCCAAGGATTTAGAAAATCAAATCCGGATAAACCAATAGCACAAGCATTCATAGTGTCTCAACACCAATGCAATACAGGTATATCATATCGACCTCACATACACCTCTTCCTCAATGCCCCAAAATAATACCAGATAAATCCCGGATGGAACGTATCACAATCCCCAACGACCTTCTTGTATAGACAAGTGTGTCATGCGTAGGACGCATGATGAGATAAATCCGCAAGTGCACGGGTCGTGATCAAGTAGTAGAGTGAACTATGAGAGTCGAATGTCGAACCCACAGGGCATAGATTACTAGTGTAAACTAAACTTCTATTATCTAGTCTTGTCAAAGATTTGGTGATTTTTGAATCTAAGTCTAAGGAATTGAAAGATTGGAGACAAACTTTGGAAATCGAGAATTAATTAAGAGAAAACTATAGCATGAGAAGGAGACACTTGAGCATGAGTCCCCTTTGGATTTAAATCTAAGGATACATAAAGAAATCTATGAAGACGATTGGAGATGCTTGTGCCAAGAGTTCCTGAATTATATCCAATCCTTCTCCCGAGGCGAATGGATAACTAATCTCCTAGGATTATCTTAAGCTTAAGGGAACTTATATCTTGGGAGAATTGTGGGATTGAATCGTATTAAAGAATCGCTCTCTTTCTAGTACCCGAATCCCTCAGCGTACTCACAACCCTCTCTAATGGAGTATATTCCTAATAAAAGGAGGCGCTAGCACTAGCCCTTGTATCCCACCCAAGTAATCTCTCCGGGCATCCCGCAACGTAGAGAGATTACAATCAATACAAAACATCCAATAGACATCCAGACATACATCCAATCAATCAAAACATAGAAATCAATATGTCATTAATGCAATATCCAAAGGTTTCTCATACCCAAGTATCTATAAGATTAGTTCCCCATAAATGGAGAACTCCAATCTAAATCAACAAGAATACAATCAAAACTTGACATGATAAAGGATACCGTTGGCATCTTTACAAGTTTGACCCCCTTCTCTATCTCCTTCCTTCTTTCTCTCTCCAAGATTGGAGGAGAAGACCCCCAATCCCTAATCTCAATGACAATCTCCTCCAAAGCCAACTCCCTTTCCTAAACACTAAAGCCTCCTATTTATACCTCAGTTTATGGTTTTAGGAGTGAAAATGGAACTCATGCCCTTGCGTGGGTCCGCAATAAAATGGAAGGATTACGACATACGGGCTCGTATACGGTGGTATACTTGTCCGTACGAAGCTCAGTGCCCAGTATATGGCAGTATGATAGCCAGTATACGATACAAGTTTGAGTATATGGCATAGTATACGGTCGTATAACACCCAGTATGAATTTATATGAGGTGTATACCATCCAAGAGTGGTGATGTGTAGGCCGTTCACTCTTTCCAGTTGCATACGGCCGTATGCACCCCGTATGCCTTCACGTTTACTCCAAAATAGTGTTGGTTCGGCCTCTTTTTCACCTCAAAATGCTTTCTTTCTTCCGGAGTGGCTTCTATATGCTCTGTTTAACAAATATGAAGCTTTTTAAGTACCAGAAGGCTATAATTCATCAAAATGGCGTACAAGACATATAGGAAAACGATATGAAAATATGCTCATTTGAACACTCATCAAATATCTCCACACTTAAGAATTTGCTTGTCCTCAAGCAAATAAAACAATTAAAAAAAAGAAATTGATGAGTGGTCAACCTCGGGCTATAAAATCACTGGTTCTGCCCTATTCCAATATCACCATCCAAAGATGCATTCTCCTATTTCCATACCAGGACCTAGATTACATCTTGTGTTTCGGTTCCTCATGGCCCTAGATGAAAATCTTCACTACTCATGCCATATTCAAAAGTCCTAGCAAGATAAGCATTCCCTCAACGGACCCTAGAAGATTCTTGAGGTCCTAAACTCAAGACAACCAACCCTCTATTGAGTAAATAGTGGACAACTTCGAGAAACTTCAAGTTATGTATACAAAAAACCCTTTTTTTTCCGGGTAGGGCATCCCTAATGTATCCCACTTTCCCTTGCTAAAGATCCTTGTAGAGTGTAGGCCCTCTTTTCCTCAGGATGCACATGTTGTTTACGCACCCGAGTACTAAAAGGGTTACCGCTCTACCTAGACATGTTCATACTTGGAAGTGATTTTCAAATTGAGGAACACTCTAATTGGGGCCGGGCATCACAACAAGTAACAGAACACTGTCTTTATTATTATTGCAACTTAACTACTATGTACATGCTATTTTATTCTTCTCTTACTTGTCCACTAGGTTAAATTATGAAAGGTTAGAGGCTTAATTAGTGTCACGGATCCTCTTGGAGCCATTGAGAGTAATGCTTATCAATTAAGGTCAATAAAACATGGCAATGGGTTATCTATTGTCACTAGAGAGTTTGAATTCCACAAGGATTGTCTCTAGATGTCCATGGCATGTCATAGGAGAATTTGAAAAAAAAATTTGGTGATCAGATGGCGCACTAAAGATAGAGTGAATCAACATATTATCTAACAATGCTATCATCGGTGCATGCCAAAAATGCTCTTGTATAAAAAGATTTACAATAAACCCAAAAGTCTATTAGCTACCTATCTCTACACTTAGAAATTTGCAATCACTTTGTAAGTGGATAGGTTGCTACCCATCTCCACACTTAGAATGGTGCATTGTCCTCAATGTATGAAACAAAGCTCAAGTAAAATACAGAAAAGAGTAAAAAGAATGGAGAAAGGTAAACTGAGACTTCCCCGGGGAGCTGATGACACCCCTTTGTGGTGGAGGGTTTGATCGTGTATAATTTTACTGGGATATCTCTTGTTCGTGCGTGATTCTGCAAAGGAATAGAGAGGATCATAGTTCCAAGATAGATTGAGTGTATAACTGCTATAGAGATGAACAATGAAGGATAAGATGAGCAGGGAGAACCCTTGCTACATGTAGAAAAAATATAAAATTCTGGAAATATAACAAAATAAACATAAGTGCAGATAAAATGTCTCAATCGTCCGTTTGTGGCTGCTCATCTGATGCTGATGCTGCTGGTAAAGTGGGTAATAGAGGGGGGGAGAGGGGGGGGGTCCATAGGTGCCCGTGGTGGTGCCATAACTGCTTTACTAATTGCTATGACGATGAATGCGCTAATGAGTGTAATAATTTCATCATCCCCTTCGTGCTCTTCAATGGGTGGGCGTGGGCCTTCCATTCGAGGTGGTGTTGATGGTGAGGCAACCAGAGAATGTTGATGGGGAAGTAGTAATTATACCCTCACGCGTGGGTTGTTCTGGGCCATGGAGTGTTTGTTCTTTTAAAAGATAACTTTCACCAATGTACCTGCAAAAAGAATAATCAAGAGAATATTAGTATGTTGGAAGGATGGAGAAGATACAGGTGCATAGTTAAAAGCATACGGGTCTTTGTACGGTCATATGGTAGGTTGTATATCCCTGGATTTCCCTTAATGTGAATGTGAGGGAGTATAAGGCCTAGTATATGGCCATATAAACCCTCGTATAGTGGCACCTGGGCTGTATATGGGACTATGTGCGGCCGTATACATGCCCGTATGAACCTGAAAATTTTAGCTTATGCAAAGGACCATCTATACAGGCCAGTATACGGCCGTATAAACCCCCATATGGTCTTCAAGGGTGGCTATACAGCTTATATACGGTCGTATACATGCCCGTATGAACCTGGGTTTGCTTGTGAAGCCAACTTTGGGTCATTCTTGGTTCTTACGATAAAACCTAACATAAATTTTCAATATAAAGCTCATGAAAGTGTAGCTAGCATGATGAGTCTAATGAAGCAAATGCGGAGATTGAGACATATCATCATGTTATTCCAAACAACTCTAACTAACACAAAACAAAATTCAAAACAAAACAAGACTTTCCAAGACTTGGGTTGCCTCCCAAGAAGCGCTTGTTTAACGTCACTAGCTTGACGTACCTTGAGTTACCTTATGGGGGCTCATACTTACCAAACAAAATCCTGCCCAAGTTGTCATAGATAGAACAAGTTTTTGCTTTTATACCTGGGTTATCGTCGTATGGTGATTGAGCTGAAGGATTAGCAGTTACCCCCTTTTTCTTCACCTATCTCCAAGTACATCAACTAGCGATGAGTGCTAGCTCCTTCTACTTTATCTTTCGCTTTGCCTTCGAGATGAACCTTGATGTTGTAGAGATGTTTATTAGAAGCTCCTTCGAATCCTCATTCAGTTCTTTGACAAATTGGCACATTGGGTCTGTCTGCAGTAGGTCTTCCATGCACTCGGCGGTAATTTTATCAATATCGTCGACACTGTAGGATGTGTCATCATGATCCATGGTGTGTCGCATGGCTTCAGGGATCTTGAACTCTACTTCTTGATCCGCTACTTGAAGTGCCAATCTTCCGTGAGCATGGTCCTCCAAGGCTTGAGCCGTGGCTAAGAAAGGACGACCAAGTATAATTTGTACATCAACATTTTCATTCACATCAAGTACAAAGTCGGCCGGGAAAACAAATTGATTAATTCTGATGAGCACATCTTCAGCTACTCCCTTAGGGCGTCCCACGGATCTATCGGCGAGCTGAAGTGTCATCCCCATTGGCTTCGGTTCAGCAAGACCCAGCTTCATGTATAATTTGTATGGCATCACATTAATGCTCGTTCCTGAGTCTGCCAATGCCTTCTTTGTGATCCCTTCACCAAGTATGTAAGGGACGACGAAGCTCCCCTGGTCTTTCTGTTTCTTGGGCAGCTCTTGTTGCAACACGGCGAAGCATTGCGCATTTAATGTGACGGCACCCACATCTTCCAATTTCTTCTTTTTGGATAGGAGCTCCTTCATGAACTTAGCATATTTAGGCATTTGGGATAGGACCTCCACCAATGGTAAACTCATGTGTAATTGCTTCACCATGCTCATGAATTTTGCAAATCGGGCATCTTCTTTATCCTTCCTGAGTCTTGCCGAACATGAGATTTGAGGTTGATATGCGGGCATAGGTGGTTGCTCTACCACTTTTTCCTTCTCTTTTTGCTGCTCATTAGAATTTCACATCGGTTCTACTTCTTCATCCTCCATGGTGCTCTCGACTTGAGGTGTTGCAACGGGTGACTCCACTTGTTTGCCACTCCTTAGAGTAATAGCTTTGCAATGCTCCCGGGGGTTTTCTTTGATATTCGCCAGGAGGCTACCTTGCAGTCTCTCTACTATATTCTTGGCCATTTGTCCCATTTGATTCTCCAAACCTTGGAATAAAGCTTGCAAATTCCTGATTACCATGCTAGTGTTTGCATAAATTTTGCTTGTTGATCTTCCAGGTTGGGCTTCTTTTCTTGCGGTGGCCTCGGAGATGGTTGAAATCCCGAGGGATATTGCCCCGCTTGAGGGTTTCCTTATGATAGGAGTGGATTGTTCCATTTTGGGAGGTATGGCCGATATTGACCCTCCGGCATACTTGGTGCATTTTCCATGTACTACACTTGCTCCATAGGTGCTGTTTCGGTGCTTGTAATTGGACAACTTGATACTTCATGCCCTTCCACACATGAGGTGCAAAACATCACTCAAACAAGGGTCGAACTGGTGCCGGGCTGAATTTGGTTTCTGAATGTGAGGAGGTCAATTTTCTTGGTTAACATATCTACCTTCTCAACAAGAGCGGTGTCTATGGTGGAGGCTTCATCTATTGAACCCACGACTTTAATCTGTTTGTCCCTTGTAGACCAATGAGCCTCATTTCCGGCCATGTCTTCAAATATCTTTTCGGCATCTCTTGGATACTTATTACTCAATGACTCTCCTGCGGCAAAATCGACAAGTTGAATATTGACGTCGTCCAACCCATTATAAAAGGTGCGAACTTTGTTGCAAGGGTCTAGACCATGTTGTGGACAACGACGAAGTAGCTCTCTAAACCTTTCATAATCTTCAAAAAATGTCTCAGCCCCATTTTGCTTGAAAGAATTGATCTCGGACCGGAGTCTTACGGCCTTGCTTGGTGGGAAGTTGCGGCCACGGAAGTTTTCAAGCATGTCGGCCCATGTGTGAATAGAACCGGGAGGAAGTGAAGTGAGCCAACTATAAGCTCCCCCTCTCAAACTTCATGCGAAGAGTCGCAATCTAACGGTTTCATCGAAGACCCCATTTGTTTTGGATATGTTGCAAATCTGAAGAAACTTTGCTATGTGTGTATCATCCGGTCTCCCATCAAATTGAACTGAATTTTGGAGCATATTCATCGTGGTGTTCTTGATCTCAAAGGTGTTGATGTTGATATTTGTTGGGTGGATGCTGAATTCCTCCCCTGTGTATTGAGATCTCTCATACTCAGCTAATGTACGCCTTCTTTCTACCATAATGGGCACTTCTTCAGTGTTCATTTCAATCTCCACTATGGCTAAGTTTTCTGATTTTGAAGAGGGGCCAGGATGTGGTTCCTTTATCCCTCTCAACCTTCTGTGAAGAGTTATTTCAATCTCACTATCTCTTTCAAGGAGACCCTTGGAGTTTTGACGGGTCATGCAACGATTCCTCGCAAATAGAGATGATGAGAAAAGTGAGTATCAATGAAATTAAAAGAAAGAAAAGGAAACAAAACAGGAAAATGAATGACTAAAATAATAAAATCCTAGCCTAACTAGTAATTCTAGTCCCCGGCAGCGGCGCCAAAAACTTCATATGATAAATCCGCAAGTACACTGGTCGTGATCAAGTAGTAGAGTGAACTATGAGAGTCGAATGTCGAACCCACAGGTAATAGATTACTAGTGTAAACTAAACTTCTATTATCTAGTCTTGTCAAAGATTTGGTGATTTTTGAATCTAAGTCTAAGGAATTGAAAGATTGGAGACAAACTTTGGAAATTGAGAATTAATTCAGAGAAAACTATAGCATGAGAAGGAGACACTTGAGCATGAGTCCCCTTTGGATTTAAATCTAAGGATACATAAAAAAATCTATGAAGACGATTGGAGATGCTTGTGCCAAGAGTTCCTAAATTATATCCAATCCCTCTCCCGAGGCGAATGGATAACTAATCTCCTAGGATTATCTTAAGCTTAAGGGAACTTACATCTTGGGAGAATTGTTGGATTGAATCGTATTAAAGAATCGCTCTCTTTCTAGTACCCGAATCAATCAGCGTACTCACAACCCTCTCTAATGGAGTATGTTCCTAATAAAAGGAGGCGCTAGCTCTAGCCCTTGTATCGCACCCAAGTAATCTCTCCGGGCATCCCGCAACGTAGAGAGATTACAATCAATACAAAACATCCAATAGACATTCAAGCATACATCCAATCAATCAAAACATAGAAATCAATATGTCATTAATGCAATATCCAAAGGTTTCTCATACCCAAGTATCTATAAGATTAGTTCCCCATAAATGGAGAACTCCAATCTAAATCAACAAGAATACAATCAAAACTTGACATGATAGATGATACCGTTGGCAACTTTACAAGTTTGACCCCCTTCTCTATCTCCTTCCTTCTTTCTATCTCCAAGATTTGGGGAGAAGACCCCCAATCCCTAATCTCAATAACAATCTCCTCTAAAGCCAACCCCCATTCCTAAATTATGATTTCATCAATCAAAAGATTAAATTACAAAACCCTAAGCATAGGACTTTAATCAATTATATTTTAATCACTATACATTTTAATCCAAATATTTTTTTCCCACAAATCTATTTTCTTTTTTCTTTTCTTTAAGTTATTTTTATTTTCTTCTAATATTCTTAATCCACATAATTAACTATTTAAGCTCATTTCCAACTAATTACTTCTTTTAAATCCTCCTCATAGCTTAAATTACCATTTTACCCTTATTGAAGGATTTTTAAGATTTTTGGAAAAATCGGATCATTACATCTATTGTGTCTCTCTCTGAGGTGACTTGTCCTCGAGCTCCCACTGTGTCTTGATCGTCATGGATTCTTGTGCTTTGCCTTTGAGGAGGGCGCACGCGAAATAGCACAGTCACATAGTTGACTGATTTCCCCTAAGTACTCCACATCTGTGCTCTGTCGGAAACTTGATCAACAGATGATATATAGAGACAATTACTCTTAAGGTATTCAACGTCAGTCTTCATAGGATGATGATGTAGTTAGAGAGGCATTGAATGACGAGGAAGTTTATCATCACCGTCGGCGGTAACGCCCTATTGTGAAAGGGAGAGTGGTCATGCTCTAAAGTTGTACTGCTTCTCCGATAAAACCCACTAGTGGAGATCTCACTAGCTGTAGTGGCTAGGGTTTGAGGCCATTCTTCTCATAGGCCTCAGGAAAAAAGATGTCGACCGAGCTTCCATTGTCCACAAGAACTTGCCTAACTTCGTAGTCATAGACAATAACCATAACTTCTAGTCCATTATCATGAGGATGATGGACTCCTTCCAGGTTGTTGTTTGAGAACATGATCGATGGCTCAACTTGAGGCCTCTTCATCAGCTCTGGCAGGCACCGAACATAGCTCTTACGGGAGATGTAAGAACCTGAAATTTTGAAACCCTTCACTTAGAGCCTTAATATAATTATATAGTCTTACAGGGGGTTTTATGCAAATAGACCATTATTATAATGCTATAAATAGAAGAGAAAACCCTAGCCATCTCTAGATTTTTATTTTCTCCTCATCGGAGGTCGTGGCCAAGAGCGAGGAACTACAAAAAAATGAAAAAAAGAGGGAACATCTTGTGCATCCCCAAAATAGTCTTCCTAAGATTTAAAAGTCTCTTAGTAGATCCAGCTTTGCTTTATATGGACTATTTGATTTGATTTTATTTTTTATATGGATTATTATTGGCATGGATCTAGAATTCTTATGTTTCATTCAACTCTTTGAGATTAGAAGTTTGATTAATTAGAGATGATCTTATTGACATATAGAATAAAAAACATGAAAATTTAACACGTTTAGAACCTTTTCTGTCATCTGATCATGTTCAAATAAATTTATTCAAATTCTTCCTGTTCTAAAGAATCCATGAATTTTTTTTTAATCCTATCCGATTTTCGTATTAAAAGATACAACTGATCTACTGAAACCTAGCGAAAACCTGCAAATCTGAAGTTTCTATAGAATTGAATCTGATTCAGTTCTTTAAACTTTTATATTCATATTTTTCTCTTCTCCACGAATCTAATGAATTTTATTTTATGAAAAACCGATTAGTAGAATAGAAGCTATGGATAAATCTTGAAGAGTAGGAAAATCTGTGAAATTCTATAATATGAATTTTGATAAGTTGTGGAAATATGATAATCTATAAATTATTAAAAGGAAAATCTGAAATTTTCTGATCAATTTGAATTTTGAATATGTTAGTTTTAATAATGTTGATTTGGAAACTACTTCGAAATATAAATTAATGAGTTGAATTAGTATTAGAACTCTATAAATTATCTAGATCTCTTAAATCATGTGAAGTTTATAAATTATAAGAGCTTCGAATGGCTTAGATCATTGGATTGATAAAACCCAATAATATTGTTATTATAGGTTGATTTTGGAATTGCTTCGGGGTTTAATATTGTTATTATAAGTTGATTTTGGAATTGCTTCGGGATTGTTTGCTATTGGAATCTACGATAAGTATTCCACGTATAAATTAAGCAAAGCCTTTTGTAAATTCATGGAAAGTATTTTCATTACAAAAGACTTGATTATTGATTAAATTTGATATTTCAAATGAACTTTCCTCCATCTATTTCCGATACAAAATCGGACCATGCAGGTATATTGTGTTTGGAATTATTCTTGACTACTTGTTTGAAACACTTTTAGTTTTTGATATTTTTCTTAGTATGTTATATGATTTCATGGGATTTATTATGATTTCCATATACGTCTCCAAATATGTTTGTGTTCTGACCTTTGTTAATGGGGGTTAAACATTAACCATGTTAACACACTTCTGATATGAACTAGTTCAGCCATGTGTCGATTATAATAACACCCTTTTGATTTTACTCTGTTGTCGGTGATAATAAAATTATTCTATTTTTTACTCAGGACACCGAGGTAAAACAAATGAAATTCTGACCCATACCACTGGGGTTACTAGTGGTGCATGCTTGGGAGACTTTAGTATTTTGAGTACAATACAAACCCTTTGATTTTATGATTTTGCTATATTTTCTGAAAATATTATTCTTGCAAATTTATTGATTTGATTTAGAACTGTTTTTGTGATTAAATATTACTATGATTCTTTTACTGCTTTTACCGTATATTGTTTCCAACTTTATATGATACAAAAAAAAAAACTCTGCATGATTCACTTGTTTTTAGTAGATACTTAATGAGCTCCCAAGCTCATTAATCTATGGATCTTTTTTTTTTAGATGATGAGGTGTAGATAGTTTGAAGGGTTGACAAGAAAAACTCAGACCGATATCCAAGTCTACCTATAGTTTTTGAACCAATATGTAGAAACCCTTTGTGTGTCTATATATATAACCTTGTGTATATTTTGTGGACTTGGATAATGAGTTTAGTTTGTTGTACTATTATTTAGATTTGTGATTATCATGTCCCGTATTAGTAACTGTAAATAGGTTCTGAGGCCTTGCATATACAGTAGGGCCCATCCCCACATGTATGCGGCCAGTTTGTCGATATCCCGGTTGGGTTTAGGGCATGACAGGACCAGGTTTTGTAACCTCCGCTTGCTAGGCTACCCATAAAGTAGTGAATGACCCCTACAGGGGGCCGGTTCGCTTTCGGGGAGGACAAACCTTCTTTCTATAAATCTCATCTGAGGTACTGTAAGAGATGAACCCGTTGAATCAAGTTTTCGATCACATCCTTCGGTTGGATGCATTCCTTTGTATCATACCCCTTATCACGATGAAATCAGTACTACTTTTTATATCCTTCTGGCTAGCAGGCTTCTTCAGTTTGGTTGGCCACTTCATGATCCTCTAATCGTAGGTCTGCATGAGGATTATAGCTCGGCTAATGTTGAGAGGGGCATAGTTGTAAACCTCATTGGCTCCTCATTTCACAGGCCTTTTGGGGCTGGAACCTCAGCTAATTATGTGGCTGCTTCTAAGGTTCTCGGCTTTCGTTCTGCTTCTTCTTGGGTTTCTCCTATATGTCCTCTTCTCTCCTTGTGACTTGGATCTCCTCGGCATTGATATACTTCATGACCCTTACAAAGAGGTCGGCCAAGTCTTTTGACTATTTCTTAAAAAAGGATAATTGAAAGGGAGACCTGTGTAGAATCCTTCCATGAGTGTCACTATTGTAAAGGACTAGTTGAGGTCAAGCACCCCCAATGTCTCCATGTTGAAACAATGGATGTAGCTGTGCAAACTTTCTTTATCCTGGTGCTTGATTCTCATTGACATAGTTGAGGTCTTCTTCTACTTCTTACTGCTCGCAAAGTGGCCAACAAAGAAGCCAGACAATTCTTGAAATGGCACAATAAACTCCCGGGAGAGGTTGGTGAACTAGGTCTGTTGTGCGCCTCATAGAGTAGCTAGGAAGGCTTGCCACATCATCAGCCTGAACTACTCGAGGTGGTCGATCGGATCAAAAGTGTCGTTATAAGTCTCCTCTTAGGGAATTCAGAAACCAATTGAGAGAGTGGTTTCCAAGATCTCAGGAATGAAAGGAGAGATCACCCAAGGAGTATATCTCGATGGCTCCCTCGTCCACCAGGAAGTAGCCCCACTCCAAGGTTGTAGAGAAGCCTCGGACTGTGCCTAAGGTCGAGACAACCCGAGCTTCTCAACTACTAGCTGGGCTCTTCTCTTCCTACTTCTGCCTTTCCTTTGAGTTCTGAGGCATGCATGGTAGATCTCTGCCTTGCATTTGAGTTGTCCGCAAAGGCGTTTTGTGGTATTGGAGCCTAAGAGGCCTGCTGCTCCATCCTCTAGAGAGCTTGGGGTGAGAGTTTCAATATTCTCTTCTAGGTCTCAGTAGCGTGAGCCTTGAACACCTTTGTCAGCAACCATAGACTTGTCCTGACGGACTTTTTCAACTTCCTGAACATCATTGCATCCAGTGGTGGTGTCATTGACCTTATCATGGCCTTGGCTTCGCTTCACACTGGCTATTGTCAACACATCTTCTTGATCTCTTGCCACAGACAATGCCAAACTATTGATGGTGAGATCTGTCCCCCTCCTAAGGATCCAGACCGATCACAACCAACACATCAGAAAATATTTGGTTGAACAAGTGTTTGGGAAAAGATCTGGTACTGTGGGCATCTTATTCTTCTCAGATGGCAGTCTCCTACTTGGATCAGGCCTTCTGAGGTCGCTAATCGTCAGGAATTAATAGGATCTGTAGAGATAGAAAAAGGGGTGGGAGCTCATGTTCTTGGGTAGCTTTGACTTTCAAGTTAGTGAGAATAGGAGTGAAGTGGAGAAGAAGGCAAAGGAGATTTAGGGAGATAGTTTGTGTAATGTATACCAGGCGAGAGGATCCAGTCTCTTGCGCAGTTGTTTATCCATCCTTTCTATATCCCTAGGGAGCGATGATGATGATTTCTGTCATTACTGTGAGATGGCAAAAGGTGACCCCGTCGTTATCGTGAAGTTCTCCTCTGATGCAGGACAGTGACTTCGGCCATCACCACGACATGCATGAGACCCGCAATCTCATAACTAACACCCATGACCTTGTTGAACACTCCACATCAGCCCATATGTCGATCAGAGATTTCACTGTATACCATATATATTATTTAAATGTATAATGTTAATTTATGTTTGTAAAACATGAGCTCCATTTCCTTACTAGCTCTAACAAAGCTAATTTGTTTGCGCGCGCGCGGCACCCATTCATTTCATAGGGCATAACCAAAATAAAAGAAATTGACTTTATAAGAGCATGCCGAATAGAGACTCGATACATCAAATCTAACTTCAGAGGAAATTTTTCACTTTAGAAATGAGATACTCTTCATATCTCTGGTCTTGACTCATGTTTATTATGTATAAAACAATCCAGTTAGTCAACATTTCCTCCTTCGGTAGTGTCGTAAGTCATGATTTTTGTTTTAACCTGATCTTCATACCAACCAAATAGAGATACCAATATTATATAAACTTCAGCCCTCAATCATAGCAACTAACCTTTATTATTATTATTATATATACTAATAAAATATGAATGCACTTGTGAGCAAATCAATTCTAAAAAACAACCTCTCTATTCATAACATCCATGTGTCCTCCCAAACCTTCAAACCAACCCAGTGAGGAAGCGATAAAAGGTTTATCCCATGTGATTCTCATTTTAATTAGATATTATCTATAGAAATAGGAAGAAAGTATGAAAAGGCGGCTCATAACTTGTAGTTTTTCTACCAATCCAAAACGGGCTTCGAATGGGCAAAACTCACGCAGCCCGAAAGAAAATCAAGGACATGGCTTTATTTCTCACAAATATCCTCTCTCTTTTTTTTCTTACATATAAACTTTAAATCATCATCTATTAAACATAGAAAATGACTGAAATATGTTCATATGTATGTTACCATATATATTTTTTTTTTATTTTTTACTTTGTTTTCTTAAATGTATTGATTGAAATAGTAAAATACCAATTATTATTGATTTTCTAATAATCTCTAAAAATTTGTCATTTTAACAAATATATTCTTTTAATTTTGGCCCGTAGTAGAAGATTTTAACTCTAATGAGAATCTTACCGCTAAAAACTACTGATCGACAGTGGATGATACCAATTAGGGTAGTTGAGATATATATATATTTATAATATATATGTGAGAAAATATAATTTGAGTAGGGTATTTAAACAATTTTTAATATATTATTTCGATTAATTAAATACAATTGAAAATATACTTTTAATTTGGGTAGTCATTCATTGATAGTGGTTTTTTTTTTTTGATAAAAATGGATAAACCACATTCTTTTTATTTATAAAAAAAGCGATAACATAGGTGGGCCTATGGTTGGGCCCGATAAAGAGTGGATGTAGTATCCATTACATTTTCAGAAGAGAAGGAAACTTAAAGTGGTTTTGTTTGAATACATTTATAAACTTTGAAATTACTTAAATGCCATTGCAAAATAATATTTGTTTTGATGGTGTTAAAATTAGATTATATGAGAAAAAAATTACTAAATTTTCTTTGATAATATATTTCTCTAAATATTTCTATAAAATTTTTTTCCTTATTTTGTACACTTGTGTTACTTTAAAGAAGGAAAGTGACAGTAAGATTTAAGAGTAGTTTAGATTTTTAAACTATAGTTAGATTTTAATGATGGTTAAAGCTCAAAATTTTAACAGCTGCTAGCGTGCTACTATGACTAACGACAGGATATATAAATAATAAAATATATTTTGCAAGGGTATGTACGTAAACATCAATTTTTTATAGCATCTAATTAAATATTAATTAAATATATACTTTTGTAGGGGCATAGAAGCAATTTTCTCTTATTAATATAAGTGGTAACTCACAAAAGGAGTATTTTCTCATTAGCCAATGGTTTCCATTCTGCTTATATATGCTCCTTGAATCATCAATGGATGTAGTTTTTTTTTATTATTATTTTTAGGGTAAATTCAAGTTATCTTGTACCCTTGTAATTAAAAATTTGCAAAAACATTCGTTTTTTTTTGTGTGTGTGTATGTGTCTGTCTTGTACCCTTGTAAATATTTTTAATTATTTATTTCATCTCAAAATTATTGTATTTGTTTTTATATCTCAAAAAAAAAATTACTTCTATATTCTTGTGTTGACAACTCATTATAAACTAAAAAAAATATACTTTTATTGATTACAATATTAAAAAATTCAAAATGAAATTAAATTCGTAAACTACCTTTAAATCTCCAAAGTATATATTTTAGTTGTTTTTGATAATTTTGATACTTTTCTAATGTTTATAATAAAATATTCCATTGATTTGTTGATGGGAAGTACAAAAAAATATCTTTAATGTTTAGCTTGGCAAAAATAAAATTATAACATTTTGATAGACAAATAGATCATCAGTGAGATATATATACACTTTGATAGATAATAGAGATACCTTTGTAATTTTAAATAATTAAAATTAATAATTTGTTGGTATTCAAACTACGAAATAAAATAGTTGTAATTTCACCTCTACTTCCATTCGACAAATTCCTATATAGAAAATATTAGATTTTTAATTATCGAAAACCACACACAACAAGATAAATACCGTGAATAATTGTGGAGGTGGGAATTCATCAAAATGACTTGCATATAAATGCAATTACATTTTATTTTCACTTTGTATCGTACCAAATGTAACCTAAAGTGAGATATGTGAGTAAATATATTAACAAACAATTTTTTTGGGTAAATTATTTATAAGTCTCTGAAAACAGTAATCAGGGACCTCCCCTCTCACTATTTACTATATCCCTTATACACTTATCTCAGGGACCTCAAAGAAAAAACAAACAATGTCAGGGGTCTATAATTATTATTTTTTTCTTTCATATTATATAAATTATTTTTGAATATCTTTTATATATTATATAAAAAAAAAGTTGGAATTAGCCCGTACCCGGATGTTGAAAAGCTACAACTAGGCCCGAAGAATGGTTGCCAAGCTGAAATGAATCATGGATTAATTGAAGAGAGGCTTATAAAAATGCATTCTCTTGTTCCGCCTCACATTCTAGTAGGTCAATAATGTCCTGTTTCCTCTCACCTTCCGTAATCTACAACCACCTTCCATCCCCATAAAAAACATTGGAAAACAATGTTTTCCAATCAATGCTGAGCAAGTCGAAAGGAAGATAGATAGATAGATACATAGAAAAGTAGATCGGTAGATATACAAGAAGGAAAAGGTTTTGGAGAATTATTAGAAGCAGCAAGCAAGGATGGAGGTGATGGTGCCAATGGCGCCGGCCAAAAACTTCCATGCGGACAAGAGTGCAGACAGCACCCCTTATGTCAGCGCTCCATCGAGTCCGCGGGGGTTCGACTACCTCTACCACTACACCAGCGCCCCTGCCAGCCCCACCCGCATCACAGCTATCTACTCCTCCATCCCTTTCCAGTGGGGGGACAAGCCCGATGATCCATCTTATCACGATGCTGATCATCAAATGGGTAACAACAACAACAACAACAACGACGACTATGACTTTGAGTTCAACTTCAGCGGCCAGCTCCAGAAGGGTGCTCTGCCCCCGGAGCTCACCGCCGCCGACGAACTATTTGAAGAAGGGAAGATCCGAACGCTGAAGCAGCCTCGTAGTCAACCCAGCCAGTCCCGACGAGGGTCGGCGGGTGAGGATGTACTGGTGAGAAGTCGTGGTAGAGGTCCCTCGGCCAACTCTTCCAGGGCGAGATCTCTCTCTCCTCTCAGAGGAGGAGGAATAGGTGTTAATGGAAAAGATCAAGGGTCTTCTAGGAAAGACAACACGTCCAGTAGTAGTTCATCATCATCCTCCTCCATCGTGTCCTTTCTAAGAAGAAGCTCTGGCAATGGAAGCAAGAAGTGGAGGCTGAGAGACTTGCTGCTCTTCAGGAGTGCTTCCGAAGGGCGGGTTACCGGCAGAGGTAGCAAGGATCCTCTGCGCAAGTACACGGCCAATATCGCCCCTCCCTTGTCTTCTAAGCCGAGCTCAGGAGGGGAGGATTCCAAGAGCTCCAGCTTCAGGTCAACGGACAGCGGGGGGTCGGTGAGGAGAGGAGCCCTTTCCCCGCATGAAATGCACTACACTGCCAACCGCGCAGCGTCTGAAGAACTGAGGAAGAAGACCCCTTTGCCGTACCGCCAAGGCTTGTTTGGATGCCTCCGATTCAACCCCGCCGTCACTGCCATCTCCCGGGGTTTCAATACCCAATCCTTCAGTCGCGGATGATCATCTAATAGCCTCTTCACATTTGATCGATGTTGGATGATTAATTTACCGCGATTTTTATTTATACTTGTAATTCTTTAATTTTGTTTTATCATCTTTAGATTTCTTGTGATTAAATTATATGCTACGTACCTCATTCAATATAATTTGTAGAGCAACAATTCATTATAATCTCCTCCTCCTCCTTCTTCATACACAAAAAATTGTATGATTCTGAATCTCTTTACACCAATATTTAACAAAGTGAAACTGTCTTATATTTTTCAGTACTTCTCGATCTATATACTGGAATATCCATGTTCGTTTAAAGGCAAATTAAGAAGAAGATCATGTCTACTATATGATAAAAAGTAAATATTGAAGATGTATGCTTCCAAATAAGTTATTTAAATAGAAGAGATATATATATGAAACAATTTATGAAACCTTAATTTGTGTTTGTGATTGTAAAGTCAAATTTTGTACATGAAGATCATATTGTTAATCAGACACAAGGGCCACTGCTCGTGAAAATGCATGCTTCCAATGATCAGTAATGTCATACTCGTCCATAAGATCCATTGTTCTGCTACAAAAAAATATCTATTAATCGACTGATCAGAAAGATAGTTTTGGACAATAATTAAAGCAAATTAAATGAGGATGAACGATCAAATTAGAGACATGGTGAAATGCACCATATATATATATATATATAGATGAATACATTGAAAAAAATTAAAAAATAACAAACTAGGGTCGACCATCAAAGGTAAACAAATCACATGTCAATTTGTTAGCCCCGCCAGAAGCCTTTTTGTCTGCATCAAAATTCTCACATGGGATGTATACATACTTGTCCCCTTATCATATGGCCAGCATCCTTTACGTGAGTTGTGACCCTTCCCTAAAGATTGAACATTCACTGAACATAAGGATAGCTCACCAACCAAATAAGTAAGGCCACAAGCCGTGCCAGCCAATTTCTTAGGATCAGGTGTTAAGTCTAATCCTGTAGGAGAGCCTTAGATTCAGGTGTTGCCTCATGCTGGACAGAGGAACAATATAATTATAACATGCATGCTCACTCTTCATCAGAGATGACAAGTCCCACATCTTGCAACCCACATGGCTAGGAAAACTTCCTCGCTAGATGTCATTGCATTCCATAAAATAGTTGATGATGATAAAGACTGACAAGCACCACGAAATTACAATAGCCATGTTAAAAATGTAAAGTCCTTTAATGTTCAAAAATAATAACATAAAATAAAATAAGATATATATGATTTCAAAAAAATGTCATAAAATAAGATATGATTTCTATAAAGATTCATATAAGATAAGGTTTCCCAAGGTATGTTTCTTAAAAATAAAAAACAAAATTAATATATCATGTTATATATGTATATAAATACTTTGGTGGTTATCCTGAATTTCAACCGAGAAAAAAGATTTTCTTTTTTTATGAGAGAAAGAGGAAAAGTACGGAAATAGTGTGTAAGAGTGGGTATAATTAATCTCTTGTTAAAAAATATTATATAAATATTTTATATTTAATTAATGTTTGTTACTATTTTAGTTGTGTGATAACTTTTGCATAATTCCCTCCCTACGGTTAGGGCTTTAAACGGGCCGAATTATTTCGAAATAGCTCGAGCTCGAAATTCGAAATTAGTTCGAATAAATTTACTTCGATTTTAATTTCGAAATTAAGAACTTGATTATAATTTTTAAATGTCTGATTTAGTTTGAAATTAAAAACTTATTTATAAATGAATTTTGTTATATTATATATGCTATGTCAATACTTATACTAGCAGAAGCCAAGCTTTCAAATAGCTCGAGCTCGGCTCGAAATTTCGAATAAGTTTGCTCGAGCTCATTTCGATTTTAATTTCGAAGCTCGAGCTCGGCAAAGCTTGAAATTAAGAACTTAATTATAATTTTTAAATGTCGATTTAGTTTGAAATTAAAAACTTATTTATAAATTAATTTTTATATTATATATTATATGTCAATACTAGAAAGGTAAGAGCTTGATCGAGCCAAGCTCGAATTTCGAAATAGCCTAGCTCGATCGAGCTAAATTAATTTCGAATAAATTTGCTCTCGAAATTTGGCTCGAAATTAAGAACTTGATTATAATTTTAAATGTCGATTTAGTTTGAAATTTTATATATTATATGTCAATTTCAGCGAGCCTTCACTCGAATAATCAAAATTAGAACTTAATTATAATTTTTAAATGTCGATTTAGTTTGAAATTAAAAACTTATTTATAAATTAATTTTTTTATATTATATATTATATGTCAATACTAAATATTAAATATTTTATTTATATATTATAATATTTATTAATTTTTACTAATTTTATTAAATTTTATTAATTTTTTTTAATAATATTTATATTATATATTAATATATTATTATTAAATTTCGAAATTTTCGAGTTGAACCGATTCGATTTCGAAATTAATTTTAGCTTCGAATTAAACTCAAAATTTGAAATTTTGAAATTCGAGTTGAGTTCTTCGAAGCTTTATCGAATCGATCTCACCGCCACGAACAGCTTGATCGTTTGACAGCCCTACCTACGGTGGTACACTTCCATCAGCGACCCGCAACGAGTGGTGTTCTGGCATGATAGTTAACCATCTTGAAACTTTGATCCACTGACAATATAATCCCTCAAAGGACATGTCAATCTTGTCAAGATTGGACCCACAATCTTTTACGCACGTGGCATAGCAGCATTGTTTGACAATTATTCTCTGCTCATCTAGTTGCTTTCCCATTATTCGTGTTTCTGTTCCCCTTTTTTAATTATGAATCACTTTTATCTTAATTAACGGTTCATGTTTTTAGCATAGATTTCGCCAATCCAACTCATTGCTGACCCTGACATGGGATGAAGATGATATTATCTTTATTTCCTGTTATGTTTTTTTAAATTTCTTTTGTTTGGAGGGGTGAATAAATTATATTTATTTAATAATTTAAGGGTTAATTACATCAGACTAAACCAGAAATCAATAAAGGAATATAATAATCAAATAAACTCCACTTTCCCAGCTTAGCTTAGCTGGTGTTGACTTAAGTCCTCTCTTGATATGCTGCATGTGGTCCTCAAAAGCCTCGTTGCCTCCTTCAGTCCGTGTGGGTATGTCGCTGATGAATTTGAGACTCCTCTTTACCAAGTTTTGCGCCGCCACTAGTTTGGACTATTGGATTATTATGAATAATTTTTAAGAAAACGCGTTATTTATCTTGAAAACACCATAAAGTTCATTCTCTCCAAATAGACCAGGTGATTGGCATCATAGTGAAGTTCCATCTAGGGCTATGAACGGGCCGAGCTTGATCGGGCTGGGCCTAGCTTAAGCTCGACTTGGAATTGCCTAGCTTGAGCTCAGCTCGAGCTCAAAATTAGCTTAAATAAATTTGCTTAAGCTCGGTTCGATTTAACTCGAAATAAAATAGTTATCTATATATATTAATATATTAATATTAAATTTGAGTTTTCGAGTCAAGCTCGATTAAGCTTGATTCAGCTCGAGATTAATTTTAAGCTCAAAGTTGAAGCTTAAGCTCGGCTTAAAAGCTCGAAACTCTGAGCCAAGCTCAAGCTTTTACCGAGCTGATCTTGAATTGTTCATGAACAACTTGATCATTTGACAACCCTAGTTCCATCCCCTCTACAGGGTTTTGTCCACCGTTAGGGGGGGTCCCGATCACCGCATATTTGTTGAAAGTTAGATGGCTCTGTTTCGACCCCAAAGATTTTGCAAAAGTGTCGCCATATGTTTCTTACATATGGACATGATATAACCGTGTGGGTCACCGTTTCATCTTCAGTTTCACACAAGTAACATTTTGTGTATTCCCCTTGCCACTTTCTCTTGTGGAGGTTGTCTAACATGAGGATTCTATCCTTCTTTGCCAACCATGCAAAAAGCTTTATTTTGAGAGAGCAAGGTTGTTTCCAAAAGATTTTGCGTAGGTCACTTTTAATTCCACTATCAACCTAGAAGGTGTAGAGAGATTTGACTGTGAAGTTTTGTTTGCCGTTAATTTCCATTCCTTGACATCCGGTGAGTGTGCATCATTTCTACTTTCTAGGAGAGCCCGTGTCAGGTTAGTCAAACCTTCTACTTCTTTCTCAGTTATAAGTCATGGTTTGAGTAGCGGTTTGCCACTCTGGAGCATTGCTCTAGCTTTCTTGATGTTAATGTGTAACACCCATCTCCAAATAGGGGACAAGTGTCACACCAGCCAGGTCACAGGATGAACTCTGGGCCTAAGGCCGTATAACCTGATAAATTAATCATAACAAACACTAATATCATAGATAACATAGTGTTAGAATACAACAACCGTACAAACCATAATGTTATACAGTTCAAATATAGCATAAGAGTTCACAATTCTTCTAAAATTCAAATACAAAACCCCAAATAAAACATAAAAACTGGACGGTCAGAGGCAACTAAGGGTGGACAGGACTCTCTCCTCGACTTTAGATATGTTTGAGTACCTGTCTACTTCTTGCAAAAATACATATAATAGACGGGTGAGCTACACGAGCTCAGTGAGGTATGAACAATACTGTCATGTAATGTCTATACCTGTATGTCAATAATATAACATAGTATAAAAAGAATAACTGTACAAATGTAAGGAATATGAACATAAAAACTTATCACATGAAAAGACTTGTTCAATGCATTCTTTTATTCATCTGTACCGGAAATGATTCGAAGACTGTCCTGAGAGAACTCGTCGCACCATAGCCTCTACGGTCATAACTCATCACATTCCAGAAGGTGGACCAGCATAGGATCATTTATAATCACAATGATATCAATGCAACCTACACCCCTATTTCGATACTGCGGAACCAGAGTGTAAGTAGGTAGAACTCATCACTTTCTGAGCCCACTGGTCAGAACTCATCACATACTAACGGGCTATCATGTATATATGTATACTAGGCACCCTATGGATAAGGAAAGAGGGTTTTCATTTCTTGAAAACAGGAGGTTTATAAAACATATAGTTTGGACGGAGAAAAATAGAGTTTAAAGTCACCCCTCCCTAACCTAGTACCGTACTATCTGGCCCTAGCACGGGGCCACCTATGGTGCAAGCAAGCATGTGAGTATGATATTGTTCATTGATACCTCTTTCAAATACTCATATATCATTTCAGAAACTCATGATTTTTTCCTTAGCATGCAATTTTCAAGGTATACTTCATATATGGAAGTTTTAACTATAAATACATGCTTTTATAAAATCCATGGCATTTTCATGAGTTTAAATAACAAGGAAAGCATGCCATTCCTTTCAAAATATATCTTTATTAAACTTAGTAAAATACGAATAATGTACAGTTATGTTCCCTCACATGAGTCTAGTAGGCACTAAGGTTGGCTCAGCCCTTCGGCAGCTGCGACCTTGCCCTTGCCATTTACTTTACCTTTTCCTAATATTCGAAATAGGGATCATTAAATACTATGATCATATTTCATAGCTTTAGTTCTATCGTTAATTAAGAATATGATAAAAATACGATGAACTACAACATGCTCGTATTTCTCCATACTCTTAGTTATTCTTTACACATGCCTAATCATCACCTTCATAACTTGTTATCTAGCATATTAAGCATGGGAGAAATAACTAATTAAAATATGATGGTAGGTAAACTAGAGATTAATCGAACATTAACTCCTATACTTTTCCATGAAAATTCGGTAGCACCTCCTATATTTTAAGGGCCCCGAAATCATACAAATATTCCACATTTAAAAGCTAATTTCATTCATACAAGGAGGTTAAACCTTTGTCTAGGCATACAAATATATATCCACTCTAATCTCCTGCTTAAACCCCCATTAACAGGCCCATAATCTTATCATTAATCCATCCAATTTCATGCCCTAAACCATGCAATTAATTTAGGGTTTCCCCAATTTCAAGCACGTAAGAATTTACTTGGACTCTAGATGCTCCACTCAAATGGAAGGTTCCTCGCCGGATCTCACCGAAACATGAGAAGATGCTGCTCGCCGGAGGAGGGGCTGGCTAGACAGGGATAGGGCGGCGCTGGAGCTGGGGGTCGAACAAGGAGGAGGGTTGCACCGGCAGGCGCAGCTTGGCGCGGTGGCACATGGCGAGGAGAAGCCGGGGCGAAGGCCTCGCGTGGCTGGAGACGGTCGGCGACGACCGCGCGGGACCGACATACGGCTAGCGTTGGAGCTTAGGTGGCGCCCGCAGCTGGCTGGGCCGGCGGGCGCAATTTGTCGGTCGACAGTGAGAGAAGAAGAGAAAGGGAGGATGAGAAGAGAAAGAAGAAAGGGGAGGGGGACAGAGAGAGAGTGATGAAATAATTCATTCTCAATCTCTTCTCATACATATAATAACATATTATATTAAAATATTTATATTTGTTTATAATATTTAAATCTAATTGTTTAAATTATCTTTTTAAAAAGAATCTAATTAATTTATATGGTTAAAGACACTTTTCGTCCCTCAAAAGGGTACAATTCTTCACTTTCATCCCAGTATTTTCATTTTGTTTAATACAATCACTGTATTTTGCATTTTTGGTCAAATATAGTCCATAGTGTTGATGTGGCGCTTATGTGGTAGCCAAGTGGCATATGAATGAAATACATATATATATTTTGATTTTATTAATTAATAATGGATGTATTTCGCTTAATTGCATGACTCATGTCCATATACGCTGATAGGAATGGCACTTTGTTGCTGACATGACAAAATTTAAAAATTTAAATTTTATTTAAAATTTAAAATTTAAGATTTAAAATAACAACATTGTTAATTTATCAAACCACCTAATTAAATTCATTACTCAAATCCCGCGCCCTAATCCCCTATTTCAAAACCCTAACCCTTCTCTTCTCCCTGTCATCCACTAGCAGCAACCAAGCGCCACTGTAACACCCTAATCCTTTCCAGGACACAGGTGTCACACCAGCCAGGTTAGGGAGTGAACCCCGGCCTAAGGCTGTATAAAAACATAATTAACTCATAATCAAACTAACATTAAGGAAATATAAATTCGAGTACAACATTATTACAACCCAACATGTTTTAAAACCTCGCACAAGTCTAGATGGGAGTTAACAGGCTCCCCAAATAAAACATCATGAAATCAATAAAAGACGCGGGCCAGGTGGTCAGAGCCAGACTAAGGGAATCCGAACCTAACTTCACTCTAAGCAGGGCCATAACCCTGCTTACTACCTGCAAAAGAGAATATCAACAGGGTGAGCTACAGAAGCTCAGTGAGGTACTAACACCACTGTCAGGAATAACAAACCTGTGCACTTTCAATTTGAGATAATAAAAATATCGAAGGGCGAAATACCAAAACCGAATAACATTTAAAACATGTGAAGCAACATGCTGATCATGATAAAAATCATGGTATTATTCACTGAAATCATATGATATGCACTTATGCATTTCTTTAATCTTTTATCATCATCGAGCGGAGATGAATTCCACACAGGTCAAGGTCCTCCCAGGTTGGACCGTATCAACAACCATGGGGTGACAAGCTATGGAAACAACTCCTCGTCCTGGACATAGATCAATTCCACACAAGTCAAGGTCCTCCCAGGTTGGACCGTATCAACAACCATGGGGTGACAAGCTATGGAATTGATTTCTCATTATCTATCATATTAGTGTCATCTACACCTCTACTTTCATACAGCGGTACCAGAGTGGAATGAACCAATCAATCAGTATCTCTCCGGTCGGATCAACTCATCGGCCGTGAGCTATACGAGTATATACGTATACTAGGCACTCGAAGAGTACGGAAAGGGGGTTTTGTTTTCTTGAAATCAGAGGAATTTGAAAACAGATAGTTGGATAGTTAAAGAAAATCAGAGTTATGTAACCACCCCTTCCCTACCTAGTACCGTACTCTCTGGCTCTATCGTAGAGCCACGTCTGGCACAAGCATGTATTCAAGTAAGATGCAACGCACTAATATGTCTATCATGGCAATATATGAAAATGTGCAATATTCCCACATGCTTTTCATGAACATGATCTCAAACTTCGAATAAATCGGTAATCATGCTTGAAAACTGAAAAGCATTTCATAAAATCATAACGATTTCATAGCATGAAATCCCAAAGATCAATACGACCAAAACACAAATCAAATGAAGAGATTTACAGTTGTGTTCCCTCACCTTAGTATAGTAGATCCCTAGGATTGGTCGGGCTCTTCGGCAGCAGTGACTTGACCCTTGCCCTTTCCTTGTCCTAGAGAACAAAATACGGATATTCAGGAATACGAATCCGTATTCTTAACTTGTATTCTTATTTAAGCTCAAAAGAATACGATAGGTTCTATCAACTACATTTAAAGTATAATTCCTCTTAGTACGACTTCATATTTCTAAAGAATGAAGAATACGGAATGGTTCAATTAAAGAATTAGCATAGTCCACTTGGACCCTTCATAACTTTCGATCCGGAAGCCCGATTGAGTCAATCAAGTATTCGTTATGAAGGTATCTCGATGACCTTTCTAGCGATCTAAATTACTCCCCGATCGGGGAAGCATCGCGGGCTGAATTTTTCCCGAAAATGGACAGCCCGACATTAGTTCAAATGAAATTTCGGCAGAGTTTCCCCTATTTCTAGGGCTCCGAAATTAATACAACCATTCACCACATTGATTCTAATGAACACATAATATACATGGCATCTCAGACAACCTGCAACAGACCAAATAATCCTTTAATTCCTATAGATTTTTCATATTTTAGCCATCTAACCCATTCATGTACTCCATTAACCTCTAAATGTCTTTCATGCAAGGTTCTGGCCCTCACTTCAGAGCCTTTTCCTCAAATTACTAACTCATTCCATTCAAGGTTAAAGGAGAAGCTCACAAGGGTTTTGAAGCTCGAACTTGGGGTCTCCTCGCCGGATCTGCACAGAGGAGGTGGTGGTCGAAGTGATGCTGGCCGGTGATGGTACTGCCGGTGCTCAGGAGCTTGCTGGAGCTGGCTCAGTCCGTGAGGAGGAGCTTCACGCCTGTCACTGGCCGAGCTGGCGTGGGTGAAGCTCGCCAGAGCGGAGGGCTTCGGCCGGCTTGGCCGGATGGAGGTCAGTCGCCGGCTGAGCTACCCTTGTTGTGGGCCGATCAAGGCCAGAGAAGGAGGAGGAGAGAGTCGTGAGGGAGAGGGGGATGAGAGTTTTCTCTCACTCTCTCTCCTCCCTCTCTTATAAACAACAAAGCCACTTTCAAAAAAAAGTAAAACCATATAATATTATTTAATTAATTTATTATTTCTTTTTCTTTTCTTTTTACTGTTCACTCACGGGGGAACTAATATTTCTCCTACCAGATCCGCATTCCGCGGACCGAGACACTCCATTATTAATTAACATTTATAATTTTATTAGATTATTATTTTATTACTTTATTTCTTCTTTACATCCCATCAGTGGCCAAGGAGCCTAATGTAGCTTCACGGGTCGCACTACGCATCCGACCGAGATCCCGGTCTTTCGGCTTTTGACCCTCCAATCCTACTTTATCGGGACTCGTATTTTTGTCCCGTATTCCCGACCAATTAATTGAGATTAATTAACTGTAATTAATCTCTCTAGTCTATCTCCTTCTATTCTATGTCCAATTTGGCCTGGCCCAAATACGGCCTTCTCGGCCGAAATGGTTGCGAGTTCGGTCTTTAGTTCCATAATTTCCTGATTTTCCTTAATTTGGTTTGTTAAAGTAATTAATCTAGTTTACGTGTTAATTAATCCCATGATTTTCTCCAGAAAATAATTTATTAAATCATGAAAATTTTCAGGGCGTTACATTTCTCCCACCCTTATAAAATTTCGTCCCGAAATTTCCATACATAGCTCCACTAAAACAGATGAGGGTATTGGGCCCTCATTTGGTCTTCTCGCTCCCAAGTGGCCTCCTCCACTTGGTGATGACTCCATAGTATTTTTACCAGCGGTATACTTTTATTCCTTAGGGTTTGCTCCTTCCTGTCGAGAACCCGTATTGGCCCCTCTACGTATGTCAGATCGGGCGCCAATTCTACGGTCGGTCCCTTCAGTACTTGGTTCGGATCGGAAAGACATTTCCGCAACACCGACACGTGGAAGACATCATGGATCCTCGATAGCTCCTCAGGCAGTGCAAGTCGGTAAGCGACCGGGCCTACTCGGTCCAGAATCTCGTAAGGCCCGATATATCGCGGACTCAGCTTCCCGCGTTTCTGAAATCTCATCACGCCCTTCCAGGGAGACACCTTCAGGTACACTCTGTCTCCAACATCGAACTCCAGGTCTCGTCGGCGGTTATTAGCATAACCCCGTTGTCTGTCCTGAGCTTTCCTCAATCGCTCCTTGATGAGCTTCACCTGCTCTGAAGTCTGTTGCACTAGTTCAGGACCAAGTAGTTGTCTTTCTCCTTCTTCATCCCAGCATAAAGGAGTCCTGCAGCTTCTACCGTATAAGGCCTCGTACGGTAGCATTCCAATACTAGCTTGGTAACTATTATTGTAAGTAAACTCCAATAGTCCCAAGTTATCTTATCAGCTTCCAGGCAATTCCATGACACATGCCCTAAGTAGATCTTCAAGTATTTGTATCATCCTCTCTGACTGTCTTTCTGTCGGAGGATGAAACGCCGTGCTAAAACTCAGCTTCGTCCCTAGGGCCTTGTGTAGACTCTTCCAAAAATGTGAAGCAAACTTCGGATCTCGATCAGATTAGATGGACACTGGCACCCCATGCAATCTCACAATCTGGTCTACGTATAGCCGTGCCAAACGATCCGTCGAGTATGTAGTTTTGATAGGTATGAAGTGGGCGGACTTGGTCAACCTGTCAATAACGACCCAGATCGCATCTTTGCCCTGGCTGGTACGAGGTAGACCAGTCACGAAATCCATCGCGATTCTTTCCCACTTCCATTCGGGAATCTCTAAGGGCACCAACAACCCTGGTGGCTTCTTATGTTCCGCCTTGATCTGTTGACAAACCGAACACTTAGCCACAAAATTAGCAATTTCTTTCTTCATGTTCCTCCAGATGTAGTTTTGCTTGATGTTCCGGTACATCTTCGTACTTCCTGGGTGCATCGCGTAGGATGAACTATGAGCTTCCTCCATGATCAGCAACTTGAGGGCCGCCTCATTGCGTGGCACATAGATCCGTGCACCTACCATAACGGCTCCATCTGAAGATAAAGAATAGTCGCCACGACTCCTCTTCTGGAGCTTCCTAGCTAACTTCATCAATTTGGGGTCCCGTAATTGCGCTTCCTTGATCTCCGCTATCAATGTTGGGCGTATGTGAAAATTTGCTAATAGGGCCCCCAACTCATCTACTGTGAACTGAGCTCCAGTAGATCTCAACTCGTGAAGCTGAATCAGGTTGGTGGTCCCCAACCGTGCCATGCTTTTCCTGCTCAATGCGTCGGCTACGACGTTTGCCTTGCCGGGGTGGTACTCGAAGGTGCAGTCGTAATCCTTCAGCAGCTCGATCCACCGTCTCTGGCGCATGTTCAGCTCCCGTTGACTCATTAGGTACTTTAAGCTTTTGTGGTCGGTGAAGATTTTACAGGCTTCACCATACAAATAGTGTCGCCGTATCTTCAAGGTAAAGACCACAGCCGCTAATTCTAGATCATGAACAGGGTAATTCACCTCGTGGGTTTTGAGTTGTCTAGATGCGTAGGCGATAACTCTACCCTGCTGCATCAAGACGCAACCCAATCCCCGATATGATGCATCACTATAAATCTCATATCCTATTCCTGCAGTGGGTAATGTGAGAATAGGAGCAGATACCAGCCGGTTCTTCAATTCTTGGAAACCCTGCTCACATTCCTCCGTCCACTCGAACTTCGCGTTCTTCCGCAGCAACTTTGTCATTGGCTGAGCAATAGAAGAGAATCCTTTAACGAATCGCCTGTAGTACCTGGGCCAACCCGTGAAACTCCTGATCTCCTTGACGTTAGTTGGGGCTTGCCAGTTGGTTACTGCTTCGATCTTCTCAGGGTCCATGTAGATACCCGCCGCCGAGACAACATGTCCCAAGAATTTCACCTCTCCCAACCAGAAGTCACACTTCTTGAGGTTGGCGTATAGTTGCTGTTCCCTCAATGTTTGCAGCACTATCCTCAAATGGTGCACGTGCTCCTCTACACTCCGAGAGTACACCAATATATCGTCGATGAAGACTACGACGAACTGGTCTAAATAGGGTGCAAATATACTATTCATCATACCCATGAACGCCGCTGGTCCATTCATCAGGCCAAAAGACATCACTAAGAATTCGAAATGTCCGTATCGGCTCCTAATGCGCCTTTGGCACATCCTCTTCCTTCACCAACAGTTGATGATATCCCGACTTCAAGTCGATCTTTGAGAAGACGCACGCTCCTCGTAGTTGATCGAAAAGGTCATCAATGCGAGGTAAGGGGTATTGGTTTCTAATGGTGACCTTATTCAGCTGTCGGTAGTCAACGCACATCCTTAAGGAGCCGTCTTTCTTCTTCACAAATAGTACGGGCGCACCCCAAGGGGAGACACTAGGTCTAATGAACCCCTTTTCTTGTAACTCATCTAATTGAGTCTTCAACTCCTCCAGTTCCACTGGGGCCATCCTGTAAGGCGCTTTAGAGATTGGAGTTGTTCCTGGATATAACTCAATTGAAAATTTGACACCTCTATAAGGGGGTAGCCCAGGTAATTCTTCAGGGAATACGTCAGGGTATTCACACGCGACCGGTATTTCATGTATGCTTTTCTTGGGGGCTTCAGCTTCCTCCAGATTCGCCATGTAGGCTTCCTCTGTCTCAGCTCGCCTTCCGTAGAAATAAATCTCCTCCTCTCCAGGTGGTTGGAAGCATACCGTCTTCGAATGACACTCGACGATAGCGTGATGAATACATAACCAATCCATACCTAAAATAGCGTCAAAGTCTGTAATCCTTATAGGGATCAAATCAGCTGACAACAGATGACCATCAACCCTCAGATCACATCCCTCATACACTATTTTTACAATCATAGAACTCCCAATAGGGGAGGATACCAACATAGGTACAGCTAATTGTGTAGCATATATGTGTGTAGGCAGAGTAAAAGCAGTCGCTATGTATGAGTGAGAGGAGCCAGGATCAATCAACACACATGCATCGACGCCAAAGATTTGCATCATACCTGAGATGACGTCGGGGGTGTTCACAGCCTCCTGCTGTGTCATAGCAAATGCCTGAGCCATCAATTGGGGCTGAGCTCCCCGGCCTCCATGGCCTCCTCGAGATCCTCCCTTGGATGATCCTCCTCGATGACCTCCTGAACTGCCCACCATAGTGGCTCCCTGAGCTGGGGGGGTGTACTGGCCAACCGGTGTAGCGGCCTGTGGGGCGACACCACTCTCCTGGGTCAGTAAAGGGCATTGGCTTCTGTAGTGCCCTGGCTGGTGACAATAAAAGCATGTGACAGTAGTAGGAGCAGTCGTAGTGGCAAACCGACACACACCAGAATGATACTTCTGGCAAATATTACACCTGGTCCTTCCCTGTGAGGCACCCTGCCCTCCTGAGGTCGAGCCACCACTGCTGCTGGAGTTACCCTTCTTGGTAGGTCTATAACTGCCACTTGCCTGAGAATCGTGCATGCTTCTCTTCTTTGACTTCTCTATGCGTCGCTTCTGTTGATCCATGCTCGATTCAACTCTGAGCGACTCCTCCACTAGCTCCGTGAAGTCTGAGAATCCTGACAACGTGACGATGTTCCGAATCTCGTCACGTAACCCTCGCTCAAACCTGCGACACTTCTGATGTTCATTATCGGTGTAGTCAGGTGCATATCTCCCAAGGTCTGTAAATTTGGCCTCATAATCGGCCACAGAAAGACTGCCTTGGATCAGACGAAGAAACTCCTCGTGCTTCACGTCACGGTAGATCTGGGGCATAAATTTTCTGTCAAACGTCGTCCTGAATTCAGTCCAAGTAAACACTGTTTGGTTTGGGCGGCGTCGCTTGTACGTGAGCTACCACTGTAGAGCCCTTTCGGCTAACAACAAGGTGACGGTCGCCACCTTTTCTTCCTCCGGGCACATAAGAGCCTCAAAGATAAGTTCCAGTAGGGTGATCCAATTTTCTGCTTCAGTAGGGTCTGTAGTACCCATGAATTGTGTGATCCCCATTTGTCGGGCTTTGGCCACATGATCGTGCTTCTTTGGCCTAGGTTGCTGATATCCTGGGAACGCCGCAAATGATTGTGTCATTTGGTCGTACATCTGCTGCATTCCAGGGTTCTGAGCTGGCCCTGCTGGTGCTCCCGGTTGGTTATCTGGTCCAGGCTGTGCTCCTGGATAGTAACCTGAGCCATACTGTGTTCCTGGGTTGAACCCCGGTCCATATGGCATTCCCGGTTGGAATCCGGGCCCGTAGTACATTCCCGGCTGGAATCCGGGTCCATAAGGCATTCCCGGTTGAAATCCGGGTCCATACGGTACTCCTGGCTGAAATCCGGGTCCATAGGCTGCTCCCGGCTGAAATCCGGGTCAATAGGCTGCTCCCGGCTAAAATCCGGGTGTATAGTACATTCCCGGATAAAATCCGGGTCCTTGATGCATCCCTTGTTGAGGATCGGGTGCATGAAAAGAGTGAGACCCTTCTGCCTGGTCTCCTGCCAGTTCTGGAACCTCCTCGGGTTCCGGGACATCCTCAAATTCAGGGACCTCCTGCGTTCCGAGGTCCATAAGTAAGTCGGGTTCCTCCCGTGGCACACGGGGTGGCCTTCCGACTCTCTTAGGTGCCATTCTGAAAAAGAGAGTGTGTCAGTAGTATTCTCTAACTCTCTAAAAGCAAATATTAAACTTTATTCTACTGACACAACACTCCCACCCTAAGGCTCTGACCATGACTAGGTTACCTAGGATTAACCGGCTCTGATACCACTAAATGTAACACCCTAATCCTTTCCAGGACCCAGGTGTCACACCAGCCAGGTTAGGGAGTGAACCCCGGCCTAAGGCTGTATAAAAACATAATTAACTCATAATCAAACTAACATTAAGAAAATATAAATTCGAGTATAACATTATTACAACCCAACATGTTTTAAAACCTCGCACAAGTCTAGATGGGAGTTAACAGGCTCCCCAAATAAAACATCATGAAATCAATAAAAGACGCGGGCCAAAGTGGTCGAGCTGCACTAAGGGAATCCGAACCTAACTTCACTCTAAGCAGGGCCATAACCCTGCTTACTACCTGCAAAAGAGAATATCAACAGGGTGAGCTACAGAAGCTCAGTGAGGTACTAACACCACTGTCAGGAATAACAAACTTGTGCACTTTCAATTTGAGATAATAAAAATATCGAAGGGTTAAATACCAAAACCGAATAACATTTAAAACATGTGAAGCAGCATGCTGATCATGATAAAAATCATGGTATTATTCACTGAAATCATATGATATGCACTTATGCATTTCTTTAATCTTTTATCATCATCAGAACGGGAGATGAATTCCACACAGGTCAAGGTCCTCCAAGGTTGGACCGTATCAACAACCATGGGGTGACAAGCTATGGAAACAACTCCTCGTCCTGGACATAGATCAATTCTACACAAGTCAAGGTCCTCCCAGGTTGGACCGTATCAACAACCATGGGGTGACAAGCTATGGAATTGATTTCTCATTATCTATCATATTAGTGTCATCTACACCTCTACTTTCATACAGCGGTACTAGAGTGGAATGAACCAATCAATCAGTATCTCTCCGGTCGGATCAACTCATCGGCCGTGAGCTATACGAGTATATACGTATACTAGGCACTCGAAGAGTATGGAAAGGGGGTTTTGTTTTCTTGAAATCAGAGGAATTTGAAAACAGATAGTTGGATAGTTAAAGAAAATCAGAGTTATGTAACCACCCCTTCCTTACCTAGTACCGTACTCTCTGGCTCTATCGTAGAGCCACGTCTGGTACAAGCATGTATTCAAGTAAGATGCAACGCACTAATATGTCTATCATGGCAATATATGAAAATGTGCAATATTCCCACATGCTTTTCATGAACATGATCTCAATCTTCGAATAAATCGGTAATCATGCTTGAAAACTGAAAAGCATTTCATCAAATCATAACGTTTTCATAGCATGAAATCCCAAAGATCAATACGACCAAAACACAAATCAAATGAAGAGATTTACAGTTGTGTTCCCTCACCTTAGTATAGTAGATCCCTAGGATTGGTCGGGCTCTTCGGCAGCAGTGACTTGACCCTTGCCCTTTCCTTGTCCTAGAGAACAAAATACGGATATTCAGGAATACGAATCCGTATTCTTAACTTGTATTCTTATTTAAGCTCAAAAGAATACGATAGGTTCTATCAACTACATTTAAAGTATAATTCCTCTTAGTACGACTTCGTATTTCTAAAGAATGAAGAATACGGAATGGTTCAATTAAAGATTTAGCATAGTCCGCTTGGACCCTTCATAACTTTCGATCCGGAAGCCCGATCGAGTCAATCAAGTATTCGTTATGAAGGTCTCTCGATGACCTTTCTAGCGATCTAAATTACTCCCCGATCGGGGAAGCATCGCGGGCTGAATTTATCCCGGAAAGGGACAGCCCGGCATTAGTTCAAATAAAATTTCGGCAGAGTTTCCCCTATTTCTAGGGCTCCGAAATTAATACAACCATTCACCACATTGATTCTAATGAACACATAATATACATGGCATCTCAGACAACCTGCAACAGACCAAATAATCCTTTAATTCCTACAGATTTTTCATATTTTAGCCATCTAACCCATTCACAGCTCCATTAACCTCTAAATGTCTTTCATGCAAGGTTCTGGCCCTCACTTCAGAGCCTTTTCCTCAAATTACTAACTCATTCCATTCAAGGTTAAAGGAGAAGCTCACAAGGGTTTTGAAGCTCGAACTTGGGGTCTCCTCGCCGGATCTGCACAGAGGAGGTGGTGGTCGAAGTGATGCTGGCCGGTGATGGTGCTGCCGGTGCTCAGGAGCTCGCCGGAGCTGGCTCCGTCCGTGAGGAGGAGCTCGCGCGCGGCTGCCTGTCCGCTGGCCGGAGCTGCGCGCGTGGGTGAAGCTCGCGCGCGCGCGGTGGAGGGCTCGGCCGGCTCGCCGGATGGGGGCTGTGCGCTGGTCGCCGGCGCGAGCTACCCTTGTTGGTGGCGGCCGATCGCGCTCGTAGAGAAGGAGGAGGAGAGAGTCGTGAGGGAGAGGGGGATGAGAGTTTTCTCTCCCTCTCTCTCCTCCCTCTCTTATAAACAACAAAGCCACTTTCAAAAAAAGTAAAACCATATAATATTATTTAATTAATTTATTATTTCTTTTTCTTTTCTTTTTACTGTTCACTCACGGGGGAACTAATATTTCTCCGACCAGATCCGCATTCCGCGGACCGAGACACTCCATTATTAATTAACATTTATAATTTTATTAGATTATTATTTTATTACTTTATTTCTTCTTTACATCCCATCAGTGGTCACGGACCCTACTGTAGCTTCACGGGTTACACTACTCATCCGACCGAGATCCCAGTCTTTCGGCTTTTGACCCACCAATCCTACTTTATCGGGACTCGTATTTTTGTCCCGTATTCCCGACCAATTAATTGAGATTAATTAACTGTAATTAATCTCTCTAGTCTATCTCCTTCTATTCCATGTCCAATTTGGCCTGGCCAAAATACGGCCTTCTCGGCCATAATGGTAAATTGGTTTGTTAAAGTAATTAATCTAGTTTTGTTAATTAATCCCATGATTTTCCTTTATTAAAAGACAATGCTTCCATTGGTCTGCCGAATCAAATAGATCATGCTTCCATTGGTATCTCACCTCCCAGTATCTCACCGTCCACTCCCCCTCATCTTCCTCGTTGACGAGCACATCCTTATCCTCCTCTTCTCATCGGTTCCTGTCGTAGCTCCTCACGCAGCACCCTTCCGCATGGCTTGCGAAGCCAAAACGATCCTACTCCGTCTACCATGCCCGGCCCTTGACACCCACCGCCTAGCCCTCTGTCGCCGCTAGCGCCTTTTACACCACGACCCGCAACCTCTCCGTCTCCTTCCAAGGCGAGTTGCTCTTCTACCAGACCTCCAAAACCAGATAAAGATCGCTATTGATAAGCCAAATGAGTTTGATCATGAGGAGGTTACTGTCCGGGTACTCATCAGAGAGTGGGATCCTCGGTGCGGTCGGCCACGGCAAGAAGAAGAAGGATTAGGATTAGGGTTTGGTTCATAGATCTTAGAACATGAAGAATTTAATTATATTGTTTATATTATTTGGTTGTAATGAATTCAATTAGATTGTTTCGTTTGGTTGTTTATATTGTAATGAATTAATTAGTTTGTTTGGTTTGGTTAAGGTTTGCTTAAGGATTGGTTAATGAATTTAATTAGGTTGTTTATATTGTTTATTTTTTTATAAAAAATATTTGCCATGTTAGCATAATTTCAATTTTAAATTTAAAATTTTTTAATTTTTTTGCCATGTCAACGCTCCAGTTGGCATTCCACATAAGCATATACGATCACTTGTTATGCCACATCAACAAAATACATCCACTTGTAAAAGGAAAATATAAAAAAAAACCCTTATATTTCATTCGTATGCCACTTGGCTGCCACATAAGCGCCACGTCAGCATCTGGGGCTGTATTTGACCAAAAATACAAAATACATGGACTGTATTGAACAAATGAAAATACAGAGATAAAAGTAAACAATTGTACCCTTTTTAGGGACGAAAAGTGTCTTTAACCCTAATTTATATTATCTTCTTAAATATCTTCCACTAAAACCAAACAACTTTACTGATATATCTTTTTACTGTGTAATCACACGTGGGTGGTGAATCAACTAATTGACTCGTCCCCTCTCCCTACCCAGTTCCAAAAATTCTGGGTCAGCGACCTCAGTGTCACAGATACACTGTAACATCACGGGGCATGTCTCCATACCAGACCAGATCCGATATTAACCCGTCCAGATCTATTTTACAGGGACTCTAACTTTTGTCTAGTATCTCCAACTTAATTAATCTGGATTAATTAACACTTAAATAAATTTTCTAATTAATTAACCAGGATTATCCTATCCATCCACCTCCAAGTATTCAAAGTAAAAGTGACCTGGCCTAATATGGCATTCTTTGGGCCCAGTAGATACGAGGCATGATTTAGGTCCATTAATTCCCGATTTTCCTTTAATTGAGGTTAGAATAATTAATTTTTTTATGTGCTAATTAACCTCATTTAATATTAAAAAATTATCTGATTATTTATTTAGAAAATTCAAGGGTGTTACATAATGTAACTCTTAAGGATTAAGGTTGGAACCCTGGAACTAAGATTTCTAGAGAGGATCCATCCCAACAGTTGTCCTTCCAGAGTTTCATCACTGAGTGACCGGCTCTTGGTTTTATAGTGATGTTTGTGAGGGCGACCGACTTTTCATGACATATACATTTCTAGAAGTGGGATGCGCATCTAGAAGCTAGTTTATAGTCATCAATGGAGCTTTGTCAGGAGTATATTGCTTGAATGGTTTTGAAGCATATGCTGGCGCGTCCCGTGAGTATTCTCCACCACTATTTTTCTAAGAGAGCTCCATTAAAATCTCATAGGTTTTGAATACTCCATCCTCCATTCTCCTTGGGGTGGCACAATTTGTCCCAATTGACTAGATAGTAGCTACGATGCTCTTTATCCACCCCTCCATAAGAATTCCTTTCTTATTGAGTTGATCTTGTTTATGACCCATCCTGGGAGGTGGTATATCGACATCCAGTGGATGGATATAGTAGATAAGATGGAGTTCAAAAGGGTGAGTCTCCCTCCTAGTGACAGGAACTTTCCTTTCTGTGATGCCAACTTTTCCCTAATCTTGTTCATTAGTGTTAGCCAGTGCTTTTTTTCGTCGCCCCACTGAGATGAGTACCTTCAGATATTTGATTAAAAAAGACACCTAGAATAGTTTAGGAGTTGTGCTAGGTCGTGGGAGGAATGGTCCATAGTCCTTAACGAGATGATGAGATTTTTGTTATAGTTGATGCGTAACCCAGAGAGGCCCTCTAAAATGTAGAAGATCAACTTTAAAGTACATAGTTCTTCAAGTCCTCCTGTGCAGAAAACCAGAAGTTTGTTTGCATATTGTAGTGTTGACATTGAGTCTTCTCTATTTGTTCTAATCAATGAATGTTCACTCTAACCGCCTTTGTGAGCATGGTGGAGAGGACATCTGCAGAGAGAACAACCAATAAAGGGGATAGCGGGTCTCCTTGCCTTAAGCCTCTCTTACTTCTCATGTATCTTGCTAGTGACCCATTAATAAGGAAGCTTGCCTTTGAGAACTTAAGTAGTATTTTGATCAATGTGATCCATCTAGGGCCAAAGCCTCTTGCTTGGAGACTATCTAGCAAGTAATCCTAGTCTATTGTGTCAAAGGTCTTCTCGAAATTGATCTTAATTATGAACCTATAACTATTTTCCCCCTTCATTTTATTGATTAATTCCTTTGAGGCCACGATACTGTCATGGATTATTAGTCCTTGGATAAAAGCTATTTGGGATTCAGGTTGTTGGGGCGCTTGTATTTGGAATAATTAGGAGGATATGGGTCTAGTTTAGTCATTCTATATTGGTTGTCCCGTGGAAAACGACCTCAAAGAGTTTGAGAGGATTTTATTCTAGATGAGGTTCCAACCTTTGTGATAGAAGGTCATCAGAAATACATTGTGACCCAGAACCTTATCTGCGCCTAATTCTAGAATTTCTTTTCTGATCTCTTCTTCCCTGAATGGGCCATCAAGGTGATCAAAATTTACACATTTTTGTAAAGGAACAATCTTTCCCATGAGGTATTGTACCTCATGTTCAGTTATTTTCTAAAGAGATTGTTATAATGCTCAGTAATGGCTTTCATTATTTCCTCTTTGGTTGGGAGGGTTGCTCCTTAATGTTGAAGCTGCTTAATTCAATTTATATTTCATTTCTTTGGTTCACCATTGCGTAAAATAACTTCGTGTTTTAAACAGGTGATTCGAGGGCATTGTCGCCATAGTACTGCTTCTTCTAATAATAATTTCTCATATTATCTCCTTTAAGAGGCCTCTCCTTCCTCCTCCCTACCTAAGACAACTCTCCCTTCTCTTTGGATCTTCAGCTCTTTAATCGCTTTATGTAATTATTTCTTCTTTTTTCTTTTTTGGTTTAAAGTCTTCTTCTGCCAAACCCTTAGTTTGTCTTTGGTTACATTCAGTTTTTTAGCCATTATGTATGCACCATCTTCAACTAGTGTTTTTTCATTCAACGCTTCCCCTATCATGTCCCAAAAGCTTTATTCCTTTACCCATTCTTTATTGAATCGAAAGGGGGTTGGTTGGGGGTTGTGAATCCTATATTCTAGGCAGATCGATGTGTGATCCGATCACATTCGAGGGAGGGTCAAGATTCTGGGGAATTCAAGGGTCCATTCCATTGATAGAAGGAACCTGTCTTGCTGAGCAAAGGTCGGTGAGCTCCATCCATTTGTGCATGTGAATATGAACATAACTCATTATAGCCACAACTGAAAGAGGGAAACAACAGAATACAAAACTAAATTTTCAAAGACATGGAGTCACTAGAATAATACTAGAGACCCTAAAAAAGTATTGCTAGCCAAGTTTTCGACAAGGTGTTAGGATCTTCTCCAGACTTGGTTTGAGAAACCAGATGTGAGCCCAAGTTGCAAGCATGGTAGTCATGGAGAGCTTGATAATAGAAACAAGAATTGGTTGAGCTTTTGGGATATGATTATTATGAATAAGTATTGTATTTTAGTTCCAGTAATGGGGCAATACTTGGAGTTAGTGCTCTTTGTGCGCTTGATGATTTTAGTGGAAAGCCACATCATGTTATTAAAATGCTGAAAGGAAATTTACAATATATGAACAGGGGACGATTCCTTCAAAATACAAATTCTATATGAGCATAAGGACTGTATGCAAAATGCCAAAGTTAAAAAGTCTTGTTTGGGAGAAGTTGTTGTGGTCGGTTGCATTAACTCGAAAGATGATCTTGGACTATGATCATTATAATGCTAGATGTACTAAGGCTTCATAATATATTGGTTGAATTGGGGTTGGCAGTATATCTGGGATATATATATAAATGAATAAATAATACATATGTATATATACATGTTATATATGTAATAAAATTCATTATTTGCAATTATATGAATTGCTTTTTCAGTGTCTCTACTTGTACTACTCATGCCCTTAATCGTAGGTTCTTGAAACCACGTTCGGGCTAATTAATAATAGAGACTTGCCTCTATTAGGAATGGAGAACCCACAATATTGAAAATAATTAAATAAAATAATCATTTGTGATTTGTTAAATCGCCCGGTGTCTCTTCACAGATACGATGCTAGGCGGGTATTTTCAATCCCACAATGTGTTCGAATCCTCCACGCTTCGTGTGGTATTAAAATCTCCGCAGATCAGCCATAGACCTTTCTATCTACCTCTGATGGATTTAAGATCCTCTAGCAATTTGCTCTTTTTGTGGTATTACATGAGGCCCTTATAATCATTCTACTATTGTCATTATGGGCTTTGTCCTCTAAAATTATTGAGACTGCAATTTGATCTCTGTGTGTTTTTTTAAAGTTGTATCTAGCGCTGCACCATCCAATACAACATCCCCCTCTTGTTTCTTTAGTTGGGATTGATTCTCATTTATCATACCTATCCCCTTATAGTTCTCCAGGTGCAATTATTGATAGATGTAAGCTTTGTTTTCTGTGGGCAGATTATATCAGCCTTATGCAGCTTGAGGAGGTCCTTGACTAGGTACCTCTTTCTCCTTTTGCCTAGGAATATGATGTTCAACAATATCACTTTCCTAATATAACTACACAACGTCCTGTGTTGTATACTGGAAGGGTGCTTAGATAGACATCTTCCAATATTCTATCTCTCCCTCTCCATCTTGCACATGTGCTAGAGGTAGGAGTTTCTTTGTTCTTCTGAGGATCCTAGGTCGATCCATACTAAGAGAGCGGTTGACAATAGTTCCTTGTCAAACCATTCAGAGAGGGTTTGTGGAATATTAGTAAGGTTTTGTTCAATACCTGACAAGGGCGATGGGTCACGAGCCATAGCCTTTTCTCCTAAGTAATGTAGGGGATAGGGGGGAGGGGGGAAACCTTCCTTCTCTAGGCGTGCACTAAGTGGCTTTCGTGCCCTTTTACTTCTTCTCGTAGCCTCCTAAGGGGGTTCTAGTGTATTCCTGGCTTGGACACAGGCTTCTCTTGTTGTTGCCTCTGTTAGTTTTTTCTGCTCGACACCTTTAGTGCTCCTCTACTCCGTCTGGGGGTACTCTAGATTTGATTCCTTCCCTTGTCTTGTTGGAGATAAGATTCTATAAACTATGTAGAAACCAGAGGGAAAGATTTGAGAGGTATAGCTATACTACATTTGGCATTGGGTAAGCACCACCTTTCAATTCTAGGCTGGGCCCGGTCCGTCTCCATGTGTGAAACCAGGCTTGGGCTCGTTTCTTCTGATCTACTACTTTCTTCTTGGATAATTGTTTCCTTATCTTTGTGCTTAATGGGATTTGATGGCACCTCTACAGCTACCACATCAGCATTAGGTATTATAGCTCGATGGCTTGTCCTTTTGTCCTCATATCTTCCTTCATATGGGGTGTCATACGTGCCATGTTAGCTAACTTCTCATTGTCTTCTACTAGCCTATTGATGTTTGTTGCTTCTTTTGATGTACTTGCCAAGTGGGGTCGTCCATACTCTAGTTCCACATGCCACATGACGTCCAACTCCTTTCACATCCTTGTATAGTAGACTGTCCCTTTCGGGATCCATACTGGCTTTCCCTTTCCTTAACCGCCTCGGTATCAGGCTCATTTGCCATGTCTTTTTTTTTTTGGCTGATTTGTCAGCTTGAATATTAGACATGTGTCCTTCCTTATCCCCATAGAACAGTGTGGAGGGAGAGATAGTGCGCTCCACGTGTCCCATTCTGGTTGGATGTGCTGAACTCGCGATAACAGACGACTTTCGTGCATCCTTTTTTTTGGCATCCCAGGATTTCCCAAAATCTCTCTGCGACACATGGAGCCGTGTCAACGCTGAGACGTGTTGCGTCTGAGGAAGCCTGTTTCCTCAGAAAATAGTTGTCTCTTTCAGTACAGCTCTCCTAGGTTGTTATGACTTATTCCTACTACGCCCTTTCTTTATCCAACGGCTTAGATAAAGCTAGGTGTTTTGATCTCAGTTCATGATCCCTTGGACCAATGGTTCGAAGATCGCACTCCAGTTCGTTGTGGTTGTTTAACTGAGCCTGGATTGACTGGTCAACTAGTCTTCTCTATACATTTTCGAGGTCCATACCTCGCTTGCGCCATTATTGTCGGTGACGATGGTGCTATAGGGACCTCTGGTCTTCTGGTGGGTTATAGCGGTTTCCTCCTGGTCCACGCTTAGGCGATCTAAGGGTATTTCGACCCTTTTCTTCTTTCTTTCTTCTTTGGTTAGGCTACCGCAGGCCAATCCTACCATTTTTTTTGGTCTTTGTCCCCATGGAAACAAGCGTTGTCCCTCCTCTAGATCCACCCAAATTGAGTGCTAGCGACTACCAATGATACACTTGATTGTGCTCGGTAGTCGCCGTCCTCGGCAGACCTACACTACCACTCAAAGATGATTGGTAAACAACGCCCCCTTCCCATCCAATTATACCGGGTCCCCTATGGGTTACAAGATCCTGGCGGCCGTATCTCGACAATTACAGAAGAGTAGCATTCTTCTGCTAATGATCCATCACAGTTCACCTTCCACCTTCTTCGACAAGTAAAGATCTGCAGTGCCGGAGAGAGGGAAACAAACCATGGACCTCGGTATCTTAGTGATGCCCTTTTTCTCGAGCTCTCGGGCAAGCTCTAATGATGGGAAATTGACCATAATCCTCCCATTTTCAACGGGGTGGGTTGACCACGCTCCCGTCGGCCCATGTCTTGTTACAAGTACCATCTACAGGGCCCAATATTCCCCTGTGCCATCAGAGACCTTCACGATGGTGGCAATGATAACTTTCTGAAGATTCTCTTTCTCTGTGATCATACTGGAGATGAGTACCAAGGAAACAAAGTGCAGCTTCTCCTCCGGCAAAGGCTTCTGGTGACAAATTTCTCGACCCTCCCTTTTATTAATCGCATAACTGCCCATACCATAAGCTTCACTGACCTTGGTGCTTTACAATCTATTTTCTGAGCTTGCTCATCCCTAAAACGTCATAATCGAGCTAACTCTGGTGATGTTACCGAGCATCAAGCTTTCTCGTGTTTCGTGAGCTCGCATCGTCAACAGACATCCAATTTCCTTCATTCCGTCGACATATGGCTCAGTTGTAGGCATTTCTCGCAAACCTCTACTAGTCCGCTCGAAGCTTGTCTGATCGGAGGGAATGAGTGTTGCTGATGCAGCTTCCCCTGCGGGGTCCTGGCCTTGTTACATTGTCGATTGGGGGAGAGTTACTTTCGGCGTTTTAAATAGACTATAGTCCAAGGTTCTTGTAACATCCCAAAATTTTCTAAGTAAAATTCAGTGGATTTCTGAAATTTTAACGAGGTTAATTAACTTAAAACAGATTAATTAATATTAATCTTAAGTTAAAGGAAATTAGAATAAAATGGACCGAAATTCATTCTCGCAACTATAGGGCCGAGAGAGGCCTTAATGGGCCAGGCCAGAGTTATATAGAACAGTTGGAGATGGATAGTCGGCCGAGTTAGATTAATTAGACTAGAGATTAATTAAATATTAATTAATCCAGACTAATTAAGTAGCAATATCGGACAAAAATTAGAGTCCCGATACAGTAGATCTGGTCGAGTCAAAAGCCGAGATTCGCGGATTTAGGTCGGGAGAAAATGACGACCAGTGATGCTACAGTCAGCCGTGTCACGGGGGTCGTCTGACCCGGGATTCCCGGATCTGGGTTGGAAGAATTATTGATAATTATTGATAAGATAATATTTTTAAATAGTGATGTGACATAAAGTAGAAGATAATATTAATTATTAATTTTTTTTAAAGAATAAAGTATTATAACACTTTAATTAAGGAAAAGAGTATTCAAATAAAAAATAAATAAATAAATAATAATAAAAAAATTAAAAAGTAAAGCTCTGTCTATTAAAGAATCGTGATATACAAACCGACCAACCTTCCTGAAAAACACACACGAAACCATTGATAAGACACCGAGATCAACACCCCACCCATCTCGATGTCATATCAATGGATTCGTGTCTTGGTTTCGGGAAGGCAGGTCGGTTTGCATATATTTACTCTAAAGACAGAGATGAGAGAAAGAGAGAGGAATCAAATCCCTCTCTCTTTCCCTCTTCACCCGTCCCCTTCGAAGTCCTCGCGAGCCACGGCCCGACACCTTGCGCCCGGCCGACACGCCGCAAAGACTGGCCCATCCGCCACGCGCCGCGCCCACAGCCAAGCCACCGCAAGACGCCACCGCCCCAACTCAGCACCACCGCCGGATCGCCTCACGCCACTGACACCGCCACAGCATGTAGGCACCAAAGACGGGCCGCCCCTTCCTCACGCACGTGCAGGCCCAGATCTGGCCTGATTTTGATAAGTTGAGTAGAGATTAACAAGAGAGGAGTAAATTGGACATGTGTATGTTATAGTGTTGATGGTGGATGAGATATATTATGGTTGGAATGGAATTTATAAGTATGTGTGAATGTTTGTATGAATTTCGGAGCCCTAAAAACAAAGGGAACTCTGTTGAAATTTCGTTAAAAATTCTTGACTTATACTTCATGAGTTAGTATTGTAGTTGATCATGGTTAGAGAACATGTTCGAAGCTTTTGGTAGTTTAGATAATAGATTCTTTTAAATAGGGGCAATCTTGTATTATGATTCTTTTAGAATATGAAGTCATGGTAAGAAGGATCATACTCTAGTTATTCATGCATCTATTATGCTCAAATCAGTTAGAATTAGAACCTCGTAAGATAAGAATTTCGTATTCCTAAGAAGTCCATATTTTTAATTTAAGGGCAAGGAAAAGGCAAGGGCAAGTCCGCCACCGCCGAAGGATCGAGTCAGATCTAAACTCGACCCAGACTCAGATGAGGCGAATCTACCTGTATAGTTCGTATGTTTTACCGTATTTTTATTCGATTCAGATTTCAGTTTTGAAAGCATGAACTATGAGTTTTTATGAAAGTTTCTAGAGTTTGTAAACCCATTTTCATGCTTAGTATTCAGTAACAGAAAAGAGAAACAGTTACAAACACAGTTAGATTACATTCTATTGATGTACATGTATAGACCAGCAGTGGCTCGTGTAGAGCCAGAGAGTATGACACTGAGTTAGGAGAGGGGTGATTTAAATTCTGTTTTAAGTCCGAACTATCTGTTTTAAAAACACTTACATTTTATAAAAACCAAAACACCCTTTCCATCCCTTCGGATGCTTAGTGGACGTATATATTGTTGACCACTTGTATCAGATATACCTGTTGGTTGCTGGCCATACAGTACTGAAGTAGATGTGTAGTAAGAGAATAGTCTTGTGTATTAGATGATGTCGCGTTCCTCGCCTTCTAGAGATAGAGCTCATCTCAGAGAGAGAGAGGGCACAGGTATAGATTACCAAGGGGGAATGTCGATATCAGATCTAATTCACAAGACAGAGAATCAGAAACACAGTTATGCATTTTTAAGAGAATACTTTGATCAATGTTCACTTGCTCAGTATTCAGTACAGTTTTCAGTATTTTAATTCAGTGTTTTCTATTCGTGTTTTTACACGCCAGTTTTCTCTACAGTTTTACTTATTCTACGGGTATAGTTACACCCGACAGTTTGTTCCCGCTCACTGAGCTCAAGTAGCTCAGCCCCACTTCTTGACATTGTTTTCGCAGGACGTTAGACAGGAGTTCTTCTAGCGGGTCGTCTGACCACGAGTAGAGGAGATGTGCTGTAGCTGGCTCTGACTCGATGTCTAGAAACCCTGTTACCTATTTATGAGTGTTGTGAGGCTTATGTTCCAGACAATATTTTAATTGGTGTTGTATTAAACAATATCTTTCGTTTGAGGATTCTGTTATAATAAGTTTGCTTAATTACCTTCCGCATGTTGTTAATTTTCCAGTTAATTAGCAGATTACAGCCTTAGGTTTAGGGTTCATCCCCTAGATCTGGCTGGTGTGACACCTGGGTCCTGAAAAGGATAAGGGTGTTACAGTTCTTCCTTCGAGCCGTCTTGTCGGTCGACATCTGCGTTCCTTCTTCCCTGCCAATCTCTGCCAGGTTATACTCATTAATGCTCTTCTTTTTCCTCTATGTGACTACTTCGACATAGCTTGCGTCCCCCCGTCGTGCTTTTATGGGCGTTTCGGAGGATTTTATGTGTTGTTCAGTCGGTTTTCCTCTCGGCTGGTCCTACTCCTTGTCACTATTTCCTTGTTGACGATGTTCACTGCCGGTTCTCAACGGTTCCACCACCTGCCTCTAGACTCTCGCCATCGCGTCATTCCTACTATTGTACTACCTTGCGTCTGCCATGAGTCTCTCTGTCTCTCGCCGAGAATCTGATGCTTGTTTATTAAATTTTATAAATATCGTTAGATCAATTTAAAATGTTCACGTACATTACCAAAAAAAAAAAATTAAGATTATAAATCCTAAAAAAAATAGAATTAACATATATCCATATCTACACGTGTACTTGTCAAATTATACTCAACTTATTCTTTTCACTTTCAGATTTTCATTAGATGAGGGCCAACAACTTTTATGTGCCAAAATAAATTTTTTAATAAAAAAGATAAAATCCCTTAGAAGCTCATATTTGAATTATATTTGTATAAAAAAATTGACGTATATTTATATGGATTGTCTTTAACACAAAATGTTGTCACCAACCGAACCAAATCAGAACGTTGGCAAACCAGCCACAAACGTGTGGGGATGAGCCTCACTCTGTATGCAAGGCCTCAAAATATGTTTACAAATATTATTAATACGGGACATAATAATCACAAACCTAAATAATAGTACCCAAAACTAAACTCATTACCCAAGTCCACATAATATACACAAGGTTTTATATATACACCCCAAGGGCTTCTACAGACTTGTTCAAAATGTATAGGTGGGTCAGGAGTGGGTCAAAGTTTTTCTTGTCAACACTCCAAACTATTAAAACCTCGTCATCTGAAAAAAAAAAAAAAATACAGGGCTTTACCAATCCAATGATATAAATTTATTCGATGCTTTTATAATTTTTACACTTTACACAATTTATGAGATCTAGATAATCTATAGAGTTTTAATACTCATTCAACTCAATTAATTTATAGGTTTATTTCAATGGATAAGAGAATTTCAGATTTTTCTTTCACCAATTTACAAATTTTCCTATTTCCACAAATTATCAAAATTCGGATTACAAAATTTCACAAATTTCCTACTCTCCAAGATTTATTTATAACTTCTATTCCACTAATCGGTTTTTGGTGAAATAAAATTCATATTCGTAGAAAAGAGAAGAATCTACACATAAAATTTTAAAGAGCTAAATTAGCAAATTAATCATTCAATTCTGCAGAAACTTCAGATTTACAGATTTATGCGAGGTATCAGTTAGATCAGTTGTATCTTTTAATCCAGAAATCAGATTGGATTAAAACAAAATTTAATGGATTCTTAAGAACAAAAAGTATCTGGATAAATTTGTTTTAATGTGATCAGATCATAGGAAATGTTCTAAACGTGTTAAATTTTCTTGTTTCTAGTTCTAGATGTCACTAAGATCATCTAAAATTAATCAAACTTCTAATCTCAAAAAATTGAATGAAACCTAAAAATTCAAGATCCATGCCTATAATAATCCATATATAAAATAAAATAAAATTAAATAGTACATATAAAGCAAACCTGGAATTTGAGGAAGACTCTTAAGTGGCTTTTCCTTTATCAATAAAACCCTACACGCTTAGGATTTTTTTTATTTATAATATTATAATAATAGCCAATTTACATAAACCCAATGGTAAGAATACACAATTATATTAAGGCTCAAAGTGGAGGGTTTAAGAATTTGAGGGTCTTAAATATGTTCAACTAGTTATTTTACTACATATTTACCATACATAACATAATAGGTGTTCAACTAGATATTTAACACAAAATGTTTAACGTGTGCGTGTATATATATATATATATTGAAAAAGAATAGTTATAGATATTTTACTACATATTTACAATACATAACAAGCACACCATTACATCCCTCTATTTGGGTCTAACCTTATAATAGTTTTTATTGCCTACCTTTACCTTTGTTTAAAATTATCAGACTTACACTAACATTTTACAGTTCAAAATTTGTAAAATAAAATCCACAGATTTGATTTACTCTTTTAAATACAATATTATAAGTTATGGTAACGTTTTGTGGTTAAAACTGACAGATTTTGGTTGCAGAATGTTTAATGTATTTCTTCTTATTCCATTGACCATGTGCTTGTGTTCTGATTTTTAATTCTATTTTCAGATTAGACTTTGATGAGCAGTTGGCCAAAGTCGGAGAAAATGTCTGCAAAGGACAATATATACAAAATAACAGATCGATTCTGGCACGTGAAGCTTTCTCATAGTTTTCTTCTTTGAAGCCCAGATATGTCCAATTAATTAAATAGGTGCATGAGGAAAACGTATCAGGATAATTAAGACTAATTAATGCTTTAGTTGTCGGCAGATGAATGATGCATCCCCCCTCCGAATCCGATTTGTGTTATTTTTGTAACTCAGTAGATCCCAACGCCTTGCCAATAAATACGGAAAAAGAAAAAAAATTGGTGTGTACCCAACATGAGTATGAAATTAGTTCTAATACATTTGTTTAAGTTTGAATAAATATTAATTTTGAAAGCTCAAGTTTAGTTTGATTTATCTCAAAATTTAAAATCAGTTTTGAATCAATTTCAACATGATTCTAAATTGTTTTCAAACTTTTATAGAAAAGTATAAATATATTTTTAATAAGGGTTAAAGTCACAATTCATCTATTTACTTTACCCCAATATTCATTTTCATCCATATACTTTGAAAATATCCAATACGGTCCCCTCAGATTTCAGATATTTTGTTCGATACTATCCCCGATCTTTGACATGTCGCCGATTGTGTATCTGAATGAAATATAACCTATTTTTCTAAATTTTTTTATTTACAACTGGCTGAAGTTTACTGGGTGGCATGACACGTGGCCGTTTATGATAATGTGGAGTGTCAGGTGGCGTAGCCGTTGACGTGGACCGACATGTGGCCTGTTGATGTGGCTGCCACATCAACAAAAAATTTTAAATCAGGAATTTAAGTTTTGCTGACATCAATGCTGATGTAATTTTTTTAAATAAATATTTAGAAAATTAATTATTGAATAAATAATCTAATTACATTAATTAGCTATTAAACAAATAATTAACTAAGCCCTAGCCTTAATTAACTAAACCCTAACCCTATCCTCTTCAACTCTACTCCTCCACCCGCCGCCTCCACCCTCCCGACCCCTTCCTCCTTCCACTCCCCCTCCGCTTCGCCCCTCCACCCTTCTCCGTTTGCAAAGCCAATAATGATGGCTCCTCCGGTGACTCCCTCACCTACAACTCCCTGTTCTTCGCCTATGTCTCCTCCGGCGCTATCACTCACGCTCTCGACCTCTTGAGCTCGATGCAATCCGACGGCTATGATTCGAACATTGTTACCCACAACATCATCATCAATGGTATTTGCCGCGTCATCTGATGCGACGAGGCTCTCCACATCTTCAACCGCATCCTCTACCCCAACGTTGTCTCGTAGACAACCATCATCGTCGGATACTCGTGGTGTACAAATCATGAGGCAACACTCTCCCTCTTCCGATAGATGATGATCAACTCCATCTCTCATCCATCTGTCCTGCAAAACCATGATATCCCTCTGTCGTGTTTGAAAACCAGGAGGGCTATCCATGGGTACGATTAAGGCGAGTAAACTTGATCCCAAGGAGTTCTACTCCGCCACGGGTGTGGCTTTGGTTGTTATGTACGCCCACTGCGGGGAAATCACAATCGTCGAACGTGTCTTCCGCAGATGGATCCAACAAGTACTTGTGGGGGATTTCGGTGGATAAGAGTTGTGATTGATTGTTGTTGTCGTTGCTGACTTGGTCGAGCTTTGGCCGGTCAGATCTAGTCGGATGTAGGTCTCGATAAGCTCTCTTGGGGGGATTCCGGTGGATAAGAGTTGTGCCGCCATTAGAGAGAGACATAACTAATTATTTGTTAAATATTAATTATGTTGTATTTTTAATAGTTTAATTAAATCATTTGTTAAATAATTAATAATGTTGTCCTTTTAAAATTTTGCCACGTCAGAAAAATAGGTTGTATTTCATTCGTATGCCACTTGTGCTTCCACGTCAGTATTATGGATAGTATTGAACAAAATACACAAAGTATAATGACCGTATTGAATATTTTTAAAGTACATTGATGAAAATGATCATTGGGGTAAAATACAGGGACGAACAGTAGCTTTAACCCTTTTAAAAAATAAAATTTATACTTCTTAAAGGTTCAATTACTTATATGAAACGAAAAATAATAGAAATATAAAAAATAAATATTATAATTACATCAAATATAATATAATAGAAAACAAAATTCCTAAGAAATATGTTATGGAGAAAGATAATCATGAATTTTAAATGGATACTTGGTATGATCCAAACCACTAAGGAAGAAACTTGGATATTCAGTCATACAATGGAGGGAAATGAATCTCCAATATAACCAAGAACTGGCAAGTCAGGTCAATGAGGTATAAAAGGAGCTCTCCAATACCCTAGTAAGGGGACGAAACCGTTGGAATGAAATTTTTCTTATGAAACCCCTCTCTCACTCTCCCTCTCTTTGTCTTTCTCTCTCTCTCTCTCTTTCTCTAAGTTCTGACTTAACTGTCGGAGAGTCCCCAAAGCAAGAGCACTCGAATTCCCTTTCTCCCACAGTTCTCTACTCTTTTAGAACAAGGTTAGATACATGAAGAATGATTCTAGAAGGGATGGTTCTTGATCTAGGAGGCTAGCGAGAACCGGAAGGAGAAACAATGATCATGGTCAACCTCCCCCTTATAAAGGCAGAAGAATTCCAACCATCTACAACTTACCTTCTTGTTGATTGATGAGTGCATAATTATACATATTTTCATACCATATTTGCATGCACGTTGCTCGTTCTTTAACATGGATATCTCTATTTTTGTGCTATATTGGGTATTTTCTTATGATTAAGCAGGAAAACATGTACCCGGAACAAAAGAAGTGAAATACGGACTAATTCAGATCTAAAAGAGCCAAAAAGATAAGTACACGGCTGGGCACATGCCTGTGTAAAAGGTAGGACTACTCCAGGGTTGAGTTAGAGTGTGTGCAAAGATACAGAGAGATACATGGCCAGATGCATGGGCGTACACTTGCTCGTGCTTCTCTTGGGATTCTAGAAGACCCTGTGAAATCGCATTGAAGAAGAAATGCATGGGCATGTTTAGATTTGCATGACCATACAGATGAAATTTCAAAGTCTATAAAAAGGCGCCAATACGACTTTTGAAGGCAACTTTTAACGGACCAGCCTTTGGCAAACTTCCTATCGACGGCTAGGGTTTCGATGGAGATTGAAGGGGTAGAGACATCAATCAGGGAAATATCATAGTATCCTTAATTATGTCTTCTCCTTTAGATCTTGTGCTATGTTTTCATAGTATGAGAGGCTAAACCTCTTGTGGTGGCTTGGGTCCTTGAACCTTAGGATGAACTTGTGAACTCTTTTCCTTTTTCTTGAATATAGGCTTATCTACTTTGATTATTCTTGTGAATTATCCATGCGATTCTTAATGCTTGGGATTTTTTAGTACAAAAGTGTGGGTCAGTTGCTTGATGTATAAAGAGAAATCTAGGTCAACCTAGATGTAGTCATAGATCTAGTGTGGTAGTAACAGATCACAACAGAATCTCCAGAGTAGGGTAAAACCTTATAGTAGGAACCACATAACACTCAATAATTATAATGCAGTCGTATAACGAAGTAGCTATATGGGACTATGGTTTGGCTATAATGAGAGATCAGGGTCAAACTAATTTAGTGTTCCTTACTATCCAAGAATACATCATTAGATAGCCTGTATTAGGAATTGAGTCGAGCAAGAGATTCCTAGGGGGATAGTGATCGGGAGTACCTTGTTCTCTTCATTGATGAAACCCTAGATTCATCAACTTTTCATCATAGTCTCTTTAGCTTTCTTTAGTTAGGATTAGATTACCACATATATTTTTAGGCTAGATAATAGAGTTCTAATTAGTACTAGTTGTGCTGGACCATGTGGATTCGACTACCCTGTGCTTTACTACTTGAGCGACTCCGTGCACTTGCAGATAGCTATACACATCAAGTTTTTGGTGTCGTTGCCTGGGATTTACAATTTTGGGAACATTAGAATTATATTTTTGTAGTCAAATTAGGGTTAGTTTAGTCTATTACTTTTCTTTTCTTTTTTAGATTTGATCTGTTGATTTTGTTCTCTGCTGCAGGTACTGGTGCATGACCAAAAGTTCTGCCCAACCAATAGAAGCATTGGACCCGGACTTTGAGCATCAACTTTGTAAGAAAATTAGGAAAATCGTTCTTGAGCAAAACACAGTAGTGGAGAGCAGTACAGAAGTGAATTAATCGGATGTGATGCCCACCTCTGATTACGACAATTCTAGGAATAATGGAGATGAAGATTAGCATCAGTTTGGTGTCTCACATCACTGAGAATCAATATTAGAACTCCTGGAGTATTACATTCATCGTAATAAAATTAGTCTCAGAAAACGCAAGGAAATTGAGAAATTGGATTTGGAGGAAGTGCTTTACAAGAATAAGATGAATTTCGATAAGTTTAGATGAATACTCTCAAGTGAAATAAATCTTGTCCGTCTCATTAAATTCAAAGGACCTAGTTGAGGAAGACGAAGATGAAAGGGAGTGCCCTGAGGAAATAGTTGAGGGAACCTATGGAGAAACTCACCCGTGTGAAGAACATAACAAGGAAAATTGGGTAAAACTGAAACCTTCCATTGAGGAACCCCCGGATTTCTAACTAAAACAACTATCGGCTCATCTCGAGTATGCCTTCCTGGAGAAAACTATTAAACTTTTGGTAATTAATGCCCCAAATCTCGAAGGGAGAAGCTATTGGCAATGTTAAAGAGGCATATGAGAGCCATAGCATGGAAGATAGCGGACATTTGGGAGATCAATCCATTATTCTGCACACACAAGATCTTGATGGAGGATGACTATAAGCCCAAGGTGCAACCTCAACGTAGATTGAACCCCAATATGAAGGGGGTGGTGAAAGTAGAGGTGAAAAACTACTATACGTTTGAGTTACCTACCCCATCTCTGACAGTGCCTGGGTAAGTCCGGTCCAAGTAGTACCAAAGAAAGGTGGCATGACAGTGGTACAAAATAATGAAAATAAGCAGATCCAACAAGTACTACCACTGGATGGAGAATATGTATCGACTATGTCAAGCTCAATGAGGCCATGCTCAAGGACCACTTTTCGCTACCTTTTATCGATCAAATGCTAGAGCGTAATCGGGCCATGTGTACTATTGCTTCCTGGATGGAATGTCGGGATATTTTCAAATCCCCATCCCCCCTGCTGCCAGATTGTAAACTTTGTATTAGAAGGTAAATGTTCTTTTCTTGTGTTTCAACTTTTTATTTGTCAATTATGGCTTAATAAAGTTAAATACCAAAATAAGTATAAGTTATTATGGCAATGTGATTGCCTTTGTCTTATAGATTATGTTGGGTGGTGCTTTTAGAGTGCTAGTCAGATGAGAAAGTATGATTTCATTGGAGAAAATTTTAGTTGTTTTGTCACAAATTAAAATGAGAAATTAGAAATAAAATATTGGCAACAAATTACTTGTAGGTCTTCTATATTCCTCTGAATGTCTGTTATGGTCGTTAGCGCGGAATCAGTCACACAAATGCGTCATAGCACGCGCAAAAGCAAGGGAATGCAGGGAGCCTCCAAATACCTAGGCTATTAGTTTAATTAGTTACTAATGATGAGTTGTTACTTTTAATTGTTATTTTGGTAGTGTCTTTTGTAATTAACGGATCATGTAATTCCGGATGGCATCTTGCGATAGAAGGCGCAGAGCCATACGCGAATCATTTTATGATATGTCATTGAGAGGCGTTGCTATTCTATTACAAAAACTACTTATATAGGCAATGTGTTATCAATGAAATAATAGAGAATATTTTCCAAATCTTCTATTCTTGTCTTCCTCTTCTCCCCTTCTTCTTCCTTCCTCCTCCTCCCTCCTTCTCCTTTTTCCTCTTCCTCATCTGCAACTACAGACACGTTACATTTGATGCTTTCAATGACATCGTGAGGGAACCCATGACCGAATGGAAGACGACCCCCGCTGGCTTGGTGGACGAATAGCTGACGTCCCAAGCCGACCGCATGAGCGATCACGATTCTCTCCTGTCCACTATCGACCAATGTCACATGGAATCCTTCGAGCTTCTTCAACAATCTATGGCTTCTCAGAAGTAGTTCCATGCTGAATTATTTGGGATGCTCTAATGTTCCTTTGAATATCAACACGCTGTACTTGCATAGATGATATGCACGCTAAGCCGCCTGGATAAAACACCGTCTCCCCACCATTGCTTCCCATTCCCTGCCCTCCACCGCCACCGACCCAGATGCTCACCAACCCACCTCCTAACCATGTTTCTCTCCCACCCACCCGTCTTCCAAAACTCGAGGTCCCTTTCTTCTCTTCCAAAAATGTCCTCGACTGGCTCTTCATAATCGGGCATTACTTCACCTTACATCATATCCTAGAAGAGCAGAAGCTTGCTGTGTCGGCCTTCTACATGATTGGACTGGCACTCCAGTAGTATCATTGGATGCACTCCACCAACAAACTCTCTTCCTGGCTTGAGTTTAGCCACCGGACTGAGCTTCGTTTCGACCCCTCATCTTTTGTTAATCATGGGGCCTAGCTCTTCAAACTCAAGCAAACATTAATGATGGCATCCTACCTCATTGAATTTGAATGCCTCTCCGCTCGCATCACTGGCTTGACCCACAACAGCCTTCTTAACTGCTTTCCCAATAGCCTGCGTGATGACATCCAGCGCGAGCTATATCTTCTTCAACCTAAGACGCTGTATGTAACGATAGGCATTGCGAAACTGGTAGAAGGTAAATGAAACGCCACTTAACCAACCCCTGGTACGAGTTGGCACCCACCTTACTGACCTCCTCCATCTCTAGTCCAGAACACAGTGAACTCAGTTACTCTAAGGTCACCGACCCTTCTAATCAAGCTTCTCTCATCGGCGGAGATGGCCTCCCAGCGCGTACACGATCTCTGTTTCAACTGTGATGCTTAGTTCACTCCAGGCTACAAATGTCAGCCAAACCAGTTCTTGTGCCTCCTTGCTGACCTGGATGAGGATCTACCTCCTATAATGGACCTCAATGATCCCTCGCCATTGCCGGAGCCTCCTCACTGCAACCCTGTAGATGACACAACCCTATGCATCTCCTACCATTCCCTCATTGGTGAGATGGTGCCCTCTACTCTCAAGCTCACTAGAAATATCAACAGTCACAATGTGGTGGTCTTGATCGAAAGTAGCTCCACAAATAACTTCAACCAAGGCCGCTTGGCAAAGTTTCTCATTCTCGCTGTCTAGCCATCTCCGCACCTCCGCGTGACTGTCGGGAACTTATAAGTGTTTAAATTACTATATTTCACTATTATAATCATATACACTCAGCATGTGATCTTGACAATTTTGTAGGCTGTCGGTACTTAAAATGTGTTACATTTGTGAATCAGGATAGACCGGGGAAACTCAATGAGAAAATTGAGTATTTGAAGCAGATTCAGTAGAAGAAGTTGAAAGAAAGAACCAGACGGTCCCGTCGGGTAACAGGCGTCCCTGTCTGTAATAGGAGACCCTCTTAGAAGCTGAATACAAGAGCAAGAAGGACCCGTCCAATACCTGGACGAGGCTGTCTATGTTAGAGAATTCTGGACCCAAGCTATGAACGAACCCGTCCATATCATGGAAGGGGCATGGGTGGGGTCGTACAAGAAATAGACGAAGTCATCCATTCCAAGAGGAAGACCTAGACTGACCCATCTACTACTTAACAGTCCCGTCTATAGGGGGCCCTCTAGTAAGTAATATTAATCGGCTGAATTTAGGTGCCTCGTAAGCTACATTCTTATCTTGATGACATTTGGACTATAAATATGGAGGATTAGGATTTGGAGAGAGAGTAGAGAGTCTGATTTCCAATCATCATGCTTAGAGGCTTCCTTCACCCATCTTGACCATCTTCCATCTTGAAAGGGCATATACCAGATCAAAGAGCATTATTAGACGACGACGGAGTATTTGGGGAGTGTACACGAACGGTCCTTACCAACAGCGTTCGGAACAGTGTAACATTATCTTATGTCTTTTCTAGTAGTTATTATTTTATTTGGTCTGTGTTCCTCATTAATGAGGAGGAACTAAGTCTTTAGATAGCTGTGTATGGATTAACTATTGGTTAAATTTAATGTATGACAATATCTCTTGCTTGTTTGAGTAACTAATGTGGATTGAGATCCATTAAGTGTATTAATTTCATTAAATGCTTATGTTGTGAAAGCCCTAGTATTTAATAGGTTCATATAAGGGAAGAAGAGAACACCTCCTTGTATTAGAACTACCTCAGTAGAAAGGATTGTGAATGTACCAAGAATTTGGGCATTAAGGAGAGTAACTCTTTCATACACGTTATTTTTTCGCAATCCTTCCAAGAAATAGATTCCCTAGAGCCCCATTCAATGTTAGTAATTCGGCCCCGACAGCGGGGATGAAGAAGATATAGGAATCCTTGGTCCAATTCCATTTGGTAAGAAAGTAGGAGGTATTGTCTGTATCTTGTATTGAGAACCCAAGGGGATTCATACCTGAGTATCTCCTTTATCGATTGATTGTCCTGTTAATTTATTACAGTCTTCACCTAACTGTGTTTTCAATTCCCCTCTTTATATTCAACAATTGTGATTAAGGAAACACAACATCTCTTTGCAGTCCCCGTGAATTCGATACCCGACTTCTTAGTCCATTATATTACTTGTTCGATCGGTGCACTTGCGGTTGCATTAGCGACGATCAAGAATGACGAGTCTCTTAACTGTAGCGGCGCATGCTCCAACGTCTCCTTGACCCTGAGTTAGACCACTTTCACTATCAACCTCCTCATCTTACCCATTTATGGAGCTAACCTAGTCCTCAGCGACCAATGTCTCTCAAGTTTGGGTTATGTCCTTTTTGACTACACCTAACTATGGATTGAACTTGATTACAATGACAATCGGGTTCAATTGTACAGTAATACTCACTCGAGTCTTAACTTCATATCCAGCTCTAACCTGCAAATAGACTCAAATCAAAGGCGTGGTCCAATTTCTCCATTTAGCTATTGAACTCACCATCCAGGGACATGATGCAACCACACCCAACTTAAATCCAGGCGCACCCCAATCATTTGCATCCTCGTTCTATCATCTTTTCCAACGCTTCCATACCATTTTCTCTCTTTTGGATGGACTCCCACCACCCCGCCAACAAGACAACCTTATTCCCCTACTCCCCGATACCCCACGGGTACATATGAAGCCAAAAAAATACCCCTACTTCTAAAAGATGGAGATCAAGCGACATATGGAGTATTTGCGTCCACTACCGCGCCCTCAACTAGGTGACTATCAAAGATTGCCTCCCATCCCCACAGTGGAGGAACTGCTCGACGAGATCTTCGGCACCGAAATCTTCTCTAAGCTTGACCTCAGCGTGAGATACCATCAAGTGTGCATCCATACGACCTACATTGAGAAAACGACATTCTGCACCCATGAAGGACATTAAGAATTTCTCGTAATACCATTCGCCCTCTCCAATATGCCAACTTCCACACCTTAATTAACTCCATCTTCAGGCAAGCTGTACACAAATAAGTTCTCTTTTTCTTTGATAATATACTTGTGAACACCTCTACGTGGGAGGCACACATCGAGTACCTGTGGTCTGTGTTTGTTTTGCTATATTCACACCAGCTCTTCATGAAGACGACCAAATACGATATTGGGTACACTATTGTTAATTACTTGGGTTACCATATCTCCGACAAAGGCGTCGCTGTCTATCCTGTGATGATTACGTCTATCACCGACTTGCCCCTCTTGAAGAACTCGAAAATTCTGCATGGCTTCTTTGGACTGATAGGGTACTACCGCCATTTCATCAAGTACTATTCATCATTAGCGGTCCCCCTGTCTGAATTACTCCAGAAAAATGCTTTTCTCTTGAGTCCGGTAGCCACCTCAGCATTCCAGGCCCTTAAGGAAGCCCTTAACACTATACATATCCTCCAGCTTCCTGATTTCACCTAGCCTTTCACAGTTCAGACCGATGCTCCGGGTCAGGAATTGGTACCATTCTCTCCTAGCTCTAACGGCCATTTGACTATTTTAGTAAGCAACTCACCCCGCATTTGCAGGCTACCTCTGTTTATGCATGAGAGATTGTAATCACTGAAGTGGTTCGTAAATAGTGCCACTATCTCCTTGGTCGCCGCTTTACTATTCAAACTGATCACTAGAGCCTCCAATCCCTGCTCCATTAGAAAATCCAGACACTGGAGTAACACAAATGGCTCTCTAAATTGTTGGGTTATGACTTTAACATTTTCTACAAACCAGGTTTGCTTAATGGACCGGCGGATATTCTCTCTTGCCTACCAGAGGTGACAATGCAATCTTGCCAAACTTCCTCTCAATCGCTGGCCATTATCTGGGATGCCCTGTGCCTCCTCCACAAGACGCATTCCCCACCAAACAGTTGATCCAGGATATTTATGCCAATCCGTCTGCTCACCCGGATTATTCCGTTCGTTCCAACCTTTTCTTCTTCTGGGGTCGTGCAGTTATTCCCAATGAATGTGCCTTGCAACCACTGATTTTAGCGAAATTCCATGCATCCCCTGTTGATGGGTATGTTGGTATCACACGTACATTATCGCGGATCACCAATACTTGCTTCTGGTTTGACCTCTGGCAGTCCGTGAGAGATTTCATTGTGCGATGCGCTATTTGCCAATCTACTAAACCATTCAATCGGGCTCCACAAGGATTACTATAACCAAATGCCATTCCTGGTAAAATCTGGCACTCAATCGCCGTGGACTTTATCACCCACTTACCCCCGTCCTCTTGGAAAACCACCATCCTTTTCGTCATTGATCTCTTGTCAAGGCATGCGCACATCGCTCCCCTCGGCGCCAGTTTTATAGCGCCTCAGGTTGTAGAGGTTTTCATGAAGGAGGTGGTGTGCCTGCATGGCATCCTGGTCGACATTGTCTTTGATCGTGACCCGATCTTCATAAGCACCTTTTTGCGGGTATTGTTGAAACTTCAGGGGACGACGCTAGCGATGAGCAGCGCATATCACCACCGATCACAAGCATGATAAAGCAGCTGCACATCAACTTACCCTTGGTGGAAGTCCTATCTTAAATACTGAAGTATGCAAAATTTATTAAGGAACTTCTATCCAACAAGAAGAAAATTGAAGATGTTGTTGCTGTCATATTGAAATGCCCAATGCTCTGCAGTTCTACAACAAAATCTGGTCAAGAAACTGAAGGATCCAGGTAGTCTTGTTGTCCCTTGTGTATTTGGTGAAGGGATTACGAAGAAGGCATTGGAGGACTCAAGAGCAAGCATTAATGTAATGCCATACAAGCTACACATGAAGCTAGGCCTTGATGATCACAAACCGACACAGATGATATTGCAACTCACCGATTGAACAGCGAGACGACCAAAGGGGCTAGCTAAAGATGTGCTCATTCAGATAAATCAGTTTGTCTTCCCAGCTGATTTTGTACTCCTAGATGTGGATGACGACATCGATGTTCCAATCATCCTTGGTCGTCCTTTCTTAGCCACTACTCAAGCCTTGGAAGATCATGCATAAGGAAAATTGACATTGAGAGTGAGGGATCAAGAGGTAGTATTCAAGCTGTCTGATGCTATGAGACACACAATGGCTCAAGATGATACTTTGTATAGTGTCGATGACGTTGACATAATTACTTCACAATGCATGGAAGAGTTGTTGATGATAGATCCGCTGACCAAATATTTGGGGTAGATCTAGGAGGACCCAAGAGAAGCTCAAGGAAATTCTAATACACATTGAAGATTGGTCCAAAAGCCAAGAAAGAGACAAAAAGAAAGAGGCAAAAATTCACCGCTGGGGCAAATATCTGGAAGAAGGTCAGAGAGAAAGGGGTAAACATTATTTCTTCAGCTCACAATATATTAGGCGGAAGCTCAGATATGAAAGAACATAATTGTGCTATCTACACTAACTTGGGTATGCTACTATTTGGTGAATATTTCAAAAGAGGAGCTAATGAGAACTGTACCGTACTTGAACCCCCTTGAGGTCAATTAAGGTATGTCAAGCTAGTGATGTTAAACAAGAGCTTCTTGGGAGGTAACCCAAGTTCTTGAAAAGTTTCTTTTTCTTTGTGTAATTTTCTTTGTGTTAGTTAGGATGTTCGAAATAAATTGATAATATGTCTCATTTCCACATTCGCATTACTCATCTCATCATACCGGATGCCCTTTTTATTGGCCCTAGATTGATAATTCTTGATAGGTTGCGCAATGAGGTCGAGAATGGCCATTGGTGTTGGTTGTATAAGAGAAACACAGAGGTATACAGGGAGTCATACGTCCCGTATAGGGACCATATGGTCGAGCCAAGGGAGTAAACGGGGTAGAGTACGACCCGTATAGGGTCCCGCACAATCCTACCAGGGAGTATACTAACCCGCATACGGCTCGTATGCACTCTTTCATTCCTTTAAAACGTCCTCACCAACCCCTCCTCTTCTCAGTTCCAAATTCGACGTAACCCCACCTCGTGCGACCCTCTCTGTTGTATTTGGACGATCATCCAGACTAGGTATGTGTTGATTTGTTTTGGTATATCGACGAAATCCCTCTTATTAAAATTAGAAACCTAGGGCTTGCACTTGGATGATCTCTAGGGTGAATGTATGTAAGTTTGCAACAAATCTTGGCCACGATACTAGGTTTTAAGGCATGTCTAAAGTAGAGAGTGAGGGGAGAGTATTGTTAGGTCTCGGACGGGTCGTATAGAGCCTGTGGGCGTCCTAACTGCCCGATGCGTACGGCCCATACGGTATCCCATTTGGTGTCCAGCCAGGGTTATACGGCCTTCCCTATGGCCTGTATGAGGTCCGTATGGAGCTCGTATGGGGGCCGTATGGTACTCGAATGTAGGCCAGAGTGCATGTTTTCCTTCCATTTCATGATTTTGTTTGAATGTACTAACATACTCTTCATTTGATTTGTAGATATGCTTAGGAAGCTTTTGGCAAGTGCGACTTAGAAGCGTAAGGAAGGAATGATATCATCCTCTGGGGTACCTCAGTTCACTAATGAGCATTTCCGCAACCGCTACAAGCGTCTCGCTCTGTACATGGGATTCTACGACAAAGACCTTATCTTCACTCCCCAGTACGACACGCTACTCACTGCCTACTCAAGGCACATTATCTCCTTTACCCGCTATTGGTTATAGCTTGGTGGGCACTATGGCAACCAGAAGGCATCTTTGATGACTGACCCAGTACACCGCAACATTCACGCTTTGATCAGCCGGTCAATCACGGGTAGAGATGACAGCACAGGAGTGGTCACAATCATTGATCACTTCTTGCTCTACAACATTTTGGAGTGAGCACCCATCCACCTGGGATATGTGCTCACCGACTATTTAGTGCATCAGGGACATAGCCTCTATCTCAAGCCTATCAGTGCGGGACCCTACATCCCCCGGTTGATTATTGGGATAGACATCAAGCAGAGGATGGAGGATATACAATGGCTATATCTCATCATACCCCTCGGGATGAGCACCCTCGTCCAGATGGGGCTAGTCCGCTACACCCTAGTCGACCAGGAGTCCGAGGGCTCAGATAGCAGAGTATCCGAATCAGAGGACTCCTCCTCATCGCCTGAAATCAACCGACGACCCTCATCCTCCAGGAGCCGCCTTGCGAGATTGGAGGAGCAGATTACCGATGTCCAAGCTGTCCAGGATACCATCCGTGAGGAGCAACACCAGATGAGAGCTCAGTTCACAGAGCTTTTCACATACCTTCAAGGACATGCACCTTTCGTATCTCCAACTGAAGCACCTACTCCACCTCCTCCATCTCAAGAACCCACCACTACATCACTTGAGGAACCAGCAGACGAACAGCTCCCCGGAGAGGACTGAGACTTATCATTTTATTTGCTTTGTTGTCTTTTATGTTTCCATTTGTTATGTACGAGTTAGGAAGGGCCCCGCCCTGCTAAACTTATCTTTTTAGTGGGTTCTATTGACTTGATATGTTTTTGGAGTTATAATGATCTCTCGTCCCTTGTAGATGTGGAAAATGGATACACACTCCCCAATATGTGCTCCAACGATCGAATCATGGAATTCAAGAGGCACATCATTTCATCGGGGAAGTCTTAGTTCACCTTTCTCCATGCTTATTCTTTGAATTCTTATTATTATTGAGCATGATTGAGTACACTGAGGACAATATTTATTTTTAAATATGGAGATGGGTAGCTACCTATCTATTTATAGTTTCATTGGAAATCTTTAAGTGTAGAGATGGGTAGCTAATAGTGAAATTCATTGCAAATCTTTTTATGATAGAGCAAGTTTAACATACACCGATGACGGCCTTGTAAGGAAAAGTATTGATATACTCTATTCATAGTATACCATCTTAGTACACAAAATTTTTTAATTCTCCTATGAAGTACCATGGGTATCTAGAGAACATCTTTGTGAAACTCATAATCTCTAGTGACAATAGATAACCAATTGCCATATTCTTTTAACTTTAATTGCTAAGCATTACTTTACAATCTAACTCAGTGGATAAGTCAGAGATGAATAAAGTAGTTATGTACATAGTAGTTGTAAAAGCAATAAAGACAGTATTCCGCTGCTTTTTGTGATAAAGCGGGTTCTGGCTCTTAATCAGAGTGTCCCTTGATTCGACTACTTAGCATGAACACATCTAGGTAGAGTTGTAACCCTCTGAGTTGCTAGGTGTTCTGGTGCCTGATCAGCATGTGCATCCTGCAGAAAAGAGGATCTACACTCTACATTGATCTTTAGCACAGGAAAGTCAGATCCAATAGGGATGCCCTACTCAAATAAAAAAAATGTTTATATAGGACTTCTCGAACTTGTCCATCACTAATCCAATAGAGGGTTAGTCGTCTTGTCCTTAGGGCCCCAAGGATCCTCTAGAGTCCATTGAAGGTATGCTTGTCTTGCTAAGACTCTAGAATATGGCATGGTGAGTGAGGATGTTCATCTAGAGCTGCAATAAAACATATCACATGATCAATATAAGCCCTGGTGTGGAAATAGGAGAATACACACTTTGATGGTGAACTTAGAATAGAGTAGTACCATTAACTCTTTGGCCGGTGGTTGAACACTTATCCTCTTTTACTAATTTCTTTTCTTTGCTTAAGGACAAGCAAACTTTTAAGTGTGGAGATATTTGATAAGTGTTCAATTGAGTGTAATTTCATATCATATTTATGTATGTTTAACATGCTATATTTTGATGGAATTATAGCTCGGTGGTACCAAAAAAGTGTTAATTTTGATGAACATGGCATAATAGCGATATACCGGGAGAAAGGAAGCTTTTGAGGAGTAATCGAGTCTGTAACAAAGCAACTTTGAAGGAGGCACAACCTCAACGGCCTGTATGAACTTAGAAATCGAAACGGTCTCTGCATCAACCCTCCCGAGACTGTGTAAAACTTGTATTGACCAACCTACAAGCTATACGGGGTGTCATATAGTCTGACGTACGACCATATGCGTCGACCTGCATTTTATATGTGCCCGCATATGGCCCGTATGAATGACCATATGGTGTAATCCTCCTTTACACAACAGACCCAGGCAGGGGAAGAAAGGTAAATGACACTCCAAAACCTAGAAGGAAGTATAAATAAGAATGATTATGGCTTTGGAGAGAAGAAAAACCATGGATTAGGAATTGGGAGCCCCATCTCCCAATCTTGGAGAGAGAGAAGACATGACAAAGCATTGAAGAAGAAGTCAATAGAGCCACTAACAATGTACGTAACGGTGTTTTTCGTTATGATCCTTTTGACTTGTACTCTCTTTGTTTTTTATTGTTGTTCTCCATTCATGGGGAACTAATTTTTTAGATACTTGTGTATGATGAACCCTTGGATTATATATTAATAAATGTTGATTTCTATGTTTGAATGATTGCTTTAGCTTTATGAGTCTTTTGGATGTTTTCATTGTTATGTTAGTCTCTCTAGGTTGCGAGACCCCGGAGAGATATCGTAGTCTATACAGAGGAAGAAGCGAGCATCTCTCTGTGTATAGACCCACTCCATTAGAGGAGATTGTGAATACACCGAGAGCTCGGGTACTAAAGAGAGCGAGCCCTTCATATGACTTATTCCCACAATCTTTCCAAGACATAGGTACCTTAGATCGTAATGCAATTGACAGAATTAGGTATTTATCACCTCGAGAGAGGGATTTAGTACATCTTAGGAACCCATGGCCCAAACCCTACTAATCATCAATATAGAAATCTCATCTATCCTATTGAGTAAAATCCAAGGGGGATTCACTACCCAGGTATCCCCTTCTCATGATTGATTGTCATCAAGGTTAACTCCAATTTCCATAGCTAGAATTGTTAATTTCTCCAATTTAGATTTAGTTTACAAACACCCATCTTTGGATCGACTAGATAAAAGATGAGTAGTTATTACTAGTATTTCCTTTTTCTTAAGGATCAATACCCGACTTTTTAAGAGACAACTCAATTACTTGATACGACCCGCGCACTTGAGGATTGAACGCATTAGGGATAACCTTGGTGACAGAGCCCTGAGCTACAAGGTCCTCTGACAGGGGTTTCTATGGCCCACCTTGCCTAAGGATGCCATGGCGTTCACTCAAGAATATGATGTATGCCAAGTCACACGAGAATTAAACAGCAACCGACAACCCAACTCACTCCCATCATGAGTCCTAGGTCATTTGCATTATTGGGAGTTGACATTCTCGACCTTTTCCTTGTAGCGGTCTGACAATTGAAGTTTCTAATCCTCGCTATCGACTACTTCCCCAAATATGTAGATGCTGAGCTTCTAGCGACCATCTCCTAGAAGGCATGCCAAGGCTTCCTGTCAAGCCCCGTCCCGGATTTCAGGCCCCAAGCACGTGCACAGACCGGCCTTACTCAAGTAGAGTCAAGCTCAACTCGAATACAAGGCCTAAGTGTGTATCAACAGATAACAAACATTAATATAAAACAAACTCAAGTCCAAATGAACCAAGAGTCATAAGGGTCCATAGGCCCTATACAAAGTCAGGTCCCTACATGGGTCCTACATAAACAAAACAGCTCTCAAAAGAAAAAGACAAGGGAGACCCTCAGACCTCTGATCTCCTAGACAATCTCTCCTCAGCACCAGCCCCTAAACCTCGGGATCTGTAAAAGAAAGAACAAATGTATGAGCTTTCGAATGGAAAGCCCAGTAAGTACCCCTGTGGGTCTCAAGGTCATAATAAAACAGCATGTCAAATAATGGGATCACAACGCCATGAAAAATACAGCCCTAGGAGTCTACCACAAATAAAAACAACTGTATGACCCCTAATAACAGAAGCCCTCAAGCTCTGTGTTGAGTACCAAAGGACACTCAAGGATCACTCCCGGTCAGAAAATCAAGCTACGCGTTGTAAACACGACCTTCCGGCCGTTCGACCCTTCGGTCGTAAGTTGGTAGTACCACCTCTCGTACGTGTCGACACGGCCAGCATATCATTCCCACTGACGGGTAGGACAACCAGAGCATCGCCCCTCTGGCACGGCAAGCAGAAATGTCAGGGTGTCCCACCCCTGTACATTTTCCTACAGAGCCCCCACACTCCACTGAGTCCGGGCAGTAAACCCACAACAAACAGGGGTACCAACATCCCTAAACAAACATACATGCTCAACAGGAATTTAAAACAAATAAGGATAAGGATAGCATATATGACATCAAAACATCAAAGATATAAGCAAGTTCAAAGAAGACCCGAAACCGGGTGGGAACTAGGCAAGAGTACTTATCTCTTATTGGAACTAGAGACCTTCCTAGTCGCCGCATGTAATGCCTCTAGGACTCCACGAGAGTATCTGATAATAGAGCTTCTATTAGTGCCAAAATTCTAATAAAACCATACCTTTCTAGATGCACATGCATTACTCTCGCTTTCAGTGGGCTTAGGGCCACTAAACGGGTCTTTAAGTTTGTTTATTTGATTATCGACCCATTTCCCTTATCTCCAAGACTTAAGTTGACTTTCAACCCTCACGTGGTCAACTCTAGTCAACTTTGGTCAACGAGTCTATTTTATTTTTATTTGTCGTAATTCGAATCCTAATTGATCATTTTTAGTCTACTTAGCTAAATTGGGCCCATCTTCTAAGCCCAAAAGGAAGTCTAGTTTAACCTTGTCATGTCTTACTTAAGTTAGGAAGAGCCACCTCTATCACGTGGCTAGCCATGTCCCCTTGGGTTGAGGCCCAACCATGTTGTTTAGGTGGTCTAGGGTTCAACTCCCACCACCTACAACCCTTTTCTTTTACTTTATTTTTTAATAATAAAACCTGATTTAAACGGCTATTTGAGCCCAGCCCAGCCCACTGGGCCCCCAACCCAATGGACCCATTTTAACCTAACTTTCATATTAACTTAGTCCCAACCAAAACTATTATTTTGGTTTTCTATATTCAATTGGATTAGACCAACTATTCAGACCATAACCGATTGTTAGGTTTAAGACACCTAGATCCTTTTTAAATGACTAACTAATTAATCCAGGTCCTAATTCAGTTCAGTCATATTTGGACCCAAGCCCATTTGTTAAGTTGAACAAACCCTGATTAATTAAATTAATTAGTTCAAATGTGTCCAATCCCAAATTGTTAACCTTAATCAATTTGATTCAATTAAATCAAGTTTGAAACCCATAGCTGATAATTAATCAAATTCATTTTGTCACAACCTAAGTTATTAAAATTTTATTATGCTACATAATAGCCTATACTATTACCCTTTTAATCAAAACCAGATAATTAATTAATTATTATTATTATTTGTTTTTTTCCCTCTTCTTCTTTCCCTAGCTGGCAGCCGAGTTCACCGGAGAAGTTCGCCGGAAAACGGCATCTCCTCGTCTGTAGGTCCTCACCGCCAGTCAACGTGCACCGAGCTTCGTCTCGGTCATTACGATTGATTGCGCGCACTGGCAACCTCTAATTTCCTCTCCCCGTCGCCCACAACTCGCGGTTTTGTTTAACAACTCCGACGAGCTCGAAACTCTAATATAAATGCACTAAACCCAAAATTGAACCCTAGAAACCCATTTACCTGAGTTCCGGTCTCCCTGGTGGTTTTAGTGGCGGCAGTGGTTCCCTCGGAGCAGCTCTCTCCTTCTTCGATTGTGCTCGCCGGGGACGATTCCTCCTCTCCGATTTCCTCCCTCGTTCAGTGCCTCTGTGCATCGAGGAGGCCACCGTATTTATAGACAGAGGGAGACGAAACACCATCGAGCTCCACGGGGCGGTTGGCCGACTACTGCCGATCTTCGCGCTTGTAATGGCCGGAGAAAGGGGACCGGAAGCGCGGCGGCGCACACTAGCGGCGGAAATGTCCGCTCACCTGAACAAACGGCCGGGATCATATCTCGTGCCTTGAATCTTGCTCGCAGCATGGATGGATGATCCAAGTCACATTACGATCATTGGCCGAATTGCTTTCATCTGCCCCGTATCCAGCAACCCTCAGATGAAAGGCTGAGATTTAAAATCATCTAACGGCCAGATCTCGATCCAGTGCATCGGATCGGTTTCTACTAAGATGTGCGACCACCAATTCGCCACGTGGCTCCCCAGATCGCTTGGTAAAGCCTCGCGATCCAACCTGATCAGATGGATCTCTTCCTTGCTCGACACGCGGCTACACCGTAGCCCTTATAATGCTCTGAGATTTACTTCAATCTCAGATCTTCTAATCCTGATCGTTGAACCAATTGTATAGGGATTTTAATCTGAAAAATTATCCAAAGGTCCCTGTAACTATTTTAGGTTACTCATTTGTCCACCTTTTGAGAGAGGGGACTATTTCCTTTTAGTCCTTGAGACTTTACAAAATTTCCAAAAAGTCCTTCTAACTCCCAACTAACCCTAGTTAGGGTTTTTTTTTAAACCTTTTAAACCTTACTTTCCCTACTTAATACAATCCAAAAAAATCCTCGGATTTTACACTTCCTTTATAGATCGATTGTGTACCAATTCGAGATCCCGGTGGTCTTCTATTGACCAGAAAACATGAGTGCAAGCACTCAAGCCTCCGCAAGCAAGCGTACGTGGTCGCAAGTAATAAACTGCTAAGTACCGAGTCGTAATCCCAAGAGAATGGAGATAGATTTTCCTACTTACAAGAGCGAGTTAGTGAAATGATAGATTGTGTAGTTTTATCAAGTGTAATTGATTGTAAGGGGATTGTTGTAAACTAAGGGTAAAGAGGGTAGATTCTCAAGAAGGATGACCTAGGGTTACATGGATTGCTAGACTTGTGAAGGTCTTCTCCTTGGAATTCTAGGTTGTCAGGGTCATAGATGTGGGTGTATATGTGATAAAGTGCTATGCTTATGTGCACTCTGGGTGCATCCTACAGGACCTTATTTCTAAGGGTCATACATCCAAAGTCCATATCTCTATAGTACAACAGACAAATTATAGGACAACACTATGTCACTATTGTGGAATTACCTAGCCCGATCTCTCAGCACTAGAACAAATCAATGTCACTCCGTCTACCCTAATCCTCAATTCTACTCTCAAGCCTAGATTTCTCATAGTGCGTGGAGTTAAAAATACCCATAATCTCTCAAATAATAAGGAGATAAAGAGAATAGATTCAAAGGCACATCCACAACCCAAACAACAAAGCAAACCAAAGATAATAAGTATATCAAGTCATAGCAACCATACAACCCTAGATATTGTGTTTAAGCTAACATTGAAAAGAAAAAATCAATACCAATGAAAGCTTCCATAAAAAGATCCATAAATGAACTAAAGAGAGTTCTAAAACAATAGAAATAAGAATCTAGAAGTTCCCCCTAATAAATACCCAATCTCCAGCTTGAAAGTGCTGGAAATCGCCCTCAGGACCTCAGCCGTTGCATGCAGCCGCCACCAAGCCCCCCCTCCCTCCTAAACCCTAATTAATTCACTGTTTATATAACCCAGCGCAGTCGACATCGCGATGTTGTGAAATGACATCGAGATGTTTTTAGTCTTCCAAGAAACCCTTGGTAGCATCGCGATGTTGCACATCGCGATCTGTCTTTTCCGCTTAAACCTGAGTCCAGCTCTTGAAACATCGCGATGTCTAGAATAGCCATCTACTACAAGAAAACATCTAAATTTTGACGGATTTTAGCGAGGGAAATATTTCATTGCAAAGTTGCTAGAAATTTGCGACAACTTTGCGACAGATACATATTTAGCTAGGAAATAGCAAGGGAAAATACTTCGTTGCTAAAGCTGTCCACCAAGATGTTGTTTTTAGCTAGGAAATAGCAAGGAAACAACACATCCGTTGCTAATCTTGCGCGCGAAGATCTTGGCGTGCCCTATGGCGTGTACTTAGCGAGGGATTTTTCCCTAGCTACATTGCGAGGGAAAATCCCTCGCTAATTATATTATGGGTAGGATGTTATATACTGTAATTAGCGAGGGAATTATCCCTCGCTAATGTCATTATATAACATTCGGGATCTAATGAAATTAGTGAGGGATTATTCGCTCGCTAATTCCATTAGATAACAAAAACATATAATGAAATTAGCGAGGGATAATCCCTCGCTAATGTCATTGTGTAATATTGTGTTTACAAGGAATTTAGCAGGAAAGTTTCCTGCGCTATTGCCCACGCTAATTTTCGCCAATAATTTCATTACCTCCCGCGCCTTTTTTTTGACCTTTACTTTCTTCGTACTCCTTCTGGCCCGTTTGTGATTTTAGGGTTTTCTCCACTGATGCAAACTGAGAAAAAGGAACTGGAGATTAAAGAAGGAATATCCGGAGAAGCCCAATCCTGAGGAGAAGGTCTCTTGCGGTGTTAATTCGTTCTTGATAGGGTTTGGAGCTTTGATTGGCTCGATCGACTGGAGAGCTTGGATTACGTCTCCTAGGTTTGATTATTTCTTTCTGTTTCTATTTTTTCTTTTGATTTCTAGGGTTTCGGTTTTTGTTTCAATCTTCAACCTATAGATTTTGATGTTTGGGCGCAGCCAAGGTCTCAGTCCATTTTACACTAAAATTTCTTGAATTTAAGAGATGAATTAGGTTTTTCTCTTGATGATTTTATTCTTTTTCTTCTTTTATTGACTAATTAGGTCAACAAGCTGGGAAGACTATTGCCATTGTTGTTGGAGGTGCAGCTGGGCTTTGCTTTGTGGTGATTTGCCTGCTATTTGCTCGTTCTTTAAGGAAGGGCAAAGATGGTGAGTTTTTATTCGAGAAAATTCCATTTTTATGCTTTAATATCTTGAATTTCTTATCAATTACTGAAATTACTGCCTTTAATGGATCTTTTGGTGAGTTATTTTGTTCGAAACTAGGTTTCCAGTATATTATCTTGATTTGTTGGTTTTTTTTGAAATTAATTATGTTTGGGATGGTATCTTCCTCATTTTGAAAGTTGAAACTCACTTTATAGCACATTTGAAAGCATTATCCTATTGTTCATTTCTGAAATTAATGCCATTGTTGGTGCTTGATGTGATAGTGATGGTGAGTTTTTTAGTTGAACTTCAGTATCTATGGTATTATCCTGAACTTGTTATTCATTTCCTTAGTTTAATGCCATTGTTGTTGCTTTATATGACAGTAATGTTGCAGATTCTTTGAAACTTGACTCTCACTCTCTGGTGCCATTGTTGATGTTGATTTTGTCTTCATTTAAGAAACTTGTTGACTTAATTGCTGCTATATCCACAACTTTAAATGTCACAACTTTAATTTACAACTATTTTCCGCAATAATACTTACTCTAATTGCAGCAACAGTTAGCTTTAACTCCTCAAAAGTTTCTACTTGCAATAGACCATAATAAAGATGGGTATCACCAGGCACTTAAGCATTGACTTCAAATTCATGCTTCCAAGTTCAAACCGCAACCACTCTAGCTAATTTATATAACAATGACTGCATCACATTACACTTAAAGTGATGATTATTTATACAATAAAAGGCAGTAGACATTTATTGTGACTCTTTTGACTGAAACCAGCTAGATCCAATTAGTATTTGCTAATATTAAACACAGACTGAAAGCTCCATAGGTATTAAAAGTGAGTGTTTTATTTGAAAAGTAGTGCTTACACCATGTAGATTAACAAGGAGATCATGCTTGGGATCCACCATAGAAGCAATTTCAAGGGTAAGAAGAAAATGTTCCAGTACCTCTAATTTTGAAACCCATTAGCATTTTCTATATTTTCAGCTACTTAATTCTCATCAATTTCAACCCCATTACACAAGTATCTCATCTTAAATTCTATTACTGCTGTACAATAAATTTCAATTTCAACTGCATGAAATTACACTAAGAGTAAGCATAGATTAAGGCCTCCTAAGAGTGCAAGAATGAACCAGCTATAACATCAAATATACATAAATGAATCTATGAATAATCCCCATGAATAAAACCTCCATCTACAAGAGATTTACAGCACTATGTTTAGTACTCATAATACCTTATTCCATGCCCATTAGACTGCAACAGTTAACATTCATTTGTGTACTTTTAAAACTGTAGTAGTACACTAGTAGCCATGGGACTAAGCTAGTAAAAAGTCTAATTCTTGTGTGCAATTGTGCAGTTCATGAAGCTCTATCATGCTGAAAACAAGGCATGATTGATGAACAGGTGAAAACAGGGAAAACTGGATTTCATAATTAGCAAGGCTATAACTCATGAATCAAAACCCGCTACAAAGAAAACATAGTTTGCATCCCTAGCTGGTCTGCAGATTATCTCCGGTGAATACACATCTATAACTATTTAATCAACAAAGACATTTCACTATTGTAAAATCAAGGAATTGGTTGTACAACCAATTCTTTTCTTGAAAACTGATTGAAATACATATGTGAAATAGTCAATCCAGATGGCCAAGATACTACAGCCTAGACAATCTACATATTGAGAGATTAAATGGTGGTGACTTCCACAGAACTAAAAGCATGTTCAGTTTTCTATAACTGGCAGTTAATGAATCTTATGAACCCATTGAATGATCACTAACTTCATTTCTTAATGGTGATTGGATTCTACCTTGTTTGCGATACGCATACAGTAGGTTCATATACATCTATTAAAATACATACTGTCTGAAATAGAATGAGATATGAAGATGGCTTCCACATAAGGAGGTCATATCCAGTTGGTTGCCTAGATCTAGCTTATAAAGAAACAGAGATATAAGAACAAGTCAATGGAAATTATTAAGTGACGAAACAACAAAAGGAAAAACTATATAAATAAATAAATAAATAAAAATTCATTTGATAGTCATTTAGAACAGAATTAATCAACCATCTCATCAGAAATTTATTTCCTCACAGCTATCAAAGTTAGAGCCCAAAATCGGAGATTGTTTTGATACTAAACTAGCCAATAGTCTAGACCTTTTTAAACTTTGATTATTCCAAGTATAACTGAATAGATAAGGTAGACAATTAAACAAAATTCAGTAGACCTTACAACTCTAGTCCTTCTTAACTAACTTTTTAATATGTAAAGAACTACCCTCCATTTCTTAGAGGACCATACTATAGAAGTTGATCAACACAAAACTGATCAAGGCATCAATTATCATGCCCTTTGTGGTGGTTCTAAACGTCTAGTAGGGATCATACTTGCTTAGTTATCTTCATTAACAACTAGAAGACCTTAGAGTATAAACTGAAAGTTATCGAAAAAAGAAACATGAGTAAAGCTTAGGCAACCCTAAAGGTCAATCCTCATAAACTCCCAATTTCATCTCTTGAGAACCATACTGTGGAAAATTCATCCCGAATATAAGAAGCTATCAAAACTTGACTAGTTACAACCCAAAAGTAGTTGTATCGAATGATAATTGTATTGCCAAAAATTCATGCCAAGACTACCAGTCAGAACATTAAATTGTAGATATAAGAATTTATCCTTCCAAGGACACCCAGCCGCACAAATTAGTCTCAAATTTCATTTTATTCTCACCCAATCTTGTATGCACACTAACCTATTCTTTGAGGTTTACTGAGAATTCTCTAATCCTCAGTAATTAAGTCATGGATCCCTAGAACTGTCCATAAGTAAATTTAGTACAATGAAGGCTGCCAGTTTCAAGTATTAAGTTCCCTATACCTAGGATTCTTAAATATATTACCATTTCCCTCCAAACTGCAGCCTTTCACCTTGCTATTCCCCACAAAATCTGCAGTAATTAGACTTCCTTTGAGCATCATTAAATCATTGAATTTCCCTTTACAATATGAGGGTCTTCTAGTCAACAACACACAACCAAAGGAATTTTTTTTTATATTCAGAATTTAAACAACTAGAAGCACCATGGAATGGGTCAATTTACAAATTTGATGTTGATTTTGTCTTCATTTAAGAAACTTGTTGACTTAATTTCACATACTTGATAAGGTTGTGGGGGCATATATGCAAAATTTTCTTATGGAAAATGCAGAGCCTTAATCTACAAAAACACTAAGTTCATTTTTTTTGACTTTTAGATTAGGTTTTGAGTAAATTTTATTTCATGTTTTCATTCCATAGCCTTAACCTACATAGCCTATGGGCTGTTAAACTTTTCATGTTGATTGTTCATATTTTGAGAAAGATCTTGCATTTTACAAAATTTGTTTTCAATTCATAGCCTTAACCTATATGATTTTTGTTTGTTAGTTTATTTTTACTAACGAAACTTTGGGGACAAAAGCTTTACCATTTCATCACTCTCCCTTGAATCTATTCATTCATTAATTAGTGTTTTCATGCTTGTTGGATAAAAGGACTGGTAGGCTTTCCCAAATTAAGATAAACTCTCAATCTCTATCAGTCTGTTGTGATCTATATATCTAGTCTATTGGTGCATGTTCTCACGCTTTGATTGATAAAGGAATGGTAGTTATCCCATCTTTCCAAGACATGGATAGGTAGTGACAATCTCTTCCATTGTCTATCGCTTGATCTTTGTCCCTCATACCAATGTTGTCCTCACAATATTGTCCCATTTATCCACATGATAAAAACATATGTTTTTCTTCAACTGGTGTAATTTGGGGCCTCGCTTTTCAATAATTGGGTGCCCTTTGAGATTTCACCATAAAGGAAAAGGAACCAAGTTTGATGGGGCAACTTTGCTTCTAAGGTTGGATGGAGTTCTAATCTCTGTTGGGGAAGCCACAAGAACAAGAAGAGAGTATTGGAGAAACTATTGTAGAGGAGGAGGTTATAATAAGAGGACAATTAATAAACTTTATTCATGGAGACATATTTATAGGGACTAACAATGTACCACTTAGACTCAAACTAAACACTAAACATAGTTTATCTAAAAGTAGATAACTATCAATATCTAACCAAATAATAATTCTACTCTAAAACATATACATAGTTTTATTATGAATCATATCCAACACTCCCCCTTGATTCATAACTGCAAACTCCAAGTAAGGAACATAGATAGACATGCTTCTGAACTGGCAACCCTTTTGTAAAAATATCAGCTACTTGTTCCTCGGTACTGCAGTGATCCAACGTAACCTCTGCATCTGCAATTAGACCTCTAATAAAGTGATATCGAAGGTCTATATGTTTGGTTCTGCCATGGAAAGTAGGATTCTTAGCAATAGTGATGGTTGACTTGTTGTCACACAGAATTTGTGTCGGTCCCGCCTGTATTTGCTTGAAATCTGATAAAAGTCTTCTGAGCCACACTGCTTGACAAGCTGCTGATGTTGCAGCTATATACTCTGCTTCTGAAGTTGAGAGAGCCACAACTTCTTGCCTTTTTGAACTCCATGTGACTGCACTTGATCCTAACAAGAACACACTTCCTGAAGTGCTTTTTCTGTCCTCAATTGATCCGGCCCAATCACTGTCTGTGTAACCTTGTAATTTGAAATCGTGCACACACCTATACATGATCCCAAAGTCTTGAGTCCCTGCAATATACCTGAGAATTCTCTTTGCAGCTCCCATATGTTGCCTTGAAGGAGAACTCATGAATCTTGAGATCACACCCACTGAGTAGGAGATGTCAGGTCTTGTGTGGGTCAAATAGAGCAACCCACCAACAAGACTTCTATACACCATTGCATCGGCCTTCTCTGCACCATTATTCACTTGAAGCTTTTCTCTTGCATTCATTGGTGTGTCTACACTATTGCAATACATCATCTGAAACTTTCTGAGCAAATCTTGAGCATACCTTCTTTGGAACACAAAGATGCCATCCTTGTCTTGTTTAACCTCCAAACCAAGAAAATATCGAAGTAAACCGAGATCACTCATCTCAAATGTGGTCATCATCTTGTGTTTGAACTCCTGAACCAATGCCTGTGAAGAGCCCATACAAATAATATCATCAACATATAGACATATCACCAATAGATCATTACCTTGGCTCTTGCTGTACAAGGTTGGTTCTGTCTCACTTCTTTCATACCCATTGTCTGAAAAGAAGGTATCTATGCGGCTATACCAAGCCCGAGGTGCTTGTCGCAATCCATAAAGAGCTTTCCTCAGCCTGTAGACCTTGTTCTCCTCTCCTTTAACTATGAATCCCTCTGGTTGTGTAACATAGACTTCCTCTTGAAGTTCTCCATTGAGGAAGGCTGACTTCACATCTAACTGATGAACAGGCCATTGTTGTTTTGCTGCAATTGAGAGGAACACTCTTACCGTCTTAAAACGAGCCACCGGTGAGAAGGTTTGTTCAAAATCAATTCCTTGTTGCTGTGCATAGCCTTTGGCTACAAGGCGAGCTTTATACTTCTGTAGAGACCCATCTGCGTTCAACTTGGTCTTGAACACCCACTTCAGACCTACAGCTTTCTTCCCTTCTGGTAAATCTGATAACTCCCAAGTTTGATTTATTTGGATGGCTTGTATCTCATCTAACATTGCTTCTCTCCACTCTTCCCATTGTGAAGCTTCTTTGTAGGAGACGGGATCTGAAATAGAAAGGGCAAAAGAACAGTCTTCATATCTCTCCTCGAGAGATCGAGCATCACCAGAAAGAGAACTTTTTGGGTCTTCATAGATCTCTCTAAGAGATCGAAGTCTTCCACCATGAACACCATCAAAAGAAGTACTACTTGAGCTATTGACCGGTGTAATTCCATGTGAGTTGCTGCCATGTTGACCAATGGTCAACTGTTGACCGGCTGAACGTGTGAGGTTTTGGAATTGACCGGCTGGGCTGTAGAGTTGATTAGTTGGAGGTGTGTTGGAGTGCAGCTGACCGGCTGAAGATGTTGGTTGACCGGTTGGAGATGTGGGGCTTCTTTGATGACGCGCTGAACCTGGAGGCGTGGGGCTGCCATGCTGTTGACCAGGGCGTTGACTGGATGCTGGGCAGCCACCAGGAGGGCTCCTTTGGAGACTGGTTGAACCAGGTGCAAGAAGTGGTGCTGCTGGGCGTTGATCACCATCTGGCGGGCTGTGGTAAGCTGGACTCCTCCCTTGGAGTTGACCGCCTGCTGACCAGCTACTTTGACCGGCTGGTGGAGTGGAGCATCCATCTTGACCGACTGGTTGTGGGCTTTGGGCTGAGCTGTTACAGGGTACTGTTGGTTCTACCTCAATAGGTATCTTCTGCTCCTCTGGTGGTTCATCCCAACTCCAACTTGTTGTTTCATGGAAAATAATATCTCTCCCTTGAGTTTCATCTAACTTCTCAAACAAGTACTCTTGTACTCCTGTCAGATGGTTTGAACATCAGCTATCTAGAAGCCATACACTTGAACTAGTTGGGTTAGTATCACTATAAGTAACAAAAAGACCGCTTACATTGTTCTCTTCTGCCATATTTGCACTCTTGTCTTCGTACCAACACTCTGCTTTGATGTGGCCAAACTTCTTGCAATTGTGACACTGAATGTGTCGCCTATTGTTCTTCTGAGGGTTGTAGTGTTGCTCATTGTCATCTTGCTGCCTTGCATCGGTGTGTCTTCCTCTGCCTCTGCCTCCGCCTCTACCAGGGAACCTCCCTCTTGATGCGCCTCTACCGCCTCTTCCTCGGCCTCTATTCGCATCACCTTCTGCTTTCAAGACCTTCTCCTCAGTCTTCTCTGCATGCCTGAGGATTCTGGCTTCATGGGCTTGCAAACTTCCACTCAGCTCATCTATTGTGTAAGTTGACAGGTCCTTTGACTCTTCAATAGCCGCCACAACATGATCAAAACGTGGGGACAAACTTCTAAGTATTTTTGCCACCACCGTTTGATCCTTGATCAGATCACCATACCCTCGCATCTGGTTGATGATGATCATCACTCTTGAGATGTATTCCTGTACCGTCTCGCCCGTCTTCATGGTTCCAGTCTCAAAATCTTATCGAAGTGTCTGGAGCTTCACCATCAAAACCTTTGATGATCCTTGAAACTCCGTCTTCAATATCGTCCATGCCTCCTTGGACGTCTCGGCTGCTACTATCCGGGAGAAGATAGATTCATGAACGGCCTGTTGGATCAGAAACAAGGCCTTTGAATCTCGCCGCCGGTTATCCTTCATCTTCACTTCATCATCAGAGTTGGTGTAGCCTTGCTCCACAAGATCCCAAAGATCCTGTGACTTGAAGAGGGTCTTCATCTTTGTACTCCAATACTCGTAGGATTCCCCTTTGAAGATTGGCAAAGAGGGTTGGATCGTGCTCCCGTTGCTTGCCATAACTTCTCAACCTTAGCTCTGATACCAATTGTTGGAGAAGCCACAAGAACAAGAAGAGAGTATTGGAGAAACTATTGTAGAGGAGGAGGTTATAATAAGAGGACAATTAATAAACTTTATTCATGGAGACATATTTATAGGGACTAACAATGTACCACTTAGACTCAAACTAAACACTAAACATAGTTTATCTAAAAGTAGATAACTATCAATATCTAACCAAATAATAATTCTACTCTAAAACATATACATAGTTTTATTATGAATCATATCCAACAATCTCTATATGAGATGTCCAAACAAGTTTGATGTTCAAGGCATTGTTTGATTAGGGAATAATTAGATGTTATTAACAACTATTTTGCTAGAGTGATAGTTTCCTGAGCACTTAAACGGTTGTTAAGTGGGCCATTAGACAACATCATTAGCATTATATTACATTGGCATCCCATCAATTGATCAATCAAACAACCACAATGGCATGACTATTTCTATAAGCATATTCGTTAAGAATGCCAAAATCTAACTATATAAGTAGTGTTGGGCTTGAGCTCTCAAGTGGGAAAGCCCAACTCCTGTTTTGAAGTAGTAGCAAGATGCACTCATTATGAAAGTTCACAGAACATCAGAGATGCCTAAATGAAAATTTGAACTTTAAAGAACACTATCTTAACTTTCTGTAAAATTTAGAGTTGCAGAGTCAAATACTGTATCATCAATTTAACATGGCTAGTTTGTCAGGAGAAAATCACATGTACAACTTGTGAATATACAAGTGAAGTCTTATGCATCATAGTGCTAGAAAAAAATATATTAAATCCATAGATGAATAGGAGCTGAACTTCTAAAATAGAACTGAGAATAAGGAGCCTGAGCTCTCAAGAGAGGGCAACTTGACCAAGGCATTGTCAATTAGTCATGTGAGAACATCAATTTCAAAGTCTAATTAGCATATACTAGTTACCAAAAACTTGATGGTTGTTGGGGTTGTAAACTTTCAGAAAATTATAAAATCATAAACTTAGTATAAATTGTAGAGGCGATTAAATGTAAAGATCTTGGAGACTATTTACTGTTGCTTCCATGTGTTGCGAAACATCAATCTTATGACCATTCAACCTGATCTTCTTTGGAGTACAAAAATTTAACTAACTTTGAGTAATTCATAATAACAAGATCTTGTGAATATCGTTTTATGAATGTATTTCCTTTGAGTGATTCAACCTGAGAAGAAGCTGCTCATAACTTTCTCTCTGTTTTTTGCTGATTCATTGCACATGAACTGTAGCATTACATTGTCAGTTTTTTTTTTTTTTTTTTTTTTTCAGGGAATTGAGAACTCTTCATCTTAAAGGGACACTTGGCTCTGAGCTTGGGAAGATAATTAACATGAAGTATATGTAAGTATATTTTTTCTTGTTAGATCTGTTCTTTGGTTAACTTCACTTGTACTCATTTTTTCATTCAATTCAATGAAACCTTCCTAGATTTCAAAATAAAGAGGCTGTTCAAACTGAAAAGGCTCCTGCAGTATTGGGATATATTCTTCGTTTCTGGTGTTCTTGGACTTGTTCTTGAGGTTTGTTATTTGCCATTTTGTATATTTTGTAATGTCTACATTTATGGGTCGACTATAAAATATATTTTGTTATCTTTGTGGAGCTCTTTAGTTAGTTGATCTTTCACATGGAACAGGGAAAATCATTTCTGAGAGCATAGAGGATCAAACTGAACAGGTAAATTATTTTTTTTTAACTTTTTGACATAACTTTATATTTGTTTAGTTTTCTTTGATTTGTTTAGTTTGCTTTACATTACTATCCTAAAATCTCCCTTCATGCTTTTGTCTCTATTGTAGTTATGAATCATTTTTAAATTCAATTTTAGCGTATGTTGTATTAGTTTGCTAATAGAGCATAAACACAGATTTAGATAATCCAAATACATTGGATATTTTAATCAAAGTTGTTAATCAAGATGGCCTGATCATAAAATTCTAACAAACACTAAATAAGTTGGATGATTTTTTTTTTTTTGTTATAAATTGAAGACGAGGGACTGGAATATGAAAGGCGTAAAGTTGAGGGATGTAGAAAGCATTTTACCCGGTTTTATTTGCTTTCTTGTTGTTGCTTTCCAAATACTGGCTACTTGTGGACATTGTATTGTTGTTGTTCTCCTACTCAAGTTATCAATTACTCTTGGTTTTTTATTTAAGAGTAATTAAAAAATTACGAAGTTTTTGTTGTTTGGTTGGCTTTTGGGGATTGAAGAAATGTGAAAAATGGGCCACTTGTTATGACACTGATTTGTTTTTTTTCCCTAAAAAATGTGTTTTTTAATTAGATAAATGGGTTAGTGTTTTGTCTCAGGTAGAAGGTAACAAGAGTAGAGTATTGTTGTATATTGTTATGAACCTTAGTGAATTATTTTTCTTTACTAGTCTTCATTGATGGGATTTGAAAATTAAAGTGATACTTGTTGTAGCAACCTTTTGAAATTTAAAAGATACTAGCTTGGGTAGGACTTAATGTTGTATATTGTTATGAACCTTAGTAAATTATTTTTCTTTACTAGTCTTCATTGATGGGATATGAAAATTAAACTGATGCTTGTTGTAGCAACCTTTTGAAATTTAAATGATACTAGCTTAGGTAGGACTTAATGCTGTATATTATTATGAACCTTAGTGAATTATTTTTCTTTATTAGTCTTCATTGATGGGATATGAAAATTAAACCGACTTTCCTGTCATTGAAAACCTTATGTGTTCTTTTACTTCACTTGTGTCTCTGGAATCTGCACTACCTTTAATATCATGGAAAGCCTATATATTTCATATCCCACAATTATGCCTTTCATCAACTATTTGGTCAGTTCTCCTTTGATAACCTAATGTTGTTAATACAATTGATATTTATGCTATGAATCTTTGATAACCACATGAATTATTTTTTCAATTGATATGTGATTTGATTGATCTCTGGTTTTTCTTTTTTGATTGTGATATGGACATTAGAACCATATCACAGGAGAGATGATAAGGTTGTCTATAGTAGCTAAGAGTGTGTTAAAAATGTATGTAGACAGTACTAAATTAAAGAAGAGAATATATATAATTGGTTGATGTATATATGGAGACCAATGCACGAGGGGTATGTCCTTTGATGAGTTAATTGATGTTCTTTTTTTCTTTTTGGATAAGAATATTGCAGGGTAAATTAATCATGTTTATATGTATTTGGATACTTGGTATATTGGGTCCAAATTGTTGAACAGTCTAAGGTAGAAGCTTTACAAATACATACATAGTCAATAATTCAAAGATTTTGAATATATATATATACATATATATATATACATATATATATATATATATATATATATATATATATATATATATATAAGTCTATAAGACTAATTAAAGACTATGAAGTTGCTAGGCTGCATGCAATAATCAAACAGATGACGAATGCATAGAACACTGGAGGAATTTTCAATATGTTTTTCATCTAGAAAACTTGTTAGGAGTTAGTGTGGTTTGCTGATGAGAACATCATGCTAAGATGACAATCAATCCCATGACTATTTGGAACAGTATACATCTAGAACAACAGTTCAGATTAAATTTGTCATCAATTCACACAGGAAATTAAAAACATTACTGATCATGAATAAACTTTTGCTAATAAACAATATACTGCAGGATAAACTATGACATATATTATGTAAATACAAATCATATGTTATATATTAAATAAGAAGAATAAGAAGAAGAGTGTGTGTATATATATGCAGAATATATAGGAGGTTTGCAGTATGAACAAAAGGTGGGAGTTTAAGGTCCTCACGTCAAGGGCAAAATGGGAGATGAAGCTTGAGTTGGACATGTTGTGTTAGATACTTCTCAATGTGAAGAGAAATGACAAAGAGATGCTTTTGCCTTTAGCCCCCCTAGTACTCTTGATTGATTGATCAAGTGTTCAACGGTAAATTTTAAAAGCAATATATATATATATATATATATATATATATATATATATATATATATATATGATCAGACTATCAAATCTCTTGCATTAATTCTATGAGCACAACAAAGAGTTCCTGACAAACTATGCAAAAGAGACAATATTAGTTAATCCTTGACAACCAAGTTCTACCCAAAACCTGAAGATTGTTTCAACTGCTCTTGAAGCCTTGATGTATCATTACTATTTCCTGCTCAGTAATAATTTATCATATTAGTAGATACTTATTTGCAAATTAGTAATGAGAGATAATTAAATAAAAGATTAAAATGAATGACTGAAGAAAACATTAAAAGATACTCTAAAACTGAGAACTCTTGATGAAACTTACTGAGGAGCAGCTGTCAGTCCCTTTGTATTAGGTTGTGCATCAACCAAAGTACATGTGACAAGCTAAGGAACTGATGCAGACATTGGTAGGTTATTTGGATTAAATGTAGTACATTAGTCGTTAATATTTAATAAAAGATTAAATATTGTACTATTAGTCTTGTAGACAATTACATTAAAGTTTATTTGGATTTATTCTATTTTATTTGTTTGCATAAAAAGGTTTGTGCTATATCTTGCTCAGTTTTATGTATAATAACATTCATTGGTTTCATTTTTGTAGATATGACGGGAGGATGAGGCAATAGGGGTGGAGTTGGTCGTAATGTCGGAGGGAGGGGACGGTGTACAAGACAATGTACATTACCACCTACTCTGAATGTTGCCCACATCTTCCCACCATTACACCACTAATTGAGATGCAATCTACACCTGAACAACAACCCGAGGTGATGCGTCCAGTACAAGGTCCATCAATAGCTTTAGTGAATATTGCTTCTACAACGGCTGAGAATGCGCCACATACTGGATCATCTCAACAGAGTGATTCTCAAGTAGAAGCTAGTGTAACTGCAGGACATCTAATACCTGTTGACCCTCTAGGAACAAATCGTAAATGGGTCACAATTACTCGTGGGATGTAAGTATACAAAAACTAAACTATTCATTCCTTGTTTTTCAGTTTGGTTCTGTGTACTTGTTGATGCATTTTTTACTTTTTTTTCCAAATTAGGTCCATCTACTGAGTGCTCTCGTCGTATTCGATCCATTTTTAAGGAGAGATTTGATGATGATGGGGCTAGGTGGGTGTCGGTATCAAATGTGACCAAGGAGTTTTATTTTGAGGAGTTCAAGGTAAGCCTAAGTTCCAATTATGCAACAAATTTTGAGGCAAATAATTGTATGTTTTATGTGTGAACTTGGTTGTGTCACGAAACATTATTTGTTATCATGCAGAATTACTTTTATTGGAATCCGGCGATTAACCACTTGGTCAAGGAAGCTTGGCTAACAAAGGCTTCCACTCGGTACGGCTATATGATTTGTAGATTGAAGAACAAGAGTAGCCTACCTAAATATGTTCCAGAATCTGTGTGGACCAAGTGGAAAGAGGCATGGAGGGAACCAAATGTTGTGCGTATATCTCAACAAAATGTAAAGAACCGACATGGTGGATCTGAGGATTGGCTGTGTCCCTCTACCCACTGTGGAGGCTCTATCTCCCATTTTGAGCATGGGAAGCGATTAGTAAGATTTTTTATATGGGTTAAATTTGTACAAATACATCAAAAATTATGATTATAGCTAACTACATTCTTATTGGTCTATATGTGTAGGAGCAACAATATGACTGCCCCCCGACACCCTTCGAGGTCTTTAGGCGCACGCACACGAAGAATGGTGATGGTTAAACATTTACGAGTAATAGAGCTCGTACTATAAATGTGAGTCACTATGAAATTTTTTCTCTGTATTTTTTAATGAATTCCATTGATTTTTAATGTGGGGTTATGCAACTGATGGATACCAATGGGGAAACTTTTCTCTGTGATTGTTTAAAAGGAATTGTTTTGAGCTTAAGATATGATTTCTTGAACACATGTCTGGTGCTTGATTGGTTTCAGAAATTATCTATTAAATTTAATTCTTTATAATCATCTTTTATGCAGTGTAATTTAAGAAGCTCACAAATTTAAATATTCTACATATTAACCATTAAAGTCTTTAACTTTTCAACTATGATCTTAGGTCTTCTGTTCTATAAACATCCAATTTTTATGAGCTTGCTTGTGGTACTTTGTGTGTGAATTGTTACATTTGTTGTAATGATTTGTCAAATATAGGATGTTTGGATTATTCACTGAGGTTGTTTTAATTTTAATAGAATTTTTGGATAGTGTTGAACTAATGTCTACAGTCTAGTGAACATTGATAGGTTTACAAATTATATTTTACATTTTGGTTCATGAATATTAAGTAAATGAATTTACTATGTGCCCATACAATAGACTTCACCATATGAAGAAAATATACCCATTATATTCAAAGATGTGTATAACAATGCCTTGGTCACTAAAGATACCATTAGTGAATGACTAATGATATATCGTGCGAACAGCTTGCACGAATAGAAGATGGTGATCCCGAGGAAGCATGGATGGAGCAGATGGATTCCTGTCTTCTATTTGTGCAAGCTGTTCGTACCATATATCATTGTTCTTAGTGAATATTCTTGTCTTGTTTCATTGTGATACTGGCTTCTGTTGTTATCATTCATACAATTATGTTGCTGTAGATTCAGAAATAGGAATTGGTTGCCTAATAATGTGTTATTATTTGTTACTCCAGCCTAGGTGTTGATAGAAAGTATGCTATTATTTCGCAATGATTTTTTTTGTTACGAAACTAGCCAACTAAATGTTATTTGCCATTAAGGAAGAGTTCTCACCTATTTCTCAGAGTTTTTTCCTTCTTGTTGCTTCGTAAATTTATAATAGACAGCTGAATGAGATTCAATTGTATGGATAAAAGATTTAATTGTATAGATCTATATATTAACGAAAAATTTGTACATTTGCAAATTTTACTGTTTTTATTGAAAAATTTATACATTAGTGATCACATACTTACAAAATGCATGAATAGAAGCAAATTGAAATAGGCAAGAGCGGTATAAATTATAAGCCATGGAAAAAGGTGTGAAAGATCATAAGGTAGTAGCAAGTGAAGAGGTGCTAGTACAATTCAAAGAAACAAATTTGTTGATTCTGAATTGATAATTCTCCATTCATAAGTTTATAGATTTACAACTGAGAAGGTTGTATGCTGATTGTGTATGACCAGGACAGAAATCATAGTCTCTACAGTGGAAAATTTTCTATGGATATGAATTTCTGATACTGTTGAAATAGTATTCCATGGGAACTTATTGTGTTGTAATTGTAAAGCCATGAAGGCAAATAAGCCCATGACTATAAAGGGAACTGCATTACTTGACACTTTGATGAAACACAACACAAATTGGAATTATAAGTTCAGATTTTTCCAAATTAAAAATTCAGCGTTTCAACTACATAAATATTCTGCAAGTCTTGATACAATTTCTTCCATTTTTGAGCCATTTGAACAGATCTTGTGCATTGTGTCCTTAGTTTCTCGATTTCCATTTCAGTAGCACTTGTAGAATTCTGGAGGAAAAACAACAAAAATTAATTGTTAGTCAATTTTAGAATTTTTGTTAGTCATCTTTGCTTCGTTCTCACGTATTTGCCTTGTTTTCTTTTCGATTATATTGCGTGCTTCTCTTAGGATCGATATCTCGCTTTGGTAGAGGATAGAAGTAGATTGGAGGGAACCACATTGGATAAAAATCAATTATATTATGAGGCCGCTGGTGGGGCAAAGAAGAGTCGGGTGTCTGGTTTAGGAACACAGGCGAGCTACTACTATCCCGATGCTTCCTCTTCATCATGTAGTACATCTAATGCACACAATGCTAGAGAGGTCCAGGAGCAGCTGGATGTGGCTATTTCATCCATACGCACAGAGATGCAACATCGAGAAATGGAGATACAACAGCGAGAAGCGGAGATGCATCAGGGAGAAGCGAACATGCGTGCTTCTTTTGAGACACAGTTTCAGCAGATGCAACGGCAGTTCGAGGAGCGGATACGACAGATGTTGGCGAGCCGCCCACTAGCTGAGCCTACTGACCACGTCGTTCATCCATCGCCTGATGGCACATGATCACTTGCTTGTTGATCTTCTTATTTTGTATCTCTTTTGTATTTATATATTGTCCGTTATTTACTGCATTTTGGAACATGGTTGAACACCTTTGCTTATTAGATATGTTAAACTTTTTGTTTGTATACTTAAATTGTAATACAACTTACTATATTAATTTATATATGGAGTCAATTGCAGGATACATGTATGTATTTTGGAAATTACAGGTGGTTTAAAATTGTAGTATGGGGACCAATAAATTTGGTTTTTAAATAGAAAGAAACTCACATATTAGTGAGGGAATAGCGAGGACCATCAAATAAAAAAATTCCTCATGCTAAATACCTAGGGATCGGCCCTTGCTAACTCGTCGCTAATGTAAAAAAATATTAGAGATTTTAGCGACGACCAACGAGGGAAAAAAATTCTCTCGCTAAATAGCTAAAAAGTTACCCTCGCTAAGTTGTCGCAAATGATAACGATTAGAGAAATGTTGTTTACCCTCGCTAAATACCTAGAGAGGTTCCCTCGCTAATTCATCGCAAATGATAAGGGAGGAAGGGATTTGGGGAGAGAATTTAGCAAGGACCAGCGAGGGAATAAAGCTCTCGCTAATTACCTAGAGAGATATTTCCTCGCTAATCCCTCGTTATTATTCAGCGAGAGACATTTCCCCTCGCAAAATATTTGCGAGAATCGATATTGTAAGGGAAAATTTTCTCTCGCAATTCCCTCGCTAAAGTAATTTAGCGAGGGGAATTTCTGATTTAGCGAGGGACTTTTACCTCGCAAATTTACAGTTTTTTTGTAGTGATCGCGATATTATTTCCTTGTATTGATTGGTTTTGATTCTTGCATCGCGATCTAATTTCCTGAGCGGATTTGACATTTTCTCTCTTCAAAACATCGCGATGTCCAGTTTGAGCATCGAGATGTTTTGCACTGTACTGCTTCAGATGACCTGTTGCATAAATATTTCACTTGTTTCAGCATTTATCAACTAAAACCAGGTGTAAGACACTTGTAACGCATAAAACACATCACAATTGCACAAATGATGTGTTCTAGAGCTAAAGCACGTGTAATTCATTCAATAATACATTCTTCAACTCTAAATTCCTTGGCAAATATCTACTAAAATAGCTCATTTCCAAGAGCTATCATCTTCATCACCAACAATGGGCGCCAATTTAGCAATTAAGTCTTCAAGGACTTTGGTATGGTTTGGGCATCAAAGCTAGGCTCATATCTATAATTCATCCTCAAGCGAATAGCCCAGTTGAGGTGACTAACATAACTCTTCTCCAAAGCCTTCAGACTCGAGTCTTGTGGGATGGATCCAGCTGGGTAGATGAGATCCAAAACGCGCTATGGGCGTATCGGGCGACTAGTTGAAACCCCATGGGGGAGACTCCTTTCGCCCTCATACTCGGCGGAGATCAGAATGGAAACACTTTGAACGCAAGTATTTATCCCAAAAGTCAATGGTGAAAGGCTCCGAGCAGAGCTCGATCTCCTCAAAGAGAAAAGAGATATCGTCTGCATCCGAGATGCAGCCAACCACCAGAGGGTTTGACGTTTTCACAACTCCATTGTGAAGCAAGTTAAATTCCACCCTGAAGACTTAGTCCTACGAGAGAACATCTTCCAAGGCAACAAAAGTTGAACGGGGAAGCTGACTCACAACTGGGAAAGCCCCCTACATTATAAAGGAAGTTGTATGACTTGGCACCTACCGGCTCGCCAACATAGAATGGTGAAGCCTTAAGAACCCACTTCATGAGGAACATCTACATTTATATTTTCAATAAAGGAAAGTTGGGCCAATCTTCGCCTCCGCGCCCATACCAAAGTCCCTCTAAGGGCCAAGCTCTCGAGCTCGTCAAAGTACCTCTAAGGGTCGAGCCAGTCACCCATAATACATTCAAGCTCTTTTGGAAGAGCACCCAAAGGCACGGTCTACAACCCTCTTTAGGGCTCGACCTTTACAAATGGTGATCATCACTATGAAGTGTGATGTTTCAATTACATCCTCAAGCACACAGGTCTATTGTAGTTTAGCTATGGCAAATGGAAGGTCGAACCCACAAGGAGACTTTGAATTTATGTTTTTTTACTATTCAACTAGCTTAAGATGACTTTTGTGGTTTTAACTAAATTAATTAATTAATTAATTAATTAACTAAGGACCTAAGTGATTATAAAGAGTTGGGTTATCAAATATGAGAGACAGGTATAGGCTAAGATAATTTTACTCTTCTGATTATCTTGTTATTTGTGCAATAAGTGTATGATTGATGTATTGCAATGACCCTAAAAAAGAATGCTCAAGATCTAGCTTCCCTCTCAATTGAAGCTAGTGATAACCTATGAGAACCGTTTTTTTTTTCTTCTTTTTTTTGTAGTTCCAAGATACCTTATCTACATCCTTCTCCTTGGAGTACGGATGCAATTTGCATCACTATTTTGTTTAAGCAACTACTATGAAAACTATTCTATAATAGTTTAAAAGCAAAGAGGAATCTAGAAATTTACTTCTTATTCAAAGATGTCCTATTACAATGTAAAAGTTGCAAATGCATCTAAATAATGCATCAATAACGAAGATAAAAGGAAGAATAAGATTGTCCTAGCCTAGACTAGAAGGCTTAGGCTATCATCAATGGAGGTGTGGGCCCAGTCCTGATGGAGATCAATACCGCCATGCCCATGGCCTGATCAAGCTTCCGTGTAGTGGATGAAGATGGTACTTTGATTGTGGTGATGAAGACTGAGATGGGTGGTTCATCCTCCCTTTCGCCTCTTTTTTTGTTCCTTCTCACGGGTTGAGGCCACCCGCCACCTCTCCTTCTTCCGCAAGCAATAGCCGCCACTCCAAGAAAAACGCCTACTTCCTTGAACCTTGGTATAGGATTTTTCTTAAACCCTAAGTTTTCCTTCCTTTTTTTTCCTAAAATCTCGTTGATTTTGGTAAAATTAAAAATTTTGGTTTGGAGTAATTCCTTTTCCAAAAACCCCCCTAACTTTCCTAAAAATAATCAACAATTGGTTTGAGCGGCTCTTTTTGCAAAATCCCCTTGGCTTGAAAAAAAAATTAGCAATGACTCATGCTTATAATTTAGAGACTAATGATGATAATTAAACATATTTTGTATTTATCTTTAAATAATCATGTTTAACATGAAAATATATAAATGATATATGTTCAGTACATACATACATAGTAAAATCACTTGAGTTATTGGGTTTATATGTCATTTTTATACATTTATCAATCGGATTCAAGCTCTTTTGGAACAACGCGCAAAGGCACGAGCAACGACCCTTTTTAAGGCCTGGTCTCGGTAATTGGATTCAAGCTCTTTTGGAAGAGCACCCTCCAAAGGGCATAGTTAACCCTACTAAGGATACCTTGACAACATCTCCGCCACGATCCGGACTTCCAACATACTATCCTAGCTCGGATCCTAGATACCCGGCAATAATCCGGACTTCCAATATACTATCCTATCTCAGACCCTTGACGCTCAGCCACGATCCGGACTTCCAATATACTATCCCAGCTTGGACCTCTGATGCTCAGACGTGGCTCAGGCTTCCGATGCATTTCCCCAACTCAAACCTCGGATGCTAGGCTACAACTTAGGCCGTTGACACTCTAACTCGGCATGGACCCTAGATTTCACATCTCACCTCAAGCCTCACCTCCGCCTGTGGCAACGCACACACCTTACCTCAGATCTGTCATTTTGACCACTGGCCCCCAATGTTGCAACTGACCCATTTCATCCAAACTAATGCTTAGCTTTCCGAGCCGACCTAAGGCTGGGATAATTCAGCCACAACTAGGCCTCAGATGCAAGGATACTAGAGGGGGGAGGTGACTATTGATATGGGCAAATCCGGAGATGACACATGGCCTCACCCCGAGCGCCGATCAAGTCGGCACAAACCCCTAGCTTGGACATCCCCCCATTGGCAAAAAGGTGGTTGTTAAAGTCAAGGCATGGGGAAAGGTGGCAAGGGAGTAACGTGTAGAGGATAAGGTGTTAGAAGATAAGTACGACAAGAAGGTCTCTGACAATAAGGTGTTTTACATGCTATTTTGATGGAAATATAGCTCGTTGGTACTTAAAATGTATTATTGTTTATAATCAGGGAATAATGACGATACATCGAGAGCAAGGAAGCATTTGAAGACAATTTGAGGTTGAAATGAAGCGATCATGAAGCCAACATAACCTCTTACAGGAGTGTATATGATCCGTATAAACCTGGGCAGCGAAACGATCTTTATATTAAATATCCCAGAACCGTATAAAGCCCGTATGGATCCATATGGGGAATCACATGGTTTGATATACGGCCTTGTAGATGGATCTATATTTCATATGAGACCCCATACGGCCGTATGAACGCCCATATGGTGTAAGTCTCCCTTACACTTTGGACCTAGACAGAGGCAGAAACGTAAAAGGACACTCCAAAGCCCTAAGTGGTGATATATAAATAATGGATTGTTGTTATCTTTCAATTGGGAACTAATTTTATAGATACTTGGGTGTGATGAACCCTTGGATTATGAATTAATATGATGTTGATTTCTATTTTTGTTTGATTGGATTACTGATTTGAGTCTATTGGATGTTTAAACGTTATATTAATCCTTCTACGTTGCGAGAGCCCGGAAAGGTTATTGTAGTCTATACGCATGAAGAAGCGAACGTCTCCCCGTGTGTAGACCTACTCCAATAAAGAGGATTGTGAGTACTCCGTGAGATCGGGTACTAAGGAGAGCGAACCCTTAATACAACTTATTCCCATAATCCTCCCAAGTATAGGTTCCCTTGAGCGTAATTCAATTGATGTAATTAGGTATTAATCGCCTAGAGAGAGGGATTTAGTACATCTTAGGAACCCTTGGCCCAAACCTTACAAATCATAAACATAGAGATCCCCATCTATCCTTTAGAGTAAAATCCAAGGGGTCACCCCGAACCAAGCCCGGAATGTCAACAAATCGGCCAAACTTGCGTAGGGGTGGTCCCCACTCAGGTACAAGGCCTCAGATGGTCAACATGAATATCAAAGTAGAGTGGAAAAGGGTATATAATATGATAAAAGTAATATGGTCTGGTACAGATGTACACATATGACCAGATATAACACCTAGGGTTTTGGTACCCTATACACATCACACTATTGGATCAAAACTAAAAGTTTTCTCACTCAAAGAAAATAAAACAGAGGTTCGCAAACCTCAACAACAACCTAATGCCCTGCACGATGTCTTACGTCACCTCACTCTTTCAGATCTGAAAAATGGTAAAAAAAGGGAAGGGGGGGTGAGTTTTCGGAAAAACTCAGTAAGTGCCCACTATCAAACACAAAGTCATGCATCAATAAAATTTCAGAAATTTAAAAAAAAAACCTTTACCTAGAAGAAATAAACCATTTGAAATATAACCATGAAACCAAAAGCACAATTCGCTGTGATCTCCCCAACAACAATGAATGGGACTTATAGGTCTCGTAGTGCTACGATCAAAAAATGTATACGTACACGGTCAGCGTACCACCCCACTGACGGGTATACGAGACAAATAGGCACCAGTACATCCTGGTACAACACAACTAAAACAAACACCAGTGGTATCCTCTCCACTGTCATAATGCCGTACGGGAGAATCCTCAAAATCACACAAAACTTATTTACCAACCACTTTGCATTAATTTATATATAGAAAATAGTCCAATTAGGAAAAATTATCAAAACATATAATTTTCTGGAATAAAATACAATAGTTAATATTCAAAAATATTTGTAGTGATATTGTGGTAAATACTTACAATATTTTAGTCAATATTTCCTCTGAGCTCTGCTTTACCCTCTTTGCTAATATTTGATAAACAGAAATTCATTCTTAGGACATTTATTATTTTTAATATAATTAACAATACCTATTTTCCAAAAAAAATTGGGGTTTCATCAAAGAGATGGTAGCCCTCTTAACTTTCTTTTTACAATTAAACCCTTTTCAAGGAAATGGGTCGCAACCCATTCCTTTATTGTTCTAATTTTTGTAACAATGCTTTAACTCATTCATTGGGCCGAGCCCATGCTATCCTACTGAGAGTCAAAGAGAAACACACACACACACACACACACACACACACACACACACACACACACACACATATATATATACACACTTTTCTCCACCTTTGGCTACTAATCAAGTCCACGTAATTCATTTAAAAATGAAACCCAATATGAAGCCTCACTCTACCCAAATTTTAATACAAACCAAACAACAACCAAAAGGCATGAATCCTTCTTCTTTCTCCTCTCTCTCTTTTGTTGGTTGTTATTGAACCCTTCAGAGATCATACTAATGCATACATGCTCCTCTTCCTTTCTAGTTACTTTACTAGTTCTTTCTCTTTCTAGTAATTATCTACTTCTTCTTTATCTTTTCTTTGTTATGAAACTTAGAGTAATATGTGTTTGTTTTTGTTCTAAGGTTCTATGTAGTGAGTTGTAGGCTAACATTGATATTGATCAACTTACCAACTGATTCACAGAGCTCCAATGAGAGCCTTTCAGCTGCCCAACGTTCACCTGAGAAGTGTACACAACTACGTTTATGAAGGAGAGGAACAGAAAGAAGGAAGTCTTGGTCATACTAATTCTCGGCGAGATCGTGCCGTCCTATAGTGGAGCAGAACTTACCAACTGCTTTCCTAAAACTAAGATGAGGGATGAACTCCAAGGGAGGTCACTGGAGTAGGAAAGCAACTATTAAACTTACCTCCCAACCCTGCCTTATATAGACTTCGAGAGCTCTTCAAGTGAAGCTAGGCGGTGGTTCGTGCCTCGGTTTCACGCTTCTCCGTTGATGAACAATGATCCTTGGTCCGTGTAGGCGATCCGAGGAAGAAGACATTTGGTGGTTTTCGGCGTATCATGACGATGGGTGGTGTCGTCATCCGCTCGTCAAACAACTCAGAAGAGAAACACACCTGCTTCGAATCTGGTATTCCTTGAGATGAGCGTTAGATCTCGTCGTATTATAACTACGTTTTATAACGATTTTTTATCTTCACGACACATAGCAGCTGATTTCTTTCGCAGCAACGACCTGCCCGTGTTTCGCTCAACTGTTAGATTGTGTTGATTCAATCTCAGCCATTGAAATTAATCCCAACCGTTACTTCAAGCAGGTGCATGGATTATGATGAAAATTTTGCAGCAAACCCCCCACACTTTCCTCAAGTTACATGCAAGTCTTAAAATTGAGAGGGCCTTTTTAGTAAGTAGTCCCTATTCTTCAAACTATTTACAACTAGATCCCTTATCTTCATTAAAAATTAAACTTTTGCTAAGAAAGTTAATAAAACACTAATAAGGGCTTAATTACACCATAAAAGAGTGGTTCTTACAGGTATTTATTGCCCAAGTATCCCCTTATCATGATTGATTGTCATCAAGGTTAATTCTCGTTTCCATAGCTTGGTTACTAGTTTTCTTTAATTATATGCTTAGTTCACAACCACTCATCCGTGATCGACTAATTAATAGAGGAGCAACTAGTACTAGTACTTTCTGGTCACTGTGGGTTCGACATCTGACTTTTCATAGTCCACTTTATTACTTGATATGACCCGTACACTTGGGGATTTAGAGCACATCAAGTTTTTGTCGCCATTGCCAGGGACTAGGATTATTAGGAAGACTAGGAATTTATTACTTTAGTCAATTTTCTTTTCTTTATTTTGGCTTTTCTTTATTTTAACTTTGTGGACTTCACTCTCAGTCATTATCACTTTTTGTGATCAGGAATCACATGACAAATTCTAAAAGCATGATATTCCTCCAGCTGGACCTATTGGACAGATGGATTGAGGATAAGTTGGATGAATAACTTGATCATTCACTTCAAGGTGATTGTTTGTAGTACAACAAATCAAGGAAGCATGCGCTATGCGGGATTCAGATTTTCAGCAAGATGACCACCCCATGACATATTAGGGATACACATCAATGTCAAGGAGCCGAGGTTTAAGTGAGTCATATGATGAGTTGCCTCAATATGAAAATGAGCATCTGCTGGAATCTATGAATGCACAAAAGGAACAATTTAATTCTGACATTGCTAGTGGGCTAATCTTCTTAGTATCTCCATTAGAACAAATTATAAATGGCAACCCTACCCAAGGGAATGACATCATGGATCTTGTTCAGTATAAGTCTCAGGTGCAGGACATGATACAACAAATACCACACCCAAAAGAAGAAACCACCTTAGTTTTAGAGGAGGAAGTAAGTAACACAGATCAACATCCTGAAGACTACCAAGTTTTAGAGATTGAAGGGGGCTTAAGGAGTTGAATAATAATATAAGAAAGTTGAGGCGTCAGTTGAAGAACCCCCACAGCTTGAATTAAAGGAGCTGCCTAGTCACCTTGAATATGCATTTTTAGCTGACAACTCAAATCTCCCTGTCATAATTGCATCAAATTTGACTGGCTCATAGAAGGAAAAACTACTACAAATGCTCAAAAGGCACAAACATGCCATCGTACGGAAGATATCTGACATCAAGGGAATCAGCCCGTCCTTCTGCTTGTATAAAATCCTAATGGATGACAATTACCGACCCTCAGTTCAACCCCAATGAAGGCTAAATACAAATATGAAAGAAGTAGTCAAGGCAGAGGTCATTAAACTCATGGATGCCAGATTGACCGTGGCGGTACAAAAAAAAAGCGAGGATGATCGTGGTGACAAATAATTAGAACAAATTAATTCCTACAAGAACCGTCATCGGTTGGCGAGTGTGCATTGATTATAGGAAGTTGAATAATGCTACAAGGAAAGATCATTTCCCGCTACCATTCATTGATCAAATGCTCGAACGCTTAGCCTAGTACTCATACTATTGCTTCCTACATAAATTTTCAAGGTACTTTCAGATCCCCATCACTCGAGAAGATCAAGAGAATACCACTTTCACTTGTCCATATGGTACATTCGCCTATCGCCGTATGCCCTTTGGGCTATGCAACGCTCCCGCCACTTTCCAAAGATGCATGTTGGCTATCTTTGAGGATTTTTTGGAGGATATTATGGAAGTGTTCATGGATGGCTTCTCTGTTTTCCGGGATTCCTTCAACCTTTGCCTCACAAATTTGGAGAAGGTGTTGGCTAGATGTGAGGAAACAAATCTAGTACTGAGTTGGGAAATGTGTCATTTCATACTGCAAGAAGGGATTGTGTTGGGCCATAAAATTTCACAAAGCAGCATCGAGGTAGATGAAGCAAAAGTTGACATCATTGAGAAGCTATCCCCACCCACTTCAGTTAAGGCCATCAGGAGTTTCTTAGGGCATGCAGGCTTCTATAGGTGATTCATGAAGGACTTCTCCAAGATTGCCAAGCTGTTAACCAAGTTGCTTGAGAAAGACGCCCTATTTGACTTTAATATTGAATGTATGACGGCTTTTACCATTTTGAAGAAGAAAATTATCCAAGCTCCTATCATGACTACACCAGATTGGAATCTCCCCTTCGACCTTAGGTGTGAAGCAAGTGATTACGTAGTTGGGGCAGTTTTGGGACAGCGGATGGGCATATATTTCAGCCTACTTATTATGCTAGCAAGACCCTAACTGAAGCACAAGAGAATTACACTACCATCGAAAAGGAATTGCTTGCCATACTCTTCACTTGGTACAAGTTTCGCCCATATTTGATTCTCTCAATGGTCATGGTCTACACCGATCATTTTGTATTTCAGTATTTTTTAGTAAACCAAATGCTAAGCCATGGCTAATTCATTGGGTCCTATTATTGCAAGAATTCAACTTTGAAATTAAAGATAAACGAGATGTTGAGATCTTGGCCACTGACCACTTATCTTGGCTGGAGAATCCGAATAGGGATGTCCTAAAGGAGGAAGACATTAAGGAGGAATTTTCGGAGGAACGCTTGTATAGCTTACAAGTGATACATGAAAAGACACAAACAAGTCTTGACGAAAAAGGAACCCCTTGGTTTGCCGATATCACCAACTATCTTGTAGCCGGTGTCCTGCCCAATTCTTATGACTATCAACAGAAGAAGAAATTTTTTGCAGAACTGAAATACTATGTATGTGATGATCAGTATTTGTTCCAAATTTGTGCCGATCAAGTAGTGAGAAGATGTGTCCCGAATGAGGAAGGATGGGGCATTTTGGAACACTATCACGCGAGACCTGCATTACAATGCAAATAGGACAACCAAGAAAGTCCTTGATTCTGGTTTCTATTTGCCCTGATTGTTTCAAGATGCCCAAGGGCCTGTTCAGTCATGTGAAAGGTGTCCGCGAACCGGTAATATCTCCTGACGCGATGAGATGCCAAAATGCTCAATACAAGTTTGCGAAGTATTCGACGTTTGGGGAATATGTTTCATGGGACCCTTCCCGAACTCTTGTGGAAATAAATTTATCCTAGTTACAATAGATTATGTCTCCAAATGGGTAGAAGAACAAGCTTTACCCACAAGTGATGCTAGGGGGTGATTAAGTTCTTAAAGAAGCTATTTTCTCGATTCGATATGCCAAGAGCATAATCAGTGATTGAGGAACCCACTTGTGTAATGTTCAGTTTGCTAATATCCTTAAACAATATGGGGTAGTGCATCATACGTCTACCCCACACCATATCCAGACAAGTGGTCAGGTAGAAGTATCCAACAGGGAATTGAAGAGAATCTTAGAGAAAGCAGTTGCACATAATAGGAAGGATTGGGCTAAAATGTTAGATAATGCACTTTGGGCTATAATGGCGTGTACAAGATACCCATAGGAAGCACACCCTACAGGCTAGTTTACGGGAAAGCAAGCCACTTACCATTCAAACTAGAGCACAAGGCATACTGGGATATCAAATTCCTGAACTTTGACCCTTCCCTTGCCGGCACTAGGAGGAAATTCCAGCTTAATGAATTGGAAGAATGGTCTTACTTCACTTATGAAAATGCAAGATTATATTATAAGCGAATCAAACGGCATCACGACCAAGTTCTGAAGCGACACAAGTAGCTCAGAGAAGGGGATAGCGTCTTATTGTTTAATTCAAGGCTTAAACTATTCCGAGGTAAGTTGCCGTCAAGATGGTCCGGATCCTTCACTGTCACCAAAGTCTACCCCCATGGGGTAGTAGAGATTAACCGTGCTGAGAGGGGGACATTCTAGGTAAATGCACACCGGCTCAAGTTGTACTATGATACGAATGTCAAGGGAGGTGTTGGAGAGAACCTTCATGTCTTTGAACCCCCTTAAGGTAACATTAGTACGTCAAGCTAGTGATGTTAAACAAGCGCACCAACATCTTTACCCCTATCTAATTTTTGGGCCAACTCCACTTTCATACTATCTTCTTGGGAGGCAACCCAAGCTCTCTTCAAAATTTGTTCCATTTTGCACTTTTCTTCAGTTTAGTTAGGATGTTTCAATAAAATGATGGTATTCCTTATTCTTCGCATCTGTATCATTAGACTCATCATACTAGGTACAATTGTTTTTAGCCTATACTGATCATTCTTTTGAGGTTGCGTTGTGAGATCGAGGATAGCTGTTCGATGTTGGTTGCATAAGCCAAACAAGGGCAAGTACGGGGATCCATACGGCCCGAATAGGAACCCATACACTGCGAGAGCTGCATTATACTGAAGCATTAGGTCCATAAGGAGTCCATGTGACCTCATATATCAGGTGCTGTGACAATCAAGTATAGTCATACGGGGTCTTATACGGGCGTTTACTAGCCCGTATGACCCCCACTATTTCTACAGCCTCTGGTACGACCCATATAGGGTCTCATATAGTATCATCAAGGAGATAAAATGTCCTCCATATGGCCCGTATAGGAGACCGTATGGGGTCCGTCATTTACAAAAAGAGAAGTGTTTCCATTCGCACCCTTTTATCTCCTAAAACTCTTCCTCCGATTTCTCCTCCTAGTCTATCCAAATCTAGCACCCCCACACACACACACACACACACACACACACACACTCCATTTCGAGCTTCCAATACACGCTAGACTTCTCTTTTAGCAATGGGCGAGCTTGCACCCTAGGTATGCTATCATTTGTCTTGATATGTCAAAGAACCTTCATTTCCATATCTAGAAACCTAGGGTTTGCACTAGCACCATCCATAAAGTGAATGTACACAATCTTTGCACTGCACCTAGGCCATAATGCTAGGATTTGAGTCATGTTTAAAGAGAGAATCGAGGGGAGAGCATAGTTCGGCCCTGAATGGCTCGTATGATGCCTCTGTGCATCCATACGGCCGGACGCATACGGTCCGTATGAATGCCCTTATAAGGTCTCCAACGCTCTCGGGTAGCGAACGACCCGCACAAGTGCCGTCTGACTCCCAGTCAGGGTCAAACGGTCTATCATACGGCCCATATGGGGACCGTATAGCATCCGCGTACATAAATTATGTTTATACACCTTTGAAATGCACTAACAAGCCTTCCAGTTATTTTGTAGACATGCCTAGGACGAAGAATAAAGAAAATGCGTGATATGTGTTGAGCCTAATACTTATGCTTATACCGCAAGTGCACGGGTCGTATCAAGTAATAAAGTGGACTATGAAAGTCGGATGTCGAACCCACAGAGACCTAGATTACTCATCCTATCTAATAGTCTATTTAAAGGTTGTTGAATTCCTAATCTAATCTCTAAAATTGAAATCGACTTATGAACACTTTATGAAAGTAATAATGGCAATCAATCATAAAGGGGAGATACTCGGGCAATGAATTCCCTCTGTATATTCATAAATTGGGGCAAGTATGGATTTCTAATTAATGAATGTGGGTTATGGACCAAGAATTCCTATAATGCTTTCATACCCACTTTCGAGGTAGATTGCTAATCTAATTTCCTTAATTCGTTCTAGGGAACACATAATCTTGGAAGAGTTGTGGGAATAATCCATCTTAAAGAGTCTTTCTCCTAAACACCCGATCTCTTGGCGTGTTCACAACCCCCACCTATTGATGTAGATCTATTTTATATAGAGGGAACGTTATTGTCTACACCCCTATAGATCTAGATTGACACTTAGAGCTGTTGCAACATAAAGTATTAATACCATACAATACATCCAATAGGTTCTCAAAAATTAAAACATTCATTCAATCATAGAAATCTATAAAAGCAAAGTTAAAAATAAATCCGGGGTTCATTATGCCCAAGTATCTAGCAAGCTAGTTCCCCATTAAAGGGGAACACAAATCCAACATATTGTTCAAGAGAAAGATAAGAAACATGATGTAAAACACCCTTTTCTCCACCGTTGGCGAGGACCATTGGCGGTGTGCATGGAGATGCCCCTTTGATACTTGCCTTCCTCTTCTTGCTCCAAGATCTTCAATGATGCCCTAATCTCCAAGGTGAAGAAAGGGTGGGAGCCCCCAAGAGAGGTGATGAGTTTCATGTTCCAAAAGCCTCTTCTCCAAACCCTAAATAAGCTATTTATAAGGTTCAGGTTAATTCACATGATTAGTGACCCAATTAGACAAATCCGGACTCAAATCAGTAATAAAACTGAGTTAACTCATGTTTGAACGCAAGGCATATGGGTGGTTTTACCGTTGTAAGGATGCCCCTAACCTCATCTTCAAGCCCATATGGTTGGTGATACGGGCGCATGCTCGCCCGTAAAGCTCTCTGTAAGTTTGGGGGATATGTTCTCAGAGTATCTTTGTGGGCGCTTACGGGCGTAAGCTAGCCCGTATGGCTTCAATAACTCGGATCATTGCTTCGATTTGATCAGCGTTACTTCTGTTTCGCTCTCGAAGCTCCCTGGTGCTCTGCAATTAAGAATTAACAATAATTAAGAATCAATGGGCAATAATTAGTTGATATAAAATAAATAATGAACAAAGAATTGATATAAAAACATGATCAATTGAACGCTTATCAATGCGCCCAAGAGGTTCGAGACAGGAGAGAGACCGTCCACAGGAGAGCCTCAATTTACTGAGGAGCGTTTCTACCACCGCTACACATGCCTAGCAGATCGACCATTTGGCCAGACTCATGTCATTTATTGGGAGATCCTCCGACAACTCCACATTGCTGACAGAGTACACGAGCTGATCAAAGTAGGTGGCTGCGAGTGGGTCTTCTCCCTCGACCACGCGGTATTTAGAGAGCACACTTTAGAGGTGCTCCGTACGTTCGAGGCAGATGACAACATAGTGGTCAAGTAGCGCATGAATTATACACATATTGCTATGCACATGGGTTTCTATGACAGGGAGTTCATCACTAACCCCTAGTATGGTGAGCTTCTCACCGCCTTTCCTGATCACATCATTACGTCCACCAGGTATTAGTTAGGGCCTGGTGGGCGATACAACTCTCAGAAGGAGGTTCTCATGGTCGATCCGGTCCAACGGTACATACATGCACTCCTGAGCCGGATGATCACTATGAGAGAGGATAGCACAGGCGTTGTTACCGTCACAGATCGTTTCCTCCTATATAGCATCCTAGAGCGAGCACTCCTCAACTTAGGTTACACGCTCACAGACTATCTGGTACATCAGGGGTAGAGCCACCATCTAAAGGCTATCAGCACGGGACCCTACATTACCCGGCTGATAATTAGGATGGGAGTGGAGCAACTGCGAGAGGGTTTGCAAAGATTAATCAGTGTTGCGCCCTCGAGATGAGCATGCTCCTCCAGATGGGATTAGTTCGCCACTCCGGGAGTCGCTATACCCTACTCGGCTTTGAGTCTGAGAGTTCTAACACATCTGGATCCGGATCCGAGGAATTACCATCATCGCCTGCTAGAGACCCATTGATGAAGCCAAATGCTCATGCTTATACCGCAAGTGCACAAGTCCTGCCAAGTAATAAAGTGGAGTAATAAGTTGGATGTACCCACAGAGACAAAGAAATACTAGTACTAATTGTCTGTCTATTATCTAGTCTAACAAAGAGTTGGTAAAGTCTTAATCTAATTCCTAAAACTAAGAAATCCTGATAATTGGTAAATCAATTATAAGAAGGGGGTATTCAGGCAATGAATCCGCCTTGGTTTTCTAACAAAATAGATACTGGATGGTAAAGTTAATAGTTGCAATAGATTGTACCAAGGATTCCTATATCACTTTCACTCCCGCTGTCACGGCCGAATTACTAACATTGAGTGGGGCTCTAGGGAATCTACTTCTTGGAAAGATTGTGGGTATCAGACATATGAAAAAGTTGCTCTACATAATGCCCGGGTTCCCAGTGCACTCACAATCCCTTCTATTGAGGTAGTTCTAATATGAGGAGGCGTTCGTTTCTTCCGTCATATAAACCTATTGAGATACTAGGGTTATCGCATCATAAGCATTCAATGAATGGAATACCACTTAATAGATCTCAAATCGAAGAGAAGCAACTAAATATCATTAACATCCAATATCACAATTAAACTACAACCAAGGGTTCATCAATGCCTAAATACTAGAATATTAGTTCTCCATGAAAGAAGAACACAAACCCATTACAATAGAAGAAGAAAACATCAAGATAAATTCAATTAAACCTTCCTCCAATGTTTCCTCCACTGTTGAGGTGCGTGTGGATCTACAGTAATGAACTCTCTTCATTGCCTTTGCTATCTCCCAAGAGGATCCTTCCAAACCCTAGCCATGAATGAGCTCCAAGATCTCCATGACAGCCAAAAAGGTGGCCAAAGGGCAAGAGATGGTTTCCAAACCCTAAACTTTGGTATTTATATGGTTTCCATCCTCTGCAAACTATCTCACATGTTTTATTTTTAAGTAGGACCGACTTAGATAAAAACATGGTGAGAATCAGGTCCCAAACTGTCTTTGAAATTGCCCAAACGGCCTCCAGACACGGGTTGAAAACACTATAGATAGGCTTAAAACACTGTTATAGATACTGTAGACAGGTCCGTCCTGTAGCAAATGGGTCCGTCCCTGTAGCAAATTGAGTCAGCAACAGCCTCATTCGTATAGCAAACAAGGTCGTTCATGACCTCATTCATATCTGAAAACACTGTAGCTACAGTAAAACCTTGAAAACACTGTAGCAAACTATTTCCTTAGCTTCTTTGGAGTGTCCAAAAATTCTCGTTTTGACCCCAAATCTTCGGAGAACTTTTCCATAATGTACAGGAGCGTTTGTAGGTCCTTCGTGGCTCCTTGAATTGATGTTTTTGTCACGAGCTGGACTCAAACCAATGCTCGATGGGCTCCCCCAGACCAGGGTAGAGTCAAGCTTTTGCCCTTGAAACAGCTCCAAAAGTCTTCTTTCTCCCGAATCGCCCCCGATGTGTAATGTTTCACAAATTTAACACATTATAAGTACCAGTGGGCTACAATTCATCAAAATCACATGCCAAATGTATATAAATATGATATAGAAATATGGTAATTTGAACACTTATCAAACATCCCCACACTTAAGCATTTGCTTGTCCTTAAGCAAATAAAAATGAAAATAAAGAGACCATAAGTGTGCAACCTCTGGCTGCAAAAGAATCAGTTCGGCTCTACTCAAAGTTTACCATCAACATGTGTATTCTCCTTTTTCAATTCAGGACTTAGATCGATTCAGTGACATGTTCAATATAGCTCTAGACATAGCTTGTTCACTCCACATGTCATATTTCTAAGTCCTACAGTGGCAAGTATATCCTCAGTGGACTCTACAAGTTACTTGGGACTCTAAGTACAAAACAACTAGACCATTATAAAAAATAAACTCTTAATCTATTCTTTTCTGTTCTTTTTCACTCTTTTGTACTTTCTTTTTCTCCCCGATAAGGCATCTATAATGGATCCGACTTTTCGGGTAACCAAAGATTAACATAAAGTGTAGATTCTCCTTTTCGAAGGATGCACATGCTGGCCAGGCACTGGAACACCCAATGTAACACCCTATCCCGACACAGGGACAGAATGTCACACCAGCTGGGCCGAGAGTGCACCCAACCCATAAGCTGCGTAATGTAGACCTGATGACGATAATAATTAAACTAATTAACATACTTGAATAACAAAATATTTGTACTCTTATACAAACTTTACAAATATTGCGGAAGCGTTCTAAAAGTCTATACATTAAATAAGACATGCTATTCTCTTCTGCTAAGTCAGAGCCATCTACCGAAGAACTCAATCACGTCTACTTGCACATTTCACTTCAGTGAGAACCACTATACAAGGTACATCTATAAGACAAAATAAAAATAATATCGAAATAATGCTAATCAATTCATATGCATTATCTCTGTCAATAACAAGCTAAAAGCACATGAAACTCGGATAAATCCAAAACCTGAAAACCTCGATGTTAACACATGGACATACATGTTCTTACAATTGTTTTAGCAATGTAATCATTACCCTAGCCTCAATCGGGTTTACTAATATAACAATTTAATAAGAAATCACATTTCAATATTAAGAAATCTGGTCTCTACGGACTGTGCTCCCACAGAACCGTAAGTCTAATCTGGAACCGGTCTCCACGAACTGTGCTCCCACAGAATTGTAGGTCCAACTTAGTAAACCGGTCTCTACGAGCTGTGCTCCCACAGAACGTAGGTCTGATCTGGAAAATCGATCTCCATGAACTGTGCTCCCACAGAACGTAGGTCTGATCTAGTAAACCAATCTCCACGAACTGTGCTCCCACACAACGTAGGTCTGATCTAGTAAACCGGCCTCTACGAACTGTGCTCCCACAGAATCGTAGGTCTGATCTGGTAAACCGATCTCTACGAGCTGTGCTCCCACAGAACGTAGGTCAGATCTGGTGGCCATCCTATCTCAAAGCCCAGGTGTGATATCAGACAAGTCCCGGGCAGAACGTATCTCTGCCCCCAGCAACCCTCTGGTATAAACCTGCTTATCTTAATTAATGTACATGTTTGTCAATAATTGAAATATCTCCTTGTCTTGATCATATTCTCATTCTTCATTTCCTCTATTCACATATATTTTAATTACAATATATGAAATAAACAATCAAGACGCTAGTAATATGTTCAGAGAGTCAAACTAGCGATATTGCACAAGCTTCGATATAAAACCCATATAAAATCGTATAAGTAAAGCCCAACGATCAAATCCGATCATAAAAACCATACCAATGTATAGTGAAAATCACTCACATCTGGTCCTTCGTTACTTAAATTTGACTGGATCCTCCCATGTGATCCTCTATTAGTCTCGTCCAGGACAAGTATAAGAGATGTAATTAAAATACTTGTATTTATTCTAGGGGGTCTTTCCTCCATTATTCCTAGTAACATAAAATTATTTGTAGTTATATCTTATGACCTCTTGAATCACACTAAAATCTTAATCCACCACTGGCTTATCACTAAACCGTATTACCCACTTCCTAATCTTCAAATAAGGATTGGATATAGTATTTAATCTTAAACCAAAGAAAGACTTTACATACTCATTCATATATGAGTACTAATACATTGATTTACAAGGTCCTTTATGCAAATATACCACCCACGTACACACTTGTCAGCAGAATTTCAATTCCAATCTTAAGTGAGTAATGATAGCCTTCTTGACCTTTAATGGGTTTGACTCACTCGTTAACTCATTTACTAATACTTCAGCTAGTTACAAAAGTCCATTTCTCTCACTTTTCATTGTTTCTATTCTTGTCAAGTTATTCAAGTGTTTCTAATACAAATCTAATAATTATTTCCAGGCATTGAAGAAGGTAATATATATATACCATGACAAGGAATGCTTCCAAAAAAATATAAAATATAAAATATAAAAAGGAACATCAACCCACACTAATATTCAGCTTTTGTATTCCTTATATTATTCTGGACATCCTTGTTTGCAAATCCAAACTACCCTTAATTTATTCTAGAAAGAGAAACATGGCAATATAACTCATCTCATGCTTGAGAAACATTAGTAGTCTTTGCCAGCAAGGGACCATTGAGGTTATATACATGTTCTATCATTACACCATCAAAATGATGCCACCCTACTGTTCAAATCCTCTCACATTTTCACTGAGACAGTTAACTCGTCACTTGGTGTGCGCTCTTGATTGACAAGGATCTCCAGAACATGACAGTTACTAATTTCTGGGAATTTACAAGCATCCATCTATGTGAAAAGAAATCTTTTTAATTCAACCGTAAACGTTTTGAGAGTTAGTTGACATACCTGGAGCTAGGTAACTCTATCTTTCTCTCTTCAGACCCTATGTAATACAACAGAACACCAGCACTACTCTTTGAGGCATTACATCATATAATTCATGTGCATTGCCACCCGACTCTATCCTATACAACAGGACAGTCTATTAACTCTGGGAACTACAAACATTCAAACCATTTCAACTGAATTTCATAAAATCAATGGAAATCAATCTCATTTGTCTCTGACTCCCCTTGATTTTTGAGTCTGATTCTAAGCATTTTATAATGTTGTGCTGGGCTTACCGGACTGATTTCAGGATATGATCCTGTGGATTTATTTGAGGTTGTGGAGGCTTAGGACTCGCTGCAACGCCGAGGGGGAGGTGGGTAGCCGTCGGAGCGACGTCGGGCTCCTTCTTGCTGGAGGTCGCGCTGGATGGACAGAGGACGAGGATTGAAGAAGGAGGAAATTGGTAACCCATGCCCAGCTCTCCGAAGGCTGAGCTTAAGGAGTAGCCCTCACTGTCATCTCACGAGAGCCCTGTGTACATACGAGAAAGGGGAACGCGACCAGATCCGAAATCTCCGGCGTCGTCTCGCGGCCAGCAATGGGGGGTTCTGTTCCTTCTTTGACCCCTTTCCCTCTTTTTAGAACAGCAAGCTTGTTATAAATCACAGTAGCTAGGTTTCAATCAAACAATTCTTTTCTTTACTTGATTTCTTCACCTTAATGTCCTGAAGGGTGTATATAATCTTTGGTAGCTAGGTTTTATATTTCATTTTGATTCCATTATTACCATCTAGTTCAATTTAATTATTTTGAACAACTTATAAGATATTACAATTAAATATTATGGAATCATGGGCAATCATTCAAAGCCGACAGGGTCCATCACTTCCTGTTTTTTGGCTAGGCTCGGCCTACTTGTCGGAACTCTCATCTTTGGTTCGTATCGCCCGCCAACTACTCGAATTGCATTGAACTTCGTAATTCTTCAAATTAATTAAATCGGTTCCAATTCTTATTGGCCCGGCCCAACATGGCCTGCTATGGCCCAATTTCTTATGAGGCTGGGGTTTAGATCCATTAACTCCCGATTTTCTCCAAATTTTAGTTTTACCAAAATAAATTCATTTTCAATAAAATCACACTTATTGGATTTTTACAGAAAATTTCAATTTTAGCATTGAAAAGTTTTGGGGCGTTACACCCAACTACTTAGAAAATTACAACTCTACATACACGTGCTCATACTCACAAGGGACTTTTCGGCTTGGGAAATACTCTGATTAGGAGCCAAAAAAAGGAGCTTACTTCATCACGAAGTGTATAGGAGCACTATCTTGGTTTTTATTTTCACAGTCTCTATGTACAATACTTATTTTTTATTACAAATTTACTTACAAGGGCTAGAAGTTTGACTATAATCACGAAAACTCTTGGAGCAATTTAAGATAATATTTAACACTCTAAGTCAAGAGAAACATTGTAATGGGTTATCTAATGTCTCTAAACAAATATAGTTGTCACATGGATTTTCTCTAATTGTCCATGATATTTCATAGGAGAATCTAAAAATGTTTTCTATATGGTGTACACTAAGAGTAGTGTAAAACTGAAAAAATTTCATTTATGCCATCATTGGTTTACACTAAGCATGTGTTTTTATACAAAGATGTGCAATGAATTACCTGGATACCATCCCTATACTGAAAAGATTTTCAATGAGTAGATTTGAAAATATATGCAATGAATTTCCAAGCTACACATGTGTACCCATCCCCACACTTAAAATTTCCATTGTCCTCAATGAAAGCAATAAAGCATAGTAAAAGATAGAGAAATAATTAGAACAAGGAGAAGGGAAAACTGAAACTTCCCTGATTCCTTAATGATGATTTTCAGTATCTGTTTTGGCCAAAATTTGTGCTCTCTCAAAATCCTTTGGTTGCCTCCCAAAAAGCGCTTGTTTAGTGTCACGAGCTTGACGTGCCTTTTATTTACCTTATGGAGGCTTGACCAAATTGTATTCCTCCTGGGGGCTATTGTGATGGAGGTTTCAATATAGTTACCTTTAAGCCTCCATGGAAATAACTTTGCCCGATAATTGTTCAATCTTGGCTTTGGCGGATCCTTGGATTGAATCATCCTCCTCGCTCCTATTTGTATCCCGGATGTGTCTCTTTTGTCTTGTTTGTGCAGGTCAACTTTGAGGCCGAGAGCTTGTTCCATTGTGTTCAGCCTTGCTTTTTCCATGTCTTTATTTTCTTCTACATCAACACAATTCTCTTCCACTTCTTTGTCACAACTCCATTGTTCATTAGAATTTATTAGAAGGGGTTCTCCCAACTTAGTCTCTAGTTTGTGAAAAGTAGCTTGAATCTTTATAATTTCAGCCTCAACAGCTTCAAATTATATCTTTGTTTGCTGCATAAATTCCACCAACTCTTCCATGAATGTGGAGACTCCCTCTTGTAACAGTCACAGAGCTTACCATTCTTTTGCCTCTAAAGTATGAGTCCAATTAAGATCATCCTTGCAACTTGCTTTCTCATGACTCATTTCTATATCCATATCCATAGGCGCGGTTGTGACTTGCAATCCTTCCTCAGTATCAGGAGTGGGTTGTCTAATGCGTGCATTGCTGAGCTCCTGAAAGCACCCTTTTCCATGTTCCATAAAATTGGCAAAGACCTCTTGGCAATTCAGATTTTCTTATGCCTCTGTGTGGGCTGTCTGCATATATCTTGCCAAGACTTCTTCGGTAGTTGGCCTCGTAATTTGTTGCGATTGGTACTTAAAATTTTGAGGAGAATTGTGCCATTGCTCTTGAAGTGGAGAATATGGAGAGAATTCTTGTTGAGGAGATCCCCATTGTGGTTCATCTTGACAATTTGGGTAGTTCGGGTGTCCTCCCCAATATAACTTATAAGCCTTGTTGCATGGAGTTCTTCGAGGTTGTGTATTGCTTCTATGTTCGCTGACAATTTCTGCAAAAGTAATAGCTGTAGCCTCCAAATCTGAATTTGCACAGTATATTATACCTTGCACAGAAGAGAACAACAGAAATTTGGGTAGTTAAATATTTTTGTTTCTTTTTGTATAAAGTAAAGAAAAGTAAAAACCTAAAACTAATGACTAGATTAATAAACTTCTAATGTTCCTAGTAGTCTTGGTCCCCGGCAACGGCGCCAAAAACTTGATGGAGCCAAATGTTCATGCTTATACCGCAAGTGCACAGGTCGTGTCAAGTAATAAAGTGGACTAATAAGTCAGATATCGAACAACAAAGACCGAGAAATACTAGTACTAATTGTCTGTCTATTATCTAGTCTAACAAAGAGTTGGTAAAGTCTTAATCTGATTCCTAAAACTAAGAAAACCTGATAATTGGATATCACTAATGACGGTTTTGAATCTTGGGGTAAATCAATTATAAGAAGGAGGTATTTAGGCAATAAATCACCCTTGGTTTTCTAACAAAATAGATACTGGATGGTAAGGTTAACAGTTGCAATCAATTGGACCAAGGATTCCTATATCGCTTTCACTCCTACTGTCGCGGCCGAATTACTAACATTGTGTGGGGCACTAGGGTATCTACTTCTTGGAAAGATTGTGGGAATAAGACATATGAAAAAGTTGCTCTACATAATGCCCGGGTTCCCAGTGCACTCACAATCCCTCCTATTGAGGTAGTTCTCATATGAGGAGGCGTTCGCTTCATCCCTTATATGAACCTATTGAGATACTAGGGTTCTTGCAACGTAAGTATTCAATGAATGAAATAACAATCAATAAATCTCAAATTTAAGACAAGAAACTAAATACCATTAATGTCCAATATCACAATTAAACTACAACCAAGGGTTCATCAATGCCTAAATACTAGAATATTAGTTCTCCATGAAATAACAACACAAACCCATTATAATAGAAGAAGAAAACATCAAGATAAATTCAATTAAACCTCCCTCCAACATTTCCTCCACTGTTGAGGCGCGTGTGGATCTGCAGTAATGAACTCCCTTCAATGCCTTTGCTATCTCCCAAGAGGATCCTTCCAAACCCTAGCCATGAATGAGCTCCATGATCTCCAAGACGGCCAAAAAGGTGGCCAAAGGCCGAGAGAGGTTTCCAAACACTAAACTTTGGTATTCATATGGTTTCCAGCCTCTGCAAACCATCTCACAAATTTTATGTTTAAGTAGGACCAACTTCAATGAAAATTGGGTGAGAATAAGGTCCCAAACGGTCTCTAAAAGGGCCCAAACGGCCTCAAGAAGCGGGCTGAAAATACTATAGATAGGCTAAAAACACTATTGCAGATACTATAGATGGGTCCATCCTGTAGCAGACGGGTCCATCCCTGTAGCAAATTATGTCAACAACAGCCTCATTCATAAAGCAAAGAGGTCGTTCATATCTGAAAACACTGTAGCTACAGTAAAAATTTGAAACACTGTAACAGACTATTTCCTTAGCTTCTTTGGAGTGTCCAAAAATCCTCGTTTTGACTCCAAATCTTCGGAGAACTTTTCCATAATGTACGGGAGCGTTTGTAGGTCCTTCGTGGCTCCTTGAATTGACGTTTTTGCCCTTGAAACAGCTCCAAAAGTCTTCTTTCTTGCGAATTGCCCCCAATGTGTCCTGTTTCCTAAATTTAACACATTACAAGTACTGGCGGGCTATAATTCATCAAAATAACATGCCAAATGTATGCAGATATGATATAAAAATATGATTATTTGAACACTTATCACCCATCACCTTTGATATCCAGGATCAAGTTGGAGCGACTAGAGGAGCAGATTACTAAGGTGCGAGCCGTGCAGGGCACTATACTCGAGGAGCAGCTCTAGATAAGATCTCAACTATAAGAGCTCTTCCCATATCTCGGATGGCTATCACCGTCTGTAGCACCATCACCATCTCCTCCATTACCGGCACCCGTTGCTACATCACCTAGTGCACCGGCTGATGAGCACCCTCCTACTGAGGATTGAGGATTACCAGTGAGTCATGTAACTTTATTTTGTTATATCTTAAGTTTTTCATCTTTTGTATATCAATTAGCAAGGGGCTTCACCTTGCTAAACTCACCTTTATTTTTAATTTTTGTGGCTTCTATTGGCATATGATGTTTTGGAACTATGATGATCCTTCGTGTCTTGCAGAATTGAGAGAGGGATATGCGCGTCCTGGTACACGCTCACACGATAGCATCTTGGACCTTAAAAGTCTCATCATTTAACCGGGAAAGTTTCAGTTCACCTTTGTCCATGCTTATTCTTACCTTATGATGTTTTATTTTTATTGAGCTTTCATGCGTATATTGAGGACAATGTACATCTTTTAAGTGTGGAGATGGGTAGCTACCTATCTAATTATAGATTCATTGCAATTGCTAAGTGTGGAGATAGGTAGCTAATAGATAGAATTTTTAAAATTCATTGCAAATCTTTATATGAAAGAGAATGTTTAGCACACACCGATGACGGCTTTGTTAAGCAATTTCTTGATTTACTTTATTCATAGTGCACAACACACAAATTTTTTCAAATTCTCCTATGAAACACCATGGGCACCTAGAGAACTTCTTTGCGACACTCATATTCTCTAGAGACATTAGATAATCCATTGTTGTGTTCTTTTGACTATAATTTCTAAGCATTACTTTCAATGTCTCCAAGAGGCTTCATGACACTAGTTCAAACTTCTAACCCTCTACAATCTAACTTAGTGGACAAGCAGGAGAAGATTAAAGTAGTTATGTACATAGTAGTGTAAAAGCAATAAAGACAGTGTTCCGCTGTTTGTTGTAATGAAGTAGTTTGGGGTTCTAGCTCCTAACTAAAGTGTCCCTCAATTCAAAAAGTCACTCCTTAACATGAACACAGTATCTGGGTGTTCTGGTGCCTAATCAGCATGTGTATCCTGCAAAAATGAGAATTTACACTCTACATTGATCTTTTCCATGGGAAAGTTAGATCCATAAGGGATGCTTTACCCAATTAAAAATAATAATAAAAAAAAACTTGACTATATAGGACTTCTCGAACTTGTCCATCACCTATCTAATGGAGGGTTAGTCATCTTGTCCTTATGGCCCCAAGGATCTTCTAGAGTACATTGAGGGAATGCTTGTCTTTCTAAAACTTTAGAACATGGAATGTAGAGTGAGGATGATTATCTAGAGCTGCAATGAAACATATCACATGATCCATCTAAGCTCTGGTGTGGAAATAGGAGAATACACACTTCGATGGTGAACTTAGAATAGAGTAGTATCATTGATTCTATAACCAGAGTATAAACATTTATCATCTTTTACTAATTCCCTTTCATTGCATTAGAACAAGCAAACCTTTAAGTGTGGAAAATTTGATAAGTGTTTAATTAAGCATAACTTTCTATCATATCATGCATGTTTCACATTCTTTCGATGGAAATGTAGTGTGCTGATACTTAAAAAATATTATTTTTGATAATAAGGGCAAAATGATGATACATCAAGGGCAAGGAATCTTTTGAAGACGATTTGAGGCCGAAATGAAGCAATCCTGAAGCTAGAAAAGACTCATATAGGAGTGTATAAAACTTGTATAAACCTGGGCAGCCAAATGACGCACTCGACCTAGTGGGCTCTGAGCACGGTGTCCAAGTTAGACCGAAAGTATTCCTTGACCGCCATAAGCTCAACCAAGTGTTCCTTCCACACTCGAGCTCAAGTCTCTTGGTAACATTCAATGAGGCCCCGCTGGCGTTCGACAAGGGAGATGAGTCACATTATCTCAACCTCCAACTCCCTGAATCGTTCGTCCTCTTCAACCCCACTCGAGGGTCGAGGGTCGTGGTCGGAAGGCTCCGTCTCTTCCTTACACCTGATAGCCCACTAAGTTAGCAGGAGCACCAACTACACATACATGTCAGTCTATTAGCACAGAAGAGGAGAAAAAGAGACCTCCAAAGCATGAGATCTCAAACCTACTGCTGTACCTGACAATAATAATCAGGAGGCCAACTCCTCAAGCTTCAAGCTTTCTGTCTCGGCCCAGTCCTCGCTGATAAAGGCCCGAAGGAGTGGCTCCAAGGATGTCACCCCGGCGTCTGCAAGGGCCTCTGTGCCCCACAAGGGCGGGTCAGCTGCAGGCATCGGCGCCTCTCCTTGCGGAGCCTGATAAGCCGTATGGGACGACCGCCTTGTGGCAAGCAATTTACATCGCAGGGCCTGTTCGAGAGGATCCATTATAGCCAGGGGAACTCGCTCCAATACCTACCCCTTTGTGGTCAGCTTGGCCCCTCTAGCATAAAGGACGGGAGGGGGTGGTAGTCCCCCTTACCATTCCATTTCTTCCTGGAGGGTTGTTCGTCCCCTCCTGCTGGAAGAACTACCTGAGCTCGGGATGCAAATCTCACCTCCCCTCTCACCATCCTTAGCAAACGGTCCTAGTCCGGCCGCAAGAAGAACAGACTCTGGTATAGAACGAGAGAGGTCCTAGGGACCAAGTCCACAAAAAAGTGAAAGCAACCTCTCTTTGCCTTCAGACATTGTGGTGATGTAATCTTGGTCCGTGAAGGGAAGACTCCATAGTGTACGGATGTCCCAGTCGCCCCTGCAAGAGATAAACCCAAAAGACGACCTCCACTCTGGAAGTCTAGAAGAAAGCAAATTCAAGCGTGACTTATCTCTTAGGTCAAAGAAAAACGAGTCCCCTAACTCCGGGGCCCTCCTCAGGGTAAGAAGGAGCCAAAAGAGACGGGTAGAAGGGGGAAGACCAAAGCTGTGAAGGGTAATAGTGAACCAACATAGAATCCTCCAACCATAGGGGTGAAGCTGCGATAGACACAACTTGTAAACCCTAGGCACCTCCAGGAAGAAGGGATGAAAAGGGAAGCAAAGCCCCGCTCTAAAAGACTCTACAAAAACTGCAAGCTCTCCTGGCACCAGGCGGTTAGCCCTCTCGGAAGGAAACAGGAGGCGAAGCTCGAAGAGAGGACGACTGTCCAAATGGTTTTCCGAATGAAAGAAGCTGAGGTCTGTCACACTGCTAAGAAAAGTAGTGGCCAACGAAACAATTACCTACGAAGGCACAAGGCCCTCATCCATTACTCCTCGACCTAAAAAGGACTTCACGAAGGGAGAGGGGAACAGGAGTTGAACGAAGGAAAGACGAGATATCACAACGGGGATGAAGGAAAAAATGGGTGATGAATAAGATACTTGCTCGTCTTAACCCCTTGGAGAGATCCGACGGGCCATGATGCTTCACTAGGGATGCCTATCCAATAGATGACGCGTGGACACCGGAGCTATCCCGCCTCAGGACAGATGCTCATCATGACCTCTACAGCCCCTCATCGAAGGGGTACCACCGGGTCTAGAGAACTTAGCCTAGGCTGATACGACCCAGGCTATGCTCCCACCAGCTCCACAAGGATCAAACCCACGTAGAGAATGAGAAGTGAGGGAAGCACCCCAGGAACCCAAATTGGTGAAGCACGAGCACAATGACAAAGCTCCCCACTTTAGGTTGAGTTGGGAGCTTACCACCCTAAGGAGCCGGGGGACAAGTGTTATGGGGAAAAAGTAATCCCCAGACACGTGGCGTCTTGGGACCACTCCAGCTTCCTGACCTCTCCCCAGAGGACTTGTGGAGATTCCCCCATCACCTTCTGATAGGGGAACGTTTTGTTGCACGAATGGCAGAGGGGACATCCTCTGCGCGGAGGCGCACGCCTGTATGGGACAGGGCACCGCGAAGCCCCGACCAGATCCTCTGTCTAGCTATAAGAAAGGGACCAGAGATGATCTGGGGGGTAACTTCTTCTCAAGGAAGGCTCTCTCCTAGGGCTGGCAAACGATCAAACTGTTCGCGAGTAACTCGAGTTCGGTTCGATATTAGCTCGAGTTCAGTTCGATTATTTTAATAACAAACTGAACTTAAACTCAAATTTGAGCTCGAAAAATAAATGAGTCGAACTCAAACCAAAGCCAACTCGTTTGAGTTCGGTTCAAAGTTCGAATATATATATATATATATCTGTGTGTGTGTGTGTGTGTGTGTGTGTGTGTGTGTGTGTGTGTGTGTGTGTGTGTGTGTGTGTGTGTGTGTGTGAGTGTGAGAATATATATATAATATGTGTTTATGTCACTGGTGTGACAGCCTGTGTGTGTCTTTGTGTGTGTGTGTGTGTGTGTGTGAGAGAGAGAGAGAGAGAGAGAGAGAGAGAGAGAGAGAGAGAGAGAGAGAGACTGAGAGAATGAGTGTGTGTGACTCTGTGTGACAGCCGGTGGTTGTGAACAAAATACCCACCACGTTGTGTAGAAGAAGAAGTTTAGTCCCACATCGGCTGGGGAGTGTAATTGAAAGGAGATGGTTTGCTATAAAATGGGTTGAGCTATGCTTGTGTTAGAGTGCACACTTTTCTTGATTTTGTGGTTAAAATCAAGTGAAATTAAATAATAAATAAAAACCGGTTTTTTTATGGTTTTTTTTTCCAAAGTGGCTGGTTCTCTGATTTTGAGTCGGTTTGACCGGTTCGAGCCAACCCAAAAAAATTAATTTAATTTCGAACTCGAATCGAACTCGAACTTTGATAATAATATCGAGCCGAACTCGAATATTAACCTTTCGAGCTTTTTCGAACTCGAGCCGAATTCGAGCTGAATTATAAACATTCGAGCCGAACTCGAGCTGGGCTCAGTTCGTTCAAGTTCGGCTCGTTTCCAGCCCTACTCTCTCCTCCGGATCTCCCCTTTATCTTTTTCTATCCTTCTCTTCTTCCACTTACTTCCATACACACCCTCTACCCAACTAACTTGAGCATCGTAGGGTATGGAGGGAAGAAATATTTGGACTTGTTTTGCAGGAGCGAAGGAGTCCTCGCCGACGATCCCCTTGACATCATCACCCCCCGCAGGAGTCTCGAAGCCCTTATAAAGCTCACAGTCCTGAGTCACACATCTCCAATATCCACTATTCTCATTTGAACTCTGAGCGGGGGACCGATTCAGTTGTTTTTCCCGTTTAAAGCATCAACAATATATATTTTATATTTTTTAAAAAAATAAATAAATAACCAACGGGTTGGCCAATGAATCGGTGGGTTACAGCCCAACCGCCGGTTCTATGGGGTGGCCCGGGCCCGTTACCGGTCACCAAAAGATGACCCATGACTTGCCGGGTCAACCCGGCCCAGCGGGTCACCCGTGTAGCCCTAGCCGGTTCCGGATCTGCGGGTCGATCCCGGAACCGACCCGTGCCCCTCTCTAACTCCAAGCATGAATGTCGAGACAGTGCAATTGGACACCCAATTTGATAGTTACACTTGACCATTTAGTTCAACGTTGAGAGCTTCATCTATTAATTGTTCACTACTAAGTTACCTGCACCTAATTCTAGAAACACCGATAATTATATCCAAAATATAAACTATAATTTTCACAGCTTAAAGGATACATTTTTTTTCATCATCATCTTTCCCTCTCTTTAGAGAAAAACCAAGTATATATACCATGAGTGCTGTATATTAACTTCAGTTGCAGACATTGTCGCTGTCTTGCACTGGAGGAGACATCCCCATCCATGGAGCTCCGAGGCCCATCTTCAAGGGTCCGCCTGCACTATTACTATCTTCTTCACATCGTACCCTCTTTTTCCTTACCTCAAAAACCTTGAACAACACTCCGAAAAGCTTGAGGCACTCCTGCTTCTCCTCCCCTCCCACTTGCACATCCTCCTCCACTTGGGCTATTTCTCTTACGGGTCTTGCTATTCTAACACCATGCCTTGCCTCTTCTTGGGCCAAAAGACTTGTGATAAGCTCTCCGGTGTCAGCATTAATGGGAAAGGATGCCAAGAGCTCCTCACAGTGCTGCTTTGCCTGTGCCAACTCCCAACTGAGCAATTGGTTATCCTTCTTGAGCTTCTCGTTTTGACTTGATAGCTCAAGGAGATGTTGCTGATCTTCTGATGTTGTTGGTGGAGGGGATGAGGTGAAAGAGATGCTAGGGGCTTCAACAGAATTTGTTGCTGAGTTCGCAACCGGGTTGGTTTTTGTAGCAGACGGCGTCGGTGTAGACTTGCGACGACGGATCTCAGAGAGGAGGATTTGCTCACCTCGTCTGAAGTTCTCATTTGCAAACTCCCACCGGTCAGGAACCACTTTGCGGAAACCCTGATAAAAAATGCAAAAAAAAACAATTTTTTTAAACAAATATATATATATATATATATATATATATATATATATATATATATATAATTATTAATGTAACCTAGGATAGATTTTTACTAGCAAACAGAAATAATACAAGGAAGAATCATATCATTCCATTACCAAAAAGAAGCAGAAAGAATAATACTCAATTTTATTGTCGTAGGTTTAACATATATACATTAAGTGAAATTGACTTTGGCACAAAAATATTTTAAATTAATTGCGAGTTGAACCGAGAGTTAACTAAAATAAGATATTTTATATATAAAAAAAAAATTCTTTCACGATTAAAAATTAGCCGTTTTGTTTTATTTCACATTTCTCATTAATCATGAACCATTTGTTATCTTTTTTTTAATATGTTCATTATTTTAATTAAAACTTTACTTCTTATCATGTTTATGATTAATAACTCCATTAAAACTGTAACCCATAGCAAAAATTTGTAAGCCACGTGTCTTGGCTACCCAACTATAAAAGAATAGATCTAGTTTTTCTTATAAGAACATTAACATGCCATGCATGTATGGTCTAGACTCCCACTAACTCACTATTTGACATTTGGGGCTCAGATCCTTCCTAAATAAAGTGCACAAGATTTTGAAAAGAGAATTGGCGCTAAGGACGATTGCAATCTTATGAAATATTTGCTGCAGAGAAACAAATGATGTTCTCAAGATGAACAACGCGTTTTCTTACAAATCATTCATGACACTAACTTTCTACTATTATCCTGATTTAATGGAGTACATCTGTCGAAAAAAAAATCAAAGTTGAAGGTAACCCAGTCACTAGTTAAACGAAGTCTTTAATTCACAGAGGGAACCACCTCTACAACAAAAAAGGGATGGTACACAGAGAGAGGTTTAGCCACAACAAGGAAGCAACAGAACCCTTTATTCTAATTTGATTTGTAATGATCATGTAACAAGAGATCCTATATAACACCTTTTTAACTTATCAAAAAATCATGATTTATCAACCTTTAAAAAAATTAAAAAAAAATTCTCTTATGAGATTTATTTATAAGATAGTACTTGCATGAGATTGTCAAAACCAAGTATTCAATGTTAACTCATCTCTATTTTGAAATCTTCTTGTTAAGATTTGGTGTCCATTAGTATAATATTGTGCATCTATTCTCAAATAAAAGGCTAAATCATCTCTATTTCCAATTTCTTGTCTGCATGCTATGCAAATAGCCCACTACAAGAAAATTGTAGATTAGAAACGGCAATCAATAGATAAATTTCTTGTCTGCATGCTATGCAAATAGGCGCCTATCAATAGATAAATCTCTTTTTGCACCTAATTCAAATTAAAGACAAATTTTAATTTGGCCTAGTTTAAAAACCCTATTAATTTAGGCAAAACAAGTTCATTATATGCTAAACTAAAGCTATCTAAAATAAGACTGAAGAGTGAAACATTTAAAAGAATTTTCACTGTATCATTGAAAATCTTTTTTTAGCTGGAAACAAACTTGTCAATCTCCATGTAAGTGTTCTTGGTTTTGATACCTTTATTTAATGAATATTTTTTATTATGACTGCCTACCAAGAACTTGCAACTGTTTAATTTAATGAATTTTAAAGTCAATCTTGACACAGTACACAAACTCCAGCCGAAACCATGTCAATGTTACCTTAATCTGAAAGAAAATTTAATATTCAAACCGGTCAAAATCCAAAATTCCTTATTCCATTTCCAGCCCAACTTTTATTTTTGTTTTTATTTGTGTGGTGTTGGTGTTCAACCAAATACTCCCGGTTAATTTCTTAAATATTCCTTTATTTATTTTTATCAAATGAATTGAAGCTCTTTACATTTGAACCCTTGAAATATTCTAATCATATGTATAAATCTCATCACAGATTCACAAACAGTTGATCAGTCAGATAGAATCAAATTAGAAACTATCATTAATTGAATTTCAAAATTTTGATGAATAAAATCCATGAATGGATATTTAATATAGGGAGATCATTAGGGGTAAAAATTTTCTGATAATTACAAGTTTGGCATTTCTGGCATGAAGAATTAATTTATTTAAAAGGAAGAGAAATAAAAGCATCCATGTAATTAATATAATTAAGCAGAAAGCTGGAAAAGAAAAAAAAGAAAAAACAGAAAAAAAAAAAGGGAGGGGGCAGAACAAAAGCATACATACATAGGTGTTGAGCTGACGAACGAAACTGGAAAAGTTGTTGTGCTTGAAGTGTGCAGGAAGGATGTCCCTGGCGAACTCGACCGGCTTCCACACAACGAAGGACCTCCCCATGTCCCCCCACGATATCACCTCGTCAGTGGCCCCGTCCTCCACCATTTCGTGCGTTTTCGTCAGGAACGGCGCCGGTCCCCCTCCACCACGTCTCCCATTCCTCGCCATCACCCTGACGACAAAACCCCTCTTCTTCTTCTTCTTCTTGGCTAACTTTTATTATAACCAAGTAAAGAAATCTCTTGTGCTCTTCTTAATTGTTATCCTTCTCTTTCTCCTCACTAGTTTTTACTGGATAATGGATGCAAGAATTTTAAGAGTTTGATGATATGCGTAAACTGGAAAGATTTAGCGGGAGAAGAGGAGGAGGGCGGTCAAGAACTCCCACCCCCAGCAATAGAATCCCCAGATCACCATAAGCACTCTTCCCAACCCACCATCTCGCTCTGCATCCATTTCTCTGGATCTCCCAAGTGTTTTGATCGATTTCAAATGAAGATGGAAACAACCCTGTAAAATACCATCTAATCGGAAAGGGGATTAAGGGATTCTCATGGAGAATATCTGACCATATGATATGATATGAGACGCTTTTTTTTTAATCACCAAGTAATAAGGTTGACGGAAGAGGAGGGAGCGGTGGAACATAGAATGGTTTTGCTGTGCTTTTCCGCTGTCTCGCAGGTCAAACTCGCAAATAGAAGCTTCTTCCGAATCAAAGGCGAGCACTCTACACGTGGCGGTCATCCAAGAGGTTGTTCACGCTTTCGGTCTTTGCGGTGCTTTGGCTCTTTCTAGTGTTTTATCTTTTCAAAGAGTTTTTTTCTAATTAAATAATAAACGAAAGGAAGATTGGTAGGTTTAATCGCCAGTCCTTATCTTCTCCAACCACACCAACCCCAAAATTAGACGCCCGGTGTTCTGGTTGGACTTGGCTTACAATTACCCTTGTCATCTCCGATTTAATCAATTTAAATGAAATTGAACTAAATTATCATTAATTCAAATCTTACATATTGGCTGGGTTTAGTTTTTAATCTCGTCAGATGTATGGTTTAATAAAACTCAATATATTATGATTTGGGTAAAAATGGTCAAACACCTAGTTGCCTGACACGTGGCACAATCAAGGCCGACCCGACCCAATCGTATGCTCCAAGGCCGAGCCGAGCTCCCTTTAAAGGAGGGGAACAGAATGAGATAAGAAGATAAGAGGGGAACGGAACCCAAGGAGATAAGGGGATAAGAGGGGCACAAGGCCCGAGGAGATAAGGGGATAAGAGGAGAAGGAGGGATGTTCTGATATAGAGTGGGGCCCGAGGGCTCTTAACCATGAAGCCATGCCCTTATATAAGGGGGAGAGGTCAAGCAAGTAAGAAGAGGCTGGATCTCAAGAAGAAGGAAGAGAAAGACTCTCCAACTCGATGAGAGCTTCTCAATCTTCATGAGCTACTTCAAGGCCTTTCTCATGATGTCATCCATGACCAACTACATGCTCAACCCCAAATAGCTTCAAGTGAGTTCCAAGGATAAGGAAAATGAGGGCCCAAGCAAGCTCTTTGGCCAACTCTCTTCAAGACCTTTAAGATTTCCACAAGACTTTCAAGTCTTCTCCAAAGCTTCAAGGTAGCTCTTCATTAAGGTAGCTCTTCATTAAGCCCATACAGAGCTCTCTTCCATCATCTCCAAGGCTGAGGCCGAGCCACTTCAAGGCCGAGCTAAATCGAGCACCTTCATACCAAGAGATTTTTGTAATCAACCATTATATAGTTGATTTGTTCCTGCAATTGGAGCTTGTGATTTTTCCCCGGATTCATGAAGTTTTCCACGTAAATTGGGCGTGTGTCTTTGTTTATGCCTTGGATGACTACAATTCTCCTTCTATGATCTAGTCCCTTAACTATAAATTCTTAACCGTTGGACTAGATTGGTGTCGATCCCTAGGCGAAATCGATTTTAGCGCAACATATTATTTTATTTTACCTAAACATTTTCTGAACTCTCCAAAAAAACATCTTTCATGTATCAAAAGCCACAATTAGCAACCCCTAAAATTGATAAGATAAACCCTTATAATATCTTTTTTTTTCTTTTAATAAAATATATACAGATACGGAATTATAACTTTTTTAACATGGGAATGCTTATAATAACTAGATCTCTAAATTTTCAAAATTATGGAAAAAACAGAACAGATGACGGGAGCTTATTTGAAAATCTAGTGACAAAAAAAAGTTGCAGCTTTTCCCACCGGTATAATTGCTCAATAGAACGTCCGCATCGCCCACTTCCACTTGTTCCTCCTGGGCCGACCTTTTCCAACGGGAACATGTAATTCCATGATCTTATTTTATTCAAAAACACTCTCCCATGGAACCCGTCAAAAGCATGCTCTCCCCTGTCACGCTCATCGACTTTCCTTAATCTGGTGCTGCATTCTTCCGGTCAATATGAAACTTGGAAGAAATATGTTATATCATCCATTTGTGAATTTAAGCCCAGATCAACCACTCTCTTCCCCATTATTTCCACAGACCAGTGATTTTTTCAAGTGTCAGTTTGATTATGTTACGGAAATATTTGATAAAACACGTGCCGCCTACCTAAATAGCCACTTGTCATACACAGGGCTACATTCCTTTTGGCCACAAGACAGTCACCTCCAAATTCATTAGCAAAAATTCCGTCCGGCAAATAAGGAGGGTTCAACCCTACAAAAAGTCCGTCGGAATTATACAAAAAGGTGATAGCCACTGGGTAAGATACTAATGCCTCTACAGTAAATAGATCTTATCCACTTGCCTCTACAGTAGGCAGATATTTTCTACTTACACACGTAGTACCTACACAGTAGGTAGATATTTTCTACTTACCTACGTAACACCTACACAGTAGGCAGATATTTTCTTACCGCTTTAGAAGATATTTTCTTACCGCCTTAGAAGATATTTTCGCATTCACCGCCTTACTCCACCGCTTTTCCCAAACTGCCTTTAAGTCGCTATAAAAGAAGAACGATAATAGAGGAAGAGGGAGGGGGAAAAAATCATTACACAAAGAGCTAACTCATGTCTAAAACTGCCTTCTCACAAGTTTTCTGACTTAAACATCGGAGCTGAATTCGGGCAGAAAGGCCCAATTCCGATCACTCTTTTCTCCCTCTTACAGATTCATCCCAAAGGAAAGCTAGGGTAATTCCGAGCGGATTTCCAAAGCATTCTCCGTGTTCCCCGTTCAGAAGTTGAAGTAAGCGTCCACACCAAATATAAATTTCAACCGTTTGTCGAAGGCTGAGACCAGATCACGAGGCCACAGTAGCCAAAGCGTGAGGTGGACCAGTTTTTGGCATCAACAGTTTGGCGCCGTCCGTGGGGACCCTTACAAAAAGCCAAATGATTACTATCAGAAAGTCAAAACGGATCCAAGAACAAGGAGCACCAAGTAATCCTGAAGGACCTGGCGAAGTCCGAGGGCATGAGGAGATTCCGTTGAATAATCCACCTATCTTACCTCCGTAGGAAAATCCTTCCGCCCCACCCCAGGAACCCATCCCGGAGTTTTACCTTAACATGTAGCAGGAATTGGAACGGTTATCTCAAGATGTTCATACTTTAACTCATCCCTTACTTCCTCCCACACAAATTCCACCAAGTGCCAATGTACCCCACCAAACAATTCCAAAGCAGAGGGAGGACAAGGACTCGCACTCATGGAAATGTAAGAGAGAGAAGGCGCCTTCTCGCTGGTTCGAACCCCTCCGTTCGACGTCGAGAACAAGCAGCCACAAGAACAGAACGGCATACAAGAACGGAGCGGACAAGGACCGAACGGAATAGCCCATCCGCTCCAATCAAGGATGTAAGAACATACATGTGATCCTTCACGAGGAAACAAGAAATCCGAAAGACATGTTCTTAACGTATGCTCGCCTTTCATCAAGGAAATATTGGAGGAGCAAGTTCCTGACAGTTTTCGACCACCTGCAATGATTGCATACGAGGGCAAAACTGATCCGTCTCGCCACTTGAAGTCTTTCCGATCGAAGATGCTGCTTTCTGGAATTACCGACGCTCGTATGTGCCGAGCCTTTCCCGCCACTTTAGAGGGAAAAGCGCAAGACTGGTTTGTCGATCTTCCATCTAGCACAATTCCTTCGTTTCAAGTTCTAGCGGATAGCTTTCTAGCTTATTTTGCTAACTATTCAAAGGAAAAGAAAACTCCATCTACCCTTCTGCGCGTTAAGCAACGAGGGGGGGAAACACTCCAAGCCTATTTAAATCGTTTCATAGATGAAGCAGCAAACGTTGCGGATCTTATTCCGTGCATGGCTGTAACCATCCTGATGGAGGGTTTGCTAGAATCCCCTTTTCGTTTTTCCCTCACCTTAGATCCACCAAAAACCATCCCCGCCCTCATGATCCATGCCCAGAAGTACATCAATTCTGATGAAATTTATACGGGTTGGGAAGAAGAGGCTCGACGCGCCCCTATTGAACTCCAGAAGGGAAAAGCCCATCAAAATGTCAACAGAAGGCCCCCGAAAATACGAAAAGAAGGAGGGCCACGCAGGGACAATAAGGGTGAAAATAGAGGACAGGAAACCTCAACACGCCCTCATCGACATGTGCTGCAACCTAGAGAACCTTCAAAAGAATGAAAAATTGTCAGATACGACCACCATGCCCCACTAAATCAGACCAGAAGCCATATTCTTATGCAAATACAGGATCAACAACTCTTGACATGACCAGAACCTGCAAAGAATCCTGAGCGAAAAAAGAATAGTAAAAGATATTGCAAGTTTCATCAAACTAGAGGACATGACACGAAAAAATGTATCCATTTGATGAACGCCATTGAAGTTGTTGTTAGAAGGGGACAATGGGAGCAGTATATTAACATCGATGTCCAAGAGGAGCCCGAAACTTCACAGCCAGAAGAAGAAAAAAGGGAGATGGTCGGATTTATTAGTGGTGGTCCTGGGTGTGGTGGTGAAAGCTCCGCCTCTCGGAAAAGCTATGCACGAATGGTGGGGGCTGCGCAGGAAACAGAAACACCACAAAGAAGATCACGGCCTACGGCTCCCATCATTTTTTATGATAATGATGTCAGCAGGGTTCGCCACCCCCATGATGACGCCTTAGTCATTGCCATCATGGTTTCCACTTTCCAAATGAAGGGAGTTCTGATAGACAGTGGAAGTTCGGTTGACATTCTCTTTTGGAGTGCCTTCGAACGAATGAGATATGATACAGATAATTTGCTTCCCGTAAAATCATCCTTAATAGGGTTTTCCGGAGGAGTGATACAGCCAGAAGGAATGATCTCCTTGCCAGTTACAGTAGGAAAGTCGCCCAGATCATCAACAGTGACAACAAATTTTCTAGTCATACGCTGTGCTTCAAGTTACAACGTTATTCTTGGCAGGCCAACCCTCAACACCTTGAAGGCTGTAATTTCTACTTACCATCTTCTCCTCAAGTTTCCGACTGAGAGTGGTAGTGGAGAAGTAAGAGGAGATCAACCCTTGGCGTGGCAATGCTATGTTGCAACCCTCAAGGGAAAAGCTTTAAACAGAGGCAAAACAAAAGTTTCGGAAGCCATGTTGATCAACAAAATAGCCGAACGGGAAGATGAAGAGCTTCGGCCCACACCAGTTGAAGAATTGCTCACAGTTCCTCTAGACACAACTAGGATGGAACGCACAGTGCAGATTGGTGCGGTCGATAACAATTGCAACAAAAAATCTCATGGTGGTACTAAGGACCAATTACGATCTCTTCTCACAGTGTAAATTGAGGAAGATATGCCAGGCGTAAAACGTGATGTCATTGAGCACCGCCTCAACATAGATCAGTCGTTCAAGCCTGTCAAACAGAAACGGAGAAATTCCGCACAAGCGAGGCAGAAGGCCACAGAGGAAGAAGTATCAACCCTTTTAAAGGCTGGGTTTATCCGAGAAGTGCACTATCCAGAATGGTTGGCCAATGTAGTTCTAGTAAAAAAGCCATCCGGAAAATGGAGGATGTGTGTAGATTTCACGGACCTAAATAAAGCTTGTCCAAAGGATTCATTCCCTCTACCTTCAATCGATGGCTTGGTTGATTCCACGGCGGGGCACGAAATGTTGAGTTTTTTAGATGCCTTTTCAGGCTACAATTAAATCCGAATGGCCAAAAATGACGAAGAAAGAACATCCTTCATTACAAGCACAGGAACTTATTGCTATAAGGTAATACCGTTCGGTTTAATGAACGCCGGAGCCACCTTCCAGAGGCTCATGAATACGGTCTTCAAAGAACAACTTGGCAGAAATGTTGAAGCTTATGTGGATGACATCCTGGTGAAAAGCCGAAAAGCCGACGAACACCTATCAGATTTACAAGAGGCCTTTCAGTCACTTCGGACTTACAATATGCGCTTAAATCCGAACAAGTGTGCTTTTGGTGTCCGGTCAGGGAAATTTCTCGGATTTATACTGACCCAAAGAGGAATAGAAGCGAATCCGGAAAAGGTTAAAGCCATCCTTGATATGGGATCACCCAAAAGCCTCCAAGAGATACAACGGCTTAACGGACGCCTAGCAGCTCTGGGGAGATTTATCTCTAAAGCCGGAGAGAAAAACCTCCCACTCTTCCAAGCCTTGCGAAAAGCACCAAAAATGGAGTGGACAAAAGAATGTGAGAAAGCCTTTCAGGAGCTTAAAGATTATCTCCGATCGCCTCAGTTGCTAGCTAAGCTACAAGCAGGGGAACAACTCTACATCTACTTGGCCGCTGCTCCTCGAGCAGTCAGTGCAGTACTTTTGAGGGAAGACAATGGAGTTCAGAAGCCAGTCTATTACACAAGTAAGATCCTTAACGACGCGGAGTCAAGATATCTGCCACTTGAAAAGTTGGCTTTCGCTCTCATCACATCCGCATCTAATTTATTAAGGCCTTATTTTCAAGCGCACAAAGTTACGGTGCTGACAGATTAGCCCTTAAAGCAAGTCCTCTATAAGCCTGAAAATTCTGGACGTCTAGCCAAGTGGGTAATAGAGTTGGGTGAGTTTGATCTCACTTATAAACTCCGAACGACAATCAAAGAACTTGTGAGACCGGTGAAACACTAGACCTTGATAAACCGCTAGATGACGGACCCAGGTCGGCCTCGAGGCCCACCCCAGTCAAACAACTTGTCGCCATCCCCCTGTCTGAAGACTGGCCAAATAGGACAATACACATCGGGACAGAGATGCCGGAGGAACTCAGAGAACGTACCCTGAAGTTCCTAAGAAGCAACATCGACGTCTTTGCGTGGGGACCTAGCAACATGCAGGGGTGGACTTCGAAGTAATGCAACACTAGCTAAACATGTACCCGGCCCAGAGGTCAGTGATCCAGAAGTAGAGACACTTCACCCCCCGAAAGGATGACGGCTATAAGAAGAGGAAGTCTGAAAGCTGTTGGCGATCAGGTTCATCCGGGAGGTGCATTACCCCGAGTGGCTCTCTAATGTGGTCATGGTCAAGAAATCCAATGGGAAGTAGAGGATGGGTGTCGATTTCACCGACCACAACAAGGCCTGTCCTAAAGACACTTTCCCGCTCTCAATGATAGACAAGCTTGTGGATCCAACAACGGACCACAAAATGCTCAGCTTCCTCGACGCCTTCTTTGGTTACAACCAGGTGAAGATGGCATAGTCTGACAAGGAAAAGACATCCTTCATCATGTAAAAAGGAACCTAGTGTTATCACGTCATACCCTTCGGCCTCAAAAACGCTAGAGCTACTTTTTAGAGGCTATAACAAAGTTTTTCCGAAACCAGCTAGGGAGGAACGTGGAGGTATACGTGGATGACATGCTAGTCAAGAGTAAGATGGCTAGCGGCCACATCGCTGACCTCTAGGAGACCTTCCAAACCCTCCGGAGCTATGGGATGAGTCGTAATCCGTGCAAGTGCACGTTCGGAGTCGGATCTGCGACATTTCTCGGTTTCATGCTGACCAAGCGCGAGATCAAGGCCAATTCCAACAAGATCCGAGCTGTACTCAAAATGAATTCCCCAAAGACTGTCCGTGAGATCCGAGGCTAAACGGGAGGCTAGCGGCCCGAGGCCGCTTTATCACGAGATCGGGAGAGAAGAGCCTACCATTCTTCAAGGCCCTCTATAAGGCTCTGAAAGTGGAGTGGAGTGAAGAATACGAGAAGGCCTTCCAGCACCACAAGGAGTATTTGAGCTCCCCTTTGCTCCTGACTAAGCCGCGAGAAAGAGACGAACATCTCCTGTACCTCGCGCCCGCCACCCAGACGGTGAGCTAAGTGCTAGTCAAGGAAGACAGTAGGGTCCAACGCCTAGTCTACTACACCAGTCGGGTGCTGAATGACTCGAAGTAGGGATACCTGCCTATTGAGATGTTGGTCTATGCCCTGGTCACCTCATCCTGAAGTGTAACGTCAAGGGATTTTTTGAAATAAGAATGTGTATAAATTTTCTTAAATTAGATTATTTAATTAAAGAAATTCACCAAGTATTTAAAGATTGGATTAAGTAGGGAAAATAAGGCTTAAACGGGTTAAAACCCCAATTAGGGTTAGTTGGGATTCAGAAGGACTTTTTGATAATTTTAAAAACTAATAAGGACTTTAGAGAAATTTTCCTCTCTCACAGATGTGGACACACAAGTAACTTAAAAAGGGTGTAAGGACCTCTAGATAATTTTCCAGAGAAAACCCTTACACAGGGGAATCAACGGCCGAGATTAAAAGATCTCGGATTGTTTTAAATCGCGAAGCGTTATAATGGTATTCGTGCAGCCACATGGCGTCCTAAGGAGCGTCCATCAGAATCGCGAGCTGGATCCGAGGCAGAGCGAGGGGGTTAAGAGAGGGTGACCTCATGATGCGGGTGAACTAGGGTTGTTGATCTTAAGATCGTCTTAAGATCGAGGCAAAGTAATCTCATCGGGCCGTTGATCACGATATCATCTGGACCGTTCGTCCAACTGAGTGCCAGATCCGAGGCTTACAGATGTGATCCTAGCCATTAGATATGATCTAATGATCTCCTCTGTCCATCTGACGGGTGCAAATCCCGAGGCATGGCCGTTCTCCTTCAGCTGCCCGGTAACGCCACCGCACGGCCAACCGCTTTCTACGGCCGTTACGCATGGGGGGAAGCCGACCGTTGTCACCTTGGTTGCCAAGCTAACGCTTATGCCGTCTCCTCTCCCCCGTCTATAAAAGAGCAGCCACAACTCGAGCTAGAGCATCGAGCGCCTGGGGAACCAAGTCCACCATGAGAAGAGACTTCGACAAGTTAGTGAGCGGAGGACGGGAAAGAGTTCCTTGTTGGGCTTGCACTCTTCTCGGAACTATTGTTGCGGTCTGCAAACGGAGAGGATTTTCGGACGACTAGAGGGAAAGAGCTGTGGTCTGAGCTCGCCGGAAAAGCAGAATGCACCGTTCGACGCCGAGGAGCTCTCGGAGGGTGTTGGTTGTGAGCACCATCTATCGGTAAGCCTCTCTTCCCTCTTAATGCTTTGATATGACATATATGCTTGAATGGCAACCGGTCAAGCTCGCCGGTGACAAAGGGAAAACCGGCCAGGAGCTGGGAAGACTCCAGTAAATAACAGAGGAAGCAGTAGCCCTCTGGAGGCGCCGAGCACGCACAGAGTTCCCTGCGGTGAAGTTTCCGGCGCGGGTGGAGCTCATGGTGTGCGCAAACTCGTCGACGAAGACCCGGTGAGGTCTCGGTGTTGGGCTGAAGAAGAGAGAAGAAAACGAGTGAGAGAGAGACAGTAGAGAAGAGAGAATATATATATATATATATACAGCAGTGATGTTATCAGGCCGGCCGGAAATTATATATTTTGGTCGCCTGCTCATTCTGGTCCTTGGAGCATATTTGAACAATTTCCAACCGTACAGATGGAAAGATCATCGAAAAATAAGTTAGGCCGTCAATTTTCATACAATTTGGGAACTTATAGGGTCTTCATCTTAAAGGATCAAAACTTATAGGAATCTAAACGGTCCAGAATTTCAACCGTTAAGTGGGAGGACCAAACGGTTACCAAATTATATGAAAATTGACAGGATAGCTTATTTTTAACAGATTTTCCCATCCATATAAAAAAAATACTCCAGGGGACCAAATGGGCGGCCGACCGGAAATAAACAGTATTCCGGTCGGCCGTACAGTATTATTCCTCTCTCTCCCTCTCTCTCTCTCTATATATATATAACAATAAATATATGAAAATTTCTTCTAATCAAATAAATTAACAGATTAAAGTTTATTTAATAGATTAGTTTTAATCTAATATAGTGTGACAGCTATTAACTAAATAAATCAAAAGAACATATGGGTGAATTAATCAATTTAATTGCTTAATTAGATTGGTAGAGGATCTAACTAAATTGATTAATTGATGTTGGGCATCTAGGTATTTAAATAAATAATACCTAAGTTGATTTAACAAAATTTTTTTTTTACCAAGGATGATTAATTAATTTAATATCTAGGTATCTAGGTGATTAAGTTAATTCAGGTGACAAGGTTAATTAAACCGGGTTATAAGGAAAAGGGAAAGGAAAGTAAAATGTTAGATGAGGGATTTGAACCCATAACTCCCCAACTAACATAGTCAAGCTCTACCCACTAAGCCATGAGAGGCCGCTGGTATAGTGGATGGCCTTTTAAATCAAATAGTGGTGGGTCAGGATAAGTCTAATGGGCTTGCTAACCCATAAGAGTGGACCCGATTAACCTTATGCGATTAGATTCAATCTAAGAGGCTTTTAAACACGACAAAGTGGGAACAAGGAGGTCAGTAGACTAGGCATGACCAATTAAGGTTTGTACCACAATAATTAAGGTTAGTACCAAGACAATACAAGTAAAGTTGACCAGTTGACCAAAGTTTGACTAGAGTTGACCAAATATGGGATGAAGGTCAACTAAGGACTTGGAAATGAGGGAAATGGTTCGGTAACTAAGTAGATGGACTTTGAGACCCATTTAGTTGGGCTTAGGCCCGCCGAAAGTGAGAGTTATGCATGTGCATCTAGAAACCTAGGGTTTTATTAGGAGTTTGGCTCTAATAGAAACTTTATTATCAGATACTCTCGGGGAGTCTTAGAGACAATACAGGAGGAGACTAGGAGGGTTCTAGTTCCAGCAAGAGGTAAGTACAATTGCCTTGAGCTCACTCTTCGGAGTTTTCTTGGCTTTGCTAATATCATGTTGATAGTTGCTTTATTTCATACATACTATCTTTACGACTTGAATTCCTGTTGAGTATGTATGTTTGATTTGGGATGTTGGTATCCCTATTTATTGGGGTCTACTGCCCGGACTCAGAGGAGTGAGGGGGCTCCAATAGGGAAATGATCAGGGACAGGACACCCTGGCATTTCTGCTTGCCGCGCCAGAGGGGCGATGCTTTGGTAGTCCTACTTGTCAGTAGGAATGATACGCTGGCCGTGTCGACACGTATGAGATGTGGTACTACCGACTCACGACCGGAGTGTCGAACGACCAGAGGGTCGTGTTTACAATGCATAACTGGTTACGTTAACCGGGAGTGATCCTTGAGTTATCTTTGAACTCAACGCAGAGCTTGAGGGCTTTTGTTGTTAGGGGTTGTACCATTGTCTTTACTTGTGGTAGACTCCTAGAGTTGTGTTTTCTTGGGGACGTGGCCCCTTGTATTTGACATGCTGCTTTATTATGTCTTTGTGACCCCGCAAGGGTACTTACTAGGCTTTCCATTCGAAAGCTCACCCATTTGTTCTTTCTCTATTTTACAGATCTCGAGGTTTAGGGGCTGGTGCTGGGGAGATTGTCTAGGAGATCAGAGGTCTGAGGGTCTCCCTTGTCTTCTCCTTTGAAAGTTGATTTTATGTAGGACCCGTGTAGGGACCTGATTTTGTATAGGCCCTATGGACCCTTAAGACGCTATGTTCTCTTGGACTTGAGTATGATTTTATTATTGCTTGTTATTTGCTGATTTTCACTTAGGCCTTGTATTCGAGCTGAGCTTGATTCTAGTCGGATACGGCCGGTCTGTGCACGTGCTCGGGGCCTAGAATCCGGGATGGGGCGTGACAGATTAAAGTGGTATCAGAGAAGGGTTCTAGTCTGGAAGCAGATAGCAAACACCCTAGTTGACCTTAGTCAGTTGTATAGACTGAGAGTGGGTCTAGGGTAGCATAGTTAGTGGTACGTTAGATTGATGTGTGGTTTTACATGCAGGATGTCGGGACCCGGGTACTCTGAGGATTCTTTTGAGGAGGAGGTGGAGTCAGTTGGCGAGAACACCCCACCACCCCGATTTGATTCCCCAGTACCCGAGGGGGCTTTAGCAGAGTTGCGAGGGGCTATTGGAGCTGTCAACCGGAGGATTGACAGACTTTAGTCCATTGTTGAGATGCTCGTCCAAAGGCAGATGGACGAGATTATGAGAGTCCATGTGGTTCAGAGGTTAGTGGACAGAAGCCCGAGGGTTCCGCTGGTGCAGGAGATTATAAGCCCGACCATTCCTCCTAGGCGGGTATGTCGAGCCCGGGACTATCGTAGGATTCTTGGTGTGCAGCTAGGAGTTAGGGCTGGGCGCTCGACCGCTAAAGTGATCACTATTGTGAGGTGTCGACGTTGCGGTAGATATGGGCACCGGATGTCGGAGTGTAGGCACCCTCCTCTTTGGTGCCGTAGGTGTGGCAGCACTGAGCATCTCGCCTTTTACTGTCCAGGTGGCGCACCAGGACCTAGTAGGGGACCACAGAGGTCAAGAGGATATCTGCCCCTTGTCGACTACACCCCACTGTCTCCCGATAGGCACTACCTAGACCGAGTCTAGTTTGTTATGTTTGAATAAGTTTAGTCCTACAAACACTAAGTGTTATCTGAACTACTTATGTTTTCTTTTTCGAAACTTGCTTTTAGTGAAATAAATATTTGATTATTATTACTTGTGTGGATGTGTATGAAGTAACCCTGCCAACTTTTGATAGTTAAAATATGAACCAAGGTTGTGGAGGGCAAGGTGGACGTGGTAGAGGTGGAGGTAGGCGAGGGCGACCTCACCGGGTTGAGGTGCTACAGCCACCTGAGGAGGAGGTACCCCAACCTCAGGGGGGAGGTACCCCCACCTGTAGATGAGATGGAGGTGGAGCAGGAGGTGACTGTTTAGTCCAATACTGAGGTGCCTCAGGCCGAGGGCCCAAATCCCAGGGGGAGGTACCCCCCATGAGTATGCTAGAGCTTATGCGAGAGATGATGGGGCTGATCCAGGAGACCAGGCAGCGGCGGGCACCACCTTTACCTACACCTGCCACCCCCCCGGCTAGTTGAGGATTACTAGGAGAGATCAGGAGGCCTTCTCCTTGACCTTTTGAGGGAGCCGTTGACCCACACGCGGCTGAGTTATAGATAAGGGAAATGGAGAAGACCTTTGAGGTCTATCAGGCTACTAAGGAAGAGAAGATCAGGACAGCAGTCTATATGCTCCAGGGGCCGACCGAGGATTGGTATTTTGGAGAGATTAGACTGAGGAAGGGTGAGGCCTTCCAAACCTGGGAGGAGTTCAGGGTTGCATTCTTTGTCAAGTACTTTTCCAAGGGACATCTGGTGCAGCTGGGACAACAGTTTTCTCAGCTTGTGTAGGGCGGCCAGACTGTGGAGTAGTAAGAGACGAAATTTGATAGGCTGGCCCGTTTTCTGCCTGATATGGTTCCGACCGAGGAAAGTAGAGTAATGAAGTTTGAGGCCAGACTGCGGCCATCACTGAAGAAGATTGTGACTAGCCACATGTGCAAGACCTATAAAGAGGAGGTGACTCTGGCTAAATACATAGAGGCCTCTTGCCAAGGGGACGCCCAGGGGTCATCCCAAAAGGAGAAGAAGGAAAAGGGGTCTAATAGCCAGGGGTAATCCACTAGAAAGAGTTCAGGACGGCGTAGGCCAGATAACAAATACCGACCATATGGCAAGCCCATAGGGTCTATGGCCTCGTCTGGAGGCAAATGGTCATCAGCTAGCGTGGCTCAGACCATTAGATGCTTTGAGTGCAAGGGGTCGCACAAGAAGTCCTAGTGCCAGAGGCTTATAGGAGGATATTTCGTCTGCTTGAGTCTTGATCACAAGAAAGCCCAATGCCCTCAGACAGTCGGTTGGATCACCAGGGGGCGATAAGAAGAGAAAGGCGACAGTAGGGCAATCCTCCACTCCTAGCCAGCCTTAGCAGCAGCAGAGGCCCATGACTCATGAACGAGTCTATCACCTGTCGACGGAAGAGGCTCAGGCATCTGCTGATGTGGTCACAGGTACCATTTCTGTTAATTCATTCTATGCCTGCACTTTATTTGATCCGGGTGCTACAAACTCTTTTGTGTCTGCACGATTTGCACGAAGACACACATTGCCTCCTATAGATCTACCCTATGAGTTGAGTGTAGACACCCCGGTAGGAGTTGCAAAGATGGTAAGGAGGATAGTACCTGCATGCCAGTAGTGATTGAGTGACAGGAGTTACCCGCAAATTTGCATGTAATGGATCTGAAGGATTATGATGTGATCCTCGGAATGGACTGGCTCTCTTCAGTATACGCAATGGTGGACTGTCGAGAGAAGAAGGTGGTGTTCAGGGTGCCGGGAGATGAAGAGTTCACCTTCTATGGCAGCCAGACTTGTTCCTTAGTGCAGGAGATTTCAGCTCTCCAGGCCCACAAGTTACTCCGGGGAGGGTGCATAGGTTATTTGGCCTCTATCTCTGAGGCGAAACAGGATGGGGAGACCGTAGTCTCAGATGTCCCTGTAGTGAGAGAGTATCCGGATGTATTTCAAGAGGACTTACCGGGACTGCCCCCAGAAAGAGAACTGGAGTTCTCGATTGATCAGGTTCCGGGTACAGCTCCTGTGTCCAAGGCTCCTTATAGAATGGCTCTAGTAGAGCTGAAGGAGTTGAAGACACAACTGGAGGAGTTGTTGGAGAAAGGCTTTATAAGGCCTAGTATGTCACCTTGGGGAGAACCTATTCTATTTGTCAAGAAGAAAGATGGGTCATTGAGGTTGTGCATCGACTATAGAGAGTTGAACAAGGTGAAAGTGAAGAACAAGTATCCTTTACCCAGGATTGACGATCTATTGGATCAGTTGCAGAGAGCTCAGGAATTCTCTAAGATTGATTTGAGATTCGGATACCATCAGGTGAGGATCAAGGAGACGGATATCCCAAAGAGTGCCTTTCGTACTAGGTATGGGCACTATGAGTTTTTGATGATACCGTTTGGGCTTACCAATGCCCCAGTAGTCTTTATGGATATGATGAACCGGGTATTCCATCAGTACTTAGACCAGTTCTTGGTGGTCTTCATCGACGACATTTTAGTTTACTTAGGTAGCCGCCTGGCACATGAGGAGCACTTGAAAATCGTAGTAGAGACTTTGAGGGAGCACCAGCTCTATGCCGGATTCTCCAAGTGTGAGTTTTGGTTGGATAGTGTTGCTTTCTTGAGGCATGTGATAAGTGGAGCTGGAGTTTCAGTAGACCCCAAGAAGATTGAAGCCGTCATTGATTGGAAGAGACCAACCACAGTACGAGAGATACGGAGTTTCCTTGGATTAGCAGGCTACTATCGGAGGTTCGTCGAGGGTTTCTCCGTCTTAGCAGCATCTTTGACCAGATTGACCAGGAAGGGTACCAAATTTGTTTGGACGGAATCTTGCGAAAAGAGTTTCCTGGAGTTGAAATGGAGATTGATATCCGCACCAGTTTTGGCATTGCCTCAAAGTGGTCGCAAGTATACCGTCTACAGTGACGCATGCAAAATTGGCTTGGGGTGCATTTTGATGCACGACTGGCGAGTTATTGCTTATGCTTCCCGTCAGCTGAAGCCTTTTGAAGAGAATTACCCAACCCACGATCTTGAGTTGGCAGCCATTATGTTTGCTCTAAAGATCTAGTGACATTTCCTCTACGGTGTACCATGTGAGATATACACCGATCATAACAGTCTCAAGTACATATTCACTCAGAAGGAGTTGAACATGAGGCAGCGTCGTTGGCTGGACCTGATAAAGGACTATAATCTTAGTGTCCATTACCACTCGAGCAAGGCTAATGTGGTAGCTGATGCACTGAGTAGGAAGTCTGGTTATGGAGTAACCGCAATGTTGACAACTTAAGTGCCTATGTTAGAGGATATGAGGATGCTCAAGTTAGAGGTTGTTTTGCCTAAGACGGATGTCACTTTGGCCAGTTTACATATCCAACCATAGCTGTTGGAGAGGATTGGTTTTGCACAGAGGCAAGATCCTAATTTGGAGAAGATCAGAGGCCAGATCGGCCAGCGAGAGCCGACACGGTTTAGGGTACACGAGGATGGTACCCTCAGATTTGATGATCGAATTTGTATTCCCAATGTCCCCGAGCTGAAGAGGGAGATTCTTGAGGAGGCCAAGAGGATGAACACTTATATTTTCTTTTATTATTTTCTTTTCTTTGCTTGGGAACAAGCAAACCTTTAAGTGTGGAGATATTTGATAAGTGTTCATTTGAGCATAATTTTCTATCATATTCTTATATGCTTGGCAAGTAATTTTGAAGACTTTTTGTCCACCGATACTTAAAATGTATTCATTTTGATAAACATGACAAAATACCAGGACCTCGGAAGAAAGAAGGAATTTCGAGAGAAACCGGGACCTCAGAGCACCCAGAAGGACCTATACGGGCATCCATACGGGCTGATATACAGCCGTATACTAACACCTGAAAGACATACGGGCCATCATACAGCCTGTATACTAGACCATATGGAGGTGGCTGAAAGCCATACGGGCTGATATACGCCCATATAGGGGCCCATATATCGTAAAATTTCAGTGAATCTGCAGACTTAGAAGGGGGCAAATTGGTAATTCTCACCCTAAAACCCTAGAGATATAAAAGCCGACTAATGAGGGTTTAGGGGAGGCTAACAACTTGAGGGGAGAGCTAAATCTTGGGGAAAGCTTGGAGATTCTCATTTTGAAGCTATTGGAGCAAGAAGAGGGGAAATCATTGGAAGAGGATCAAGGAAGCCATCAACGGTGTATGCATTAGTGTTATCCCTTATGATTTCTTTGTTTGTTTTCATCTTTGTTTTAGATTGTTTCCCCCCCTTTCATGGAGGGCTAATCTTGTAGATGCTTGGATGATTGATGAACCCTTGGACTTGTTTTAATTAATGTTCTTTCTCTATCTTTGGTTGTTTGGTTGAATTTCATTGAGTTTATTGGATGTTTCAATGTAAGTGAATCCCTTTACGTTGCGAGATCCCGAAGGGATTTTCCTAGTCCATATGGGGGAAGAAGTGAACGCCTCCCCATGTATAGACTATCTCCAATAGAGGGGGTTGTGAGTATACCGGGAACCCGGGTACTAAGGAGTGCGAGCCCTTTAGACGTATTATTCCCATAACCCTTCCAAGACTTAGGTTCCCTAGATCATCATCGGTAAGGGCACTAGGATTAGTAATTCGCCTCGAGAGAGGGAGTGAAAGCACCATAGGAACCCTTGGCCAAGGATGAACCAAATATTGAGATAGAGAATAGCATTCATCTTTTAGAAGTCCAAAGGGGATTTAATTGTCCGAGCATCCCCCTTTTATGATTGTTTGACCTTAAGAGCTACTTTATTCCATTGTTTGTGTTTTCAATTGATTAGTTTAGAATTAGCATAATCAACCACCTTTGGATCGACTAAATAGTAGATGAGTAGTAGGTACTAGTACTTCCATCTCCCTGAGGATCGATAACCCGACTTTCAAGTCCACTTTATTACTTGTGACGACCCGTACACTTGCGGTTGCATCGCATCAAGTTTTTGGCGCCATTGCCACGGAGAATTGGATTATTAAGAAAGCTAGGAATTTACTACTTTAGTCTTTTTTATACTTTTATTTCTTTACTTTCTTTGTTTTTTTTTTGTTTTTCATTTCATTGAAATTTCGGATACTAATCTTTACTTTCTGGATATCTTACGAGGTATCAATTGCGTGACCCGCAAGAACTCTAAAGGATTGCTTGAAGTTGACAGTGAGATTGAGAGAACCTTACACCAGAGATTGAGAGATGTTGAACAAGCACTTCGGAATCCTCTTCGGAGTCAAAAAATTTCACTCCTACCGAAGTCATTGGTGAAGCAAGGGAAGTGCCAATTATTGCTGAGAGAAGGCAAACACTGTCCGAATATAAGAGATCTCATTATACTAGGGAGGAGTTCAGTGTTCACCCTCCCAATATCAACATGAACAATTTTGAGATCAAGCCAAGCATAATGAGCATGATTCAGAACACAACTCAATTTGATGGGTGGTTCGATGAAGATCCCCATGCACATTTAGCGAAATTTATCCAGATTTACAACATGTTCAAGATCAATGGAGTTTCTGATAATGCAATTCGGTTGAGACTTTTCCCATTCAGTTTGCGGGAAGGTGCATATAGGTGGCTTACTTCATTACCCTCCGGCTCCATCTATACTTGGGCCGAGATGCTGGATAAATTTTTGGGCCGCTACTTTCCACTAAGTAAGGCCGCAAAGCTGAGGTTGGACATCTCCGCCTTTAAACAAGGCCCCAATGAAACATTTTTTGAAGCCTATGAGAGATACAATTCTTGGTGAAAAGTTGGATATGTTGACAAGGAAAATTGAGCTAATGACAACCGGTAATAGCTCATGGTCGGCCACGGTGATGTATTGCAATACTTGTGGGGGAGGGCATGAAGCATCAAATTGTCCCATAGCAAGAACTAAAATGATTCCCATGGAGCAAGTACAATACATGGGGAATGCTCCAAGGCAACCGGATGGTCCATATCGACCATATGCTCCTAAATGAACCCATCCAGCTTTGTCTTCTGGAAATCCACAAGCGTGATAATACCCCCCCTGCTTTCAACACCCTCCAAAGCCTCAAGAAAAGAAGTTTAACACGGAGGAGATAATCGTGAAATATATGCAAAACAACGACACTACAATTCGGAATCTACAAGCCACAGTTCATAACTTGAAGAATCAAATTGGACAAATGGCAAAATCTCTAGCCGAGAGATCCCAAGGTAGTTTGCCTGGTAATACAGAGGAGAACCCTCGCGGAGAGCAATGTAAGGCCATCACTTTGAGAAGTGGAATAGAGGTGGAACTCCCGGTTCCAAAGCCTCAAGTAAACACCCCCATAGAAATTGAGGATTCCGAACCCGTCATTAATTCCGAGAAAGTGAAGAAGGGAAAGGAGAAACCCTTGGAGACATCACCCGTACCTTCTTACCAACATCAAGTCCCTTACCCGACGAGGTTAAACAAAGACAAAGAGGATGCTTAGTTGATGAAGTTTAAGGCTATGTTGAAGCAACTACACATTAATATGCCGTTTGTAGAGGTTCTAGCCCAAATGCCTAAATATGAAAAATTTATGAAGGATCTCCTCTCCAACAAGAAGAAATTGAAAGATGTGGGTGCTGTAACACTCAATGGTCAATGCTCGGCCATTATCCAACAAGCTATGCCGAAGAAGTTGAAAGACCCGGGTAGCTTTGTGGTCCCTTGTATCCTTGGAGAAGGGGTCACAAAGAAGGCATTGGCAGATTCTAGGGAAAGTATTAATGTGATGCCCTATAAATTATACATGAAGCTTGGCCTCGAAGAGCCTAAGCCTACGGGGATGACACTACAGTTGGTCGACCGATCTGTGAGGAGACTGAAAGGAATAGCTGAAGATGTGCTTGTTCAGATCAACCAATTTGTTTTCCTGGCCGATTTTGTACTTTTAGATGTTGATGATGAGGTCGACGTTCCTATCATTCTTGGGTGACCATTCCTCACCACCTCTCAAGCCCTTTAAGATCATGCACAAGGTAAGCTTACTTTGAGGGTGTGAGATCAAGAGGTCGTATTTCAATTACCCGATGCAATGCAGCACTCAATGGCCCAAGATGATACCTCCTTTTGTATTGACGAGGTGGATGCAATCACTTCCGAGTTTATGGAGGATTTGCTAATGGTGGATCCACTACACCTCTATTTAGGGGAACAAGAGGGACAATCGGAGGAAGTCCAAGAGAATTCCATTCCATCAAGGGTAGAAACGGTGAAACTCAAGAAAAAGAAACAAAAATTCATTCTACCTACAATATGCTAGAAGAGGGTGCAAGGAAAGGGGGCAAGCATAAAACCATCGGCTCAGAATACTTCCAAAGGAAGCCCAGGTATGAAGAATAACAATAGATTATTTTATGCCAACTTGGGAATGTTTTTATTCGGACAAAACATTAAGGAAGGAGCTGACAAGTGTTCAAATGAGCATCGTTTATATATGGAATTCATGCATATTACTTTATGTTTTGGAGGAATGTTGGCCCGCCGGTGCTCAAAAAGGCTTTGTTTTTGTAAACAGGGCAGAAAACAGCAATCTCAAGAGAAAGGAAGCGTTTTCAAGAGAATGGGGGCCAAAGTAAGCGAAACTGAGTTCAAAGACAGTCCATACGGAGTCCCATACGGACCCGTATGGACCTGGAGATTTATACGGACACATGAACGGACTGACAGAACCCCGTACACGAGGACCTGAGAAGTATACGACCCCGTATGATAGTCCGTATAAGAGTCCGTATACGGGCCATACGGGGTCGTATGGAACACATACTGGGTCGTATATCGTAAAACTGCAGCTGCGATTTCGGCCGAATCAAGGGTAAAGTCGGGAAATACACCCAAAACCCTAGAGGGGGGTATAAATAGAAATGTTAATGAGGGTTTTGGGGCATCTTGGAGGAGGTGGAAGCCAAAGCATCAAGAGGGGAGGAAGCTATCATCATCCTCTCCATCACTAAGGAGGAGAGGGCTTGAGGAGTTTCCCCATCAAGAGGGCTCAAGAAAAAGAAGAAGGGGCTAGAGAGAAGCAAGAGATCCACCAACGGTCATCATTAAGGGGTTTTTATTTCATGAACTCTATGTTTGATTTCTCTCTTGGCATTGGTTGTTACTCTCCATTGATGGAGAGCTAAACTCTTGATACTTGGGTGTTGATGAACCTTTGGATTATGATCAACTGATATTATCTCTTCTATGTTGATTACTTGGTTGAATGCATTGTAGTCTATTGAAAGTATTAACCTCTCTACGTTGCGAGAGCCCGGAGAGGTTTCTCTAGTCCATGTGGGGGAAGAAGCGAGCGCACTCCCCGCGTGTAGACAAACTTCAATAGAGAGGGCTAGGAGTACACCGGGAGCCCGGGTACTAAGGCGAGCAAGTCCTTTAGATGTCCTGTTCCCTTAGTCCTTCCAAGAGATAGGTTCCTTAGAACTTAACTAGTGAGGGTATTAGGTTGAGTAATCACCCTCGATCGAGGGGATGAAATCATATTAGGAACCCTTGGCCAATGATTCACCAAGACTCAACATAGAGAGCATCATCCACATCTAAGGAAATCCAAAGGGGATTCAATCGCCCAAGTATCCCCTTCATCAATTGAACATCTTCGAGATCAATTACACTTGTTAATTGGTATTGTTAGTTTTAGAATTAGGTTCTAGTATCATCAACCCAACCTGATTGACTGGATAATAGACAAATAGCTACTACTAGTACTTTCTTTCTCCCTGAGGATTCGATACTCGACTTTTCAATAGTCCACTCTATTACTTGATCCGACCCGTGCACTTGCGGATTTAACGCATCAAGTTTTTGGCGCCGTTGCCGGGGAGATTTAGGACTACTAGGAAAACTAGGAGTTTATTAATCTAGTCATTTACTTTCAATTTTTACTTTGCCTTAATAATAGTTTAGTCCTTTGAATACTAACTCCTTTCATAATTTTTGGTGCGAGGGATCACATGGCGAATCTTAAGAACATAATGTTGCGCCAATTGGATCTTCTTGAGCAGTGGATTGAGGACAGGCTAGCAGATCAGTTGAGACCTTCACAACAAGAATTGTTTTTCGGGGAGGAAGAGTATACTCACCTGTCATGGGAATCATCTCCAAAAAGTGCTTGCGATGAAGCACAATGCCACTATCCCGATCACCAAGTTGAAGTTGACTTTGCTCAATTTGACACCAATGCATATGAGGAAGAAATTACTTTAGCAAGTCTGGGGGCATTGATTGAAGGTCAACAGTGGGAAGAATATCAAGTTTTTTAGACAGGGGAGGAAGATGAGGAACCAGCTGAGAGCATGAGTAAACTAAAACCTTCAACAGAAGAACCCCCGAAGCTTTAGTTAAAAGCACTCCCCGATCACCTGGAATACGCATTCTTGGATGAGAGCTCACAGCTACCGGTTATTATCGCTTCAGGATTAACAAGTTCACAAAAAGGGAAATTGTTACAGGTGCTCAAGAGGCATAAGAAAGCTATTGCATGGAAAGTTTCAGACATCAAGGGCATTAACCCCTCCTTTTGCACCCACAAGATCTTGATGGAAGAAAATCACCGACCATCAGTGCAGCACCAAAGGAGACTGAATCCGAATATGCAAGAGGTTGTAAAAGCAATGGTCATCAAACTTCTAGATGCAGGGATCATCTATCCTATCTCAGACAGTGCATGGGTCAGCCCTGTATAGGTGGTCCCAAAGAAAGGAGGGATGACAGTAGTAACGAACGAAAAGAATGAATTGATTCCCACAAGGACCGTCACCGGATGGAGGGTATGCATCGATTACAGGAAACTGAATGACGCTACAAGGAAGGATCACTTTCCACTGCCATTCATCGATCAAATGTTGGAAAGGCTGGCCGGACACTCACACTATTGCTTTTTGGATGGTTTTTCGGGGTGTTTTCAAATTCCAATCGCCCCGGAGGACCAAGAAAAGACCACATTTACTTGCCCATATGGTACGTTCGCCTATAGGCGGATGCCTTTTAGGCTGCAATGCCCCAGCCACGTTCCAAAGGTGCATGTTAGCCATCTTCGAAGATTTTGTAGAAGACATCATGGAGGTATTTATGGATGATTTTTAAGTTTTGGAGACTCATTTGATCAATGCCTCGAGAACCTAGACAAAGTGTTGGGAAGATGTGAAGAAACCAATTTAGTCCTGAGTTAGGAGAAATGTCACTTCATGGTTCAAGACGGAATTGTACTGGGACATAAAATCTCGAACAAGGGGATTGAGGTAGATAAAGCAAAAGTTGATACCATTGGGAAACTACCACCACCAAATTCGGTGAAAGCTATCCGGAGTTTCTTGGGACACGCCGGGTTCTATAGGCGATTCATTAAGGATTTCTCCAAAATAGCTAAACCTCTCACCAAGTTGTTGGAAAAGGACGCCCCGTTTGAGTTTGACAAAGAATGTTTAAAGGCCTTTAATACTTTGAAGGACAAACTTGTTCAAGCGCCAATCATGACAGTTCCAGATTGGGGGCTACCTTTCGAACTCATGTGTGATGCAAGTGATCATGCTGTAGGTGCCGTTTTGGGGCAACGGAAGAACAAACACTTTCAACCAATTCATTACGCCAGTAAGACTCTGACAGATGCTCAATCAAACTACACCACCACTGAGAAAGAACTACGTGCAATAGTATTCGCTTTTGACAAATTCCGCCCTTACTTGATACTCTCTAAAGTAGTGGTCTATACCGATCATTCGGCGCTACGCTACCTATTAGCTAAGCAGGATGCCAAACCGAGGTTGATTCGCTGGGTACTCCTCCTTCAAGAGTTCGACCTAGAGATCAAAGACAAGAAGGGTGCCAAAAACTTGGCAGCCGACCATCTGTCACGGTTGGAGAATTCTGAAAGGGAGAGTTTGGACGAAGAGGAAATCAATGACAACTTCCCCGACGAACACCTATGCAGTCTTCAAGTAAGCCGGGAGGAGTTAAGCCATGCCGATGAAGAGGGGGAAAACCCTTGGTTAGCCGACATTGCCAATTACCTCGTGGCTGGAATCCTCCCCTCTTCTTACGATTATTCAAGGAAAAAGAAGTTCTTCGCGGAGCTGAAGTATTATACATGGGATGATCCGTACCTGTTCCGAGTTTGTGCAGACCAAGTGGTAAGAAGATGCGTCTCAAGAGAAAAAGGATTGCAAATTCTAGAGCATTGTCACGCAGGACCCACGGGGGTGCACTACGGAGCAAATAAATCAGCTCGGAAGGTTCTCGATGCAGGTTTTTATTGGCCGACGCTCTTCCAAGATGCGCTGAAGTACTCCCAATCCTACGACAGGTGTTAGCGATCCGGGAATATATCACAGCGAGAAGAGATGCCACAAAGTTCAATACAAATATGTGAAGTGTTTGATGTGTGGGGAATAGATTTCATGGGACCATTCCCGAATTCTCGAGGCAATAGGTTCATCCTCGTGGCAGTCGACTACGTTTCTAAATGGGTAGAAGCACAAGCCATGCCCACTAATGACACCAGGGGGGTGGTGAAATTTCTAAAGCAATTGTTTTCCCAGTTTGGGACACCTAGAGCCATTATAAGTGACCGGGGAACACACTTTTGCAATACTCAGTTCGCTAAGATACTTAAGAGGTACGGTGTTGTACATCGCACATCTACACCCTATCATCCTCAAACGAGTGGCCAAGTGGAGGTATCAAACCGCGAGTTGAAGAAGATACTCGAGCGAACAGTTTCGCACAGCCGGAAAGATTGGGCCGTTAAATTGGATGAAGCATTATGGGCCTACCGCACTGCCTACAAAGCGCCAATAGGCAGTACCCCCTACCGGCTAGTCTACGGCAAATCGTGCCACCTGCCGGTTGAGCTCGAACACAAAGCCTATTGGGCGATGAAGTTTCTCAATTTTGACACAACCCTAGTTGGCGAGAAAAGGAAATCTCAGTTGAATGAGCTCGAAGAGTGGCGTCTATCAGCATACGAGAATTCAAGGCTATATAAGGAGCAAGTTAGAAGACGACATGATCAAAGATTGAGGCACCAGAAACAGTTCGCCAAGGGAGATAAAGTATTACTATTTAATTCGAGACTCAAATTATTCCCGGGGAAACTGCGATCAAGGTGGTCTGGACCTTTTGAAGTGATAAATGTGTTCCCTCAAGGGGCAGTGGAGATCCTCCATCCGGATAGAGGACCATTTAAGGTAAACGGCCACCGCCTAAAACCATACCATGATGGACTTTTCACGGGAAAGACTGATGGGAGCTTCAAGGTATTTGAGCCTCCATAAGGTAAATTGAAGGTACGTCAAACTAGTGACGATAAACAAGGGCTTCTTGGGAGGCAACCCAAGTTATAGAACTTTCTTTCCTAGTTTTTGGCAATCTTTGCTTCTTTTGATTAGCTAGTGATGCTTGAAATAAGTTGAAGTGGTGTTTTTGTCCAATTCTTTCCATTCTTATGCTGAATGTTGTCGATTAGAGGTAATGTCTTGCTTACTATCAGGCCGCGCAAAGAGAACATCATGAATGAACCCTGGGAGGGCTGTATAAGCCTCTGCCTGTGTGTATATTTGGTATCATACTGGAGGCCCGATAGCGATGCGTATATGTAGACAGTGTTATATACGACCCCGTATGGACTCCGTATAGGAGTCCGTATAGAGTTTGTCGAGAGGCACGAGTAAGGAGCGCTTTAAAAAGCCCCCTTTCACCCTTTTCTCTTCACCATTTTCTCCCTCTCGTGCCCTAGAGACCCCACACCCTCTCTTTGTGACGCGGCGCCTATTCTTCCTCAAATTAAGGGCTGAATCACCCCTAGGTATGTGCTAATCGCTCAAGATCTCAATTGTATATCTTGCCGACATGATTTAGAAACCTAGGGTTGTTTGAAATCGATTTTTCGTGTGGATGAGATGAATGAGTTGTATTCTTGTGCCATTGTGTGATAGAACTTGCATTGGATGAATGTTGAATGTTTTAGAAGTGTTTTGGATGCGAGATGATGTAGAAATGGGGCCAAGATTAAAGTGACGCCTTGAGGCAAGCTTCGTGGCCGAGTCCATACGGACTCCCATACGGAGTCCCATACGGACTCGTATAGGGGGCTGTCCCCGTATACGGACTTCGGTCAGTCCGTATGGAACCCCGTATAGGGGCAATTTAGGTCATTTATTTGAAAATTTTGGCGTACCCTTTTTGCTTCATCGGCACTGACGTTCCTTGTTTAGTTTCAGATATGCCGAGGAAGATCACAGCATCGAAGAAAAGCCGAACGGGTGCCGGGTCGTCATCCACCGAGACACACTTCACAGACGAGGTCCACAGCCTTCGACATGTCCGCCTCTCCTCTCGCCGCTTCGGTCGGACCCGAGTCATAGATTGGGACACCCTCATCTAGCTTAACATCGCCGACCGAATCCGAGAGATGATATCCTTCGGCGGCTGAGACAGGACTTCTCCCTTAGCCATGAGGTATTCCGCCGCCCGACCTTGGAGGTGCTGAGCTCTTTCGAGGCTGACAGGAGTGCGGTGGGGGAGCAGAACCGCACCGCCATTACCTTCCAGCTTTTCGGGCGGCAGAGGGCGATGAGCTATACTCAGTTCGCGCTGTACATGGGGCTATACGATCGTGATTACACATTCACCCGAGAGTACGCCGAGCTACTCACGGCCTTCCCCGAGCGCACCATTTCTTCTGCGAGCTTCTGGATTCAGCTGGGCGGGCACCATGACAGTCACAAGGTGTCCTTCATGACGGACCTGGTGCACCGCTACCTACATGCCCTCATCAGCCGCACCATCGCAGCCCGTAGTGACAATTGTGGAGTTGTCATAGTCACTGATCGCCTATTTCTCTACAGCCTCATTGAGCGAGTTCCGATCCACTTGGGGTACGTGCTCGCAGACTACTTGGCGCATCAGGGGCAGAACACCTGACTCACCGATATCCACGCCGGACCCTACATCACACGGCTTATCATGGGCATGGGTCTCGAGGCCGAGTTGGAGGGGGAGCGGCACCTGCAGTTAGTATCCCCACTGGACATGACACTCCTCGCACAAATTGGATTGGTGCGGCGAGCCGACGGACGTTAGACTTTGGTTGGCCATACCTCAGATAGTTCGGAGGAGGGATCTGACTCCGATGATTCCGATGCGGCCGACCCTTCAGTGCAGCTACCCCCAACACCCGGTGGACCCTCGGCGCCCAGGAGTCGTTACACGAGGTTGGAGGAGCAGATGACCGAGATGAGAGCTGTCCAGGACATGATTTTAGTGGAGCAGCGACGGCTCGGGGAGTAGTTTTCCGAGCTCTCGCTCTTTATTCGTGGACACACCGCATTTGCATCTCCTCTACCTCCACCACCAGCAGATGATGAGCCACCACGGGACACCTGACGCACTACTTCTCTATTTCGTTTCTCTTATCTGGAACTTTGTTACCTGCACTTGTTATTTTATTTACCTTTGCACATCATGAGACATTGAGCAAGGGCATCGCCCTGCTGCCCTATGTATTGCTTTCGCTATGTGGATTTTCTTGTTTTGCATGTTATTGGGTTTGATTCTTCTCTCTCTGTTCGCAGAGTTAACATGGGATCCACGACCCTCGATAATCAAGCGGTCCTCCGCTCCCACAAACAACTCTCGGCAACTATTTAGGGGAGTTTCGTTCACCTTCTCCACTAATTTCTTGCGCTGAATTTAATTTTCTCAAATTGAGGGCAATGCAAACTTCTAGAGTGTGGGTGGGTGGCTACTTAGCTCCTTTTAGGGTCATTGTAAACTTTTAAGTGTGGAGATAGGTAGCTATCATGATCATCTATTGTAGATATTTTTGAGATAATTATGCTTGATATGCATGACAACCTTGGCGATAGATAAATGTGACATGAATTTCTTTTGTAAGCACACCATTCGTGATTTGAAATGCTTCCAATTGAAACACCATGGGCATATAGAGGTCATCTTTGTGACAATTATGACTATGAAAGACAATAGATAATTCATTGCCATGTTCTTTTGACTTGACTAGCTAAGCATTGTTTCTCAATGGCTCCAAGAAATTCCGTGGCACTAGTTCAAATTTGTTAATTCGTCATAACACACGTAGTGGACAAGTACAATGAAAATAAAGTAGTTTAGCACATCAATTTAGTTAATAAAGACAGTGTTCCGTTGTTTTTGGTGATGAACTAGTTTGTAGTTCCGGCTCCTAACCAGAGTGTTCTTCATTTCGAAAAAATCACCATTTAGCATGAACATCTACGGGTAGAGTTATAACCACCTAAGTAACTAAGGATTCGGGTACCTAATCAGCATGATTCCTCTGAAAAAGGGGGGGACTACACTCTACCCTGATCTTCAGTTTGGGAAAGTCGAATCTAATAGAGATGCCCTACCCGAGTCTCTAAAAAAAAAAAAAAAAAACTATTGTTATATTTGTCCACCGTCCATCCAATAGGGGAACAACTCCTTTGATCTTAGGGCCCCAAGGACCTTCTAGAGTCCACTAAGAGCATGCTTGCCTTATTAAGACTTCAGAACATGGCATGTGGAGTGAACAAGCTTTGTCTAGGACTTTATCGGAAGAGTTACAGGTTCAATCTAAGCCTTGGTGTGGAGATAGGAAAATACAATGAGGTGGTGCTATTGGACTAGAATTCATGTATAGTTTGTGGAGCCCAAGGTTGAACACTTATCTTCTTTTCTTGATTTCTTTTCTTTGCTTGAGGACAAGCAAAACTTTAAGTGTGGAGATATGTGATAAGTGTTCAAATGAGCATCGTTTATATATGGAATTCATGCATATTACTTTATGTTTTGGAGGAATGTTGGCCCGCCGGTGCTCAAAAAGGCTTTGTTTTTTGTAAACAGGGCAGAAAACAACAATCTCAAGAGAAAGGAAGCGTTTTCAAGAGAATAAGAGAATGGGGGCCAAAGTAAGCGAAACTGAGTTCAAAGACAGTCCATACGGAGTCCCATACGGACCCGTATGGACCTGGAGATTTATACGGACACATGAACGGACTGACAGAACCCCGTACACGAGGACCTGAGAAGTATACGACCCCGTATGATAGTCTGTATAAGAGTCCGTATACGGGCCATACGGGGTCGTATGGAACACATACTGGGTCGTATATCGTAAAACTGCAGCTGCGATTTCGGCCGAATCAAGGGTAAAGTCGGGAAATACACCCAAAACCCTAGAGGGGGGTATAAATAGAAATGTTAATGAGGGTTTTGGGGCATCTTGGAGGAGGTGGAAGCCAAAGCATCGAGAGGGGAGGAAGCTATCATCATCCTCTCCATCACTAAGGAGGAGAGGGCTTGAGGAGTTTCCCCATCAAGAGGGCTCAAGAAGAAGAAGAAGGGGCTAGAGAGAAGCAAGAGATCCACCAACGGTCATCATTAAGGGGTTTTTATTTCATGAACTCTATGTTTGATTTCTCTCTTGGCATTATTTGTTACTCTCTATTGATGGAGAGCTAAACTCTTAATACTTGGGTGTTGATGAACCTTTGGATTATGGTCAATTGATATTATCTCTTCTATGTTGATTACTTGGTTGAATGCATTGTAGTCTATTGAAAGTATTAACCTCTCTACGTTGCGTGAGCCCGGAGAGGTTTCTCTAGTCCATGTGGGGGAAGACGCGAGCGCACTCCCCGCGTGTAGACAAACTTCAATAGAGAGGGTTAGGAGTACACCGGGAGCCCGGGTACTAAGGCGAGCAACTCCTTTAGATGTCCTATTCCCTTAGTCCTTCCAAGAGATAGGTTCCCTAGAACTTAACTAGTGAGGGTACTAGGTTGAGTAATCACCCTCGAGCGAGGGGATGAAATCATATTAGGAACCCTTGGCCAATGATTCACTAAGACTCAACATAGAGAGCATCATCCACATCTAAGGAAATCCAAAGGGGATTCAATCGCCCAAGTATCCCCTTCATCAATTGAACATCTTCAAGATCAATTACACTTGTTAATTGGTATTGTTAGTTTTAGAATTAGGTTTTAGTATCATCAACCCAACCTGATTGACTAGATAATAGACAAATAGCTACTACTAGTACTTTCTTTCTCCCTGAGGATTCGATACCCGACTTTTCAATAGTCCACTCTACTACTTGATCCGACCCGTGCACTTGCGGATTTAACGCATCAAGTTTTTGACGGAGCCAATAAAAGCTTAATCATATTTGAAGCCCCATGGGGTAAGGTGAAGGTATGTCAAGTTAGTGACGACAAGCGCTTATTGGGAGGCAACCCAAGTCCTAGAAATTTCTTTAGTTACAATTTCTTTTGATTAGGTAGATTGTATGTGTTTGGAATAAATGAATGAGAAGTTTCATATCTGTTTTCATAGTATATTATACCATCTGGCTAGTTGTCGATTCATTCATTGCCCTAGATTCATAATTGTTATTAGGTAGTATGAGGAGGATTCGAATGGTGTCTTTGATTGACTGTATAAGCCAAACCCAGGCCCATACGGGGTATCATTCGGCCTGTCATACGGCCGTATGACCCTTCCAGTGGGGGTACGGGCTATCATACGGTCCGTACACAGGGCCTTATGACCCAGCCTGTGGCATATATAGGCTAATATACAGCCCGTATATGGGCCAGTATACGGCGGGTTTGGTGCGTTATAAAAAGCACTTTCCCTATTTCTTTTTCAAACCCTAGCCGACCCCACTCTCCCCACTACAAGAAAAAAGGTTTATAAGGACCAGAAATCTCATCCCTAAAAGTCTGAATCCGGTCCTTAAAACATCAATAAGGACGAGTCAAATCCGGTCCTCACTCGTCCTTATAGGCTCCGTCCATAAAGATCTTTAAGGACGAGAAGAATGACCGGTCCCAAAAAAAGTTTTAAGGACGATGTTGTTACTCGTCTCTAATACCTCTTTAAGGACCGAATTTCTGGTCGCTAAATAAGAGAAAATTTCATCTCAATAACCAAAATTTTGGTACTTACAAATCTTTTGGGATCGGATTCTCTAGGTCGCTAAAACTCTTTAAGGACAAGGTTTGTTGGTCCATAAAGACCTTTAGGGACTACTTTACATCCGGTCCATAAATATTTTTGTGGGCTACTTTTCTCGTCCCTAAATTCCAAAACAACATAATAAACCTCTCAATTAGAACCAATCCTTATAACCTGCCATTTTTTCAATAAACTTAAAAAATAATAATAACTAAAATAAAAGCATGTACACACATATTTAGCAAAACAATACTCTGACATTTTTCATTGACATTATCATTCAATAAACTCTTGTTTAACATCACATGAATAGCACTATATTGTTTACATAGCGCTTATATATACAAAACATATCCTTAACAAAACAATTTCATGCCAAGTTCTAACATTTTTTAGAAAAATAATTTGATTCCAACTTCTCATCATCCTAGCAAAATATGGTAGCCAATTCTCTATCAAGTCTTGAAAATGACATTGCTGAAATCTAGAACAAAATCAAAACCTGCAAAATGTATAAAAATAAGGTGATTAGATCTCTTATCCAAAAAACAAACAAACAAACAAACTATGGACTTGTGTCAAATGGGGTGAGTTTCTATAATTTGTAGAAAAAACAAACTATGCTCGACCTGGACTAGGGATGGTAAATTACAATAAGATATAATTAAATTATAACAAGTAGTATCAATGTACTTATCTCCAAATGTCAAGCATGAACTAAAATTGTTATATAAAACCAAATTTTTATGATATAAATATCTTTATATAAATTTCAACAGTAGGCACAAAAAACATAAATTGAAAGCTTCTTCACCTATTACAAAATGAAAGATAAATGTTGAAGTGAACAAATCCCAAGGTTCATAAAGAATCCCAGCTGATTAGACTTGGCCAGATCCTTTAAAATAAACTAGTGGTGAACCTGGTTCTTGGTTCCAAACCATGTGAGCAAATCCCATGACTGTAAAGTTATCATAAATGATTGGAACAAAGCATACCGATCATAAAAATTGGCTTCACGACTTTCAAATAATTGCTAATATTCATTTTCACTGCAAGAGTTCAAAGACTTCACAAGAAAGGCACTTGTACCAACACAAAAACTACTACTACTTTATATAATTCAAAAATTTTACCCTTCAAAATTCTATTACTAAAAAATAAACCAACAACCTTAAATATTCTAAAAGACAACCATTGAAGAATTTTTTTCCAATTTTCCAAGTAGATTGAGCACGGGTTGAATAACACTAGTCTTTCTTAGAATAGGTACTAAGCTAGCAAAACTATATTAACACTCCAAAAACAATACCCAAAACTAAGAACCAGAGTCTGATAATTTAGACCTTCAATGGCTTCCCTTGGAGTCTTGAACCCAAGACCAATGCTCTTCCAGAATCGATTCCTACCCTTCCCTGGTCTCTTCCGCTTCCCAGATTTCTTCGAGCTGCAATAAAATTCCCAATATATAAATATATTGGGAAAAAAGGCTCATCTTTTCAAATCAACAAAATAGTATGATATTAACATATCGAATATTGTTTCCAATATAAAATAGTATGATAATATAATTTTATTAAAACAAACACAATTTGAATACACATATCGAATATTTTTTCCAATATAAAATAGTACAATAATATAATTTTATTAAAAGAACCATAATAAAATAGTACGATAATTTAAAATTGAAAAAGGGATTGTGTTACTTCAAACTCAGCTTGAATAAAAACATCTCAAAAATCTCTTGCACGAGATTTTCTGAGAGAATTTACAAATCACAACAGTTTTAGAATTGAGTTTTCAAGATGGAGTATAAAAGAAATAAACATTTTGTTACGAATATATTTGGTAAGACAGATGTCATTGACCTAGGGACCACCTGTCACACACAGGACCGTGTTCCTTCGGCCACGTAGCATCTTTGGCCACGTGGCAATATCACCAAATAACCTTGCACAATTCCGTTCGGCAATAACATGAGGAATAAATCCTGCGAACAAGTCCGTCGGAATTATAACAGCCCTCTTATACAAGGCGTGAGGTGGAAGAAGAGAAGTAAATATCTAACGCCCCTACAGTAAGTAGGCCTTATCCACTTACTACAGTGGGCAGATATTTACTCTACTTACCTACAGGGCACCTACACGCTAGGCAGATATTTTCCTACCGCCTTAGAAGATATTTACCTAGCCCACCGCCTTACCCCACCGCCTTTCATACCCCACCGCCTTGCAAGATATTTGTTCGAACCGCCTCTAACTTGCTATAAAAAGAGAGAAAGGACAGAAAGGAAAGGATCCGGAAAAACACTCACTACACATTATACAAAGAATTGCCTAAGATTTCTTACCCTAATTTCTGATTTAAGCATCGGAGTTAAATCCGGGCAGAAAGGCCCAATTCCGACCCCTTTTTCTCCCCTTTACAGGTCACCTTTACAGGTCCATCAGTGGATAATTCCGGACGGAATTTCAGGGTGCCCTCCGCGTTTCCCTGTTCGTGAGCAGAAGTAAGCGTCCACACCAACTATAAATTTTAACCGTTTGTCAAAGGCTGAGACCAGATCACGAGGCCACAGTAGCCAAAGTGTGAGGTGGACCAGTTTTTGGCATCAACAGTTTGGCGCCGTCCGTGGGGACCCTTACGAAAAGCCAAATGACCACTACCAGAAGATCAAAACGAATCCAAGGACAAGGAGCACCTATTAGCCCTGAAGGACCTGGCGAAGTCCAAAGACATGAAGAAATCCGGTCGGACAATCCACCCATCGTACCTCCATCAGAAAATCCGTCCGTCCAACCCCAAGAGCCCATTCCGGAATTTTATCTTAACATGCAGCAGCAGCTAGAACAGTTGGCTCAAGCTGTCCATACGTTGACTCATCCTCCACCTCTCCCCACACAAACTCCAACGCCAAACGTATCAACGATCCCGCTGGCTAACTCCGAAAGTAGAGGGAGGACAAGAACCCGCACCCATAAAGAGAAAAGAGAAAGAACCGCCTTTTCCGCTAGTTCAGAACCCCCCTCTGTTCGAAGTAGAGACCAAGCTGCCACGAGAACCGAACGGACAAGGATAGAACAGAGTAGTTGATAGAAGGACCCCGCGGCGGGACCTTTCCCAAGAAAACAGGAAATCCGAGCGACATATCCTCAGTATGTGTTCGCCCTTTGTCAAGGAGATATTAGAAGAACGAGTTCCTGACAACTTCAGGCCACCTATTATGACCGCATATGAAGGCAGAACCGATCCGTCCAGTCACCTGAAGTCTTTCCGATCGAAGATGCTCCTCACTGGAATTACCGACGCTCGTATGTGCCGAGCTTTTCCCACCACCTTAGAGGGAAAAGCGCAAGACTGGTTTGTCGATCTTCCATCTAGTACAATTACTTCTTTTCAGATTTTAGCAGATCGCTTTCTAGCCTATTTTGCTAATTACTCAAAGCAAAAGAAAACTCCATCTACCCTTTTGCACGTTAAACAACGAAAAGGAGAAACGCTCCAAGCCTATTTAAATCGTTACATAGACGAAACAGCAAATGTTGTGGACCTTCTTCCGCGAATGGCCGTAACCTTCTTAATGGAGGGGCTGTTAGACTCCCTCTTTCGTTTCTCCCTCACCTTGGATCCACCAAAGACAATTCCCGCCCTTATGAACCATGCCCAAAAATACATCAATTCCGATGAAATTTATACGGGTTGGGAAGAAGAGACTCGACGTGGGCCTGTAGACACCCTAAAAGGAAAAACCTACCAAAGTGTCAACAGAAGGCCCCCGGATATACGGAAGGAAAGAAGATCATATAGGGACAACAAGGGCACAAACAGAAATCTGGAAACCTCAACACGCCCTCAACGGCATATGCTGCAGCCCCGAGAACCTACAAAGGAAGGAAAAATTGTCAAATATGATCACCATACCCCACTAAATCAAACCAGAAGCCATATCCTTATGCAAATCAAAGAACAAAAGCTTCTGACATGGCCAGAGCCTGCAAGAAATATCGAACGGCAAAGGAATAACAAGAGATATTGTCAGTTTCATCAATCTAAAGGACACGACACGGAAAAATGTACCCACTTGATGAACGCGATAGAGGATGTCGTTCGAAGAGGACAGTTAGAGCAATATATCAACCTTGAGATTCAGGAGGAACCTGAAGCTTCACAACCTGAAGAAGAAAAAGAAGAGATGGTGGGGTTTATTAGTGGTGGCCCTGGTTGTGGAGGTGAAAGCTCCGCCTCTCGAAAAAGTTATGCCCGAATGGTAGGAACGATGCAAGAGACAGAAACACCACGAAGAAGGTCTCAACCCACGGCTCCCATCATTTTTTATGATAATGATGTCAGCAGGGTTCGCCATCCCCATGATGACGCACTGGTTATTGCCATCAAGGTCTCCAGCTTCCAAATGAAGAGGGTTCTTATAGATAGTGGAAGTTCAGTTGACATTCTCTTTTGGAGTGCTTTTGAAAGAATGAGATATGACGCGGATGATTTACTTCCTGTAAAATCATCCTTAGTAGGATTCTTCGGGGGGGGGGGGGGACACAGCCAGAAGGAATGATCTCCTTACCAGTTACGGTAGGAAATTCACCAAGATCATCAACCGTGACAACAAAATTCTTGGTCGTGCGTTGTGCTTCAAGTTATAACGTGATCCTTGGCAGGCCAACCCTCAACGCCCTGAAAGCCATCATCTCTACTTACCATCTTCTCCTCAAATTCCCAACTGAAAGTGGTAGTGGGGAAGTAAGAGGAGATCAACCCTTGGCTCGGCAATGTTATGTCTCAACCCTCAAAGGGAAAGCTCTAAATAAAAGGAAAACAAAGGTTTCAGAAGCCATGCTAGTCAGCAGATTAGCCGAACGAGAAGATGAAGGGCTTCGACCTACACCAGTTGAAGAGCTGCTAACAGTTCCCCTAGACGCAGCCAGAGCAGACCGCACAGTACGGATTGGGGCAAATTTGGCAACCACACAGCAAGAAGACCTTATGAGAGTATTAAGGGCAAATTCTGATCTCTTCGCTTGGTCATCAGAGGATATGCCAGGCGTAAAACGCGAGATTATAGAACACCATCTCAATGTAGATCCGTCATTTAGACCTATGAAACAGAAAAGAAGAAATTCCGCTCCAGAAAGACAGAAGGCCGTAGAGGAAGAAGTATCGAACCTTCTAAAGGCTAAGTTTATCCGAGAGGTGTATTACCCAGAGTGGTTGGCCAATGTCGTTCAAGTAAAAAAGCCGTCCGAAAAATGGAGAATGTGCGTTGATTTCACAGACTTGAACAAAGCTTGTCCAAAAGATTCGTTTCCTCTGCCATCAATTGATGGTTTGGTTGACTCTACAACGGGGCATGAGATGCTGAGTTTCTTAGACGCTTTTTCAGGCTACAACCAAATCCGAATGGCCAAAGACGACGAAGAAAAAACGTCCTTCATTACAAGCACTGGAACTTACTGCTATATGGTGATGCCGTTCGGCCTAAAAAATGCTGGAGCCACCTTCCAAAGGCTCATAAATACAGTCTTCAAAGAGCAGATTGGTGGAAATGTTGAAGCGTATGTGGATGATATCTTGGTGAAGAGCCGAAAAGCCGTGGAACACCTATCAGACTAACAAGAGGCTTTTCAGTCGCTCCGGAGTTACACTATGCGGTTAAACCCGAATAAATGTTCCTTCGGTGTCCGATCAGGGAAGTTCTTGGGATTTATCTTGACACAAAGAGGAATAGAAGCAAATCCAGAAAAGATCAAAGCTATTCTTGACATGGGATCACCCAAAAGTCTTCAAGAAATTCAACGACTTAATGGACGTCTGGCGGCACTTGGCAGATTCATCTCCAAAGCCGGAGAGAAAAATCTCCCACTCTTTCAAGCCCTGCGAAAAGCACCAAAAATGGATTGGACGGAAGAATGTGAAAAAGCCTTTCAGGGGCTTAAAGATTATCTCCGATCGCCTCAGCTACTAGCTAAACCGCAAGTGGGAGAAGAACTCTACATCTACTTGGCCGTTGCCCCGCGAGCAGTCAGTGCGGTTCTTTTGAGGGAAGACAACGGAGTTCAAAAACCAGTCTACTACACCAGCAAGATCCTTAACGATGCGGAGTCGAGATATCTGCCACTTGAAAAATTGGCCTTTGCTCTTATTACATCTGCGCGAAGATTGAGACCATATTTTCAAGCCCACACGATCACAATCTTGACTGATCAGCCATTAAAGCAAGTTCTTCATAAACCGGAGAATTTCGGACGCCTAGCCAAGTGGGTAATAGAATTAGGCGAGTTCGATCTCACCTATAAACCCCCAACGGCGATCAAGGCTCAAGTGCTGGCTGATTTCATCACGGAATTGACTTTCCCGGCAAACGAGGGCGAATTCCCGTCACAGAATCTAGAAGAATGCCTTAGCCTCCCGTGGTCCTTATACGTTGATGGATCGGCAACTGAAGAAAGATCAGGAGCAGGTTTTGTCCTTTATTCTCCTTCTAAATGGAAAATGGCGACAATGCTCAAGTTCCAATTCCGAGCGACTAACAATGAGGCCGAATACGAAGCTCTCATTGCGGGATTACACCTGGCCCGGGGGCTCGGCATGTGTATTCCGATTCACAGCTAGTCGTGAGCCACACCTTAGGCAGCTTCGAAGCAAAAGAAGAGAACATGGTCAAATACCAAGCAATAGTAAAGAAAATAGTACCATACTTCGCCTATTTCCGGGTTGAAAAAATTGGCCGAGCGCAAAACGAAGAGGCGGACGCCCTGTCTAAAAAGGCCACGGCACCAAACGGAGATACAGAGTCCTCTTTTAACCTGCAGTACCTTCCCACGAAAACTATCGATAGATTGGAAGGAGAGGTACAAAGTGTGACCGAAGAGCCAAGTTGGATGGATCCCATAAGAAATTACCTACAAGGTGGGCCTGCACCACCCAACAAAGTAGAGGCCCGGCGAATCGCTTACAAATCCGCTCAATACACCATCATCAACGAAAGCCTATACAAAAGGTCTTACACGCAACCTTTCTTGCGATGCCTACATCCTACAGAAGCTAGCTATATCCTTCAAGAAATTCACGAAGGCATCGGTGGCGGTCACATAGGAGGCAAAGCCTTGAGTTACAAAGTCTTACGACAAGGTTATTACTGGCCAACGCTAACTCAAGATGCAATAAGCGTTAAACTCGGAAATGTGATATGCACGCGGTGGCATTCCAAGATTCAGAGGCAACCACCGGCACCACTTACGCCAATTATCAGTCTGCGGCCGTTTGCTATTTAGGGAGTTGATCTTTTAGGGCCATTCCCTACTTCGATCCGACAGCTGAAGTTCCTAATAGTCGCTATCGACTACTTCACCAAATGGGTGGAAGTTGAGCCCTTAGCCAAGATCACAGAGAAAGCTTGTCGTGGATTCTTATGGCGAGCGGTCATTTGCCGATTCGAATTCCGATCGCCTTCATCTCCGATAATGGGCGGCGGTTTGATAACCAGGGCTTTCAAGAGTTTACGCTCCAAGCTCGAATTGAATCCAGTGACTTTACGTAACACATCCTCAAGCCAATGGCCAGGTAGAGGTAACAAACCGTACCTTGCTCCAGACCCTGAAAGCCCGGGTATCCAAAAATGGAACCAATTGGGTGGAAGAAATTCCGAGCGCCCTTTGGGCCTACAGGACAACTGCCAGAACTCCCACAGGGGAAAGTCCATTTTCTCTTACTTACGGGGCCGAAGCCGTCATCCCCGCAGAAATAGGAATTCCTACTTTGCGACACAACAGAAGTTCTCATCAGAAGAAAATGAGAAATATCTCCGAGCGGAACTAGACCTACTTGAAGAACGAAGAGAAATGGCAGAAATAAAGGCCGCTGTCTACCGCCAAAGAGTCAAAAGGTTCTACGACACTAGGGTGAAAAGAGTCTTCTTCCAAATCGGTGATCTGGTCCTAAGAGAAAATGAATTCCAAGGAAATAAAAGCCGAACGGGGAAGCTAACTCCTAACTGGGAAGGCCCTTACGTCGTGCAAAGGATCGTCCGAGCTGACACCTATTATCTAGTAAATATGGACGGAAAAAGCGGCTCAGCGCCCATTCCATCTCTTTGAACACTTACTAGCTACTATCAATGAGTTACAGAAATGTCTCTTAAAATGTCACGGAATAAGCTCAAGTCTTTCCCATTCTACTAAAATGCGGTGAAATTCCCATTCTACTAAAATGCGGTGAAATTCCCATTCTACTAAAATGTGGTGAAATTCCCATTCCTGAAAGACGAGTTAGAATTATCTTACACAGATAAACGACAACTCCCAAACAAGGGGCAAAAATCCCGATCGAAATATGAGGCAACAATCTCATTTATAAAGGCAAGTACCTTACTCAACAGCTTAGTCCCATGATTGGACCAAGAAGAGAAAAGCCCGCTCCGAAGCTTGCCCTACAAACTGAATGAGGAAGGGAAGACCTTACAAAGGACTTCAAAAATACTTCTCAGCGGTTTTCTTACATGGTTAAGGATAGCCATTACTCGGAAATAAATCTTCACCACCAGCAAGGTTTGCGTTTCATTCATATCAAATAGAAATTACATTTCACATAAACAAAAAATTTACAAAGGCATATCATAAAAAACCCCTAAGAACTGGGACCTTCAGGCTGGTCAGCCACTTCTGGAGGAACTTGAGTTGGAGGTTCCAAAGGATTAGGGGCAGAAGCTTCTGGGGTCTTAATAATCTGTTTCTCTTTTAGTTCCATGTAAATCTTCAAGACCCTAGCAAGACCCATAGATAACACTTCTCCTGGAGGAACATGCTGGCTCACTTGGTGCACCACCGAATATATACGTGTGGCTCCATCTTTAACTTTTGCCCTGAGCCGGGCAACCTCCTTCTCTAGTTTATCCGCTCGCTCTATTAAATCCTTAATTTCTTGCGAGTCGGATTTAGGAGCTTTCAAACGGGAAGCCAAGTCTTCCTTGAGTGTGTCACGCTCCCCCTTTACTTCCGCCAACTCAGTTTGAACGGCGGTAAGCTCAGCAGCCTTCAGCTTTAGATCCCATCGAGCGGCAGCTCGCTCCTCCTGAGTAGATTTGAGTTCCTTCTTCAAACTGCTGGATTCGTTTTGTAACCTGTTACGGATATATTTGGTGAAGACAGGTGTCGTTAAGTTAAAGAACCACTTGTTCCTTTGGCTACACGGCAGTATCACCATCCTTGCACAATTCCGCTCGGAATTATAGCGTAAGGATTCAATCCTGCAAACAAGTCCGTCGGAATTGTAACGACCCTCTCATAAAAGGCGTAAGGTAGAAAGAAAGAGATAGAGAAACATCTAACGCCTCTACAGTGAGTGGGCCTTATCCACCCGCTACAGTAGGCAGATATTTTCCTACCACCTTCCTACCGCCTTTCCTACCGCCTTAAGAGATATTTACTTAATTCACCGCCTTACTCCCACCGCCTTACCCCACCGCCTTTCCTGAACCGCCTCTAAGGTGCTATAAAAGGAGAGCACTAATAGAAGAAAAGGGATCCAGAAATAAAAGCTCATCACACAAAAACTGCCTAACATTAAACTTCTCTCTTCAAGTTTTCTGACTTAAGCATCGGAGCTGAATCCGGGCAGAAAGGCCCAATTCCGATCACCATCCTCTCCCTTTTGTACAGGCTCGCTGATGAGTCACTCCAGCAATTCCGAGCGGAGTTTCTATACACTCCCTGTTCATAGGCGGAAGTAAGCGTCCACATCAACTATAAATTCTAACCGTTGGTCGAAAGCTGAGACCAGATCACGAGGCAACAGTGACTGAAGCGTGACGTGAACCAGTTTTTGGCATCAGCCATGGGGACCCTTACGAAAAGCCACATGACCACTACCAGAAGATCAAAACGAATTCAAGAACAGGGAGCCCCAAATAATCCCGAAGGATCGGGCGAGGTCCGAAGGCATGAAGAAATCCGGTCAGATAGTCCGCCCATCGTACCGCCATCAGATAGTCCTTACGTTCAACCTCAAGAATCTGTTCCAGAGTTTTACCTTAACCTACAGCGACAATTGGAACAGTTGACTCAGGCTGTTCATGCTTTGACTCATCCTCCTCCTCCTACACAAGTTCCAACGCCAAACATACCAACAGCCCCACTGGATAATTCTGAAAGCAGAGGGAGAACGAGAACACGCACTCATAAAGAGAAGACAGAAAGGACCGCCTTTTCCGCTAGTTCAGAACCTCCCTCCGTTCGCCGCAAGGAGCAGGCCACCACAAGAACCGAACGGACAAGGACAGAACGGAATAGTCCATCTGTTCAAACAGTTGATAGAAGGACTCAACGACAGAACCTCTCTCGAGAAAACAGAAAGTCCGAGCGACACGTTCTCAGTATGTGTTCACCCTTTGTCAAAAAAATATTGGGAGAGCAAGTTCCGGATAACTTCGGACCGCCAGTTATGACTGCATATGAAGGCAAAACCGATCCATCCCGACACCTAAAATCTTTTCGGTCGAAGATGCTCCTCACTGGAATCACAGACGCTCGCATGTGCCGAGCTTTTCCCGCCACCTTAGAGGGAAAAGCGCAAGACTGGTTTGTCGATCTCCCATCTAGTACAATTACTTCTTTTCAGATTTTAGCAGATCGATTCTTAGCCTATTTTGCCAATTACTCAAAGCAAAAGAAAACCCCGTCTACCCTCCTGCGCATTAAGCAGCGAGGGGGAGAAACGCTCCAGGCCTATTTAAGCCGTTACATAGACGAAACAGCTAATGTCGCGGACCTCCCGCCACGGATGGCCGTGACTTTTCTGATGGAAGGGTTATTAGACTCCCCCTTCCGATTTTCCCTGACACTAGATCCACCAAAAACCATACCCGCCCTTATGATCCACGCCCAAAAGTATATCAATTCCGAAGAAATTTATATGGGTTGGGAAGAAGAGGCTAGACGCGGACCTGTGGACACCCAGAAGGAAAAAACCCGCCATAGCGTCAGCAGAAGGCCCCCGGATACACGAAAGGAAAAAGGATCGCACAGGGAAGACAAAGGCATAAGTAGAGGCCTGGAAACCTCCGCACGACCCCAACGACATACGCTACAGCCCAGAGAACCTTCTAAGGAAGGAAAAATTGTCAGATATGATCACCATACCCCACTGAATCAAACCAGAAGCCATATTCTTATGCAAATCAAAGAACAAAAACTTCTGACGTGGCCGGAGCCTGCAAGAAACGCCGAACGGCAAAAGAACAGTAAGAAGTATTGCCAGTTCCATCAATCCAGAGGACATGACACAGAAAAGTGTACCCACTTGATGAACGCAATAGAAGATGTCGTTCGAAAAGGACAATTGGAAAAATACATCAACCTTGAGATTCAAGGGGAACCTGAAGTTTCGCAACCTGAAGAAGAAAAAGGAGAAATGGTGGGATTTATCAGTGGTGGTCCTGGCTGCGGTGGTGAAAGTTCCGCCTCTCGGAAAAGTTACGCCCGAATGGTGGGAACCACGCAGGAAATAGAAACGCCACGAAGACGATCCCGACCTACGGCCCCAATCATCTTTTATGACAATGACGTCAGCGGAGTTCGCCACCCACATGATGACGCGTTGGTTGTCGCTATCAAAGTGTCTAGTTTCCAGATGAAAAGAGTTCTGATAGACAGTGGAAGTTCAGTTGATATTCTCTTTTGGAGTGCTTTCGAGAGGATGAGGTATGACGCAGATGACTTGCTTCCGGTAAAATCATCCTTAGTAGGGTTCTCCGGAGGGGTAGTACAGCCAGAAGGAATGATCTCCTTGCCAGTTACGATAGGGAACTCGCCAAGGTCATCAACAGTGACAGCAAACTTCTTGGTTGTACGTTGTGCTTCAAGTTACAACGTAATCCTTGGCAGACCAACCCTCAACGCCTTAAAAGCCGTAATCTCCACTTATCACCTTCTCCTCAAATTCCCCGTCGAGAGTGGCGGTGGAGAGATAAGAGGAGATCAACCCTGGCACTAATGCTATGTCTCAACCCTCAAAGGGAAAACTCTCAACAGCAAAGAAGACAAAAGTTTGAAGCTATGTTAGTCAGCGAGAATGGCCGAGCGGAAAGCGAGGAGCTTCGACCTACACCTGTCGAAGAATTGCTAATCCCCTAGACATAACCAGCGGACCGCAGTGCAGTTAGGCGGTTTGATGAGAAGAGCGAGGGAAGATCTCATGGGAGTATTGAGAGCAAATTCCGACCTCTTCGCTTGGTCTTCGAGGATATGCGTGTGAAGCGTAATATCATCGAGCATCGTCTCAACATCGATCAAGCGTTTAAACCCACAAAGCGAGAAAAGGAGAAATTACGCACTGTAAAGGCGTAAGGTCGCGGAAGAAGAAGTATCTAACCTCCTAAAAGCTAAGTTTATCCGAGAGGTATACTACCCAGATTGGTTAGCCAATGTGGTCCTGGTCAAAAAGCCGTCCGGAAAATGGAGGATGTGTGTTGACTTCACAGACTTAAACAAAGCCTGCCCGAAAGATTCGTTTCCCTTACCGTCAATTGATAGTTTGGTTGATTCAACAACGGGGCATGAGATGTTGAGCTTCCTGGATGCTTTCTCAGGTTACAACCAAATCCGAATGGCCAAAGGCGACGAAGAAAAAACGTCTTTCATTATGAGCACGGGAACGTACTGCTATAAGGTAATGCCGTTCGGTCTAAAAAATGCCGGAGCCACCTTCCAGAGGCTCATAACTACAGTTTTCAGAGAGCAAATTGGCAGGAATGTCGAAGCCTATGTGGACGATATCTTAGTAAAGAGCCGAAAAGCCAATGAACACCTGTCAGACTTACAAGAAGCTTTTCAGTCTCTTCGAATTTATACTATGCGGCTAAACCCGAACAAATGTTCTTTCGGCGTTCGATCAGGAAAATTCCTGGGATTTATTTTGACACAAAGAGGAATAGAAGCGAATCCAGACAAAATCAGAGCCATTCTTGACATGGGATCGCCCAAAAGTCTTCAAGAAATTCAGCGGCTTAACGGACGTCTCGCTGGCCAAGTATTCAACTCCAAAGCCGAGAGAAAAATCTCCCACTCTTCCAAGCCCTAAGAAAAGCACCCAAAATGGAGTGGACAGAAGAATGCGAAAAAGCCTTTCAGGGGCTTAAGGACTATCTCCGGTCACCTCAGTTACTAGCTAAGCCACAGGTGGGAGAAGAACTCTACGTTTACTTGGCGGTCGCCCCACACGCGGTCAGCGCCGTTCTTCTGAGAGAAGATAACGGAGTTCAAAAACCTGTCTACTACACAAGTAAAATCCTTAACGATGCAGAATCGAGATATCTACCACTTGAAAAGTTGGCCTTTGCTCTTATCACGTCTGCACGGAGGTTGAGGCCGTACTTTCAAGCCCACAAGATTATAGTATTGACTGATCAGCCCCTAAAGCAGATTCTCCATAAACCTGAAAACTCCGGACGCCTAGCCAAGTGGGTGATAGAATTGGGCGAGTTCGATCTCACCTACAAACCCCGAACAGCAATAAAGGCTCAAGTATTGGCAGATTTCGTCGCGGAATTAACTTTCCCAGCAAACAGGGATGAACCCCCGTCACAGAGTCCAGAAGAAAGCTCTAACATCCCTTGGACCTTATATGTTGACGGATCAGCAACGGAAGAAAAGGCAGGGGCAGGTTTCGTCCTCTACTCTCCTTCCAAGTGGAAAGTCGCGACAGTACTGAAGTTCCAATTCCGAGCAACCAACAATGAGGCCGAATATGAAGCCCTCATCGCAGGATTACATCTGGCCCGGGGGCTCGGAATTCAGCACCTGCACGTATATTCTGACTCACAGCTAATAGTAAGCCATACCTTGGGCAGCTTTGAAGCGAAGGAAGAAAACATGGTCAAGTACCAAGCAGTGGTAAAGAAAATAGTTCCACACTTCGCCCGCTTCCAAATCGAAAAAGTCTGTCGAACACAAAACGAAGAGGCGGACGCTCTGTCCAAAAAGGCCACAGCACCGAACGAAGGCGCAGAGCCTCCCTTCAACCTGCAATACCTTCCCACAAAAACCATCGACGGATTAGAGGAGGAAGTACAAAGTGCAGCCGAAGAGCCAAGCTGGATAGACCCCATCAGAAATTATCTACAAGGTGGATCGGCACCACCCAACAAAGCAGAGGCCAGACGGATTTCTTACAAATCCGCTCAGTACACCATCATCAATGAGAACCTATACAGAAGATCTTATACGCAACCCTTCTTGCGATGCTTGCGTCCAACCGAAGCTAGTTATGTTCTTCAAGAAATTCACGAAGGCATTGGAGGAGGTCACATAGGGGGCAAAGCCTTAAGTTACAAAGTCCTACGACAAGGTTATTACTGGCCAACGCTAACTCAAGACGCAATAGCATTTGCCCGGAAATGCGACGCCTGCCAACGGCATTCCAAGATCCAGAGGCGACCACCGGCACAGCTTACACCCATCATTAGCCCTCGTCCATTCGCCATCTGGGGAGTTGATCTCCTAGGGCCGTTCCCCACTTCAGTTAGGCAAATGAAGTTTCTAATAGTCGCCATTGACTACTTCACCAAATGGGTGGAAGTTGAACCCTTGGCCAAAATCACGGAGAAAGCACAGGATTCTTATGGCGGCGATTATCCGATTCGGCATTCCGGTCGCCTTCATTTACGATAATGGGACGGCAGTTTGATAACAAAACCTTCAAAAGCTTTTTGCTCGTGAGCTCGGAATTGAATCCAGTTAACATCCGTGACACATTCCCCAAGCCAACGGCCAAGTAGAAGTGACAAACCGCACCACTCGCTTCAAACACCGAAAACACGGGTATTGAAGCGGTACTAAGCGGGTAGAAGAAATTCGAGCCCTTTGGGCCTCTGGGACAACAACAAGAACCCCCACCGGAGAGACCCCATTCTCCCTCACTTATGGGGCAGAGGCTGTCATCCCTGCAGAAATAGGGATGCCTACCTTGCGGACACAGCAAACGTTCTCCTCAGAAGAGAATGAGGAAAAACTCCGAGCGGAACTTGACCTACTTGAAGAACGGAGAGAAGCTATGGAAACAAGAGCAGCCATCTATCGCCAGAAGGTAAAAAGGTTCTATGACACAAGGGTAAAAAGAGTCTTCTTCCAAATCGGCGATCTAGTCCTACGGGAAAATGAGTTCCGTGGAAATAAAAGCCGAACGGGGAAGCTAACTCCTAACTGGGAAGGCCCTTACGTCATACAAAGAATCGTCCGAGCGAGCACCTATTATCTAGTAAATATGGATGGAAAGACACTCAAGCGTCCATTCCATGCTGAGCATCTACGACGCTACTATCAGTAAATTCTGTAGCTGTTCCTTAAAATTCACGGAATAAAGCTCAAGTCTTTTCTTTTTCTATTAAGATGCGGCGAAATTCCCATCCTACTAAGATGCGGTGAAATTCCCATCCTACTAAGATGCGGTGAAATTCCCATCCTACAAAAATGCGGTGAAATTCCCATTCTTGGAAAAAGAGTCGGAATTATCCTGGGGGGATAGAACGACAACTCTTATCCAAAAAGCAAGGGGCAAAAATCCCGATCGAAATATGAGGCAACAATCTCATTTATGAAGGCGAGTATCTCATTCAACAACTTAAGTCCCGCGATTGGACTAAGGACTCGTTACGAAGCACCTTACAAAGTCAAAGAAAGAGGGAAGAAAGAAGTTTACCAAAGACTTCGGCAATTACCTCTCGAATGAATTTCTTATATGATTAAAGATAACCATCTCTCGGAAATAAAACGTCATCAAAATAAAGGTTTGCGTTTCATTCATATGAATAGAAATTACATTCCAAGTGATTGAACATTTACAAGAACATTCATAAAAGAAAAAACATCCTAAGAGCTAGGGCCCTCGTGGCGCATCACGCTTTCCTCAAGGAGCTTGGGTAGAAGGTTCCGAAGGAGCAGCTGAAGGAGCTTGGGTAGAAGGTTCGAAGAGCGAGGGGATAGACGGAGTAAAGCGAGGAACATCCTGGTCTTGATAACTTGTTGCTCTTTGAGCTCCGTAAATTTCTTCAAGACTCCAGCCAGCCCCATAGACAAAACCTCCTTAGGAGGAATATGATGGCCCACTTGTTGCACCACAGAATATATACGAGTGGCCCCATCTTTAACTTTCGCCCTAAGCCGGGCAACCTCCTTCTCTAAATTTTCCGCTCGTTCTAATAAATCCTTAATTTCTTGCGAGTCGGACTTCGGAGCTTTCAAACGGGAAGCCAAATCTGCCCTAAGTGTATCACGCTCCCCCTTTATTTCCGCCAACTCAGCTTGAACGGCGGTAAGCTCAGCAACCTTCAGCTTTAAATCCCATCGAACAAATGCTCGCTCCTCTTGAGTAGATTGGAGTTCCTTCTTCAAACCGGCTGGATTCATCTTGTAGCCCTTTGATATCCTCCTCGCTGTCGAGAGAACCTTTGGAAATAGATAACCGAGCCGCTAGATCGTTCTTCTCTTTCTCTAGGGCAGATAGTTGTTGCAGCCGCTCGGCTTTGTCTCGCTCAAGGGCCTGGATAGCGTCATGCTGTTTCTTCTCCTTCTCTTCCAAGGCCGCCACCCTAGAGCTCAACTGAGCGATATCTGCCCTATTCATTTCCATCTTAGCCAAATCTTCTTGGCAAAGAGCACCAACCCGATCCGCCCATTGTGCGGTCTATGAAATAACAAAACGCTCATGAAAATATACCAAGCTTAGAAACAAAGGGAAATATGAGAACAACCCTTACCAGCATGGCCGAACGGAATAATTGGTAAGTGGCCTCTTCCCTGCCAGCCCTTCGAAGTTTTGTAGAGAGCTGCTCGGGCCGCATGGCCATTAAAACATCCTTTACGGATGTGGCATCACGAAAAGGAGTATCCTCAGAAGGTAACTCCTTCTGCCTAGTAACAGATCCCTTTAAAACGGAATCCGCCACTCGTAATTTATCCACAAAGGCCGCTTCTCCTAGCTCCGCCTGCAAAATAAAACCTAAGTTAAAGGTTATAAGTGAAATATACTTATAGAAAATAGAAATTCTCACCTCTGCGAGAAGGATGTCCTCCGGTCGGCTGGAAGAAGGGCCCTCGGAAATTGGGGACAGCGTCGGGCGGATCTCTTCCGCACAAACCTCTTCCTGAGGCGCCCCCACTAGTTCTCCTACAATTCCGGGACCTGATACGTCCTCGGAATTCTTTCTCTTGGTCCTCCTCTCCCGTGAGGACCCTGCACCGGGGTCATTCTTAACCCCCTCTTTGGAAGAGCCTGTTTCTTTTCTCTTCCTCTTCTTTCTTTCCTCCTTGGAGGTATCAGCCCCTTGGCCAAGTACCACCTCTTTCTTCTTCCGTCCGCGAGGCAAGGATGGGTGAACTTCACCCTCAAAAGAGGCCAAAAGACCCTTAACATAGCTCAGGTCCTCGTCCTCCATCGGATTTCCTACAAAACAAATATCAAAAAAAATTATTATTAGATACTGTAGTTAAAAAATCAGACTAGTAAAGTAAACGAATAATTCCTACCGGCGGACACTATCAAACGACATTTAACAAGATTTTCCTTTGTCAAAAACTCATCCATGTACACTTTGGATAACCCTGTCATTGACTTAAGAAGACCCATCTCCTCACCCGTCATTTCCTCACAAGCGATGTCCACTCGGGGAACCTCCCATTTTGTTCGGACATCCCACTCGGACTTACTTTTGACAAAGAAAAATTTGCTCTTCCATCGCTTAATGGAATAAGGAACCTTCCCTAAAAATTTCCTCCCAGGGCGAGCCGAGAAGTAATACCAATCGGCGTTAGACTCTAGACATAAACTAAAAAGCATACGGAACCAACGGACGGTCGGATTTATTCCGTAATGCTTGAAAACAATAACAAAGCCGCTCAAGAGGCCTCCAAGAATTGGGGCCAACTGTGAAGGACACATGATACTCCTCTAGTAATGCGCCTTAGCAAAATCGTAAAAAGGGAGTCTAAGGCCACCTAATAGCGCATCTTGATAGATGGCTATCTCCCCTTCCCCAGGAGAACTTGCCCTCTCCCTGCAGAGGAACCCTAACCTCAAACAATGAGAGATTTATCTCATATTTAGTTACTGTGCTATCTACCTCCATTTGTCCAAGAAGACTTATGAATGTATCGGACCCCTACCCGTTGCCCTAGAGGGATGAACCCATGAACCCCGAATCGAACGCCTCCAAGTTCACCCGGATCGCCGGAATTACAAATGTAAACCGTGAGGGTTGGACGAAAAGGGAATCGAGGGTTCATGAGAAGAACTAGAGGAAGAAGAAGTAGCGCTAGCCATTACCTTAAGAAAGAAAAAGATAAGAGAAAAAGCACTAAACCAGAGCTCGCCGGAGAAGAAGAAATCTGGAGAAGAAGACTCGATTTTCGACACAACCTTTTGCTGCCTGTACGATTCCCCTTATATATAAAGGCAATGAACCCGTGGCCGTTAGATCCTAGGGTTATGTTCCGATCTGGACCCTTGAACCAAAGGCCCACAAATCTAAACCGTTCAAACAACCATCATACACCTCCTCGAAACAATTCAAAATTTTGTACATCGCCAGTACCAAGCGCCGCACACATGGAAAGTCACGCCCCATCGCCCATCATCACGTTGACAAACGCACACGCCAGCATATCAGCGCCACTATCCCCCTTTCAATGCTGAATAGCAGAGGAGACACGGTCGTTTTAGGGAACAAGAAGCGTTACATGGAAGGTAGAGCCGGACGCATGGAAGGCGAGCACCTGCAGCACAAAGACAAAGCGCACACTCCAACATAGGATTATCAACAAAAGCCAAAGGATTTAAAACAAAACGACAAAACGCTATTTATTCAAGTTACACATGACGAACGTAAATAAAGCGATATAACAAACCCTCAAACATATTTCCGAACGGATTATCCTAACTATATTTCCGAACGGATTATCCTAACTAAACGTCATGACCCATCCGAAGCAACGCTCGGATAAGACTCGGAGGAGATACACGGGCTTCCGCAGCCGTCGCTATCCTCGTTGCCACTAGGGGAGCTTGGTTCGGCACGCGGACGGAGGTGGGGACCCACCTCTCTACGGCAGGAGTCGTCTCCGAACATTTCAACCTCGAAGCGCGTACCCCCCGCGTAAGTAAAAACTAAAAGGTCTCCCGCCTCCACATCATGGTCAACATGAAAAGCTTCCCACCCCGCGTTTAGGCTCATTTCGCCTACCCCCCTGTCAATCAGCAAAATAGATGGCCAAACACAGCCGTTTGGACTTACCAAGTGGATTACCCCTACCTTAGTTCCGGCTGTGCTCATGAAAAGAACTGGGAATTCGTAAACGACGAGAGCATTGAGAAAAAGTGAAAAACTTGTAAAAAGACAAGCGCTGAGCCATGATACAAAAATAGAAGGGTGCAAAAGTTTTCTGGTTAAAACACCCTATCCATACAAAGCCCTTAAATAGAAGAGCCCATTGACACTATAGGCGAGAATTCCGGAACCAAAATCTATCTCGATAACTTGTGAAGATAACACAAAGAACGCCGGTCGCCTATTAAAACATGTGTCCCTTAGGTACAAGCGACGCATACCGTAGCCTACGCCTACATAGACATGCCAACTAAGAATAATACTTGTTCTCGAACCAAGCGAACGCGTCGCTTAGCTCACCCCTCACTTAGATTTTTCGAACAAGTACACTAGGGGAGGGACTAGTGTTACGGATATATTTGGTGAAGACAGGTGTCGTTAAGTTAAAGAACCACTTGTTCCTTTGGCTACACGCCAGTATCACCATCCTTGCACAATTCTGCTCGGAATTATAGCGTAAGGATTCAATCCTGCAAACAAGTCCGTCGGAATTGTAACGACCCTCTCATAAAAGGCGTAAGGTAGAAAGAAAGAGATAGAGAAACATCTAACGCCTCTACAGTGAGTGGGCCTTATCCACCCGCTACAGTAGGCAAATATTTTCCTACCACCTTCCTACCGCCTTTCCTACCGCCTTAAGAGATATTTACTTAATTCACCGCCTTACTCCCACCGCCTTACCCCACCGCCTTTCCTGAACCGCCTCTAAGGTGCTATAAAAGGAGAGCACTAATAGAAGAAAAGGGATCCAGAAATAAAAGCTCATCACACAAAAACTGCCTAACATTAAACTTCTCTCTTCAAGTTTTCTGACTTAAGCATCGGAGCTGAATCCGGGCAGAAAGGCCCAATTCCGATCACCATCCTCTCCCTTTTTTACAGGCTCGCTGATGAGTCACTCCAGTAATTCCGAGCGGAGTTTCTATACACTCCCTGTTCATAGGCAGAAGTAAGCGTCCACATCAACTATAAATTCTAACCGTTGGTCGAAAGCTGAGACCAGATCACGAGGCAACAGTGACTGAAGCGTGACGTGAACCAGTTTTTGGCATCCTTTGATATTCTCCTCAGCAGTCAGAAGAGAACCTTTGGAAATAGATAGCTGAGCCGCTAGATCGTTCTTCTCCTTCTCCATGGCAGATAGTTGTTGCAGCCGTTCGGCTTTATCTCGCTCAAGGGCCTAGATAGCGCTAAGCTGTTCTTTCTCCTTTTCCTCTAAAGCCACCACCCTAGAGCTTAATTGGGCAATATCTGCCCTATTCATTTTCATCTTTGCCAAATCTTCTTGGCAAAGATTATCAACTCGATCCGCCCATTGTACAGTCTACGGAATAACAAGACGCTCGTAAAAACACACCAACTTTAAAAATAAGGAGAAATATGAGAACAACCCTTACCAACATGGCCGAACGAAACAATTGATAAGTGGCTTCTTCCCTCCCAGCCCTTCGGAGTTTCGTGGAGAGCTGCTCGGGCCTCATGGCCATCAAAACATCCTTTACGGACCAAGCGTCGCGAAAAGGAGTATCCTCAGAAGGTAGCTCCTTCTGCTTAGTGGCAGATCCCTTCAAGACTAAGTCCGCCACCCTCAGTTTATCTAGAAATGTCGCTTCTCCTGCCTCCGCCTGTAAAATAGAACCTTTCTTGAAATGTACCCTTAGAAAGTGCCTATATAAAGATTCTCACCTCAATAAGAAGGATATCCTCCGGCCGACTAGAAGAAGGACCTTCGAAAATTGGAGATAAAACCAGACGGACTTCTTCCGCACAGCCTTCCTCTTGAGGCGTCTTCGCTTGTTCCTCTACAATTTCGGGACCCGATACGTCCTCGGAATTCTTTCTCTTAGTCCTCCTCTCCCGTGAGGACCCTGAGCTGGGGTTACTTTTAACCCCCTTTGTGGAAGAGTCAGTCTCCTTTCTCTTCCTCTTCTTTCTCTCCGCTTTGGAGGTATCAACCCCTTGGCCAGGTATCACTTCTTTCTTTTCCTACCATGAGCCAAAGGCGGATGAACTTCGCCTTCGAAAGAAGCCAGAAGACCCTTCATATAGCTCAAGTCTTCGTCTTCCATCGGACTTTCTGCAAAACAAATTCCGAACGAAGTTAGACATCACAAGTCAAAATCAAACTAAATTAGGTACGCGAGCGAATCCTACCATTAGACACTATTAAACGACACTTAATGAGGTTTTCCTTGGTCAAAAACCTATCCATATAGACTTTGGATAGCCCCGCCATGGACTTAAGAAGATTTCCCTCTTCTTCTGACATCTCCTTACAAGTGATATCCGCACGGGGAACCTCCCACCTTGTTTGGATTTCCCACTCGGACTTACACCTAACAAAGAAAAACTTGCTCTTCCATCGCTTGATGGAAGAGGGGACTTTCCCTAAAAACTTCCTCCCAGGGCGAGCCGAGAAATAGTACCAATCGGCATTAGACTCCAAGCAAAGGCTAAACAACAAAGGAACCGGTAGGAAGGTCGGATTTACTCCATAATTCTTAAAAACCATGACAAATCCGTTGAGCAGTCTCCAAGAGTTCGGAGTTAACTGCGAGGGACACAAACGATATTCCTCTAAGATTGCCTTAGCAAAATCAGAGAAAAGAAGCCTAAGCCCACCTAGCAACGCGTCCTGATAGACAGCTATCACCCCCTCCCTGGGGTCACTCGCCCTCTCCCCTGAACAAGGAACCCTAACTTCAAATAACGAGAGATCTATCTCGTATCTCTCTACTAGGTCATCTACATCCTCCTGCCTTAGAAGACTTATGAATGTATCCGACCCTCTACCCATGGCCCTAGAGGCAGGATGAACCCGCGAACCCTGAACTGGAGCGCCCCCAAGTTCACCCGGAATCGCTGGAATCGCAACAGAGACCATAGGGTTGGATGGAGAAGGAATCGAGGACTCATGAGAAGAACTAGAGGAGGAAGAAACAACGCTAGCCATTACCTTAGGGAAGGAAAAAGACAATAAAAACGCAGAAAAACCAGGGCTCGCCGGAGAAGAGGAAATCTGGAGAAGAAGACAAGACTCGATTTTCGAAACAACCTTTTGCTGCCTGTACGGTTCCCCTTATATACAAAGGCAACGAATCCGTGGCCGTTAGATCTTAAGAATGTGTTCCGATCAGAACCATTGAACCAAAGGTCCACAAATCTAAACCGTTCAAATATCCATCAAAATTCTGTCCACGTCAGCGATACCAAGCGCCGCCTGACACACATGGAAAGCCACGCCCATCACCCATCATGACGTTGACAAACGCGCACGCCACGCACGTCGCGCCACTATCCTCCTTTAATGCTAAATAGTAGAGAAGACACGTGTCGTCTTAGGGAGCAAGAAACGTTACGTACGTAGAAGGTAGAACCTGTACCGTATACGACAAAGCACACACTCCAACATAGGATCACCAAAATGCCAAAGGATTTACAAACAAAACGACAAACGTCATTTATTCAGGTTACATGGCGAACGCAAACAAAACAAAAATAACAAAAACATGTTATCCGACGGACTAAAGTTAAATATCCGCGGATTCATCCGAAGCCACGCTCGGATGAGACTCGGAGGAGATGCACGGACTCCCGCAACCGTCACTATCCTCGTTCCCACTAGGAGAACCTAGATCAGCACGGGGGCGAAGGTAGGGACCCACTTCTCTACGGCAGGAGTCGTCTCCAAACATCTCAAATTCGAAACGTACACCCCCTGCATAAGTGACAACTAAAAGGTCCCCCGCCTCCATGCCATGATCAACATGAAAAGCCTCCCACCCTGCATCGATACATATCTCACCTGGGTCCCCGTTAACCAATAGAACACCCGGCCACACACAGCCATTCGGACTTACTAGGTGGATAAACCCAGTCCTTAATTCCGACAGATGTTCGTGAAAGGAGCTGGGAATTCGCAAGTGACGAGAGCATTGGCTAAAAGTGAAGAATTTATAAAAAGACAAGCGTTGAGCCATGATACAAAAGATTTCTGACTATGAACGTTACCCATACAAGCCCTTAAGTAGAAAAGTAGGCGAAAATCTCGGAGAAAAATCTACCTCGATAACAGCGCAAAGAGAACACAGTAAACGTCGGTCACCTATTAAAAACACGTATACCATAGCCATAGACGAAGCCCACTCCTACATAGACGTGCCAACTAAGAAAAATACTTGTTCTCGAACCAAGCGAAACGTGCGATTAGCTCACCCCTCGCTCAGATTCTTCGAACAAGTACATTTTAGGGGGGACTAGTGTTACGGATATATTTGGTAAGACAGATGTCATTGACCTAGGGACCACATTGTCACACACACAGGACCGTGTTCCTTCGGCCACGTAGCATCTTTGGCCACGTGGCAATATCACCAAATAACCTTGCACAATTCCGTTCGGCAATAACATGAGGAATAAATCCTGCGAACAAGTCCGTCGGAATTATAACAGCCCTCTTATACAAGGCGTGAGGTGGAAGAAGAGAAGTAAATATCTAACGCCCCTACAGTAAGTAGGCCTTATCCACTTACTACAGTGGGCAGATATTTACTCTACTTACCTACAGGGTACCTACATGCTAGGCAGATATTTTCGTACCGCCTTAGAAGATATTTACCTAGCCCACCGCCTTACCCCACCGCCTTTCATACCCCACCGCCTTGCAAGATATTTGTTCGAACCGCCTCTAACTTGCTATAAAAAGAGAGAAAGGACATAAAGGAAAGGATCCGGAAAAATACTCACTACACATTATACAAAGAATTGCCTAAGATTTCTTACCCTAATTTCTGATTTAAGCATCGGAGTTAAATCCGGGCAGAAAGGCCCAATTCCGACCCCTTTTTCTCCCCTTTACAGGTCACCTTTACAGGTCCATCAGTGGATAATTCCGGACGGAATTTCAGGGTGCCCTCCGCGTTTCCCTGTTCGTGAGTAGAAGTAAGCGTCCACACCAACTATAAATTTTAACCGTTTGTCAAAGGCTGAGACCAGATCACGAGGCCACAGTAGCCAAAGTGTGAGGTGGACAAGTTTTTGGCATCAACACATTTGTTGAAACACTTTCTAAAAAAAAGTTTCCTTTTAAATAACAAATTCTAATATTAGTTGGCTATCTGAGCAACTTGGAATGATACTATGAATTGATGCAATGATAAAGATTCCTTTTGAGTTTTTCACAAACATACACCCTGTGGGTAAAACTAATTAACTAACACAGAGAAATCAAACTCAAAATAGTTGATGCCTAGCAATCGAGAGAGAAGGGAGAGAGAAAAATTACACTAGTCTCTATTACATACCATGTCTGTAAGAGTTAAAACCTTAAACTCTTATTTCAATTTGGTATCAAATTAAGTCCTTACCAAACTCTGAGATTGAAAAGTGTGTGAAAATGAGTATCCCCCCACCATCTCCAGGGTCCCTCATATCCTCAGGAGTATCAGAAAATTGTATAAGGGAACTAGCAGCTGATCTTTTGATGAAGCATCACATAGACTTCGATGCTTTGACTAAGTTAGAAACCACAGCAACCTGCAATTCATGTAAACAGGAAACATAATTTTCATGTAATTAGAGATACATAACTCTAAGAGGTGGCTCAAAAAGTATTCCAGGTCCCAGGAAACTGTAATTAAAATCAGTCATTTGATAAAAGAATATATCTTCAAACATTCTTATGAGAGAAATGTAAGAATATAATCCAATACGAATACCACCAACCAAATTCAATATAATTACCAAGCTAATGAAACAAGAGCAGTTTTAAAAAATATCATGCTAACATTGGTAGAAGAAAAATAATAATTGTGACTTTAAATTTTTTGGAGTGTCACTTAAAAGACCAATTTTGGTCATCAGAAAGTATGGATGCAAATTTTACAAGGCAGTTGGTTCACATAATTCTAACAATCGGATTATATGGTGAAAACTTCACAATGGCGAGGATTGAATCATTTTGTAAACAATTAAGGAAAAGGGGACAACATACAACTATTACTTTTAAATAGAAATTCAAAGCTATCACACAACATGAAACACTTCTAATAGATAAAACATACCATATCCTTATAAGATGACAATAGCTTCCCGCAGTAAAGCTCCTGCACCAGCACAAACCAACAAAACAGAGTAATGAAAATTATATCACAAACTACAAAAAAGTGAAAAAACAATAATTATCTAAGGAAACACTCCCATCCGAGAAAATTTCTTGCATTGTTCAATAGTTATACACATTCGAGATAACTTTCCACATTCACCATAGCGAATTCTTGGTCATTTTTTAGTAGTAGGTATACAGAGGAGGAGCAGACATGAATCAAAAGAATCATAAAATGTTATTGTACTATCACACTTCGAATACAACTTCACTCAATTTTACACCACAATAATAACAAAGAACTAATAGCAGTGAGTAGAAAATTTTACAAACAAAAAACAAAAAAATAAAATAAAATAAAAAAGATGAGAACTGTAGTTAAAATTACCTGCTTGAGAGTTGATTTCTCACAAGCCTTCTCTCATATTCCAGTCATTCCCTTCATAACCCCCAAATCCATGTGCGGCATGTACCTAAATCCAGCACCCAATCCAAACACATCAAATCAAAAGGAATCAATTTGATTGCTTGTGCGAGAGATAGGCGTTAACGAGGGATGTTGCGTGCCCTCGACCTTCGGAGGCGGCAGAGAACTACCGGTTCTTGCCTGAGAGCAGCTTCGACCATTGTTTCCGGATGTTCCACTACGCCGCCGACCTCCATAGCTGCGAAGAAGGAGATGGAGATGGTGAGCTCGGGTTCGTGTTTCTAGGGCTTGGCTCTTCTTTACTGAATCGGCTGAGGGCTCGATGGAGGATGGGGGCAAGGGCCCAGCCTTCCCTCTATGCGCGGGGACTCGCAGGGGCCGTGGGGGGTTGAAGCCCCTGCTAGCCCGCCTTGGTTGCGTCACTGGATTCAGTTGAAATCCGACCTGCTCAGCCAGTTAAAATACTACCAGATCGGGGAACGATAAGGAGGAGAGGAAGATGCGTTCTAGGGTTTCGGGGTAAGGAGGAGAAGGAGCGCCACCCAATTATTTTTTCAATCCCGCCGGATTATATTCATCCCGCCCAGCGTTTTGGTTTTTAACTTTATTTTTTTCAAATCCCGCCTAATTATATATTTTAAGGACCGGAATTTTTATATTTATAGGGACCAGAATAAAATCTGGTCCTTAATATTTTATAAAAAATTGAAATTTTGGGACCACTAAAAATCTGGTCCCTATTAGTGTACTTTTTAGGACTGTTTACACATCCGGTCCTTAAAACGTGGTCCCTAAAAGCCATTTTTCTTGTAGTGCCCCCATGTCGACTCGAGTCCTCTCCTCGTCAATGCAGCCTATACTCTTGATTTGGGAACTCGTTCTCTCTAGGTATGATCTATAATGCCTTGATTTGTCGATTTCATCCATCATCACCATGTTTAGACCCCTAGGGATTGTATAAAAGTATTTTGAATGGATTTGAGATGATTATATGCTTTTTCATCAAATTTTTATGGGGATGCGTTGATTTAAGGCATGTTTAGAGTTTAGGAAGAGAAATGAGGGTGAATAGCATGTAAATGAGGGTGTGTACACCGTTGGGGGTCGGCATCGCACACCGTATGGAACCTCGTATGACTCCCAAGTGGGGTCATATGGGTCATATACCGCCCGTATGGATGCCCGTATAGTGCCCATTAAGGGCTGTAGTACGCAATTTTTGTTACTAATATCTTCAATACTCCCAATTGTACTAACACCCCTTTTGATTGTTTTGTAGATATGCCGAGAAAAGTAATAGAGTCCAAGAAGCGAAGGACCGGGGAAGTCTCCTCCACCACACAACAATTCGAAAAAGAGCGCTTCTTCTACCTCTACCAAAGGCTAGCCACCAAGACCATTGGGCGAACGTGGTATATTGATTGGGGAGTAGCCACCGAACTCGGGATCGCGGACGGAGTACAGAGCATGCTCATGGTTGGTGGATGGGACAAGGTATTCTCCATCAACCACGGGACCTTCAATGAGGCGACTCTCGGGGTCCTAAGCACATTCGAGGCCGATCAGAGTGCCGTCCAGAAGCGCTCCCTCATGGCGATATCCGTCAAGATGCTCATGGGATTCTACGATATGGAGGCCCTCCACACTCGACACGAGCTCCTCACTTCCTTCCCCGAGCACATCCTTACACCCACGCGCTACTGGGTCCAGCTTGGGGGACACCATTGAAACCAAAATCGTCCCTTATGACTGATCCGGTCCACTGCTTCATCCACGCATTAGTCAGCCGCTCATTCGCAGGGCGGAATGACAGCACCGGGAAGGTCACCATCACTGACATCTTTATTCTCTACAGCATCTTCGAGCAGGTACCTATCCATTTAGGGTACATACTCGCTGATTACTTGGTGTACCAGGGGACCCATACCCGGTTGAAGACCATCACTACGGGGCCCTATATTACCCACCTCATCATTGGTGTAGGCCTCGAGGAGAAGACGGAGGGCATGGAGAGACTCCATCTCATGACCGCCTTGGGGATGAGCACCTTATGCCAGATGGGGCTCGTCAAGCACTCTGGGAACCGTTACACATTGGTCGGCCAGGGTACTGACAGCTCCGAGGATGACTAGGAGTCCAATTCAGAGGACTTCAACATCCCATCTCCCACAAGCGAGCTTCCCTCCTCAGCGAGTAGGAGCTGATTCGAGCGGTTGGAGGAGCAGATCTCGGACATTCGTGCTACCCAGGATACGATTCTCACGGAGTAGTGTCTCTTGGGCGATCAGTTCACGGAGCTGTCTATCTTTATCCGCAGGCATCCAACATTTGCACCTCCTCCAGCACAGGGACTCCCCAGAGCAGCACCCGAGGCACCAGCAGATTACCCAAGAGCTTGAGGACTTGGATAATTCTCTTTCATTGTGTTGATAAAACCTTATTTTCTTGTGCACTTTTTATATTTCTTACTTGTTGGACTTATGATTTTATTTTATTTTTTTGCATCGTGTATGGCTAGCAAGGGCATCGCCCTACTACACTTATCCTTTTGTTTATTTTCTATGGACTCCTCTGTTTTCCTATTCTTTTCTATGGAGTTATGATGATCTTTCCCCTACTTTGTAGAAGTGGACCTTGTATCAACATCCCCCGATAGTCGCAAAGCACCAACTTCATGGAAATCGATTGGCACACCAAATTAACCGGGGAAGTTTTAGTTCACCTTTCTCCATGCATATTTAATTTTGGAATTATTGCGTACATTGAGGACCGTGTACAATTTTAAGTGTGGAGATGTGTTGCTACCTATCCTTTATCTTTGTATATCCATAGCAAAACTTTAACTGTGGAGATAGGTAGCTATTAGTGAAATTCATTGATTCATTGCAAATTTTTCATGACTAGCATGCCTCGACAAAGGCCTTAAGGAAACATGTTGGCGCACTCTATTTTTAGGACACCATCTTGGCACGTAATTTTGTTAAACTCTCCTATGAAACGCCATGGTCATTTAAAGAACATCTCTGTGACACTTATGATCTTTAGAGACAATAGATACCCATGGCCATGTTTTTTTTACTTTAATAGCTAAACACATTTTTCAATGGCTCCAAGAGATCTCGTGGCACTAATTCAAGTCATTAACCCCTCATAATATGACCTAGTGGACACGTAGGGAGAGAATAAAATAGTTGTACATAATAGTCACGAAGGAATAAAGACAGTATTCCGCTGCTTATTTTGATGAAGTAGTTTGGGGTTTCAGCTCCCTATAAGAGTGTCCTCAATTCAAAAAATCATTACTTAGCATGAACACAACCATGCAGAGTTGTAACCATCTTAGTAGTTAAGTGCCCCGGTGCTTAATCAGCATGAGCACTCTGCGAAGAAGAGGAACTACATTCTACATTGATCTTTAATACAGGAAAGTCAGATCCATTAGGGATGTCCTACCAAAAAAAAAAGTGTCTTCCTATTTGTCCACCACTTATCTAATCTAAGGGGATCTCACTGATATAGGGCCTAAAGAACCCTCTAGAGCCCATTGAGGATATGTTTGTCTTGCAAAGTTTTTTTTTTTAGAACATGGCTTGTAGAGTAAAAAAGCTTTGTCTAGATCTATAATGATATCTTGCATGAGATATATTTAGGCCCTGGCGTAGAAATGGGAGAACAAAACACATGGGTGGTGAACTTGAAAAAGGTTGAGCCATATATTTCATGGCCAAGAGGATAAACACTTATATTTTCTTTTATTAATTTCTTTTCTTTGCTTGGGGAGAAGCAAACCTTTATGTTTGGAGATATTTGATAAGTGTTCATTTGAGCATAATTTTCTATCATATTCTTATATGCTTGGCAAGTAATTATGAAGACTTTTTGCCCACCGATACTTAAAATATATTCATTTTGATAAATAGGGCAAAATACCAGGACCCCGGAAGAAAAAAAGCATTTTGAGAGAAATCGGGACCTCAGCACACCCAGAAGGGCCCATACGGGCATCCATACTGGCTGATATACGGCCGTATACTGGCACCTGAAAGGCATACGTGCCATCATACAACCCATATACTAGACCGTATGGAGGTGGCTGGAAGCCATACTAGCTGTTATACGCCCGTATACGGGCCCATACATAGTAAAATTTCAGCGAATCCGCAGACCTAAAAGGGGGCAAATTGGTAATTCTCAACCTAAAACACTAGAGGTATAAAAGCCAACTAATGAGGGTTTAGGGGGAGGCTAGCAACTTGCGGAGTGAGCTAAATCTTTGGGAAAGCTTGGAGATTCTCATTTTGATGCTATTGGAGCAAGAAGAGGGGAAATCATTGGAAGAGGATCAAGGAAGCCATCAACGGAGTATGCATTAGTGTTATCCCTTATGATTTCTTTGTTTGTCACATCTTTGTTTTGGATTGTTGCGCCCCTTTCATGGAGGGCTAATCTTGTAGATGCTTGGATGATTGATGAACCCTTGAACATGTTTTAATTAATGTTCTTTCTCTATCTTTGGTTGTTTGGTTGAATTTCATTGAGTTTATTGGATGTTTCAATGTAAGTGAATTCCTCTACGTTGCGAGATCCCGGAGGGATTTTCCTAGTCCATATGGGGGAAGAAGAGAATGCCTCCCTATGTGTAGACTATCTCCAATAGAGGGGGTCGTGATTATACCGGGAACCTGGGTACTAAGGAGAGCGAGCCCTTTAGACGTATTATTCCCATAACCCTTCCAAGACTTAGGTTCCCTAGATCATCATCGGTAAGGACACTAGGATTAGTAATTCTCCTTAAGAGAGGAAGTGAAAGCATCATAGGAACCCTTGGCCAAGGATCAACCAAATGTCGAGATAGAAAATAACATTCATCTTTTAGATATCCAAGGGGGATTCAATTGTCCGAGCATCCCCCTTTTATGATTGTTTGACCTTAAGAGAAACTCGATTCCCTTGTTTGCGTTTTCAATTGATTAGTTTAGAATTAGCATAATCAACCACCTTTGGATTGACTATATAGTAGATGAGTAGTGGGTACTAGTACTTCCATCTCCCTGAGGATTGATAACCCGACTTTCAAGTCCATTTTATTATTTGTGACGACCCGTACACTTGCGGTTGCATCGCATCAGGTCCTCTTCAGGACCAAGGCTTCCAACGACTCCTCCCACCCAGCCATAGCCGCACCTCACACAGAAAAGTGAAGGGAGCGGGAAAGAGAAGGTAACAAAAACTTTCATTTCATGCAAAATAATAAAAAATAGGCTTATAGGAGAAGACAACATGCAAGGATGCGGGGAAGGCGGATAATGGGGAAGGTACTGGAACGCTTGCTGTAGAGTGAGGGAATCCAGGGGCATGTCTGGGCGAAGGAGTGCAACTTCTTAGCAGATCTTGAAGCCTTCGTGAGCGCCGGCCTGAGCCACCTCCTCCTAGCTCTCCTGGTACGCTCTCGATCCGCAAAAGGCTTCCATGGAATTTCTACTTTCCTCCTCCACCACCACCGCAGCACCGATGGCCTCCTCTAGTCGCTATTGTAACTCCGCCTTCTACAACCTTAAAGCACCCAGCTTGCTGGAATGCACCTCCCTAAGCCGTTGGATGGCGAGGTCACGTTGGGCCACCTATGCCTTCGCTCTCTACAGTTCGGCACCCAATCACTTCAACTTAGCGCTCGCGGCCTCCCATGACTGAAGGCGGGTTTGAGGAGCGGATGCCGCTACACAAAAATGGGGCGGTGGAGAAGGTACGACCCCGAGGGGAACCGTGGGGGTTCTCCCTCATACAAAGACATGGAGGAGGAGGAGGAAGCGACTACCGGCCTACCTAGCCCAAGCTCCTCCTCCCCTCGCTCCCTTGAAGCGCATGATGCAATTTATTGAAGAATCTTGTAAGCCCTTGAACTTTAGATTGATTAGTTGACTTTTTACAGTTTGAACGCGTGATAGGATTAGAGGAGGAAGCTATACACGAATTTAGTGAGAGTGAACTGCAAAAAAATTGCTGACAAAAGGAGCGTGAGGAGTACCATGCAGGCGCACCAGCCCGCACAGCTTGGAAACCTGGTCATACGGGAAGCTTTTGTAGGTGCACATTGGCGCACCATCAGTACGTGTGTAGGACCGTGTGACCGTATTGGCCAACACAATACGTGAAAAGTTGCCATCCTGCTGCTATTTACTCGTGCGGGAAGTGTACGCGACGCGCAAGGGAGAACCTAGCTATATCGTTGGTTTGTGTGGACTACTGTGCGACCGTACTATCCCGCACGACATCCGAAATGCTGCTAGGTGTGGGCATGCCTAGTTAAATTCTAACCGCCCACGCCTCTTCCTCTCTTTATTAGAACCACAGCCGCTCCTTATTTCCACCTACACTATCTTCGGCGTTTTAGAACCAATTCCCTCTCCTCCTCTTCTCCTCTAAAACCAAGTTGGAACCTACCATGGCTGGAATCAAGGTAATCTCTACAACCTAGCTCTCAAATTTTCATTCTTAACCCTAGTTTTTTTTAGGGCTTTTGTTGTTGCATTCAAGCGATTATACATGTTCGTAGGGTAAAATTTGATTAGGTTTTCGCTTGGCTGTGGTTCTGTGTGGTGAAAATAGTGTCCCCTTCTTCTGAATTTGAAATGGAATGCATACGTGCAGACTCCTCACTGCGGGCCTGCCCGTGGGTGACTTCCACACACCTGTGCGTCCGCACGAGCCCGCATGGTAGCTCAGTTTTGGGAAAAAACCGGGGACATGGCTCTTTATTCATTCATCATCTCCTTTCAAATGAAGGCATGGCGCGCACTAAACAAGTTGGCGGTAAAGGGCAGAAAAGGAAGCGGGATGAGGACGCATCTTAATCGGGACCCTGCCTACTCCATAGCCTGTATTGAGAGCCCCACACCAGCCTCTCCCAAAAGAAGTTTGGTCCCTCGCGCTACATTGATTTGACAGTTTTGCGCGAGCTAGGGATCGAGACTGCCGTGTGCGATATGATCTCATTCGGCGGTTAGGATAGAGCATTCAACATTTCAGAGCTGGTTTACGGACTGACAATCGAGTTGAGATATTTTAATTATCATATGTTTACAATTGATTGTGTTGTTATGAATATGTCTATGATTTGGCATTACTTGTAATTGCGTGCTGACGGGTAACGATTGATCTTAATTCTCATTGAATAGACATATGTATATGAGAATCGACCTAGAATCGTAGGATAGAACGGAGTGACAACCGTGGTGCCATTAGCTTAGACATTAGCAATGGTACCTCCATGGTGATGATAGGTGAATCTATGTCCCATAATGCCTCTCCTTCTCCATAGACATATGGGTAGGTTTAGAAGCATGCTCCTTAGACATAAGGGCTTGTAGATTGCATTCGGAGTACAAATAAATGTCGGATTCACCATCAATTTACCCATATCCATAACTATATATCATTGCAAGCATAGGAGAAAATCTTCACAAGTCAATAGAGCTTTACAACCCTAGAAGCTTGTTATCTGGAGAAATCCCTGCACCCTTTGTTATCTCTCACCACTTTATGGGAAAAGTTTTGTTTAGCAACTTCGTCTACTTTATTGATCGGTTGACTTTACCAAGCAACTTAGTAGGTTATTGCTTATCTAGACCTAGTAAGCCTTCCCTGTGGATGCGTTCCAGTACTCATCGGTTATTTGTATTACTTATGACTACGTGCGGAGGCTTGAGTATTCGCACTTGTAGCTGACGGTCAACGAGTTTTTGGCGCCGTTGCCGTGGAGGGCATAGGCCATAGGTGACATTAGCTGAATAGGAGATAGTCTTGCTTAGTCATTTATTTTTCTTTTATATTCTTTTGTATTATATTAATTTTATCTTTGTTTTCTTTCTCTCAATTTCTTTTTGTTTTCTTTTCAGTTGGCTTAAACTAATTATACTCTGATCTATTAATGTCGTTCACATATTTTGGGGATAAACTGTGCAAGAACTATGGAAAGCAATTATTACATATCTTGGTCTGAGAGTGTATCATATATGGATAAAGATATTCCGCCATGCATTTAATATGCACTCTCAAGGATCAACATCCCTACAATGCCATCTAATGTATTTGAAGTTCAAGGAGTTTCAATGCCTAGAAATGAGCACTCTCTCAATTAACAATCTTTAGGTAAGAAATTGAGTACATGGACAAAATTCAAAGCCATGTACCAAGAGTTTATTATCAGATCATGTGGCCAACCATCTCTAATGGGGCAAGTAAATGATAAGCCTCGAGATAAAAAGCAAAACACATGGCTAAAGGAGATGGAAGAAAAAGAGGAAGAAGAATCTCCACTAGAAAAGCTAATGATGCAATATATGGAATATAATGAAGCCATAGCTCGGGACTTTGATAACAAAATGCATATAAAGGAGACTACTGAAAGGAAACCTGATGATATTTATCACCCTCCACCTTGTTCTCAAAGGTTGCCACAACAGAAGTGTGGAGCCACATTCCATGACCATGTTGAAGAAACACAAGATATAACAAGTCAAGAGGGGCAAATAACTGACAAGCTCCTAGAAAAATAAGTAAAATCTAGGTTACAAGAGTATGAAGAAAGCCTAGGGCATCATGAGCAGGTGTATGAACAAATTAGAATTCAAAGGAGCCTGCTCAATGAACCCTTGGAGCAATATTTTATTCTTAAGGAAGTGGATAGATGGCAAGATAAGTCAGCTACAACAAAAAGTATCGAACAAAGATATCTTATCGTCGTGTTGGAGAAGCTGTTGGGGGTAACAAAAATAAAAATGTTAACATCTTCCATGTCCCCTGAACCGTTCTGCCCGAATGGTGTTGAGCTATTTTCCGACCAAAACAAGACTTCAAGGAAGCGGCGAACGAAATACAAAGAGGAAGGTCTTGAGAAGGATGCGGTAACTCTTATCATCAAAAAGCTCGAATAACAAACATGGGTTCAAGCTAGAGACCTTAAACCTAGCGCTTCTTGGGAGGCAACCCAAGCTTAGAAAGAAAATTAGGATTATTTCTATCAATAGTTTGTTTTATTCTTGTAGTTGTGTTAGTTTTTTGTTCTTTGTTTTTTCTTTCGTTTGGAATAGTCTCCACTTGTTTTGTAGGTAAGAGCTTGAGCTTGGGGGAGACCCATTAAAGGAAGACACCAAAAATTCCTTATAAATGCAAAGGTTTGGGTAATGCATGATTTTCACTTCGGCAAGGCCTGGTAATGTTTTCTTAACTTTAAGTTGATGAAATATAATTGTTATACAAACATTGCTTGGGAAATGAGGCATATCTATTTGTGCAGTTTTAATGTAAAAAATGTCGCAACGTCCTATACAATATCACGACATTATCCCCAGACTTGGAAACCAAATTTTCTTATTGTAAACGTCGTGACGTCCAAGTCTAATGTCGCGACGTTAATTCAAGTTGGGGCTAGAATAGGGGCAGTCCAGACCAGTCTTTTCATTTTATTTTCTTCCCTTGCGTGCCCCTCTCCTTGTCGGCGAGCTCCTCACCTCTCCAAAGCCTAAAAATATTTGGCTCATGTATTCAAAATGCTATTGTAGGGATTTACACCCTATTATTTTTTTGTTTTTATTGTTTGAATTTAATAAAAATGAGCTTCATGTGGTGTGAATCCTCTTTTTTAGTGGAATATGTGTTTGGTAAATGTATGTATAAATTGTATAGCTCTGGAATGATTGTACAGATTTTCAAACTTCAATTTTATAAGGGGAAGCTCTGCAAATATTTTTCTAAATTCTAGCCTTAGAAAAAATTAGTGTTTTTGTTAACAATTCATGTATTGTGCCCTAATTCTTATGAGATAAGTGTCTGTTTACCTTTGCCCACAATTGAACCCAGCTTTGCATTGTGCTAAGATGATTGGTGTGCTTGCATTTACTCTCTTCCAAACTAATGTCTTTCCCTTGTAGGACACCATGTTTCTACAGGTCAAAGCGATGAGAGCTTCCTCCTTTTGCGCCTATACAAATGGTACGATTGAACACCGATGCGCAGTCAATTCTACTACCTTCCCCCTGCATCTTCAACGTTGACCATGGAGCATGATGAGGAGGAGGATGAGGATGATGTGGGCATCGCCTCATGGGCGATTGTTCTTCTGATTATCTTGTTCGTATTTGTTTTCTGCTGCACATTTATTGTATTTCTGTGTCATCATGGTTGATGACTTATCTTAGTTGGGGGGTGGGGTTCCATACTGAAACTTGTTTCTTCTTGATATATACATAACTAGTTTCAGTCAGTTTTAAATTTTTTTTCCGCTTATTGAAAATTTTTTCTTGTATAAGTATATAATATACACCTCATGTATAAAAATTAAGTAGTTGATCTCCTACTTTATAGTGCATTTGACACGGGTAGTACAAGAGTGCTGACCTTTTCAAACTAAAGGAAGATCATATCTTTATATATACTTGTTCATCTAGAACTTCTTTTAGACCTTCATGAATAACTTTACTCTATTTTGTATGTTGTATAGAGAACATATATGCATAAGAGAATAGAGGTAGAGTATAAACCTCTTGGTAATCGAGTAGGAATTGACACATAGTGAAGTACATAGAAACTGGGGGTATAGGTGAGCTATAATCAAAGTGATTCTCTAGTCAAAATGAAAAAAAAGAAGAAAAAAGAAAATAAAAGAAAAGAAAATAAAAGAAAAGAAAAGAAAAGAAAAAGTGTAGATATATAGTTCAATAAATGAGTGCATAAATGAATAAAGAGAGCACCATAAAAGAGGAGCAATAGCCTGCCCCGGGAGTAGGGTCTTCTACTAGTAGAGAGTATCGAAAGACTAAACCTTGTAGATTTATACTTCTAGTTCTATTCTCCCTTGCATACACCAACAACAACAACTAAGCCTTAATCCCATACTAGATGGGGTCGGCTATATGAATTCTCTGTCTCATTGTAGCATTGTCAAAGATAAGATCTAGATCAACATCTAATAGACATAAATCCTTAGATACTACCTCTCTCCATGTAACCCTCGGCCTACCTCTACCCCTCTTTTTACCATCTATTACGTACCAAACTATCACATTTTCTAACCGGGGCACCTAGGGGTCTACGACGCACGTGTCAAAACCACCTTAATTTCCATTCTCTTATTTATCTTCAATTGGTGCAACATGCACCATCTGTTGGATGTGTTCATTTCTAATCTTATCCAATCTTGTATGACTATACATCCACCTTAACATCCTCATTTCTGCAAAATTCATCTTCTGCACCTAGGGGTTCCTTGCATAACTTTATCTATTTGACATACAACTTGGCTAAAGACATTACATTTGTAGAATTCTATTGCACAATGTAGAATACCTATTTATGATTTGTACTTTGTTTGAGATTTTTAGCCCCTCACTTATTGTGTCATGTTGCATCTATTTTCATTAGCAATAAGATCTAACCCAAAAATATATATGCTAGATCTATTGACTTGTATGCTTAATTGTCCATTGCTTGAGGACAAGCAATAGCTTTAGTTTGGGGGTGTGTTAGCTCTCAAAAGGGAGCTATTCAGAGGACTTTTTATGCTAGGTCAAGAACAAATATGAGTGTTTAATGATGCATTCAAGAGCCAATGTGGGCTATTTTGTATAAATTCTACCCCAACTAGCATGCATACTTGTTTCAGTGAATTTTAATGTTAAATAGATCAATTTCTACACTAATGAAAGTATTTGTAATGTTTATAGATGGTGAAGCCAGTGGAGCACGATAGGGATGATCACTGGGCAATTGAAAAAGGTTTTCTATGAAGAAAGAGCAACGAGAGGGAAGGAGTGAGGGTTGAGAGCAACTTGAATGTGCTGTTGAGATCAAGAATTTATTGGAAGTGATGGAGGAGTCCAAGCCCAATATCTATCATTCATATTGAAGATCAACATTTTAGGAACACCTTGTTAAAATTTCAGCTGAATCTGAGTTGAATTGGTCATCCGATCAGACACTTGATGAAGACTGCGCAGGCTTAACCATAATGTTTCGACGTGGGATCTTTACGTCATGACATTTAATGATTATATATAGACCTAAAATTCCCAGGTTGGCCATAACGTTGCGACGTGCTACAGGACATCATGACGTAATCTAATAGATGAAATTGAGGATTTCCCAGGCATTCACGGATGTCGCGACATTATTTCCTGGGGTTTTAAAAAGAGGGCTGATTTTAGGTTTTGGTATCTTTCATTTGGGGCGGTGGACAGGGCTCCATAGAGGCGACCCAAAGGGATTTAAGGCTCAATCTAGCCGAGAGAAGCTCAACACAAGAGGGGGAAACTCCTTTTTATTGTTCTAAGTGTTTTAATCTCTCTTTTGTAGCTAGACAATGAATGTTTATTTGCTTACTTGCATCCTTATGGATTCATTGTTTGTAATGGTAGCTTAATCTTTCCTTCTAGGCTTGTATGAACTCTTTGATTTGATATTTCAATTATTTTATGTTTTCAATTGATTGTGTCTTTATGGATATGTCTATGATTTAACATTACTTATAATCGCGTGCCGATGGGTAACGATTGATCTTAATTCTTTTTGTATAGACATATGTATAGGAGAATCGACTTAGAATCATAAGATGGAACGGAGTGACAGCCGTGGTGCCATTAGCTTAGAAATAAGCATTGGTACCCCAATGGTGATGATAGTTGAATTTAGGTCCCATAATGCTTCTCCTTCTCCATAGATATATGGGTAGGTTTAGAAGCATGCTCCTTAGATATAAGAGCTTGGAGGTTGCACCTGGAGTGCATATAAGTACCAGATTCACAATTAATTTACCCATATCTATAGCAATCATTGCAATCATAGAAGAAAATCTTTACAAGTTAATAGAGCCATACAACCCTAGAAGCTTCTTATCTGGAGAAATCCCTGCACTCTTCGTTTTCTCTCACAACTTTCGAGGAATAGTTTTGTTTAGAAACTTCTTCCACTCTATTGATCCACTGAGTTTACGAAGCAACATAGTAGGGTATTGCTCATCTAGACCTAGTAAGCCTTCGATGTGGATTCGACTCGGTTATGAGTATGTCGAGAGATCGGGTGTTTAGGTGAGCGACTCCTTCAAATGTATTGTTCCCACAACTCTTCCAAGCCATAGATTACCGAAAACCTAATGCAACAAGGGTGTTAGATGTTGGTCACCTCGAGAGAGCGACTGAATGTACCTTAGGAATTCTTGGTACAAAAATAAATACGGAAATCATTGAATATATACTTTAGTAAGGATCCAAGGGGGATTCATTGCCCGAGTATCTCTTCTTCTGATTGATTGCCTCATGATTTACACTCGTTTTTAGTAGTCTTTAGCTATTAAGGTTATTTTAGTTTTTAGATTAGTCTAGAAGTTCTTCAAATTGAGATTCGACTCAATAATAGATGAATAGTTAGTACTAGTATTTCTTGGTCTCTATGTGTTTGGCATCCGACTTCTAAGTCCACTTTATTACTTGTTCATGACGCGTGTACTTGCGGAGACACATATCAAGTTTTTGGCGCCATTGCCGGGGACCAAGACTATTAGGAATACTTGAAGTCTGTTAGTCTAGTCATTATTTTTAGCTTTTTGTTTTTCTTTGATTTATATAAAATGAAACAAATGTTTTGACTTGTTTCTTTTGATCTCTATACAAGGTACATGTTTAGTGTAAGATGGAAGGAGACTACACTATGAATGCCTCAAAATCAGCTTTGGAAGTTGTAGTTGAAGCTCTTTTAGAAAAAAGTCAGCCGACTTACACGAAATCCACCAATCCCAAGAAATCTATACAACAAGGTTTCCAATCCATATTGGAGGGGCAACCAACCCAGTCAAGTTGTCAAGATAAACCACATGGGGGTATCCTCAACAAGGATTTCTTCAATATTTCCCACCTCAAGAGTAATGGCACAATTATCCTCCAAACTTTTAGAATGAGATCAACACAAAGGCACCAAAAGATTTAAGTTGGCAAGAGGTCTTTGACAATTTCAAGCATCGCGAAAGGGAGTATTTTAAGGAGCTCAAGAGTGAGCATGCCAAACAGCAAAAGGATTTGAATTGGCAATAGTTCTTTGATAATTTTGTGAATGAGCATATTGGACCTCCCATTCCTGATGTTGAAGAAGAATTACAAGTCATGACCACCCCTATAGATATGGATATAAAATTGAGACATGTTGAGAAAGCAACAAGGATGAGCTTAATTTTGCCACAAAGTTTTGAGGCAAAAGAGTGGCCAAAATTGCTATTGTTGCAAGAGGGAGTCTCTGCATTCATGGATGAATTGGCACAATTTACGCAGCAAACAGAGGACAAATTTGAAGTCATCGATGTTGCGCTTACAAATATGCACGCCTCTCTTCACAAGATTGAAATCCAGTTAGGAGAACCTCTTGATATCAATTATGATTAACGAAGGAGTTAGGACACATTAGTGGAAGAATATGTTGGTGTAGAAAAGGATGAAGAGGTAGAAAAGGCAGGGCCAAAATCACTTGAAGAAACCCTCTACATTGAAGTTGACCTGAACACAAAACATAGAAGAGAAATATTGGGGATGACAATAGAAGCGTGGAGGATGATCAAACTATCAAAGGATACTGCACAATTCCCGACCCAAACTATTCCCCTGGAGGCCTAAAGGTAACTTGATGGAAACCTCCAAAAAAGCACTACCCCGGCAGGAGGCCGAATCCCAAGTTACTTCGTTACCTTAAGTAGAGGAACACTGCCTTATTTATTTCCTGAGTTTCTATGTACAATATTATGTTATTTACCTCTTACTTGTCTGCTAAAAAGTCACATGTATAGGGGCTAGAAGTTTGAGCTAGTGTCACGAAACCTCTTAGAGCCATTGAGAATGATGCTTAGCAAATCAAGTCAAAAGAACATGTCAATGGGTTATCTAATGATACTATAGAGTATGATTGCCACTAGGATTTTCTCTAAATATCCATGGCTTTTATAGGAGATATAAAAAAAAATTGTGCTCAAATTGTAAAACAAAAAATTATAGAGGAGAACTGAAAAATTAATTCCATAAAGCCAGCATAGGTCTCTACTAAGCATGCACTCTTATCTAAAGATTTGCAATGAATTAGTTTGATATCTACGCATCCCCACACTTAAAGATTTTAATTTCAATGAGTGTAAACTAGCTTAAGAGCTACCTATCTCCACACTTAAAGTTGTACATTGTTCTCAGTGTACTCAATGAAGTATAACAAGAAAATATACAAGTGATAAAAACAGTGTGGAGAAGGATATATATGGTGATGGACAAACTTAAACTTCAACATTTACTTGGCGCGGATTCCAAATTCCAATCGATATTCATGTATCAAATTCCTGGGAGTTAACATTCAGCTCTAGATTTTGCGAGGCAAGGAGAAAACGTCATAGCTCAAGATAAAATAAATCACTAGAAGCCACAGAAAGTATAAAATAAAGGGAATAAGTTTAGCAGAGAGAAGCTCTTGCTAACTGATACAAGTGACTCTAAAACATCCAGAGATAATAAAACTCAAACAAAGTAAAACTATGATAGTCTTGAGCCTCAGTCGTGTGGTTTCTCCTCCTCTGGTGTGCTAGTAGGTGTGGCGACTGGTGCTGGAGGCTGCTGAGATGGTGATAATACGGGAGGCTGGGATGGAGGTGCGGTTGCCTGCGGTGGAAGACCACGGAGGAGCAAAAGAATCTCTCTAAGCTGACCCCTAATAAGACGCTGCTCCTCCAAGATGGTGTCTTGCATGGTCCTCAACTTTGCATTTTGCTCCTCGGTCCTCTAGCCGGAGCGTCGTTATGATGATGGAGCGATGGCCGCTACTGTAGGAGAGTCTCCTGATCACTGAATTGAAGTGTCCTTACTCTTCTCCTCATCCACCGCCAGCCCCTGGCAGACTGCATAGAAACATATGGTGTAACCTTTGTTGGAGCAGTGAATCAGCACCATCTGCACGACTGTGCTGTAACCAAGGGACTCAATAGTGTGCAGTAGATGCATACCCTGGATCTGAAGTGACACACCTATCCCGTGAACGAATGTAGTAATATAGGGTCTAGCTCTCATAGCATGCATCCTGATGTGCTGCCCCTAATATGTGAGGTAAGCAGTGAGTAGGAAGCTGAGATGCAATGGTACTCCTTGATGTGTAATGGTACCGGGCAATGGAAAACTCGGTATATAACATCCTCCTCATCTCCCCATACAACTAGAATGTGATGACGCCGGGGTGCATCACCGCGATCGATTTGCAATTGACCTCGATCGTACTAAGGACCTCGAGGGTCAACTTATGGAATACTAGGTAGTCGAGAGTAAAGATGCACTCCTAACCACAAATTGAAATAAGCTCACGCACCAGCTTAGCGATACGGAGCTGCTTGAGTACCTCGCAGTCAATAATCTGGGTATGTTCGAATCTTCATGTGATAAAGCGCGCATAACGCTCCTAGAAGCATTGTTGCATGAAGTGCATCTCTCTGTAGGATGACCCCTCACCACGCTGACACTTGTGGCCACCCTTGCCCACACTCATGGTCTTAGTCATCTCTGCAAGAAGTCAGCAAGGAACTTTAATGGTAAAGATAAGATTAATAAACAATATAGTGCACCTCAGTCTCCATACGGTCCTATACGAGTCGTATGGGGTCCCGTTCACCCTTATGTTGCCCCTATGCGTACCCGTATGAAACCTATACGGGTCCATAGGGCTCGTAGGAGCGTTTTGGATGTTGTTGTATGGGGGGAATGGTGGAGTTCCACCTAATACTTGCCTAGTGATGACGAATCTACCACTCCTTAGAATATCAAAGTATAAATAGGACATGCGAGGGTTACTAAGAGGCGTTATAGCCCTAGGTTGCTAATGATAGGTATGAAAAACTTCAAGAAATCGAGAGGACGATGACATACCCATGGGTTTTGTGCTTCGATTACTTGAAATATAGATGCAAGGGTGCTAAGGGTGTCGCGACTGTCCTTAGATAGGAGAGGGAGTGAGAGGAACGGAAGAGGCGAAGTAGAAAGGGGACGTCTCCAAAAGGGATCATTTTAGCCATTCGGTACCATACGGGGCCGTATCGTACTCCGTTTGCCCTTCATAGGGTATAATATGGTCTCATATGAAACCCATATGAATCCATATAAATCGGGTGCTTAGCAAAACTAAAAGGATGAGGATCCATAAAGTCTCGTATGTTCCCCCATATAACCCTAATGGTGGGCCATATGGCAAAGTATATGGTCCCGTATGGGTTCGTATGAACCTAGTAATTCCTTGCCATTTGAACTTCCAGAAGCGTACATGGTCATATGGACCCATACACTCCACCGTTTAGCTCTATGGCTCTCCTATATGGGCACATATAGCCCCGTATGGCGCCCCGTATAACTCTCTATGGGACTTATGCAGTTAGGACATGAGAGTTTGCTCCAACTAGAGTCAAGATATAACCTATAAAGCCTCATGTTTTGCCTCCAAAACACACCTAGTAGGATGAATTGAAGAATGTGAATGCGATGACTCGGACATATCATCATTTTATTTCAAACACTCTACCAACAAAAGCTAAATCGCAAATTGAAGAAAATTTTTCCAAAAACATGGGTTGTCTTCCAAGAAGCGCTTGTTTAACATCACTAGCTTGACGTACCTATTTTTACCTTAGGGTTGCTCAAACACATGAAAACTCTCTTCAGTTTTACCTAGAATGCCACCATTATAATATAACCTGAGCAGGTGTCTGTTTACCTTGAATGTGCCTTTTTCCTTATGGTGGATTTCCACCGCCCCTTGTGGGTGAACCTTAGTGACTGTAAACCGACCTGACCACCGTGGTTTTAACTTTCTTGGGTATAGCTTAAGCCTTGAGTTGAATAGGAGCACTTGATCACCCTCCTTAAACTGCTTATGTCGTTTTGTGAGCAGGTCGTTATATAGCTTAGTTCTCTCATTTTACAATTTTGAGTTCTCATAAGCCATGGAATGCCATTCATCCAACTCATTCGGCTTCAGTTTTATCTTTGAGCATACAAGAGATTGGTCAAAGTTTAAAAATTTGATAGCCCAATAAGCCTTATGCTAAAGTTTCACGGGTAAGAAACAAGCTTTCCCATAAACCATTCTATACGGTGTGCTTCCTATGGGTGTTTTATATGTAATGCGGTATGCCCATAGTACGTCATCTAACATATCTGCACAATCCTTCCTGTGGTGTGAAACCGTTTTCTCAAGGATGCGCTTTAGTTCACGATTTGACTTCTCAGCTTGCTCGCTTGTTTGAGATTAGTAAGAAGTTGAGGTTCTATGGACAACCCAATAATATTTAAGGATTTTTGCAAACTAATTGTTAAAAAAATGGGTTCCTCTAACGCTAATTATGGATCGAGGCATGCCGAATCTAGAGAACAACTTTTTTAGGAACTTAACAACTCTCCTAAAATCACTGGTGGGTAGAGCTTTTGCTTTCACCCATTTGGACACATAATCCATAGCTAGTAATATGAACTTATTCCCGTAAGAGTTCGGGAACAACTCCATGAAATCTATCCCCCACACATCAAATACTTCGCACACCTGAATCGATTGTTGAGGAATTTCATCCCGACGGGAGATTTTACCTGCACGCTGACAGCTATCGCACAATTGGGCATACCTATTAGCATCTTGGAATATATTGGGCCAATAAAACCCCGAATCGAGGACTTTTCTAGTCATCTTGTTAGCACTGTAGTGTCCTCCAGCTGGCCCTGCATGGTAGTGCTCTAAAATCCTCCACCCTTCTTCTCTTGTAACACATCTTCTCACCATTTGCTCATCATAAACTCATAACAGATATGGGTTGTCCCAAATATAGTACTTCAGATCCGAAAAAAAACTTTTTCTTTTGTTGATAAGTGATAGGGATGAAAGTAGTGGGACACGTGGCAATCATCTAAACAAGCCACATGTCAGAACAGTAAAGCAGAAATTCCTACCGATAAGAAATTCCCACTGATAAAGTAGACCGTTCCGATATGGACAACTTGCTTGATCGGTTTTGCCCGCTGCGAAGTGCTTGTCCGATCCGATATGCATAACCAATGTGGCAAAACTGATATGACAGAACCTCATCAAACCAACATATGTTGACCAGAGAAGGAATATCAGAACTTAAGACTACTCATATCGCCCCCGGTCTTCTAGAAGAAGTACAGTTGCAGATAGCCTGGCATTCTAGAAGGATTACTGCTGAAGACAGCTCAGACGTTTAGCTGGCATCTAGCTGGCGCTTAGCTGGATGGACAGCTGGCAAGCACGTGACTAAATTCAGGAGCGTGTTCAGCACACAACCCATGCCTATAAAAGGCAAGAATCACAACTCATTTGGACATTCTGAAATCCAAGCGGTGAAGCCCTGCCAAATTGGAAACGGGATCTTCTCTTTCTTTCTACTTCCTTCTTTCCATTTGTGGATGTCTTGTAAGATCTCTTATACTTTTCGATGATTCATAGTGGAATTTTCCTCTCCCGTGGTTTTTTCCCCATTTTTTAGGGGTTTTTCCACGTAAATCTGGTTTCTCTCTCTTCGTGCTTGGATTCTCATTCGATTTCTCATTAGGATAGCCACCCATTAAATATAAATTCAATTGTTAGGTTGAAATCGGGCCCTAAATCCAATTTTAGTACTAACAATTTGGCGCCGTCAGTGGGGACGTGAGCAAAAAGTTCATGGTTGCTACTCAGAGGAAATCGAAGAGATTCCAAACCCAGGAGGGAGGAAGGCGCACCGCCTCCTGGAGCTGGAGCTCCTCCGGCGAGTATTGGAGTTCAAAATGATGATGATCGCGTCAGAAGGATGGTGCAGGAGATTGAAGAGCTGAAGCAAGCTCTTCAGGAAGCACGTCAGCAGCGCGCTTCCCAAACTACTGTCCCTCATGATGCGCAACCTCTGAAGGAGAGTGGGGGAAGGAAGACAGCTCACTCCCCCAGACACCAAGCACGCTCTCCTGTCATACGCCGGAGCAAGGAGTCTTCGACTGGAAGCTCAGATCCAGCGCATTGCCATCGGGATCGCCATGTTCGAGGAGATGAGATCGGAGAGCGGAGAAAGAAGGGGATCTCTCGTTCTCCAGATCGCTCGATAGATCGGAGACGTAGGACCCGATCACCAACCCATCGATCCAGGGGGCTATATCATTCATCGGATCGATGTTATTCTCCTCGTGGTCGATCTCCACATCATCTTTATTCCAGACGCCTGTCTCCATGGCATGATTCACCATGTCGCCGTTATTCTTCCCCACGACGATATATGACAGAAAGGGAACGAGTCCAGCAACTTGCCCCGCATGTTACTTCCCCCTTTATAAACGCGATTTGGGAAGCCCCCTTCCCTGAGCATTTTAGACCTTCTAATGTTCGCTCTTACGACGAGACTTCTGATCCCCAGGAGCACTTGGAGAGTTATCGAGATGAGATGATTGTCAACAGAACCACAGAAGCCGTCATGTGTCGAGCTTTTCCTCGAACACTTAGTGGCGATGCTCATGATTGGTTCAGGGGAATTCCCCCATGAACTGTACATAGTTTTCAACAGCTCTATGACCTTTTCCTTTGAAATTTTGCCAGCAACAGGAAATTGAAGAAGAACCCTATGATGCTGTTGGGATTCAGGCAGAGACCAAAGGAGAGTCTGCGCGGATATATAAGCCGCTTCAACAAAGAGATCAACGGCATGATGGATGTAAACTTTGCACTAGTTGTGGGAATAGCAGTGAAAGGGTTGATGGATGGAGCCTTTAAGGATTCCTTAACCCGGGAACCTCCAACCTCTCTTTTCGATTTTCAGGCCACGGCTGCAAAATTCATAACCTCGGAGGAGTTGAAGGCCAAATAGAAAGAGAGTGATCTCTTGCAGCTAGAAGAAATCAGAAAGAAGAATCATCACTTGCAGCCATATCGGGAATGGAGAGAAGGTGCTCCGAGAAGTGATAAACCTCGGAGAGGAGGTCAGAATCCGAATCGTGCAGATCGGTTCGAGGAAAGAAGGCCCCCACAACACCGGGGGTATGATCCTGAGAGGGCAGAGAAGTACCACAATTACTCCATTCTTAACACCTCACTGGAGGACATTCTCTCTCAGATTCAGGATCAGAAAATCTTAAAGCCCCCACAACCTATGAAGGATAACCCGAGGAGGAAGAAGAGTAGGAAATTTTGCAAGTTCCATCAAGATAAGGGGCACTTCACCGAAGACTGTATCCAGTTGAAGAATGCTATTGAAAGCCTCATCAGGGAGGGAAAACTGGATCAGTTTTTTACAGAAAGAGCAGGAGCCGGAGACTGAGTATATCCCACCGCCACAGCCGATAATTCCTAGTGATACGCATGTGACAGTTATTGCTGGAGGCCCAGGGTACGGAGGAGAGAGCTCAAAGTCAATGAAGAATTATGTGAGAGCAGTTAGATCTGTTCAAAATGTGACATCCTTGAAGAGGCCACACACTCCTATTCAAATTTGTTTTTCCGATGAAGATCTGAGGGGTGTCCACTACCCTCACGATGACGCTCTAGTGATTACTGCCCAGATCGGGATTTTCACTATAGAGCAAGTTCTTATCGACACCGGGAGTTCGGTAGACATCATATTCTCATATGCTTTTGATAGAATGAAGCTTCCGGTGGAGAATCTGATACCGATAAAGTCTCCTCTCATCGCAACGGCAGTCCATTACAACCCGATGGTATGATTTCTCTGCCTTTGACTCTTGGTACTCCCCCGAGAACTACTACTGCTGTGATTAACTTTTTGATTGTCCGATACCCTTCGAGCTACAATGTTATCATTGTGAGGCCATCGATCAATCAGTTGAAGGCCGTTCCTTCAACATACCATATGGTCGTCAAATTTCCTACATCCAATGGTTGCGGTGAAGTGAAGGGCAACCAACTGGCTTCTCACCAATGCTACGCCACCATGCTCAAAGGATGCGGAGAGGGGAGTAGCCGATCCGGAGAAGCACTTACTATGGAAGACATTCAACTAGAAGATAATAAAAGGGAGAAGCGTCGCCCCACCCCGGTTGAGGAGCTGAAGGCTATACCTCTGAAGGAGGAACAACCGGAGCGTACTGTTCAAATAAGAGCAAATCTCCCGTCGGATCAACAGGATGAGATACTGAATTTTCTGAGGAGCAACTTCGATATATTCGCTTGGACAGCAGAGGAAATGCCAGGAGGTCCATGGGAGGTGATAGAACATCGACTCAATGTCGATCAGGGGCACAAACCAGTGATACAGAAGCGACGAAGTTTCGCACCTGATCGCCTCCATGCTGCTCAAGAAGAAGTAGACAAACTTCTGAAGGCTGACTTCATTCGTGAAGTATATTACCCTGAGTGGTTATCCAATGCTGTACTAGTGAAAAAATCCACAGGAAAGTGGAGAATGTTTGTGGACTTTACTGATTTGAATAAAGCTTGCCCCAAGGATTGCTACCCCCTGCCTTTAATCGATAACTTAGTAGATTCTACATCAGGGTACGAAATGCTAAGTTTCCTCAATGCATACTCTGGGTATAATCAGATCAGGAGGGCGGAAGACGATGTGGAGAAAACCTCTTTCATCACGGGAAGAGGAACATATTGTTACAAGGTCATGCCTTTTGTCCTAAAGAATGCTGGTGCAACTTTTTAGAGGTTGGTGAACAGGGTTTTCAAAAACCAGATCGGAAGAAATGTCGAAGCATATGTTGATGATATCTTGGTGAAGAGTGATAAGGCTGAGCGACATATTGCCGATCTGCAGGAAACCTTTGCTGCACTTCGAGCCCACCGGATGAGCCTCAATCCCAATAAATGCACATTTGGAGTCCGATCTGGAAAATTTCTAGGATTCATGATCACACATCGGGGAATTGAAGCTAATCCAGAGAAGATACGAGCAGTCCTAGAAATGGGATCCCCAAAAACAATCAAGGAGATACAAAGACTTAATGACAAACTTGGAGCTCTGGGGAGGTTCATATCGAAGTCAGGAGAGAAGAATCTTCCTTTCTTCCGAGTATTGAGAAAGGCTCCTAAGGTCGTATGGAATGAAGAATGCGAGAAAGCATTCGTACAGTTGAAGGAGTATTTGCAGTCACTAGCTTTACTGGCAAAGCCACAGCCGGGAGAAGAGCTCTATGTTTACCTATCTGCAACCGATGCCGTTGTCAGTTCAGTATTGGTAAAGATTGAGGATAATTTGCGGAAGCCAGTGTATTATACAAGAAAGGTCCTCACCGACACTGAATCCAGATATCTTTCCCTTGAGAAGTTGGCCTACGCTTTAGTGGTTGCGGCCGGTCGGCTCCATCCTTATTTCCAATCACATCGGATAAGGGTATTGACCGATCAGCCATTGAAGCAAATCTTGCACCGGCCAGACACATTGGGACGCCTCGCCCGATGGGTTATTGAGCTTGCAGAATATGATATCAGCTATGAGTCGTGCACTTCAATAAAAGCACAAGTACTCGCGGACTTCATTGCTGAGCTTACAACCACTACTGATGGTGATCCTTCAAACATCAAGTTGTCTAAACCCAGGAATGACTCTTCGTCTCAGTGGGTTCTGCACACACATGGATCTTCTACAGGAAATAGTTCGGGGGGAGGATTGATCCTGCAATCACCATCCGGATGGAACTTTTCAACTATTTTGAAGTTTGGGTTCAAAGCAACCAATAATGAGGCTGAATATGAGGCTATGATAGCTGGGTTACAGTTAGCTCGCGGTCTTGGAGTGAAGAATCTGCGAGCTAACACTGACTCTCAGTTGGTTGTGGGCCATCTGAGTGAAGAATTTGGGGCAAGGGAAGATCACATGGTGAAATACAAGTCTTTGTTGTAGAAGCTCACCACAAGCTTCGAGGAATTTCACATTTCCAAAATTCCCAGAGCGGAGAATCAGCAAACTGATATCTTATCTAAGCTGGCTCAGCAAACGGCAGTATTGAGCAACATGTCAAAATTCAGTACCTGGCGACTAGGACAATTGATTGTAGACCAGCGGAAGAACTCATGGATATCGATCAGGAGCCCTGTTGGATCGATCCGATCCTGAGTTATTTGAAAGATGGAACACTCCCGCAAGAGCCCAAAGAAGCTTGAAGGATCACTATAAGAGCTTCACGATATAGTGTCGTAAATGGGCAACTCTACAAAAGGTCTTTTACTCTCCCTCTGTTAAAATGTCTCAGGCCATCAGAGGCAGAATATGTTCTTCAGGAGATCCATGAAGGGATTGCAGGAGATTATTTAGGAGGAAGAGCGTTAAGTCACAAAATCTTGAGGCAAGGATATTATTGGCCTCCTTGAATAAAGATGCTGAGGATTTTGTCAAGAAATATGATGCTTGTCAACGCCACGCCAACATCCAACGGCGTCCCCCGGTACCACTCACCGCAGTTGTGAGTACGAGGCCATTTGCTTTATGGGAAGTAGATATACTTGGCCCATTTCCTGTAGCTGTCCGACAGATGAAGCTCTTAATTGTGGCAATCGACTACTTTTACTAAGTGGGTGGAGGCAGAGCCACTAGCATCGATTACAGCAAAGGCTTGCTAGAACTTTTTGTGGAAATCTATTGTTTGCCGTTTCGGCTTGCCTGTTGCTTTCATTACGGACAACGGTCGCCAATTCAACAATCCAGCATTCAAGAAGTTCTCCAGGGATCTTGGTATTGAATCAAGACTAACTTCTATTACTCATCCACAGGCGAATGGACAAGTGGAGGTAACCAACAGAACTCTCCTTTATGGTTTGAAGACAAGAATCCTCAGAAATAGATCGAACTAGGTGGAGGAAGTTCCGAACACTTTATGGGCATATCGGACAACCGCTCGAACCCCAACTGGTGAGACTCCATTCGCGCTGGCGTTTGGAGTCGAAGCTGTGCTCCCAGCTAAAATCACTTTACCCACACCAAGAATACAGTCCTTCGATCTAGTAAGAAATGAAGAGCAGCTCCGGGCCGAGCTGGATCTACTTGAAGAAAAAGAGGGATTGCATTAATGTTCGAGCAGCAGCATACCGGCAGAAGGTCAAGAGATATTATAATGCAAAGGTGAAGGAAGTGACCTTCCAGGTTGGAGATCTTGTACTGACAGAGAATATCTTTCAAGGCAACAAGAGTCGGACAGGGAAACTCAATACCAATTGGGAAGGCCCATATATTGTACAGAGAATTGTAAGGCCCAGAACATACTGGCTTTCTAAGATGGATGGACGCAGCCTCAAGCGTCCATACCATTCGGAGCATCTAAAGAGTTACTATCAATAAAATTAGTTACTTCCATACATTTAAGTCTTTTTTGCTTTTATTCTATTTCTAGAAAAAGTCCATTTGCCAACTAAGAAAGAAGGAATCAGCTCCAAAAGCCATACCAGCACCAAATACCGATACCGGGTTCAATGCCCATACCGGGCCTAATAAGATCATATCGATCCCAACGGATCATATCAATCTCGACAGACCATACCGGTCTCGTCATACCATATCGATCCCAACGAACCATACCGGTCCTAACGCCCATACCGGGCTCAACGGACCATACCGGTCCCAATGCCCATACCGGGCTCAACGGACCATACCGGTCCCAACGCCCATACCGGGCTCAACGGACCACACAGGCCCCAACCCCCATACCGGGCTCAACGGACCATACCGGTCCCAGATGGAAGAAGATTATATCAACCTTTCACCACCGGAAATCATACAAAGCTACAACGAAGACAAACTGTTACACATCTCGATGGAAGCTACCGTACTAGTCAATCGGTCACAATCAATTAATCAGCTCAAGAGTCATCATACAAGCCCAGTACGTCGACAGACCTTATCAACTTCATACAAACAAAACCAAGGACTTCATTTTTATAACAACCCGACTCATTCAACACGAGATCACTTAAATACTTCAAAAGTAAGACAACCGAAGCGAGACATATCGACAGAAAAAAGAGGTTCATTGATTGGAAGCATGAAAGTACAATAAAAATATCAAAGTCAAGAAGAATCAGACGAGGTAGAAGAATCGATGTCGAAAACACCATCAGGAGCTTGTGCAGGAGCGGCTGAAAGTGTCGACACCTTTTGGCATCTATTGTTCCCAAGAACATGATCTTCAAAGCACATGTCCTCTCGAAGAACAAAAACAAGTAGCTCCCCTTCATCCAATTGGTGATCTCTCGCGAAGTCCGCTCAACCTTCGGTGAAGCGAAATTCCCTAAGCTCTGGCGACATGGATAACATCACTGACCAGAAGGTTCCACTCGGCCCCCGCAATCTAACAAGACCTTCCTCGAAGAACATCCTCATGTTTCCCTGGAAAGCTATAGGGATCCACAGGTAATGAGAGTTATCGCCAAGAAAGAATTTATAAAAGGAGGGACAGCTGTTGTTACCCATTGCAGAAGAGAAAATGCCTTGAAGATGTCATTACTGCCCCAATTTATAGTATGATTCCTACAGAAGCAATTAATGCACACCCAGAATACCAACAGACTTCAGACGCTTCGTTTCGATCCAATGAGAATGCCTTTTGACTCCTTGAAGGGAATGTCTTGTTGGAACTGCCTTGGGAATGTTTCAGAATTCAAAGCTCGATAAAGGAAAATAATGGCCCCTGTTCCCAAGGAACTCCTAGATTGGGTCGAAACAATAACGAGGGATCAATAAAAGGAAATCGCATCCCCGATCCGAAATATACACCGATCCGATGTGGAGATTAATGAAGCAGGAAATGTCTTAGTGATCGATAGATATAAAAAATATCATCCGATCCGATATGGATTAACAGGGATAGATCGACATCAAAAGATTCATCATGTCTTGGAGAACATTGAAAGGAAACCGAATCACGATTTCATTCATCCTAAAAAAGAAAAGTAGACAAAAAAAAAGATAGCCAAAATGTTTTTATGACAGGTACAGTCTGAGTAAACTTTACAATTGGGATCAAGTTTCCGTAGCAAAATGAAGAATCAGAAAAGGATTACAAGTGTTTCATTTAAACAAAATCCCAGTTTCTTGCTTTGGTTGCATTCTTCCAGCGTGCTTCAGCGCGTCGCCTAGCTTCAAGGGCTTCTGCAGATTTCTTCGCCCGATCACTCAGAATCTTCGCTTGAACGGCTTTTAGTTCTTCAATTTCACTACGGAGCCGTCTTACTTCAGGCTGGTCTGGTAAAAAAGAAAAGAAATAGTGGAATAATTAAAGATAAATAAAGGAGGACTACAGAGATTTAGCTAACCTCCCCTCCTACGCACAACGGAAGACGCATTTCTTTGATCAGTCTCTGAAGCTTTTTCTCCACTTGGTTCAACAGAGGTACCCTTAAAGGCTTCCGAATTTTCTCCTCCGGTCGGAATGGCAGAAGTGGCTTTAATCAAATAAGGGAAAGATAAGTGAGGAGCCATATAATTTAAAATGTCAGAAAGGAGGGAAATTTGAACTCACATGTATCAGCTGTGACGTCATCCTCGATCTCAATAACAGATGGAGAAACTTCACTTGGAGGCGCACATTCCTTTTCTTGTTGAATTGGTTCTGGGCCAGATGTGATCTCTCTGTGGCATCCCGTATCTTCATGAATCGATCCTGATTCTCTTAGAATTTCTTTATAAATCGGATCAGGATCCGATATGATCATCCCGCACTCCGGAACTTTTCCTGGATCCAATGTGGATAATGGATGAATTATTGTATCGGAAGCATTCTTCTCCGATACAGATGTGTTACAAGTTCCATCTAGACATGGAACATAAGATTTTATTCCTTCAACAGCTGGAAGTTTAACCCTTATATCTTCAGCAACAAGATCTTCATTTCCCTTTTCTTCTCCGTGGCACTTCTCAAAATAAAGCTCCACAACATCATCATAAGGAGTTTGATGAAAGTTAATTGAAGGATCAACGGAATGAACACTGCTCAGAATTGAATAAACTTCCGATGTTATTCTGCGAATTTCATCGTCGGAAAGTTCAATTTTTTCTGCTGCAGTGAGTTTCTCTTCTAGCTCCATACACCTTCTCCGGCTTTCATTCAAATTAGATTGCAAGGATGACATTTCCTCCTTAACAACCTTATTCGACCGCTGAGCAGAAAGAACTTCACTTTGGGCTTGAGAAAGAAGATTATCTCTGGCTCCCAATTGTTCGGACAAGTGACTGATATCTTCTTTCAGTTTCCTGGTTAACTCTTCTGCATCTTTGAGCTTTGTCCTCAAGACTTTCTTCATTTCTTCTTCAATTGATGCTTCTCGCTCAAGCGTAGATATTTTTCCAGAGAGCCTCTCATTCTCATCAACAATAGAGTCTTTTTCACTTTTGGACTGATCCAAATCTACTCTTAAAGAGGTGACAGTTTGCTCAGATAAGGAAAGGGAATCTTGCAAACTCTCATGATCAACCTTCAGTGCATCGTATGTTCCTTGCAACTTCCCCAACTCAGCGGTGATAGTTTCTCTTTCTTTAGTTAGTCTAGCTGCTTCTGCATCCTTAATGGAAAGGTTTTCCAGAAGCTTCTTATTCTCATCTTCTAGTTTAGAGATTTGAACCGTCATCTCAGAATTACCTTGATTACAAAAAGTTGCAACTCTTTCCCCCCACAAAGCAGTCTGCAAAGAAAATTTTATTTTAGAAAAGCAAGGAACAGGACTGTGCTATTGATTGATGAGAAGATCAAAGACATACCGAGGCCATGGACCATCGAAAATGGGCACAAGATTCCTCCACACTGAACTGGTTCATATGATTATTAACTCTATCTTGCCCCCAAGTCCGAAGGGAACTTTTGACAAGCTTCACATCAACAGGCAAGGTATTGTCTTTTCGATGAACAAGCCCCTTAGGCCTGGAACTTCGGACATTCAAATCACCAATGGAGGGATCTACAGTTTGTGCCACTCCTGAAATTAAAATGAAAGAGATAGATCTATCGACATATAACAGAATCAAACAAGATTGAAGTAGTGAGTATACAACAAAAGACACCAGATCCATACCTTTCTTTCGAAAGTCGACAGATCCTGTTTCCGAAGAAGTATTCTCTCCCGATCCGAGAGGCTCGTCTGATCTGGAGATGATTGGCATATCGGGAATTTGGATATCAAAACCTGATCCGATGGGAAGAGTATGAGGAAAGATGATAGGTACATCAGGAATTGTAACATCGGGATCCGATGTGGTTGGAAGAGAAGAAGAAGGAATGGTGGGTCCTTCCTGAATTGAACCCGCTAAGTCTCCAGTAATTCCTTTTGAAGGAACATGCACAGGCGGAATAGGAGCAGAACTAGCTTTATCCGCAATTTTTATTAATCGCCTCCTCTTAACGACTGGAACCTCGATTGGAACAGGAGGAAGGCTAGCAATAACAGGAGCCGTTACCTTCTCAAAATTAATGGAAGTATCAGATTCGCTCCTCTGGCTTGCACCAAGCTGTTGAGAAGGAGCATCATCGGATGGAGTTTTCTCTGCTTCTTTACTACCAGAACTGGGGACTTCTTTACTTGAGCCTCCTTTCCCTTTTCCTTTGGATTTATCCGCCTGGGAAATAGCGGGCATCCTTTCAGCCAAAGTCCTTGGCATCATATCTTTTTCTGAGAAAAGAATGATGAATAAAGCAAATCAGGACTGAACGACGGGTTGAAATTATTCCATGACATGAATTGAAGATTTGAAGTAATCCTACCCAAAGCTAAGTACAATCTACACTCTTGAAGTCTCTTATAAGAAAGGAAGGATTTATCTAATGAGTATTCTTGAACATCTTGAATTTTTTGAACCATTCGCTTTTGGTTAGTTTTTCCTTTACTTTGGAACTTGAAGGAGCGCAAGGAGTTCCCCATTTGGTACTAAAGCCCCAGTCCTCGCTGTTAGAAACAAAGAAATACTTGCTTTTCCAATCCTTGATTGAATCGGGGACAGAACCAAGGAAAATCATACCAGATTTAGCACCAAATTAATACCAGTCAGATTGCCTATCTTTATTGAGGTTGAAGAGAAGACTAAATAAATGAACAGATGGCTCAACCTCACAAAGAAGTGAAACTATGACGAAACCGCTAAGAATTCTCCAAGAGTTTGGAGTCAGTTGAGAGGGGTTCAGATTAAACTAACGAAAAATATCTACAAAAATCTGCGGGAAAGGCAACCTAAGCCCAGCGACGAGAGCATCTTGGTTAACAACCAAGTCTCCTCTTTGGAAGGAGAACAAGCATGCTTAGAAGGGGATGGAACCCGATAACAGATGTTAGCAGAAGAAAGATGATACTTCTCCACTAAATGATCAATCCTGGCTTCAGAGAGAGTGTTAGCAAAAGAATAGGAACAACGTTTTGGGTCTCTAGCAAGCTTCGGCATCGTGAAGAACTAGCAGGGGAAATCTTTGTACAAAGAAGATCCAAATCCTAGAGGAGAGAAGGAGTCACGTACCTGAGTGGATAAAGCTTTTCTGAGAATCGAAAGATCAAATAACTTCTTGAAGAAGAGCAAAACGAATCGAGGAGCAAAGCAAGGAGATCTCCATAGGGATAACGCCGCTCTTAAATAATTTTGAAATTTGAAATTGGGCGCTTCAACAATATTTGGGAACTGAGTCGACGGTTAGGGATAAATGGAAATTCAAGACCTTTCAGATTCTTGACGCGTGGAAAACTAGAAAATAATGTCATCATGAACTTTGTCTCACTACAGCCCCAAGAAATTGCATCTTTACACTAAAGAATGGAGCGTAATCAATGCCGAACAGCGAACATTAAAGCCTGAGAGGTAATAAAGACCCTTTCACCCTTGAAGAAAGTGGCTGGACACAGATCCCAAAGAAGGTTGTACACATGATTTGACAGATCGGATATGGTCATTAGATTGGGAATTCGAGAAAACAAGAAGAGGAATGTTGCAACAAATAAGTCACAGAAGTACAGTACGTTTAGAAGAAGGAGCATTAAATAAGAATACTAGAGCAGATGTTGACTCAATAGTCCTAGCACAGTTCGATCATAGTGATGCTTAGCTTCATTAACTCAAGTAATGGTCAAATGATATTTGGCCATCCTTTGAATTAATTCGCAAGCATACTTGATGGGGGACTATTCATAGGGATGAAAGTAGTGGGACACGTGGCAATCATCTAAACAAGCCACATGTCAGAACAGTAAAGCAGAAATTCCCACCGATAAGAAATTCCTACTGATAAAGTAGACCGTTTCGATATGGACAACTTGCCTGATCGGTTTGGCCCGTTGAGAAGTGCTTGTCCGATCCGATATGCATAACCAATGTGCCAAAACTGATATGACAGAACCTCATCAAAATAACATATGTTGACCAAAGAAGGAATATCAGAACTTAAGACTACTCATATCGCCCTCGGTCTTCTAGAAGAAGTACAGCTGCAGACAGCTTGGCATTCTAGAAGGATTACAAACCGAGATTTCGTGCTTAGTCGGCATCTAGTCGGGCGCTTTAGTCGGATGGACAAACCGCAAGCACATGACTAAATTCAGGAGCGTGTTCAGCACGCAACCCATGCCTATAAAAGGCAAGAATCACAACTCATTTGGACATTCTGAAATCCAAGCGACGAAGCCCTGCCAAATTGGAAACGGGATCTTCTCTTTATTTCTACTTCCTGCTTTCCATTTGTGGATGTCTTGTAAGATCTTTTATACTTTTCGATGATTCATAGTGGAATTTTCATCTCTAGTGGTTTTTTCCCCAGTTTTTAGGGGTTTTTCCACGTAAATCTAGTTTCTCTCTCCTCGTGCTTGGATTCTCATTCGATTTCTCATTAGGATAGCCACCCATTAAATATAAATTCAATTGTTAGGTTGAAATTGGGCCCTAAATCCAATTTTAGCCCTAACAATAAGTATAGCAGTTGGGGAGAGTCCTTGCAACTAAACAGTTGGTATAATCCGAAAACCAAGGTGGCTCTTTCTCCTCACTTACTGCTTGCAACTCTTTTTTTACTACTTGTACACTATATAAGTGCTCATGCGGAAATGCCTCATTGATATTCCTTTTCTTCAGAGTACCAATATCCGGGTCTTCGATCGTGACAGGTAGTCGGCAGCCAAATTCTCTACTCCTCGTTAGGTCGAATTCCTGCAACAACATGACCCAACGAATCAGTCGTGGCTTGGCATCGAGCTTATTTAAAAGGTAACGCAACGCAGAATGGTCAGTATAAACTGCAACTTTAGATATAACTAAATAAGACCGGAATTTATAAAAAACAAACACTATAGCGAGAAGCTCTTTTTCAGTAGTCATCTAATTCTCTTGTGCATCAGTTAATTTCTTGTTGGCGTAGTAAATAATTTGAAAATTTTTATCTCTTTTTTGTCCTAACAGCGCCCCAATATCATAGTCTCTCGCATCGCACAAGAGCTCAAACGGTGCGTTCCAATTACGTGTGATCAGATTTGGGCGTGAACAAGCTTCTTCTTCCAAATGGTGAAGGCTGTTAAATAGTCTTCATTGAAGTCAAATAGAGCATCCTTCTCAAGTAGCTTAGTCAACGATCGAGCAATCTTGGAGAAGTGTTTGATGAAACGCTGTAGAATCTTGCATTTCCTAAGAAACTCCGAATTGCCTTAACTGTATGTAGTGGGTGGGGGTAGTCTTTTGATTGTCTCCATCTTTTCCTTATCCACCTCGATGCCTCTTTTTGTGATTTTATGTCCCAAAACTATTCCTTCTTGGACCATAAAATGACATTTCTCTTAACTCAGGACTAGGTTTTTCTCTTCACATCGCGACAACACCCTTTCTAAATTCTTGCGGCATAAGTCAATGGAATATCCAAAAATAGAGAAATCCTCTATGAACACCTCCATAATGTGCTCCACTAAATCCTCAAAGACGGTAAGCATACATCGCTAGAAGGTGGTGGGACCGTTGCATAATGTGAAAGGCATTCGGCGATATGCAAGCATACTATATGGGCAAGCGAAATAGGTCTGCTCATGGTCTTCATGAGCAATGGGGATCTGAAAATATCCTGAAACCCATAAAGAAAGCAGTAATACGAATGCCCGGTTAAGCGTTCTAGCATTTTTTCAATGAATGGTATTGGGAAGTGATCTTTCCTTGTGGCATTATTCAACTTCCTGCAGTCAATGCAGACTCGCCACCCAGTGACTATTCGTATTGGGATCAACTCTTTCTTTTCATTTGTCACCACAATCATCCCCCATTTCTTTAGCACTACCTGTACTTGGCTAACCCAAGCACATTTTGAAATTGGGTAAATTACCCCGGCATCTAAGAGTTTAAAAATCTCAGCCTTCACCAACTCCTTCACAAATTTCCTAAGTTCTAACTCCAAGGGTTCCTCGATCAAAGGTCTTATTCTCTTCATATTACACTCTAGCTCATCGAGCCCCTCCTCAATTTCTAAGACTGACTAAATTTTCCTCCTCGGGAATTGGAAGGTTTCCTTCTTGTAGATACGTTAAAACTGGCTCGAATCCTATACCCACACTTTGTGTCGAACCATCTATTTCCATGTTACTGTCTTTTGCTTTACCGAACCTCGTGTCTATATCAATTGAAATTGTCGGGATTTGGTATTCATTACCAGTGCGAAAAGTTGACTGCTCAATGGTTACATACTAAACTCCATGTGACTCGGGTGTGTCAAGGGAAGTCAGTCTGACCAGTAGTATAGATCGTTAGCAGTGCCTTTTTCCTCGGCTTGCTGAGCTGCATACAGATGGTACCAATCTGGAGGCTAGAGAAGTTCAACCAATTTAGCCTCAATTAATTGATCCAGTGAGTCCAATTCCAATTCTAGTATGCGCTTTGAACTAGCAATGTAATACCTCGGAAAACAGAGCAAGGAAAAGGATTTAAATTTCAAACCTGAAAAGCACAAAACTAAAGAAAACAAGAGAAAAAAAAGAAAAGATAAATAACTAAAGTAGTAGACTCCTAGTACTCCTAGTAGTCTTATTCCCCTGTAACGGCGCCAAAAATTTGATCAATATCTCTGTAAGTATAAGGGTCGTGACAAGTAATATAGTGAACTAGGAAAAGTCAGAAATCGAAACCTCATGGACTAAAAAAAACTAATACTAAACATTTATCTTCTATCTAGTCGAGCGAAACTTTGGTGGTGTTAACTAAATCTAAAACGAAAGAACATCTAAGAATGGAAGGCAATGGAATGGAAGTAGATCTTGAGGACAATCAGTCATGGAAGGAGATACTTAGCCAAAGAATCCCCCTTGGGTTGCATAGAAATATATAGATAGAAACTCTTATATCGATGATTGATGAAGGTTGGACAAAGGGTTCCTAAGGTGTACTAAATCACTCTCTCGAGGTGAAATACCTAATTTTGTCAACTGCATTAACGTTCTAGGGAACCTATATCTTGGAAGGATTGTGGGAATAAGTCGTATAAAGGGCTCGCTCTCCTTAGTACCCGATCTCTCAATGTACTCACAATCCCCTCTATTGAAGTGGGTCTACACATGGAGAGGCGTTCGCTTCTTCCCCCGAGGGACTATAATAGATTCTCCGGGATGTTGCAACGTAGAGAAACTATTGCTATGGGAAACATTCAATAGATGCACAAAGCCAAATCAATCATTCAATAAGAGAGAGTCAATATCAACATAAAGCTCTAACCCAATGGTCCATCAAACCCAAGTATCTAGAAAGTTAGTTCCACGTTAAAGGGGGAACTCAAATCCAATACAAGAAGATAAATACAGAAAATAAACATCAAGAGAAATGTTATTCCCTCTACTATTGGTGGCTCTTGGGATTGGACCTTAGATGGAGCTTCCTCCTTCCTCGCCGTCAAGCCTCACCTCCAAAGATAGATGGAGAGCTTGCCAATGTTGCCCAATATTCAATAATATCCAATAGCCCCCTTCTAAACCCTAAAGTCGGTATTTATAGGATTTAGTGGAATACAAAATTGTTTGACTTATGCTGCCCTCGCCTAGGCCTATTGTGTAATATATGTCGGGGTCGACAGAGAGCCATACCGGGTCTCATACGGAACTATACGAGCCCGTATAGCTTCTTCCTTCAAATCTCTAGGTTTGTAGGGGTTCGTACGAGCCCATATGCATTATGTACGGACCAGTATGCGACCCCGTTCGGATGTCTAGCGAATCTGAGAAAGGGCTCGTGTTGCTGCCCTTTTCCATACGGGTCGTATAGAATATTGTACGATACCATATAGGTTCTAAAAACGCTTTATTTGGCCTCATTTTCACATTCAAAAGCCTTTCTTCCCTCAGCACATGTCCTTTCATACCCTGTTTAAGAAAAATAACACTTATTCAGTATCAATGGGCTACGTTTTCATCAATTGGCATACAAACCTTACACAAATTTTAATGAGTATGATATGAGATTATGATCAAACAAACACTTATCACGATTGAGGCGTCCTCGAGGAACTAGGCCTCGTGATAAGTGTTTATTGGATAAGGAGTGGTGCATGGCCTTCTTGAGTCTAAATTCGATTTCCTCCTTTTCAGCTCTCAAGGTTATCCGTCTATCTTTGATCTTGAACAATGCTTGCGCAATCTTTAGGAATGGCCTCCAAAGGATTAGCGGTACTTCCACCTTGTCATCCAAATCCAAGATGATGAAGTCCACTGGGAAGATAAATTTATCAAACTTTACTAACACATTTTCAATAATTCCTCTTGGGTTGCAAATAGATATGTCAGCTATATGAAATGTCACCTTGGTAAGTTTTGTCTCCCCAATATCTAGCTTTTGGACCGTCTTATATAGCATGAGGTTGATACTTGCTCCAATATCCACTAAAGCCTTCTAATATACCATTTCTCCAATTGTATAGAGAATTATATAACTCCACGGGTCCTTTTCTTTCTTTGGAAGCTTGTTGGTTAGAAAGGCTGAACTTTCCTCACTTTGTGTTGCCCTTGACACCTCCTTAAACTTCCTCTTATTAATGAGCAATTCCTTAAAAAAATGGCATATCGTGGCATCTGTGAGAGTGCTTGCACAAACGGGACGTTGATATATAACGCCTTGAACATCTCTAAATATTTCTTCAACTGCTCATCTTGCGGATCCTTCTTGACTTTGGTTGGGTAGGGTAGTTTTGGCTTGTACTTGGGCACCTTTGGTGCTTCTTCCCCTTTACACATAGTTGGTTTTACCAAGATGTCTGCTTCCTTTTTACTTGATTTCTCACCCTCCTTTCCTTCGACCGAGTTATTTTCCAAAACTTTGGGTTGTGGTGGTGGCAACTCTATTCCACTTCTTAGAGTAATTGCCTTGACATACTCTCTTCGATTGACTTCCGTGTTGCTCAGTAGAGTTCTTAATGATCGTTCGGCTAAGGACTTTGCAATATGAGCAACTTGATGCTCGAGATTTTGTAACGATGCATGTTGGTTTTTCATGGTTTCTTCATGGCTTTTGAGAAAATCATTGTTGGCCCATATATACTGTACAATCATGCTCTCCAAGCTGGATTATCTTTTCTACTATGTTGGTTGATAAAAACGTTGCAGTTAGGTCGGTTTCTGTTGTTCTTGCCTCCCCCTGAGATGCTCCATAAAAAATTAATGTGGTTTCTCCATCCGTGGTTGTATATGGCACTATACAGATTATTCCGAAATCTGCTCACGTGTTAGGTTTCGGGGGCACCCCACATTCCACACTGGTAACGATATTGTCCGCTTTGGGCCGGAGCCTGCACGGTTTTGTTAATGGGTTTAACCCAAAAGGGTTCGTTACTATGGAATGGTTTCAACCATATATATGCTCCTTCATTCTTTTCTCAATAGTCGATGTGGGACTATATTTGCATACCCAACAATTCCCCCCTCCCCCCCTCCCCCCACACCTCAAATAGAGGACCATAGTATCAGCGCCCCTCTGTCGGCATACTTATATCAGGTCAGAGGCTTGGCTTGTGAGGTCAAAGGCCATCACCAGCTTACCCGGTCAGAGGCCATCTTTAGCTTACCTAATAGAATTTTTGGAACAATGTACCACCGGTATCGAGGATCCACTCTACCACACAACTAAAGAGACCCGGCTTTGATATCACTGTTAGGTCCCAGGGGCACCCTACATTCCACATTAGTAATAATATTGTCCGCTTTGGGCCCGAGCCTGTATTGTTTTGTTAATGGGCTTAACCCAAAAGGCCTCGTTACTATAGAATGGTTCCACCCCTATATATGTCCCTTCACTCTTCTCTCAATAGTCGATGTGGGACTATGTTTGCATACCCAACATCACAAAATCGATACTCTCAATAGGTTCGGTAGTTTCTAAGGATGGGTATATAAGGTTTGGCTGACTCCCGTACGTCTCACAATGCATCACTGTAGCATGTTATTGAAGTATCAAACTGTCCAAGTGCTGGAAAATTGCATCAACTTGGTTCGTCTGTCAATGTGTCCACTTCGTATATCCCTACGGCTCGGCCGGATGTGTTTGTGTTCCGCTCAGAACTCGACTGAATTCTGTTGGCCACCATCTCTTCAATCAATATCTGGGGTGCTTTAGGATGCTTGCTGCACAAGGAACCCGCAATACGTCTAGCATATGTTTGGTGACCATGCTCAATACATTGTAGAAAACCTGGACTTGGATCCAGTCCACAATTTGTAGGGTTTTGTATAAAATCAAAAGCATGTATCATATACATGGCACAGCGGAAAAATTAAAATTTTCTAAACCCTATCCCAAACGGATCTCCCTACGTTTATCAAAACACAAGCAAGTAAAGTTGAAGCGCATGTACCTTTTGAAATCTGTACCGAATTCCTTTCGCTAAGTTGGAGAAGACGTTGCGTCAACCACAGCAGTCCGTAGACGGAGTGCCTCTAACAGTGATCCACGCGAAGATCCGCATAAGTAACCTCAAAGGCGACGGGGTGATCTTCCACGAAAGGTGCTAGCTATGGTGGAAGTTCTTGAGAGGATTTGGTAGAGAAGAGAAAAGACTATTGATCTCTATTAATTACTAAGAAGTTGTATGTCTTTATGGCAGAGAGTATCACATACTCCCTAATCAGATTAGGGTTTGTTTCGGATTGGGCTTTGATTGAAGCCTAAATCAAATTTAGCGTACAATCTTATCAAATTTGACATATAATCAAATTCGACTTTCAAGCAAATTTGACTTATAATCAAATTCGACATATAATCAAATTTGTCTTATAATCAAATTCGACTTACAATCAAATTTGACTTATAATCAAATTTGACTTACAATCTTTCTCTTCCCTTTAATTCTCTCGTTTGAGGATCTATTCCTAAAAACCCTTTTTATACCTCATTGATATCTTCTATGTGTGTGACCCATTAGGTTCCCGGTTATGTTGGCCATTCATAATCAACCATTGATTACAAATGATCATGAGTGGCATCGAGCAATACATCATGACCCCTAATTGACCAGAAAGTTAGGTGGTCCGCCTTGAAACCTTTCAGCAGCCAATATTAGTGTGCAATTTATCCTTTACCATCTTATACCAACTTGGTTCAGAGTATGGCCTATGTGTCAACTCCCACTAGACTGACTATGTCACACCTAGCCCAAGTATTAGCTCCTCGTCCTATGGGATCCATTATTCAAAACTTATGTCATCGAAGACCATCTTCATGACAAGTTAACCTGGCCAGAGATTCCTGAGTAATGACCCGACAAGTGGCCATGGGTATACTCCTATCAGGAGTGGTAAATCCTCTATTGGCTACCCAAATACCTTCGAATACTTTAAAGCTGTACCCAATCACCACTCTATAAGTAACCCCTGAAGGGAAACATAGGAATGGCGTCAAAGCACAGATCCATATCTAAGATAACTTGTGTACCTCAAGTCTAAGGATATTTATACCATTGCTGTAATGAGATCTTCACTGACATTTTAATATGATAACTATGTGAAGACTCATGGTAGGTCATCCAATAAACTTGCTACCCTTAGCAAGCATCCACATGTTCATTCAAAACATCTTCATGCTTACAGCTTGTGAGAACAACTGCTTGATCAGATCAAGGAGCATAACATGTGCTTGTCTTGATGGATCAATTATGTCCCGTCTTATTGATCCTTCGACTATGGATATTTAGATATGCACATAATTACACATGATAGGAATCCCACATTATGATCTCTATCATAATTTCCTTCATGCTATGCGTTGTATTATGGACTTCATTAATTAGATTTAAAATCTTATATCTTATTCATAGTAATGAACATCTAAATAATGAAGAAGCCTTTTATTAAATAAATAAATTTGTACATAAAGTGCCAAAGGTGATTGTCTTTAGAGCACATCTCCAATACAATTCCATGTTGAGGCGACTTCCTAAGAAACTCCTTGTATCTCTCTCATGTGTCATAAAATATCTCTGACTCTAGCTGTCTGTAGGAAGAGATATCTGTTCGCAGTTTCGTGATCTTGGCTAGTGGACAGTATCTCATTAGAATTTTTTTACCCAACTACGCCCATGTAGTAATGGAACCCTGAGGTAGCGAGTTCAACCACTGTTTGGCTCTGCCCCTGATTAGAAAGTGAAACTGTCTACAGTGAATAGAGTCCTTTCGTACTCTCCTGCTTTGATCATGTTGCATGTCTCCAAAAAGCTTGTTCAATGTGTCTATGGGTCCTCCTTCTTTAATCTCTTTATTTTTATTTTTATTTTCTTGAGGACAAGCAAATGCTTAAGTGTGCGGATGTTTGATAAGTGTTTACTTTACTACATTTCATTATCATATTTGTATATATTCACCACCTGATCATGATAAATTGTAGCCCGTCGGTACTTAAAATGTGTTATTTTTGCGAAACAGGACATACCAGGGCAATTTAATGGAAAATTCAAGATTAGGAGAAAATTTCAGAGAAGAAAGGTGAAAGGAAGAACAAGACAATTCCGTCTGGAATGCAGGACACACAAGGGCTTCTCTTATTTAACCAGATGGGCGATGAAAGCGGCCATCTCATGAACCGTTTATTGTTGCTTAAAGAGCTAGACGAACCCGTCCAAGGTGTGGATGAGGTCGTCCGTATAAAAGGGAATCAGGTCTTTACAAAGGATGAACCCGTCTAAAGCCTGGATGAGACCATCCATCCAGAAGGAGGATCCCATCCGAGTCTTGGATGAGGCCGCTACGCTATCCACAGTGCCAGACGAGCTTGTCTGTTAGTTAATGGTCCCGTCTATATCAATCTCCATTTCTGTAATGTGGATCTGATTGCATTTAAGTGCCTCGTAAACTATATTTTGATCCCTAATGGCGTTGAGGACTATAAATAAGGAAGATTAGGGTTAGGGAGAGCGACTTCTAATTCCATTCACCATCCTTGGAGGCTCTTATCACCCACCACGAATATTCGATAAGGATTCAACCATCTTGAAAGGGCACACCGGAGCAAAGAGCATCGCTGGGTGGGGGAGCAGTGGGGGATTGTACACGAATGATCCTCGCCAACAGTAGAGGGTTCAGCGCATCACTGTCTTATGTCTTATTTAGCAGTTATATTTGTATTTGCTCTGTATTCCTCTTTAAAAGGAACTAACTCTTTAGATATTTCGGTATTGATGAAGTCTTGGGTTAGGTTTTACCTTGTGACAGCTCTAGTATTTAATAGGTTCATATGAAGGAAGAATTAAACTCCTCCTCATATTAGAACTACTTCAGTAGAGGGGGTTGTGAGTACACCGAGAGATCGAACACTAAGGAGGGAAACTCTTTTATGTGTCTTATTCCCACAATCTTTCCAAGAAATGGATTCCCTACCTTACTCGAGGTTAGTACTTCACCTTGACAGAGGGAATGAAACCATCTTAGGAATCCTTAGTCTAGTTCCATTTCATCAACAAGTAGAAGGTGTTATCTGTATCTTGTATTACGAACCCAAGAGGTATTCATACCCGAGTGTCTTTTCTCTTGACTTATTGCCCCGTGTTTTCACCTCATCACCTCACTTAACTGTGATTTCAATTCCCTTTTCTTCAATTAAGAAATTAGGTTGGTAAGTCACTAAATTCCTAATTTGGTTAGATAGTAGATGAATAACCAGTAATAGTACTTCTCATAGTCCCTGAGGATTCGATACCCGACTTCTTATTCCATTATATCACTTGTCTAACCCGTGCACTTGCGGTAGCACTAGCGATGATCAAGTTTTTGGCGCAGTTGTCGGGGACTTTAGACTACTAGAAAACCTAGGAGTTTACTACCTTAACCATTAGTTTTTTGTTTTTATTTTTTTTTATTTTTTTTTTCTTCCTTTACTATTTTATTGTTTACTATTATATGTTGTTTGAATCAGTTGTTGCTCGTGCTAATCACTTTCTCTATTTGTCTTGCTAGGAACCTCTACATGACCCAAGCAAGGCCAAAAGGTCTTGTGGAGGAAGATAGAGAGATAGAGATGACACTTCACAGAAGGCTTAGAGAGACTGAAGAGCCAGTAGAAGGGAGATCCTCTGAGGCAGAGAATTCAGTTCCAGTTGAAATACCAGTTGAAGAGAGAAATCCTCCCACCATAGCCGAAAGAAGGAGAAGATTTTCAGAATATGAGAATCCTGATTATACCGGAGAGGAATTCAGCAATTACCCATCGACGGTGAATATGAACAATTTCAAAATCAAGTCAAGTGCTATGAATATGATTCAAAATCAATTTCAGTTTGATGGGCTGCCAGATAAAGACCCATATGGGCATCTGGCGCGGTTTATACAAATCTGTATCATTTTAAGGTTAATGGGGCATCCAATGACGCTATTCGACAAAGGCTATTCCCGTTCAGTTTAAGAGAAATAGCCTATAATTTTCTCACATCATTACCTGTACGAAGCATCACAAAGGAAGGACATGCTAGATAAGTTTCTTGGGAAATACTTTCTACCAAGTACGGCTGCACAGATAAGGGTAGAGATAGCATAAGGAGAATCGATGGTCGAAGCATATGAAAGATTGAAGGCCTTAGTCTTTCGTTGCCCGCACCATAGGCTTGAACCAGTGTCAAAGGTTTATTCATTTTACAATGGTCTTAACAGTAACACCCGATAGCTCGTAAATGCTGCCGCTTGAGGTTCACACGATAATAAGTACCCAGACGAGGCAGAGAAGATTTTTTGAAGACATGGCCAGTGATGATTCTCTTTGGTCATCTAGGAAGAGGCAGCCAAGCGGTGTTGGGGATATCACCACAAGAAAAGATTTGGACCTCGCTATCCAATTGGTTGAGTTATTAAAGAAGTTTGATCGTTTGGTAGCCAGCACCAGCTCAACATCAATTGCGGCTATCTCTTGTGGCACCTGTGGAGGTGGACATGATACATCTCAATGGCCAATTTCTAGCATTAAAGTGACAACGGTAGAGGAAGTGCAGTACATGGGAAATCCTCTGAGGCCTCAAGGGACACTGTTTAAGCCATATATACCTAACTGGACTCATCCCAATCTGTCATATGGAAATTCTCAAGGGACTAGCACACCCCTGGGATTCACTTAACAAACTTTGAGCCCCCCAGTGTCGAGATTTAACACCGAAGAAGTCTTCACTAAGTATATGGTCAACACATACGCCAAGATTGAGACTCTTAACACCAATATGTGGAACATGCAAGATACTATGTAGGCTTAGAAAACCAAATGGGGCAACTAGCATGGATTGTCTCAGAAAGGCCCCAAGGCAACCTTCCAAGCAACACTGAACCAGATCCCGGAGAACAATTCAAGGCGGTAACCCTAAGGAGTGGGAAAGGGGAAGAATTGTTATTGAGGACTCCTTCCATGAAAGCATCTCAGATGGAGATTAGCGAAAGTTCTTATACTGTGAAACCTACTGCTGAACCTGAGGAAATTACGGAGAAAGAAAAAGTGGCGGAACAACCACCCCTCCCTAAGTATCAATCCAAATCCCTTATCCGGAGTGGTTGAAAAAGGGTAAAGAAGATACTTAGTTTAGAAATTTGTTAGAGACGACTAAACAACTACATGTCAATTTACCTCTGGTGGAAGTTGTCTCTCACATGACCAAATACACCGAGTTTATGAAAGAGCTGCTTACCAACAAAATAAAATTAGAAGAAATTGTAGCTGTGAGTTTGATTTAGAATTGTTCAGCAATTGTGCAATTCAGATTGCTTAAGAAGTTAAAATACCCTGGAAGTGTGGTGATCGCCTGTGTGATTGGAGATGGAATCGAAGAAAGTGTATTGGCCAACTCAGGGGCGAGTATTAATGTCATGCCTTTATAGCTTTTCATGAAGCTTGGGCTAGGAAAACTGCAGGATACCAGAATGACACTACAATTAGCTGACCTCTCTATCAAGCGCCCGAGAGGATTAGTATATCATGTATTAGTTATGGTTAACAAATTTGTTTTCCCTATTGATTTCATACTCCTGGATATTGATGCGATATGGAAGTGCCTATCATCCTAGGCAGGCTGTTTTTAACCACTACACGGGATCTACAAGATTATGAGGCTGGAAAATATCCCTAAGAGTTGGGAATAGTGAAGTAGTTTTTGAGCTCCCTTTGACCATGCGCCATAATACAATGGCACATGATGATACTTCTATTGTCTGGATGATATTAATCTAATAACTACTGACTGTGTGCAGGATGCCTTGGGTACAGATCCACTGGAAGAGTTTCTCGGTCAACTGGATAAAGGACCAGAAGATGTTGTCAAGGAACAGTCTGATTAGGAAGAAAAGAATAAACACACCGGTCCGAATTACTTCTGGAAAAAAAGGACAAGGAAAAAACCAAGAAGAAAGCCATTTCCCGAAACGAGATAGGGCACTGCGCAAGTGTCCAGCATGGTGAGTCCTCTATATACTCTAGCCTAGGATTTTCTTTATTTGGAAATTGTTTAAGGGGAAGGGCTGTAGAAGACATTCATGTTTTAGCCCTCCCAGAATGAGGTAAAATCAGGTATGTCAAGCTAGTGACAATAAACAAGCACTGCGTAGGAGGCAACCCAAGATTTGAATTCTTTGTTTTAATTAATTTCCATATCTGTCAGTTAGGTTTAGAAAGTTAATAAAATACAGGGCAAGTCTAATCATAAAATTTCTGCTGAAATTCTCCAATTTTCGATCTTCAGGTGTTAATTTTTTTATCCCTATAAGAATGAGTGAGTGATCTGTAGTTTAGCCACCATAGAACTCTTAGAATGCCCGTAGTATCCTGAAAATGAGTTAAGGAAATACGGTAGACGGCTCCGTCTATATCTTGGACGGTACCATCTACATCGAGGGATCAACTATATAGAGCCACACTAAACCGTCATACTTCCAGACGGCTCCGTTTGGATAGCAAGAGTAATCCTATGGGGCTAGACGGGACCATCCCTTAGTTCGACGACTCCGTCTAGCCTATTAAACTAACTTTGAGAGCTAGATGGACCAGTCCTTACCATGGATGAGAGCTAGACGGACCAGTCCTCACCAGAGCTCTACTGTTCAAAACACAGTTCTTTCTCTATTTAAAAAACCCTAACCGTGCCTTTTCGTATTCATTCCCACATTTGTAATCCCCTATCGTATGATTCCCTCAACTCCCCAGGCTTCTTCTTCTCGACAATCCTCGACCAACGAATCTATAGGTAAATCCTTTCGTTTTGCAGTTTCATTTCTTGAAGGGTTGTAAATTTTCTAAGGGCATCAATACTAGTTTCGAATGAATACGATTTAGAGTACAACAAGCCATGATCCTTGTTAACTCGTCTCCTTATGTGAAAAATACATTATTTCCACTGTTTGGAATGAATGCATTGACTTAGAGACGAGCATTCACCCTCGCGCAGTTCGGTCCCGCGCAACAGCGCCCCTAGCCGAATCAGACGGATCCCGTTTGAGTATCAGACAAAATCTTCTGATAGGGCAGAAATGTTGTTCTTGGATAGTTGATAGTTAATATTGTCATTTGATTTACCTAATTGTGTATTGGAGATGGCTCCAGGGACTAAGCATCTACGAGTTAAAGGAGGTTCTTCCTTCACACTCACATTTATTGAGAGCCGATTCCAGAGGCAGTACGAGCGGCTAGTCACGAAGGAATTTTGCAAGACAAGAATCATTGATTGTGGTGTCCTGCTAGAGGTTGGCATGGCGGATCAGGTTCGCGATGCGATCTCTTTCGTGGATGGGATCGAGCTTTGGCAATCGTTTCCCAGTTTTTATAGAGCCGAAACTAGAGGTCCCGAGCAGTTTTGAGGTAGATGATTCGTACTTCACAATGGGAAAGCATGATGCTATCACTTTTTAGTTGAAGGGCACAGTGCACCATTTGACCAACACAGATTTTTCTATCACCATGGGTTTGTATGACATGGCTTACGGTAAGAGACCTGAGTACACGGAGTTGGTTGTAGAGTTTCCAGCGACTTATTGACCTTCTGAGTTCTGCTAATTGATTAGTTTAGGCACCTACAGAGACAAGGAAGACCTCATTCATCACTAACCCCATCCATCGATATCTACATACGATCATTAGCCAATTAGTGATGGGTCGAGATGAAAGAACCGGGGCCTACATACACGCAAATTTAGATGTGCTCTAAAGCATTATTCATCGCTACCCGATCCACATCGGCCACCTTCTTACCGATTATATTGCCAGGCAGGGAAAAGTTCCCTTGCCTCAAGGCAATTTCAGCTGGACCTTACATCACGATGCTTCTCACCAGTATGGGTCTACTCCGTGACATGCATCACATGACCGAGATCACCACTGTTTAGCTTCTAGGATTCATCACACTGGTTTTAATGTGATTAGTTTGATGCACCGGTGATAGGTACCTGCTCATATAGGGCGCAATTGTAGAAGTGACAGCGCCAGCAGAGGTACCTCAGCAGGAGGAGAGTGCAGATGATGGCTCGCCAGGCTCTTGCAGATCACCCCCTGTCGTGTCATCGCTACCTCCACACACAGAGCCGACCATGCCACAGCATGAATGCCCTATTTAGCCCCGCAGAGTAGTCTGGAGGAGTTGTGAGCAGGGAAGCTACAGCTTATTGAGGGTCAGCAGAGATTAGAGGCTCATCTCATAGAGGAGCAGCGATATATCCATGCAGGGCTCATACAGATGCGTTGGGATATGCGATAGATACTAGTTCTGCTTCGTGAGCGGTCACCATCACAAGCACGGCATGCCCAGATATTTTCGTCCTAAGGGTCAATCCTAGTCCAGCCATCACTTTCCATAGATCGAGTACGGTCATCAGCAGTCCTAGCTCCTCTATCACCCCCAATATATCTCCCTGAGGAAGAGTAGTCTCCATGTATTTCGATTAGGACATGTCATGTTTTGTCTCAGTGAGCAAGGGCCTATCCCTGCTCTACTGATTTTTACTTCTTTTGTTCTAGTATTTTAGTGGGTTTCAAACTTTATGATATTTCTATTTTTCCTGAGCTGTATTGATTCCTCTGTGCTCCACCGGTCATGAGCACACCCAATTTTTGGCCAAAGAACTCCCCGAAATGAAAAGTGCACTTTGGAAATCCTCTCCACGAAATCGGGAAGTCTTAGTTTACCTTTTTTCCGCTGTTTATTACTGTTATATACATTACAGGCTCTATTGTTCGCATTGAGGACAATGCAATTTTTAAGTGTGGGGATGGGTAGCTATAGCTTTTGAATTCAATGCAAAATCCTAAGTGTGTGGATAGATAGGTAACCAAGAAACTCATTACAAATTTTGTATGCAAACACATGCTTAGTGTAAACCAAAGATGACATATTCGAAGTTATATTTTTTTAGTTCTGCTCTACTCTCAGTGTACACCATGTAAATTTTTTTTTAAGAATCTCCTATGAAACAACATGGATACTTAGAAATTCCTTGTGACAACTATATTGTTTAGAGACATTAGATAGCCTACTGCCATGTTTCTCTTAACTTAAAGTGCTAAGTACTAATTTCAATGGCTCCAAGAGTTTTCATGACACTAGTGCAAACTTATATCCCTTGTAAGTAAAGCTGCAGAGAATAAATAAGCAATGTACATACAGACTGTGAGAATAAAAACCAAGATAGTGCTCCTCTACTCCTGGTGATGAAGTAAGTTTAGGTTTTTGGCTCCTAACCAAAGTGTCTCTTAAGCCGTAAAGTCACTTGTGAGCATGAGCGCATGTATGTAGAGTTGTAACCTTCTGAGTAGTTGGGTATTACGGTGTTTGGCCAACATGAATCCTTCAAAATGAGAGGTCTGCATTCTATATTAATCTTTGGTTACCCGGAAAGTTGGATCCATCAAGGATTCCCTACCGGAGTAAAAAAAAAAGAAACAAAAAGAGAAATGGAAAAGAAAAGAGTAGATTAAGATTTTATTTTTCCTAATGTGCTAATTGTTTTGTACTTAGAGTCCCAAGGAACCTCTAAAGTCCACTGAGGGTATGCTTGTCTTTCTAAGTTCTTAGAAACATAGCATGTGGAGTGAACAAGCTTTGTCAAGAGATAAATCAAACAAGTCATGAGATCAATCTAAGTCATGAGTTGAAATATGAGAATACACATGTTATTGGTGAACTTTGAGTAGAGTTGAACCAATACCGCTTTAGCCGGAGGTTGACCACTTATCATCTCTTTATTTTTATTTTTGTTTTTATTTGCTTGAGGACAAGAAAATGCTTAACTGAGGGGATATTTGATAAGTGTTCACTTTACTAAATTTCATTTTCATGTTTGTATTCATTCAGCACGTGATTCTGATAAATTGTAGCCCGCCCATACTTAAAATGTGTTATTTTTGGGAAAGAAGACATAGTAGGGCAATTTAATGGAAAATTCAAGACCATGAGCAAATTTAAGAGAAGAAATCAGAAAGGAAGTACCAGACTTTTCCGTCTGGTTGCAGGAGGTCTCATCTAGATCGCAGAACACACAAGAGCTTCTCTGATTGAATAAGACGCGAGCTGAAAGTTGCCATCTAATGAACAATCTGGAGATGCTTATAGAGCTAGACGGACCCGTCCAAGGTGTGGACGAGGCTGACCATATAAAAGGGAATCAAGTCTTCAAAAAGGACGGACTCGTCCAAAGCATCAATGAGACCGTCCATCCAGAAGGAGGATCTCGTCCGAGTCTAGGAGGAGGCCATCTATGCTATCCACAGTACCAGACGGGTTTGTAACACCCTGGATTTTTCTAAATAAATTTTTTGAATATTAATGATGTTAATTAGTACAGAAAATAGATTAATTATTTTAACCTCAAATTAACAGAAAATCAGGAGTTAATGGACCCGAAATCCACCCTCGCAACTATAGGGCCAAGAGAAGGCCTTATTGGGCCAAACCAATTTTGCATAGAATAGTTAGAGGTGGATAGACAATAAAACCGGATTAAGTAAATGAGAAAATTATTTAAGTGTTAATTAATCCAGATTAATTAAGTGTGAGATATCAGACAAAAGTTAGAGTCCCGGTAAAGTAGATCTGGTCGGCTGAAAGCCGAAAAGTATGGATCTCTGTCGGACTAGATGTTACAATATACCCGTGAAGCCAAAATCATTAACCCGGATTTACCGGATCTGGGCCATGAGTTATTTGGAAGATAAGATTAATTTGTGGTGACTTGACATAAGAAGCCCATGTGACAATCAATCCAAGGATAAGCTAAATTAATTAATTTAATTATTATAAAAATAATAATAATATTTTTAAATAAGGTTATTATATAGGATGAGAAAGAGAGAGAATAAAAAAAATTCAACTCTTTCTCCCTCTCGATCTCATCTTCAAAAGCCTTAACCTACCCATTTTCTTCCCTCCTCCCGTGCTCAACCAAAGCCAATCGCCGCTCGCGAGCATAGCCCACGCCAGCCACCGACACGAGCACAGCCCAGCGCCAGCCCGGAGTCGCCGGCAGACCCCCGCCGTCTACCCGGCCCTCACGCCCCGCGCCAATGCCCCGCGCTGGCCAGCAGCCTATTTCGCCCGGCTTCCCCTCACCGCACGCCTCCGCCGTCAAGCTATGCTCACCTGTCCGGCCTAGCCGCCGGCCACCCTTTCTCTCCAACGACTAGCTCGCAGCTGCACATTTGCAGCTCAGTCCTACCCTTTTGACGCGCCGATGTCGCTGACCTGCAGCCCCACACATCGTCTTCTTCGTCCCCCAAGACCGTGAGCTTCATGGGGAAACCCTACCCTAAATAATTGATGGATTTGTTGAAATTGGGGGAAAAAACCCTAAAATTGGATGCATTATTTAGGGCATGAAAGTATTTGAAGAATTTACACATTAACTAGTGGATTGATGAATGAAGTAATATGGGGGTTTAGGGTTATGAAATAAGTTGTAAATGATGCCATGGAGTGTATGATTGATGAATGGCTTAAATTCTAATGTTATATGTGAATGTTTGTATTAATTTCGGGAGTCTAAAAATAGAGGAGGTGCTGCCCAAATTTCTTTGAAAATACATGCTTTATTCCCGTTGAGTTATATAGCAAGTGATTACTCTTAAAGAGCATGTTAGATCCTTCAATTACTCTAAGGATGAAGATAGCTAATCTTCTATGAGGAGTAAATTCTGTATTTTCATGCTCCTTAGAAATATGTAAATGCATGTTAAGTGAAAGTATGCTTTACTTAGTTTAATGTCCTTAATATACTCTTATGAGTTTAAGTTACAGTATAAGTTAAGAATACGGTTTCCGTATTCCTAAATTTTCGTATTTCGATTATCAGGAGAAGAAAAAAGGAAAAGCAAAGGCAAGTTAACCGCTGCCGAAGGACTGAGCCAGTCCTAAGCTTCTACTAGACTCAGGTGAGGAACGAAATTGGACATTTCCGTATTTTCACCGTACTATCTAAGAAGTGTTTGTTTCTATTTTGAGAAGCATGAAATAGAATTTTATATGGGATTTCCTAAGTTTTGGAAATAGTATTATATTGATTGATAGATTTCTACTTTGGAAATGAATTTTGAGGTATTCATGAAAAGGTTTCAATTGAAGAAACATGAAATAGAAAAGAGAATAATTAAAAGTATTAATTCTCTGCACTGTACTTTCATACTTTCCTGTACCAGTGATAGCACCCTGATAGAGCCAGAAAGTATGGTACTAGGTAGGGAAGGGGTGATTTGTTAAATTCAGCTTTTCTTAAAGTCCAAACAATCTGTTTTTAAAACTTTTCTTTTTTAAGATATAAAACCCCCTTTCCGTACTCTTAGAGTGCTTGGTATGCATATACACTATCCCAAAGATAGTCACCTTGTGGGAGCCATAGTTGAACAGTGAGGGAAGAGATGGTACCCTGACGAGAGCCCATAGCGGACCGTGAGGGTTTATCTTGATTACACACTAGTTCTGTAATTATTGAAATAGGGGTGTAGGTGTAATTGATACTATTGAGATATGATATATGTTCATGTATATCTCACCTCACGGGAGCCATATTTGGACCGTATTGGCTATTGGTGTCGATATTCGTCAACCAAGGGAAATTACAGAATCATACACGGTACCGATGATGAAATGAATAAGATGAACATGCATGTTATTTTACTTAAGATTTTATGCACTTTGGCATGATTATAACAGATTGAAGATAATGCATTGATTAGCATATTATTTTGAAATGCATTGTATCTTCATATTATATGTATTTTGTTCATTTTAAGAATATGTTTCAGAATACTTCTATGTTGTATACACAGGTATAGTATTACATGACAGTATTGTTTCCTCACTGAGCTTGAGTAGCTCACCCTCCTGTTGTACATATTTTTTGCAGGAAGTAGACAGGTACTCGATCATATCTAGAGTCGAGAAGAGAGTCCTGTTCACCTTTTAGCTGGCTTTGACAATCCATTGCATTTAAGCTTTATTTGTGTACATGATTTAGGAGACATGTGAACTCATTGTTAGACTTGTGTTTGTATAAATTTAAGTTATTTCTGTATTGTACTTCAACAGTATGATTATCTATGATATTAGAGTTTAACTATGAGTTTAATTTATCAAGTTATACAGGCTTAGGCCCAGGGTTCATCTCCTTGACCTGGCTGATGTGACGCCTATCCCCTAATTGGAGATTGGTGTTACAGAGCCCTTCTGTTAGTCAACGGTCACATCTTTATGGGGCCTCATTTTTGTAATATTGATCTAATTGCACCTAAGCGTCTCGTAAACTTTATTTTGATCGTTGATGGCGCTGACTATAAATATGGAAGATTAGGGTTATGGAGAGCAGCTTCAAATTCTATTCACCACCCTTGGAGGCTCTTATAACCTATCGAACCATCCACCAGGTTTCAGCCATCTTGAGAGGGCATACCAGAGCAAGGAGCGTCGCTAGGCGGCGAAGCAGTGGTTGAGTGTACGCAAACGATCCTTGCCAATAATGTAGGGATCAGCGCATCACTTTCTTATATCTTACTTAGCAGTTATATTTGTATTTGCTTTGTGTTCCTCCTTAATGAGGAACTAACTCTTTAGATACTTGGGTATTGACTAACTTTTGGGTTAGGTTTAGTGTATGACAATATCTTATGCTTGTTTGATTAATTAATGTTGGATTGAGATATATTAAATTTATTAATTACATTGAATGCTTACAATTTGCGAATGCCGTAGTATTCAATAGGTTCTTATGAGGGAAGAAAAAAATGCCTCCTCATATTAGAACTACTTCGATAGAAGGGATTGTGAGTGTAACGAGAGATTGGGCACTAAGGACGGCAACCCTTTTATATGTTTTATTCCCGCAATCTTTCCAAGAAATAGATTACCTAGAACCCTACTCAAGGTTAGTACTTTGCCTCGACAGAGGGAATGAAAGCGTCTTAGGAATCCTTGGTCGAGTTCCATTTAATCAACAAGTAGAAGGTATTATCTGTATCTTGTATTGAGAACCCAAGAGGGATTCATACCCGAGTGTCTTTTCTCTTGGTTGACTGCCCCATGATTTCACCTAATCACCTTTCTTAACTGTTATTTTGATTCCCTTTCCTTCAATTCAACAATTATGTTAGTAAGTCACCAAATTCCTGATTAGGTTAGATAGTACATGAATAGCCAGCACTAGTACTTCTCGTAGTCACTGAGGATTTGATACCCGACTTCTTAGTCCATTATATTACATGTCCGACCCATGCACTTGCAGTAGAATTGGTGACGATCATGCTCGCCACCATTGTCGTCTGTTCAAGAGCGATTTTCCTAATCTTCTTGTGAAGTTGGCGTTCAAAGTCTGGATCTGATACCTTTATTGGTTGGGAGAGCTTCTGGTCATGCACCTGTGCCTGCATTGCCGAAAGACAAATTTAGACCTGAAAAAAAAGAAAAACTAATGATAATAAAAACTAAAGTGGCTAGAATAATAGAATCCTAATATTTCTAGAATTGTCGATCCCTGGCAACGACGCTAAAACTTGATGTGTTGCTATCTGCAAGTGCATAGAGTCACTCAAGTAATATAATACCCAAATGTATGGTACTCAAATCCTTAGGGGCGGGCTCTACTAGTACTAATTTGTCCTCTAGTAACTTGTCGGAAGTAGGTGGGGTGATTTTATTTAAACTAAATGAACCTAAAGAAGACTATGGTGACAAACATGTGTTTCTAGCGTTTTATCAATGCAAAGATTAAGGCACCCCGGATCTCTGTCCCACTGGTAATGCCTTGCCCGACGAATTTCCTAATATTGGTTATCTAGTTGATGCGTTCATAAGCCATGCGAAACCATAAATTAGCTTGATTCTGTTCTCTCGGCAATCAAACCCTAGTCCCATACAGCGACTTCGACATATGACTACATTATCATTAACAGGTTTTGTGGTTCCTACTATTAGGTTTTACACTAATCTGGAGAGTGTGTTGTGTTAATCACCGCGATCACCCGATCTCTCGGCATGCGCGCATCCCCTATTATTTATGCCTAGATCTAGCTTGACCAAGATTCCTCTTCATGCATCAAGCAACTACAGATATGTGATCGACGCTTCACACTAACAAACCACAAGCATTAAGCATGCATAGATAATCCAAAAGTATAACCAAAAGGAAATCCTATCATTAAAAGAAGGAAAAAAGTCACAAGTACATCTTGGGGTTCTAGAGTTCGAGGTACCATAGGAGGTTTAACCTCTCATATTATGAAACCCTAACACAAAAACTACGGAGGAGGACATGATTAATGATATGATTATACTTCCCATGTCGATGTCTCCTCCAACTTCAATCTCCATAGAAACCCTAGCTGTCGGCAGAATAGTCGCCGAAAGCCAATCCACCAAAAGTCCCTTTAAAAATTACAATCGGCACCCTTTTATAGACTTCAAAAATCCTGAAGCACGGTCGTGGACATCTAAGCAAGCCCGTGTACTGTCTAGCAACGCGGTTTTCTGGAATCCCGAGAGATGCACTAGGAGAATCACGCTCGTGCATATAACCATGTACTTGCCCTATTTTTCTCCTTTAGCTCCGAATTATCTTGATTTTGTTTCTTTTGTTCTGGGTGACTGTTTTCCTGTTCAATCACAACAAAATACCCAACAGAGCACAAAAATAGAGAAATATATGTGAATGAATAAGCTGATTACATGCAAATATGACATGAAAATATGTATAATTATGCACTCATCAGATAATAGAGTTGAGTGGTTTTTAGTGCCTTCCCTTGCATCTTAGGGCAATACTGCTAGCACTCTTCTTACAATTTTCATGTCTTTCTTTTACATATATAACCCTCTAACATCTTGCTAGTGTGTTTAACTATTTGCTTTATTACTATATTTGGCTATTTCATTAAGCATGCAATACATGGAAAATGACTGTTTTGTATTGTGGATAAATTTCAAGTGTTTGCTTGTAATACATTTTGTTTTTTTAAAATCAACTATTATGGATGATGTTTACATTTTTATATTAAAATTTTTATAGTAAAATCAAATGTACAATTAAATATATTTTTATAAAATATGACAATAATTTTTTTATTTAAATATTTATATTTTGGGTCATGTCTAAGAGATCTTCTGAGTAATTTCTTATTATATCATTTACTACATTTATCAAATTTAATGTTGTTATATATGTAGAATATACACTTGATAAAAAATATAAAAGATTTATAAGTTTTTATATAAATCACTTTCAAAGCTTTATAACTTCAATGCATCATAATTGGTTGTTCATAAATTCTTACATGAGAATTTGACAAAGCGAATATGAATTGGTTATTCATAAAAAAGATAGTATCAGGAAGTTCGGGCACAAAACACTTATAGTATTGTTTTTTCTTGCTAATTAATTATGAATATAAGGATTTTCTGCTTCATTATAGAAGATAATTTTTTTATTTAATTTCCTTGGTGGCTCTTGGTACTTTTAGATATATTTTTTTATTATCCCTTTTCTTTGTTTTTTTAATACATCCTATTATTATGAATAGCCCTAATAGATCTTGGATGTATGCTTGGCCAAGGGGATATAAACCACTGAGTTTTATGCCGGTGTCGAGCAATTCCTTGAATTTGCTTGTAGTCAACTGAGATTCATGGATGAGCCCAACATAAGGTTTCCATTCAGAAAATGCAAGAACCGTGGATATAGGCATCTTGAGGAAGTAAGGATGCATCTACTGAGCGAGAGATACGTTGCAAATTATTTTGAGTGGAGGTTTTACAAAGAACAAACCAATTTTTCATCGAGTTCAATCGTCCAAAATATTGAATTCGATACAAAAGAGTTATAGGAGATGAATCCATATAGACAGATGGTATTAGATGTAGTTGGTCCTTCTTTTAATAATCAAACCACAAGCTCGACGCGCACCAAAGTTGAAACCATGCAACTGAACAACTTTAAAGCTATCGATGAAACTTCACCGATAGATGGCTAAATAGAGGAATCTCCAAGTCCACAAGAGGAACAATTTTATTAATTGTTGAATGCAGCAGATAAGGAATTGTACCCTGGTTGTGATATTCATTCAGTATTATCAGCAATCGCTCAGATATTGAACATAAAATCTGAGTATCACCTGTCAGAAAAGAGTTATGATCTGATCTTCCAATTAATGTGTGAGGCTTTACCCAAAGGAAACAGGATGGTGAAAAGTTTTTATAAGACAAAGAAGTTTGTTAAGGGCTTAGGACTGCCTTACGAGAAGATTAACTGTTACACGTTTGATTGCATGATCTATTCGGGTATAGACGATAATCTTACAATGTGCAAATTTTGTGGGAATGACATATACAAAAGAAGAAGATCTGGAAAGCATAAAAATGTAGCTTACAAGGAAATGTTTTACTTTCCACTTATTGACAAGCTATGTTGGTTATATGTATCTGAATCACCAATAGTGTCAAAGAGATGGCATGTCGAGCATATTTGAAATCCGGGTGAAATGTGTCATCCATCAAATGTAGAAGCATGGAATCGTTTTAATGAAATTCACCAAGATTTCGCTAATGAAAGTATAAAAGTAAGGTTTGGATTGTGTATTGATGGCTTTCAACCATTCGGTCAATCGGGATAGCAATATTTATCATGGCTAGTTATAGTGGCACCATACAATTTACCTCCATGTATGTGCATGATGGAGGTCGACATTTTTTTTACAGTAATTGTTCCTAGTCCACATAATCCTAAGAAAAAAATATATGTGTATTTGCAACCATTAACTACAGAATTCAATACCCTTTGGGAAATGGGGGTGCATATATATGATGTGTCTAGAAAACAAAATTTTCAAATGTGTGTGGCGCTTCTTTGGACTATTAGTAACTTCCCAGCGTACTCGATGTTATCTGGGTGGCGTACATCTGGTAAAATGGCATGCCCATACTACATGGAAAATATCAAGGGATTTACATTGTTTAATGGGAGGAAATGTTTATGGTTTGATAACCATAGAAAATTTCTACCGGTTAATCAACCTTTCAGAAGAAATCTACAAACTTTTAGAAAGTGGAAGATCAAGACAGTTACAGCCCACCCATTCGGACAAGTGAGGAAAATATCAATGATATTGACAATAAAGGTTTCATGAAGGTGACAAAGCCTTGTTCTATTGAAGTCAATGATCTACTAAGTAAGACATATGGATGGAAGAAAATAAGCATTTTTTTGGATTTAGCTTATTGGTCAACCAATCTAATAAAAATAATTTGGATGCAATGCACGTCGAGAAGAATGTGTTCGACAATATTTTCAACACAGTAATGAATGTCAAAGGGAAGACAAAGGACAATGCACAAGCAAGACAAGACATGAGCATTATATGTAGTAGGCCTGAGTTGGATATAAATCCACAAACGGGTAAGTTCCCAAAAGCTTGCTTCACCTTAGAAAAGGAGGAGAAAAAGGTTTTGCTAGAGTTGCTAAATAGCTTGAAATTCCCTAATGGGCATGTTTCCAATATGGTTCGAAGTGTTGATATGAACAAGTATAAGTTATTTTGGATGAAAAGCCATGATTGTCTGGTATTCATGCAACGCTTGCTTCCAGTTGCATTTCGAGAATTGCTTCCAACAAATGTCTGGCAGGCACTAATCGAGTTAAGCTCTTTTATTAAAGAACTAACATTAATAACAATCAAGGTAGAGGAGATGGAGAGATTAGAGGTTGTTATCCCTATTATATTGTGCAAACATGAAAAAAATTTCCCTCCGGGTTTTTTTGATTCAATGGAACATCTTCCGATTCACCTCCAATATGAAGCTAGAATTGCTGGCTATGTGCAATATAAATGGATGTACCCTTTTGTAAGGTAAATTTTACAATCTCATATCATTTGCTCTTAAAAAGAATACACATATTAGCAATATTAATGTGCATATTCCATTATACTTATGTTTATAAGTGTATTGTAGGTACTGTAGACATCTTAAAAAGAATGTAAAGAACAAGGCACAAGTTGAAGGATCCATCTCTAACGCTTACTTAGTTGAGGAGACATCTAATTTTTGCAGTCATTATTTTGAGACACATGTAATGTGTTGAAATCAGGATGTTCCTCGAAACGATGATGAAGGAGAGGTTGCCACATCCGAGGTGGGTTTTTCGATATTCACACATCCTTGTCGATTCTATGGTTAACCGAAGAAGATGATGTTAGATGACAAGGTGTCACACCCCGACCTGGATCCCGGGACCTCGAGTACGTCAACAAACCGGCCGTACTCAAGTAGAGATAAACTCGACTCAAATACAAGGCCTAAATGTGATAAGCAGATAACATTCCATAATATAAATTAAACTCAAGTTCAAAGGAACATAGAGTCATCAAGGTCCATGGCCCTATACATAGTCTGGTCCCTATACGGGTCCTACACAAGTAATGCTCACAAAAAAAAAAAGATAAAGGAGTCTCCCAGACCTCGGATCTCCTCGTGACCTCTCCTCAAGCTCCACCCCCTAAACTTCGGTATCTGAAAAAGAGAAAGAGCAAAACATATGAGCTTTCGAATGGAATGCCCAGTAAGTACCCCTGCGGAGTCACAAAGACATAAATAGGCAATATGTCAAACAATGAGGCCAAAATACCAAGTAACACAATCCTAGGAGTCTACCAAAAACAATCCAAAGGTACGACCCCTGATACAGAAACCCTCGGGCTCTGTGAAGAGTTTCAAAGAGAACTCAAGGATCACTCCCGGCTAGCATGTCCAGCTACTTGCTGTAAACACGACCTTCTGGTCGTTCGACCCTCCGGTCGCAAGTCGGTAGAACTACCTCTAATACGTGTTAACACGGTCAGTGTACCACGCCCACTGACAGGTAAGACCACCAGAGAATTGCCTCTCTGACAAGGCAAGCAGAAATGCCAGGGGGTCCTGTCCCTGAACACTTCCCTATCGGAGGCCCCACGCTCCACTGAGTCCGGGTAGTAGATCACAACAAACAAGGATACCAACATCCCGCTAACAAATCATACATGCTCAATGGGAATCTAGAAATAGACACGGATGCATGTATGTTATTATTGAAGTAAGAGTAATGACAAATCCAAATAAAGCCCGTAACCGGGTGGGAACAAGGCAAGTGTACTTACCTCTTGTTGGAACTAGAAGCCCTTCTAGCCTCCTCTTGAATGCCTTTCAACTCCCCGAGAGTATCTGGCATACAAAGTTTCTTTAGAGTCATGTCTCTAATAAATCCCTATGTCTCTAGTTGCACATGCATGTTTGTCGTTGTTGTTGGGCTTGGGCCCACTAACAAGTCCTAAAGACATTCTCTCGGGTTTCTTGTCCTTTTCCCTGTTTCCTTGTCCTAAAGTTGACTAAAATTCTATCTTGGTCAAACCTAGTCAACTCTACGTTCACTTGTCGGGTCTGAAACCTATTTGATCATCTCTAGTCATTTTAGTTGAAATGGGCCCACCTTTAAGCCCATTGATCATTATAGCTTACTAGTGCCCTTTTTCTCTATCGAAATAATTAATTAAACCCTTTTAATTAATTACTATAACCGATTTTCATTTATCTCCGATTAGATTCATTAACCGGACTTAATCATCCTAAGTTAATGAGAAAATCGGTTAATCCACTTATACTTTAAATATCTTGGTATGAAATGTTGATTTTTCCCTTAAATCGATTTTAAAAAAAAAAATTTAAACCATTAACTGATTATAACTGCAACCTTTATAGAGCATAAATAATTAATCCCAAATAATAGCTAGTTAATTATCCAATTAACTATTAACTATGATTAAATAATTATCTCCCTATAGTTTGACATCTAAATAAGTGTCACACTATTTATTTAATCCAACCCCAACATAGGGATTAATATTTGTCACTCTAGAAAAATATTTCAAGTTAGGCATTATTTGTACTAATACCTTGATATACAACATTAATCAATTTGTTTGATTAATTAATTAAATCTTTTTTTTTGTTTCTAATCTATCAAGGTATTATCTGTCACACTTAATAATTATTCTAACTATTCATTCAACAACGAATTTTTATTATTTTTATTATTTATATATATATATATTTTTATTCTTCTCTTCTTCAACCCATCTTTTCTCTCTCTCTCGTCTTCTTCTTCTATTCTCACGGCCGAGCTCTCCGAGAGCCTCAACGGTGAGCACGCCACCGGCCGGGGACCTGCCAACACTAGGTCTGGTCTGGTGACGCAAACCCGTGCCTGCCAAGGGCCTGGCAGGTTGGCGGTCGACACTCAGCCTTCTCTGGGCTCCTCCGCCTCGGCGGGCTTCCCCTCCTCCGGCGAGCTCGCGCAGACGGTAACAGCACACGTCACTACTTCTAGAAGTTACAGTAGGGAGAAGAGAGACTTACCAGTGGCTTGCGATGCTCCGCCCTCCTCCAGAGGGTTCTCCGGCGATGAGCTCGGTGCACCATCGGATGAACAGCAGCTCAGTTCCTTCCCTCGTCGTCACTGCTTCATCAAGAGATAGCCTTGACTATCCGAAGCTCGAGTAACGCCCACAGCCAAGGTTCCACTCCCTTTTAGCTCGCCAGCGTCGGAGGTTCCCCTCACTCACTTGCTCTCTTTCTTCCCGTCCGTATCCGAGAGCGGAGCTATCCTTTTATAGGCCAAGGTAGGCCATTCGTTAGTAACGTTCACGGCGAGCTCCTCCGGTAACGGGCGTCCGTTGCATGCTCAACGGTTAGAGGATACGGCTCGTCGAGCGGAGGCGTTCACAGCCGGCGGGGGAGAGAAAAAGATGCCTCATGATGAGGATTTGGTGTTGATCTTCGGCTGAGATTTACTGGTTTAGATCAACGGTGGATATCCCATCATTAATCCCTCGAATCAATCACTTTCCAAATAGACGGCCAAGATTTCTTGTAGGTTTTAACGGCCGGATTTTAATCCATCGCCTCGGATTTAAACTGATCCGTAGATAAGGGGTCTAGATTGACCCGCACCGTGAGGTCACCCCTTTTCGATTTTCCTCCAGTGCCTTGGATCCAACACTCTCTCAGATGGATTTGTACTAGGCTCGACACGTGGCACTATGAGAGTCGTTACAACGCTGCGCAATATGCACCCATCTGTGATGTTTTAATCTTGACCGTTAAACCATGTATATTAAAGGTTTGATCTGGAATATTTTCCAGAGATCCCTAGAACTTTTTAGGTCACCATTTAGTCCATGCCTGTGAGAGAGTACTATTCTCCTTTAGTCCTCAGTAATGTCCAAAATTACCAAAAGGTCCTTCGGGCCCTCCCATAACCCTAGTTAGGGTTTCCGTTCTTAAATTTTTATTTCCTCCCATTATTTAATCCCTTAGGAAAATTTTCTTTAATATTCCAATTTAAAAGGAATTTAAAACATTTTTTTTTATTTCCATAAAATCCCTGGATTTTACACAAGGAATGTAGGGTTGCTCATACATACATACTTTTGAACTGTGATGAAGTTGCGCCTTATTTATGGTAAGATTGCATGTACAATATCAGTGCTATGCAAACATTGTTTAGACAATACTTAATCTTGTATGATTTGATAAATGCAACATCTATGTTGACCGAGTACTGCAGATGACACCAAATATAAGTGATATGCAAATAGAACAAGAGTTTGATAATCATTGCTAGATGGTTCCAACAATATGTAAGATAAACTAAAATGAACATAAAAATAAGTAAAGTTATGATGAGGAAAATTTTATGTCTTAATGATAATAAACTAATGTGTTTTATGCCTTTTAAATTACAGACACAAGGTATCCGATGGAGAACATCATACTATGACAACTTCCACAAGGACCGTTAAGATTGGTGAAATCATACAATGTGTATTTTGTGAATAGCTACAAATTCCATATAGAATCTCATACTTCTAGATCTCGCTCAACGAATAGTGGTGTTTTTATTAAAGGAACAAACTATAGTGATAATAGTGCCGACTTCTATGGTGTTTTGGAAGAAATTTTGTAGTTAGGGTACCTAGGATTACCAATCAAGAGGGTTATGTTATTCAACTACAAATGGTATGATCCCGCTCCGAATATCAGGACCATGGTACATGCGCAGTACAAGTTGATTGATGTTAATAGATGCCGAAAATACACCAAGTATGAGCCATTTGTTTTAGCAATGCAACCAACACATGTATATTATGTCCCATATCCAAGCATGAGAAGGGACAAAAATGATTGGTTGGAGGTTTGAAAAGTAAGTCTGAGATCAGTGTTCGAATCACCTAAAGAGGCTAAAGATTTAAAAGTGGTATTTCAAGAAGATGTAGTTGAATCCCATGAAATTGATGTCAGTCTTATAAATGAGGAAGTTCAAAACCTAAATCATCCAAGTGGTGAAAGCGTAGAACTTGATGAAGATGAAGATGATGAAATATCACAAGAACTAGAGTGAGGATCCTCGTCAGAAGACGAAAGTGATGAGGATGATGATGAAAATTATGAGGAAAGAAGTGATAGTGAATAGACTTACATCATATCTAATTTTATTTCCTAGTAGGTGTATTTAGTTTTCTATTTTGTTTATTTGAATAAAATGTTTTGTGTTATTTCTTGATGAATTTCATATATAATAACATTTATTGGTCAATTCATTTTTGTAGATATGACGCGAGGACGGGGCAGTAGGGGTGGACTTTGTCGTAATGTCAGAGTAAACGCGGGGTGTAAGACATGGTCTATTACCACCTAGTTCGAATGTTCCCGCCATTACACCACAAACTAAGATACAATCAACACCTGAACAACAACCAGAGGTGATGTATCCTGTACAAGTTCGACCAGTAGCTTTAGCGAATATTGCTTCTACAGCAGCTGAGAATGAGCCACCTATTGGATCATCTCAATAGAGTGATTCTCAAGAACAAGCAAGTGTAACTGGGGGACAGAATCTAGTACCTGCTGACCCCTTGGAAGAAATCGTAAATGGGTCACAATTGATCAAGTATGTAAGTATACAAAAATTTAACTATTTGTTTCTTTTCACCATATTTTTCAACATGTGCTTGTTCATGCCTATTCATTTCTTGGTTTTAGTTTGGTTCGATGTAGTTTTTGATACATTTTTTAATTTTCTTTTTCAAATAGGTTCAATCTCCTGATTGCTCTCGCCATATTCGATCAATTTTTGTAAAGAGATTTGATGATGATGGGGCTAGGTGGGTGTCGATCTCAAATGAGACCAAGGAGTGTTTTTTAGAGTAGTTCAAGGTAAGCCTAAGTTGCTAATGCATAAATTTTGAGGCAAATAATTATATGTTTTGAGTGTGAACATGGTTCTATCACGAAACATTATTTGTTATCATGCAGAAATACTTTTAATGGAATCTGGCGATTGACCACTTGGTCAAGGAAGCTTGGCTGACAAAGCATTCCACTTGGTACAACGATATGATTTGTAGATTGAAGAAAAAGAGTAGCCGACCTAAATATGTTCCAGAATCTATGTGAACCAAGTGTAAAGAGGCATGGAGGAAACTTGATATTGTGAGTATGTCCCAACAAAATGGAAAGAACCAACATGGTGGAGTTAAGGATGGGTTGTGCCTCTTTAGCCATAATGGAGTCACTATCTCCCATTATGAGCATGGGAAGCGATTAGTGATAAGTGTTCATCTGAGGGTAATTTTATACCATATTCACTTATGTTTTTCATGTGATTTTGGGGTATTATAGTCCTCCAGTACTTAAAAAGTATTTATTTTGATAAACAAGGCAAAATATCGAGATATACGAGCCTTCATATGGCTCGTATAAGCCTATATGGTATCTTATATGGTCTGACATACTGTCGTATAAGTCGACCTGAAATCTATACGGGCCCGTATACGGCCCGTAAGAATCCCGTTATGTTGTAAGTTTCCAGCAATCTGCGGAGCCAGGTAGGGGCAAAATGGTAAATGACACTCTAAAACCCTAAAGGGGGGTAATAATTCGACTAATTAGGACTTTAGAGGGTAGAGCTAGCTTGGGAGAAAGGAAACCTTGATTAGGGATTTGGGGATTTTCATTACCAACCCTAGGAGCAAGAGAAGGGAAAGAGCTTAGAGGAGGAATCAAGAGATCCACCAACGATGTATGTAATAGCCTTTTTTATCAAGAACCTTTTGATTTGCTTTATCTTTGCATTGGATTGTTGTTCTCCTCTCATGGAAAACAAATTTTTGTAGATACTTGGGTATGATGAACCCTTGGATTATAGTTTAATTGATGTTGTCTTTCTATGTTGAATGATTGATTGAATCTATTGAGTGTATTGGATGTTTTAATGTACATTAATTCCTCTACATTGTGAGAGCCCGGAGGGTTTTCGTAGTCCATATGGGGGAAAAAGCGAATGCCTCCCCATGTGTAGACCATCTCCAATAGAGAGGATTGTGAGTATACCAGGAGCCCGGATACTAAGGAGGGCGAGTCTTTAAGATGTCTTATTCCCACAATCTTTCCAAGAATTAGGTTCCTTAGAACATCATCGGTAAGGGCCCTAGGATAAGTAATTCACCTAGAGAAAGGGTGTGAAAGCACCTTAGCAACCCTTGGCCAAGATTTTACCAAGTATCAACATAGAGATTGCTTCATCCATCTTTAGAATATAAATCCAAGGGGGATTCATTACCCAAGTGTCCCCTTTTCATGATTGATTGTCATCAAGGTTGATTTAATCCAATTGCTTTTGTTTTCAATTTCTTAATTTTAGGTTTTGATTACAATCACTCACCTTTAGATCAACAAGATAATAGATAAATAGTAGGTTGTAGTACTTCCTTCTCCCTGGGGATCGATACTCGACTTCTTAGTCCACTTTATTACTGATACGACTAGTACACTTGCAGATTTTGTGCACCAAGTTTTTGGCACCTTTGCCGAGGAGATTAGGACTACTAGGAAAGCTTGGAGTTTATTAATTTAGTCATTTTATTTTCTTTCTTTGTTTTACTTTTTGTTCAATGGATTTCTTGGATACTAATCTTTCTCATTATACTTCATTGCGAGGAGTTGATGCATGACCTGCAAAAACACTAAAGGCCTCATTGATGCAGATAGTGAGATAGAAAGGACTTTACACGGAAAGTTGAGAGAAGTAGAAGGATCAATTCCAGGATCCTCTTCAAAAGCGAAAAAATTGCACACCTACTGAAGCTAGTGTTGAGATTAGAGAAATACCCATCATGGAAGAAAGAAGACAAACATTATCCGAGTATGAGCAATCTCATTACACCGGGTAGGAATTTAGTTTTTATCCTCCAAATGACAATGTGAACAATTTTGAGATCAAGGCTAGCACAATGAATATGATATAGAATTTGGCTCAATTTGATGGGAGGCTAAATGAAGACCGTCATGCTCATATAGCGAAGTTTGTTTAGATTTGTGACATGTTTAAGATTAACGAGGCTTCTAATGATGCTATTAGATTGAGACATTTCCCATTTAGTTTGAGAGAAGGAGCTTATAGGTTGCTCACTTCAGTTCCCTCTGAATCTATTCGTACTTGGGCCGAAATGCTTGATAAATTCCTTGGCTGATATTTCCCACTAAGCAAGGCCGCAAAGCTTAGATTGGATATCTTCGCATTCAAGCAAGGTAAAACCGAAACATTTTTGAAGCTTATGGGAGATACAAAGACTTGCTTCAACGTTGTCCTCAACATGGTCTAGACCCATGTGCAAGAATTCGAACCTTCTACAATGGGCCAGACCACACCACAAGGCAACTAGTTGATGTTACCGCCAGTGGATCATTTGGGAATAACTACCCGGAAGATGCCGAGGAAATTTTTGAGGACATGGCCAGAAATGATGCTTATTGGTCTATAAGGGGGAAGCAAGTTAAAGTAGTTGGGTCATTGGATGAACCCACAGTTACAGATGCCGCTCTTAGTGAAAAGCTGGTTATATTGACAAAGATGATTGAGCTACCTACATCCAACAATATCCCGAGACCGGCTACAGCCATGTTTTGCAATACATGTGGAGGGGGACATGAAGTATCTAATTGCCCCATTACAAGTATTAAAATGGTTCTTGTGGGGCAAATGCAATACATGGGTAATGGACAAAGACAATTGGATGGTCAATATAGAACTTATGCCCCTAAATGGAACCATTTGACACTATCTTATAGGAATCCACAAGCGGGGCAATATCCTCCAGGTTTCCAACAACCGCAAAAGCCACAAGAGAGAAAGCCCAACATAGAGGAACTCATATTAAAGTACATGCAAAACAATGACACCACAATAAGAAACTTGCAAGCTACAGTTCAGAACTTGCAGAATCAAGTGGGGCACATTGCTAAGACTCTATCAGAGAGGCCTCAAGGAAGCTTGCAAGGTAATATGGAAGAAAACCCACGAGAACAACTCAAAGCCATCACATTAAGAAGTGGGAAAGAGGTAGACATCCCGTAGTAAAACCTCAAGAGAAGAGCACCATTAAAGATGAAGACTTGAACCCGTTGCTAGCTCCAAGGAGAAAGGAAAGGTACAAGAAAAAGTGGTAGAGGCACCATCAATTCCTCCCTACCAACATCAAGTACCCTATCCTGCGAGGCTAAAAAAGGATAAGGAAGATGCTCAATTTGTAAAATTTTCTGCATGTTGAAGCAATTGCACATTTATTTTTCTATTGGTGGAATTCTTGTCTCAAATTCCCAAGTATGCAAAATTTATAAGGAGCTCCTATCCAACAAAAGGAAATTAGAAGATGCAGTTGCTGTCACACTAAAAGCCCAATGCTCGGCCTTTTTGTAAAAAACTATGCAAAGAAGTTGAAAGATCAGGGTAGTTGGCGGACTCCTTTGTGAACTTGGTGAAAGGATTACAAAGAAAGCATTTGTAGACTCCGGAGCAAGCATTAATGTAATACCATATAAGTTGTATGTGAAACTAGGTCTAGAGGAACCAAAGCCCACTAGAGTAGTTGCAGATCGATCTGTGAGACGACCTGAGGGGCTAGCCAAAGATGAGCCAATCCAAATCAATCAATTTGTCTTTTCGGCTGATGTTTTACTTCTCTATGTAGATAATGACGTCGATGTCACGATCATCCTTGGACATCCTTTCTTAGCTACTACTCAAACACTTGAAGATCACGCACAAGGAAGACTAGCGTTGAGAGTGGGAGATCAAGAGGTGGTATTCAAGCTACCCGATGCAATGTGACACACTATGGCTCAAGATGATACTTCATATAGTATCGATGATGTTGATTGATGTGATGCAACCACAAGTTTACGGGTCGTAATCAAGTAATAATAGTGGACTCAAAGATCTGGTTATCGATTCTCAGGGAGATGGAAATACTAGTACCCACTGCTCGTCTACTATCTAGTCGATCCGAAATGTTAGTGATTGTACTAAACTTAAACTAAGAAATTGTAGACACAAAGAAAGAAATCAAATTGTTCTTGAGATCAAACATTCATGAAAGGGGGATTCTCTGATAATTGAATCCCTTTTGGACTTCTAAGGGATGGATAATACTCTCTATCTTGACACTCGGTTGGTTCTTAGCCAAGGGTTCCTACGGTGCTTTCACACCCTCTCTCGAGGTGAATTACTAATCCTAGTGCCCTTACCGATGATGTTCTAGGGAACCTAATTCTTGGAAGGATTATGAGAATAATACATCTAAAGGGCTCGCTCTCCTTAATACTCGGGTTCCCGATGTATTCACAATCCTTTCTATTGGAGATGGTCTACACACGGGGAGGCATTCGTTTCTTCCCCCATATGGACTATGAAAATCCCTCCGGGTTGTCGGAACGTAGAGGGATTCACTTACATTAAAACATTCAATAGACTTATGAATTCAACCTAGTATTCAAGAATAGAGAAATAACATCAATTAAATCATGTCGAAGGATTCATCATTCATCCAAGCATCTACAAAATTAGCCCTCCATGAAAGGAGAGTAATAATCCACTACAAAGATGAAAACAATCAAATAAATCATAAGGGAAGAGACTATTGCATACACCGTTGATAGCTTCCTTGATTCCTCCTCAATGTCTTCCCCTCTTCTTGCTCCAATGGCTTGAAGATGAAAATCCCCAAGCTCTCCTCAAGATCAATCCTTTTCCCAAGCTGCCTCCTTCATCTCTAAACCCCCATTAGTCGGCCTTTATACCTCTAGGGTTTTTAGGGCGAGATTTACCATTTTGCCCCTTTCTAGATCTGCGGATTTGCTGGGAACTTACTCCATACGGGCCCATGTACAGGCCTTATACGGGCCCGTATAGCTTTCAGGATGGCCGTATATCAGACCGTATGGATGCCCGTATAAGCTATACGGGGTACTGTGCGGCCCCAAAGGAGATCACTTGTATAGGACTCGATTGTCCAGGTCCATACGGGCTCAATTTGATTCCCATATGCCGAGGTTTTTTCTCCAGGAATGCTTCGTTTCGGGCTCAATTTTTCTCAAAAAACTTCCTTTCTCCTAGGGTCTTGATATCTTGCCGTGTTTATCAAAATAAACACATTTTAATTATCGGTGGGCCAAAAATCCTCATAATTACATGCAAAGCATACAAGAATTATATGGTATAAAATTATGCTCAAATGAATACTTATCACATATCTCCACACTTAATGGTTTGCTTGTCCTCAAGCAAAGAAAAGAAATTAACAAAACAAAAGAAAAGATAAGTGTTCATCCTCTAGCCACAAAACCCATGACCCAACTCCTTTCAAGTATACTATCTAAGTGTTTGTTGTCCCATTTCCACGCTGGGGCTTAAATAGATCTCGTGAGATTTATACATATAGCACTAGACAAAGCTTGTTCACTCCACATGCCATGTTCTAAAATCTTTGCAAGACAAGCATATCCTCTATGCACTCTAGAGAGTCCTTGAGGCCCTATGATCAAAAAGGCCTCCCTAGGTTAGATAAGTGGTAGACAAGTTGGATGTATTATATATATATATATGTATATATATATATATATATATATATATATATATATATATATATATATATTGGAGAAAGATGGGAAGACACGTGGCACCCATCTAGACGCGGAAGGTCATCTGGAGCACCTCCCTCGCCAGTCCCAAAAGGTTAAGAAGGGTTAAGTCCCTTCGACAATCCCCTTCGGAAAGACCTCCCAGCACCTCTTTCCCCCCTCGGAAAGTCATCTCCCTCAGAAAGTCAAGGCTCCCTCGCACCTTCCATTAGAAGGATCTCCAGACGCCCTTCTCCCTTGGGTTGAGCCAGGTCCCGCTATAGAAACACATTGTTTTTCTAGCAAGCATCCAACAGTCGAATTAAGGACACGTGGCTCCTTAGGGTTGCAGTACGCGGATTACAAACAGATAGAGAAAGTCAATTATACCGCGGATACGGGGGCTAAATTTAAGGCGAGGGCGCTGGTTCTGGAGGGAAGGGCGGGATTTTACCTCCCAAGCTTTAAAAAGACTCGAGCGGCGAACGAGGGGGCATGATCATCATCTCCATCCAACACACTCTTCTTCCTCTCCCTCTTCTCCACTGTACCAAAAGAGATTAGTGGATTTAGCCCTCACTAATATGGCCCATGGTTTTTCCACGATTTAAGGGTTTCCATGTTACGCTTGTGTCTCTCCATCAGGTCTCTTCTTCTTTTATTTCCACATTGTTCTAAGTCCTGACCATCAAATAAATTCAACGATTAGAGCGAAATTGGGATCTAAACCGATTTCTGCCCTAATAGTTAAGCGTCGTCCGTGGGGACTTTGAACAAAAAGCTTCATGGCTACCACTAGGAAGTCAAAGAGGATCCTCCAAGACAAGTAGGGAGAAGCAGGGCCCTCCAATGTAATCCCAAAAGTTGAAGAAGCCCCACGTATTCTTGAGCAAGTGCCCCTATCCGCTGAGCCGGGACAACGAGGCCCCAGTAAGGGCTGCGATCACCAAGAGCACAGAATCCGGACCTTGGAAGAAGGGCTCCAGCAGCTTACTCGAGTCATGGAAGTCATCGAGCGCAGCACATCCCATGCGGCGGCTCCGGCTGCGACTCACCCGCCACCCGAAGCTCGTGGAAGATCTGAAACCTGTTCTACAAAAAGGTGTCGAAGGAGGTCGGACAGAAGGAGCTCAAGCCACCCCCCCCCCCCCCTCCCCAGCCTCTCTGACAGCTCTAGGTCTTGTCAATCTTGTGAGAGATGAGGCCGAAGGAATTCCCCTCAGCGACATGGACCACGTGACCACAGGACTTGGAGAGGACCCAGAGGAGCAGGGGATCCCCTCTTCAGCGCGAGTCCATTACGCCCCCACCTCGACAACGGTGGTACTCTCCTCAATACGAGTCGTCGGCACGTCGTTCCTCACATGGCCCACGTAGACATAGAACTCAAAGCCATATGACCGATAGGAAGAGGGCCATGAGGATTGTGTTACATCTGCCCACCCCCTTTATCCGGGTGATATGGGAGGTACCCTTCTCGGATAGCTTCAAGACACCACATATCCGCCTATATAACGGCAGCACAGATCCCCGGCAATACCTGGAATCATATAGGCGGAGATGATGGTTAACAACCCTACTAAAGCCACCTTGTGTTGAGCGTTCCCTCTCACAGGGAACGCTTATGAATGGTTCAAGAGTCTCCCGGTTGGCAGCATAGCTAGCTTTGGCCAACTCGCCAGCCTTTTCTCCCGTCACTTTACTCACTGCAAGAAGGCAAAGAGAAACCCAATGATACTCCTCAGATGCAAGCAAGCTAAAGGAGAAAGCTTATGGGATTATTTGGGACGCTATAAAGGATGAATAGCCGATGGTCACCCACCAAGACTCATTCCTCGTCGTTAGGGCCACGGTGGAGGGGCTTCGCGATGAGCCTTTTAAAGATGAGCTCTCAAGGCGAACCCCTCCACACTTCTCAGAGCTACTCGATCTGGCCGAGGGATTCATCACTTCGGAGGAGATGAAGGCGGGATGGAAGGAGGAAGCCATGTAATGGGAGAGAAGGATCAGAAGACAGGAACCCCCGAGAGTTAAGTACTGAGAGCCTCGTCGGAAAGAGCCGAGGAGTGGACCCCCCAAAAGAGACGCAGACAAGGACCGAGATGGACCCTCTTGGGCAAGGGACCGAGCACCCTGAGCAAGGTATAATGATTACACTCTTCTTAACACCTCTCAGGAGAACATTTTGATGCAGATTCGGGACCAGAATATCCTTAAGTAGCCCCTCCCGATGAAAGATTCCGATCAAAGACAACTTAGTAAAGGGTTTTGTGCCTGTCACCAAGGCAAGGGGCATACAACAGAGAATTGCTTCCGGCTAAGGGACACAATTGAAGATCTTATCCATAGTGGGAGGCTCGGACACTATCTGGGGACTGGCCAAGCTGGAGAAGGCTCCTCATCCAGGCAGCGGGAACTACTTGAAGAGATCTCCGTTCAATTCATCGCGTGGGGACCAGGATACGGAGGAGAAAGCTCATCTTCTCGGAAGAATCAAATGCGGATGGTTGGCGCGGTTCAAGACACTTTTTCCATGAAAAGGCCTCGCGCATCCCCAGCCATCTGCTTTTCAAACAAAGACTTCAAGGGGGTGCACTAGCCACACGATGATGCCCTCGTCATCTCTATGAAAATTGGTGTATATCGTATTTATAGGGTCCTGATCGATACCGGGAGTTTGGTGCGCATTATCTTCTAGGATGCCTTTAAGCAAATGTAGTATGGAGCCGAGCACCTGAAGCCTGTGAAATCGCCACCTTATAGGGTTCATCGGGAGCCCTCTCAATCCCGAAAGAGCAATCACCCTCCTGCTGGCCCTCGGCAACCCTCCTCCGGTGGCCACCGCTCTGGTCAATTTCCTGGTTGTACGTTGCCCGTCGAGCTATAACTCAATCTTGGGGAGACCTTCCCTCAATCTTTTAGGAGTGATCGTCTCCACCGGACACCTGAAGCTGAAATTCCCAACAGAGGCGGTTGCGGAGAAATAAAAAGGGATTAGTCCGCTTCGCTCCAGTGCTATGAAACCATGCTCAAAAACCAAGGAGAAGGAAGCAGCAAAGCTACTGAAACCTTAACGGTGGAAGAAATACGAGGGGAGGATGGGTAGATGGAGGTGCATCGGCCCACTCCTATTAAAGATTTAAAGGCACTACCCCTCGAAGAATCCCAGCCTGAGAGTACTGTTCGCCTCGGAGCTGAGCTCACCCCTGAGCTGCAGAAAGAGCTGATGGCCTTCTTAAACGGTAATTCAGATGTGTTTGCGTGGTCGGTCGACGAGATGCCAGGAGTCCCGCGGGAAATAATAGAGCATCACCTGAACATGGACCCCGAACACAAGCCAGTGTCGCAGAAGAGGACGAACTTCACACCGGACCGGCTGAAGGTTGCCGAGGAAGAGGTAGATAAGCTGCTAAAGGCTGATTTTTTTAGAGAAGTACAATACCCATAGTGGTTGTCAAACGTTGTACTGGTCAAGAAGTCGACAAGAAAGTTACGCATGTGTGTTAATTTCACTGATCTCAATAAAGCTTGTCCTAAAGATTGCTAACCTTTGCCTCACGTAGATAGTTTAGTCGACTCTACATCAGGTTATGAAATTCTTAGTATCCTCAACGCTTTCTCGGGTTACAATCAAGTCCAGATGGCCGAGGTGGACGAGGAGAAGACGTCCTTCATCACCAGCTGAGGAACCTACTGTTACAAAGTTATGCCCTTTTGGCTGAAAAAGGAGGGAGCAACCTTTCAAAGGCTGGTAAACAAGGTGTTCAAGAACCAAATCAGAAGGAACGTCGAAGCCTATGTAGACGACATCCTTGTCAAAAGTGTGAGGGCTGAGTAGCACGTAGCTGACCTGGTACAGACATTCAGGGCCCTTCGGACACATTGTATGAGCCTTAACCCAAACAAATGTGCCTTCAGAGTTCGATCGGGGAAATTCCTTGTCTTCATGATTACGCAACAAGGGATAGAAGCAAATCACGAACAGGTCCGAGCCATCCTCTAAACAAGGCCTCCAAGAAACATCAAATAGATACAAAGGATAAATGGGCAGATGGGAGCCCTCGGGCACTTTATATCCCAGTTCAGAGAGAAGAACCTGCCCTTCTTTAGAGCTCTACAGAAGGCACCGACGCTAGAGTGGATGGAGGAGTATGAGAAGGCCCTAGCCCAACTGAAAGACTATCTCCAGTCACCCACTCTGTTGGCTAAACCAAAACCTGGGAAAGAGCTCTTTGTCTACCTAGCAGTCACTGATTTGGTGGTCAGTTCAGTACTTCTGAAGGAAGAAGAGGGACTATAAAAACCAGTCTACTACACCAGTAAAGTCCTCACTGACACCGAATCGAGATACCTCCCCATCGAGAAGCTGGCCTATGCACTCATTGCCTTAGCCAGGAAGCTTCACTGGTATTTTCAAGCTAACAAGATTACAGTGCTTACCAACCAGCCCCTGCGACAAGTCCTTCACCGACCGGAGACCTCGGAGCGGCTAACAAAATAGGTGATCAAGGTTGGGGAGTACGACATCGCCTACCAGCCAAGCGCTGCCGTTAAAGACCAGGTATTAGCCGATTTCATTGCCGAACTAACTGTAACAGGCACCGAAGGGGTCTCGGTTGAGGAACCTGCTTGAGTCGAGGAGTCCCCCTCCCTAAAGTGGGTCCTACATACAAACGGTTGGGCAACATCTGACGGCGCCGAGGCAGGGATTGTCTTACATGTCTCCTCGGGGTGGAGCACGTCAACTATCTTGAAGCTTGACTTTAAGGCTATAAATAACGAAGCTGAGTACAAACCCGTTATAGCCGGACTCCAGCTAGCCCGATGCCTACGAGTGAAAGATTTACAAGCCTGCACCGATTCTCAGCTAGAGGTGGGTAATCTAACTGAGTTCGAAGCCAGGGAAGATAATATGGTGAGATACAAAGCAATGGTAGAAAAGATAATTTCCTCGTTCTGGGATTTCCATATCGTTAAAATCCCTAGGTCCGAAAATGAAGAGGCCGACCGCCTGTCCAAGCTTGCTTCCTAGGACGCGGATATCGCTAGGCCCGTTAACCTGCAATACCTGGAGGCGAGGACAATTGAGTGTCAGCCCAAAGAGGCATTCATGCAGATTGAGGGCTAGCCTAGCTGGATTGACCCAATTCAGAGCTATTTACAAGATGGAACACTGCCATCAGACGCGAAGCAGGCGCGCCAAATAAAAACCAGAGCGACCCGGTATAGTGTAATGGATAGACTACTCTACAAAAGGTCATACATTCTACCCTTCCTCCGGTGCCTACGCCCTTCTGAGGCGAGCCAAGTCCTCCATGAAATACACGAGGGGATTGCGGTGAACCATTTAGGGGGAAAGCCCCTCAGCCATAAGGTCCTTTGATATGGGTACTATTGGCCCACCCTCGCCAAGGACGCTAAGGAGTTTCTCAAGATGTGTGATGCCTGCCAGCGGCACTCCAACATACAACGACGTCCAACTACCTGGTTGTCGCCTATTGTCAGTGCAAGGCCCTTCGCATTGTGGGCTGTGGAAATCCTCGTCCCCTTTCCCCTAGCCTCGTGATAGCAGAAATTTTTAATAGTAGTGATCGACTACTTCACCAAATGGGTAGAAGCCATATCACTGTCGTCCATCACAGAGAAGGTTTGTCGAAACATCCTGTGGAGATCAGTCATATGCCGCTTCGGCATCCCTGTAGTCTTCATTACCGATAACGGCCGCCAGTTCGACAACACTAACTTCAAGGCCTTTTGTGCCCAACTTGGAATTCAGTCCAGGCTCACCTCTGTTTCTCACCCTCAGGCGAATGGGCAAGTCGAAGTCACCAACTGCATCCTCCTTTACAACTTGAAGAAGACTTGAGTCCTCCGGAATGGCACCAATTGAGTGGAGGAAATCCCAACATGTTGTGGGCTTACCTCACCAAAATAGAACGCCAACCGGCGAGACCTACTTTACCCTAGCCTTCGGTGTTGAGGCGGTCATCCTTGCAGAGGTCTTGGTGCCCACCCCGAGGACGCAAGGGTTTGATCCAACAAGAAACGAGGAGCAACTCCTGATTGAGCTCGATCTCCTCGAAGAAAGGAGAGATTGCGCTAACATCAAAGCTGTTGCGTACCGCCAGAGCATCAAGCACCTCTACAATTCTCTGGTAAAGGAGGTGACTTTCAAGCCAAGCGACTTGGTCTTGAAGGCAAACCAGTTCCAAGGCAACAAAAGTTGAATGGGTAAGCTAACCCCCAATTGGGAGGGGCCTTACATTGTCCAAGAAATTGTAAGGCCCGGGACCTATCGGCTTGCCAAGGTCAATGGGCAAGGACTCAAACGCCCCTACCACTCCGAACATCTAAGGCGGTACTATCAATAAAGTTGAATCTTTTTTCCTAAATATTTTGGATCATTATGTTATTATCTGTGAAAGTCCTTCGTAAACGCCCCCTTGGCCCGAAGGTATATCCTCCTCAAATGCTGATCCCACGCGATCATAGCACTTCGAGGGATATCTATGAACTCAGCCCGAAGGCATATCCCCCTCAAATACTGATTCCACGCGATCATAGGGCTTCGGGGGATATCTGTGAAAGCCCTTCGCGAACGCCCCCTCGGCCCCAATCCCCCTCAAATGCAGATCCCACGCGATCATAGCGCTTTGGGGGATATCTGTGAAAGCCCTTCGCGAACGCCCCCTCGGCCCGAAGACATATCCCCCTCGAATGCTGATCCCACGCGATCATAGCACTTTGAGGGATATCTGTGAAAACCCTTTATAAACTCCCTCTCGGCCCGAAGGCATATCCCCCTCGAATGTTGATCCCACGTGATCATAACACTTCGGGGGATATCTGTGAAAGCCCTTTGTGAGCACCCCCTCGGCCCGAAGGCAAATCCTTCTCGAATGCTGATCCCACGTGATCATAGCGCTTCGGAGGATATTTGTGAAAGCCCTTCGTCGGTGCCTCTCAACCTGAAGGCATATCCCCCTCGAATATTGATCGCACGTGATCATAGCGCTTCGGACGATATCTGTGAAAACCCTTCACGAGCGCCCCCTCGGCCCGAAGGCATATCCTTTCGAATGCTGATCCCACGTGATCATAGCTCTTCGGGGTATATCTGTGAAAGCCCTTCGTGAACGGACTTCGGCACGAAGACATATCATCCGTAAAAATCCACTCAAAACAATCGCAGCGGGTATCCTGCCACCAAGGCGCATTCGCACTCACCAGTCTCATGTTTGAACTATGAAATGAATTGAAGAATCGAACAGACAAAGCGATCTCTCCTATCCAAAGAACGTCCAGGGTCCCCACAGTCAATAGCAAGAAAAAGGCAATGGAACACAAAAGGAAAAAGCATAACGCAAACATGACTATAATATTTTATTTGGAAAGGGAATATAAGGCTCCCTCCTTCTATATAGAAAAGCTAGAAAAAGGGGAGGATGACGGGGTTTGGCAGGCACCCGGACGGAAATTGGGGCAAAACGTCTTTATCCTTCCGTCCCGGCCAAAGACCTTCACTTCGAGGACCTGGCAGACAAACTGGAAGAAGAACATGCATTCCCCGGTGGATACGTAGTGGTCCTTTAGGAAATCCGGTAATCTGTCCTCAAGCCATATCCTGCCGTTGGCCCGGACCAGAGTGACGTCCCAGTTGTTACCCCAGATTCAGCATCCGGGTCCTCCCCAGATAGGATCTTTAATCACTTCTTAAAAGTACTGAAGTCCACATCTGGCTTTTTCAGCACCAACTCCTTAAGAATCCATAAGCTTTCTTCAGATCCGAACTTGACTCCCACCGAGTAGCGTCCATTCTGCTCCAAGTGGCCCTCCAGCTCCTTTACTCATTCCTGGCGAACCCTCAGGACCTCCCGCTAAACGGCTAGCTCAGCCGAGGTTCTCTTTCGTTCATTCTTAGCGGCATCTCTCTAGGCACGGGCAGACTCGAGAGGCTCTCTTTTCCCCTCAGGATTCGAAGGGACTCATCTTTCTTCGCCTCCAGATCAGCAATAGATCTCTCTTTCTGAGCAAGGTCCGAAGACAGCTGCTCGACCTGTTCCAGTAAAGAAGCGCACTTCCCATCGGTCGTGATACGCGCGTCCTCTAGAGCCTTCCCTGTTTTCTCTGCTTCCGCCTTCCTAGCGGAAAAATCTTCAACCTGCTTTGAGAGGACGTCGACCTTATCCCTCCACTGGTCCCTTGCAGCCACCATTTCATTGCAGTCCTTGATCGATAACTCCAAGGAGGCACGGGCCTTCTTACCCTCTTTTTCCAGTAGGGTGATCACCCCCTTGAACAACTCAACATCAGATTCTAAACACCTGACCCGAGCGCGGGAGCTGTCTTTCTCCGCAAGGATCCTAGCGGTCGCCTCCTCCAATATGTCAGCTTGAGTAGAGGAAAAATGTACATACAATGTTCAATTTCAGCGTGTTCAGAGAGTAATTATAGGGTCCGAAGGGGCACTTACCAAAGCCACGTTCAGTCGTAGGTGATCCGCAAGGTCTTCCTCGTCAAAACGGTGAAGCATGAATTCAGCCTTGTCCGTCCGGAGCAGCTCCAGGGAAAAAGCGGTAGCTACAGGATCGTGGTAGAATAACCCATCCACAGGGTTAATCACTACCATCTTCTGCTTGTCCAAGCAGGAGGCCACTGAAGGATCCTTGGAGGTCGAATCTTTCCCACCATCTTGCATCAAAACCTCAGGGAAAGGCCTGGTGCATACCGCTCCTGTACCTCTCTCATGTGAAGCCTCCTTGGAAGGGGTCGCCCCAGGAGAGGCATCCTGAAAGGCAACAAGCGGCATGTTAGCCAACCGCACCAGCCTCCCTCTTCGCTTCGGAGGTGGAATGCTCCCCATAATCACACCACCGTGCTCGGTGGGTGGAGCAGCCGGCACTTCGTCATATCCCTCGGTGATAACAATGGGTGCCAATGAGGCCTTACGTTCCTTCTTTGAGACCGTCTATTTCTTCCACTTCGGAACGAGGGGGGCCATCCTCCTCGCCCTCAGACTCACCCCGTCCCTCTTCGAAGGAGAGATGCATTAGGGAATCGAGGATTCATCATCATAATATACCTCGGACGGCCCTGGAGCCGTCCTCGATTTAAAAGGGGCAAGTACTTCTGTCGCACCTGCCCCTTGTGGAGTTTCGTCACTCCTGCCGGACGAAGCCTCAGTTTTCTTCTTCTCTTTCCACTTCATGGCCCTCGGCCCTTGTTCCCCCACAGGGCGCCTCGCCTTCACCTCGCAAGCCCGCACCGATGATCAAATGACACCCGCAGCCTCGAAAATTTCCATCGGACCACCTATTGACATAGAAAAGACAAGCTGCTGGAGTTCCAAGAGATTCGTCAAATTTGTTCAAAAAAGAAAAAAAAAAACCTTCTTGTATCAATGGCAAATTCTATGATGGTTCATTCTCCAAGGCAATTGGCATATTCTCTAGAATGAAATTAAAAAAAAAATAAAAAAAAAACAAATAAGGGCAAAAAAAAAAAAAAATGTTTTTTAAAAGGATGAGGATGATACCTTGGGGTGAATCAGGAAGAACCTGGCCCTTTGGCCACAACATTAAGATCTTGTGGGTTTATGAGACCTGAAATTAAAAAAATTCCTCATTAAATCCGTTAAAGATGTATAAATAATTAGTCAAGAGATGTCTCCTTACCGATAGGAGAGTTATAAGGCATCTCCAAGTCTGATAGAGGAGCATCATCAATTCTTGGAGTTGTTTGAAAATTGAAAATCATAAATTTAATAGACAACTTCAAGCAAACCAATTGGGAGTGTCATCAATTCGTTTGCATGTTGACCAAAGACTTTCAAATCAAAAAAATAAATAAAATAAAATAAAATTTTAATTTTCAGAAAAGTCCTCAAAAATATTCTGAATTTTCAGAGTATAAAAAAATCTGGATTTTTAGAAAAGTCCTTATAATTATTCTAAATCTTTGGAATATAGAAAATCTGAATTTTCAGAAAAGTATACAAATATGTTCTGATTTTTCAAAATATTAAAAAAATGAATTTTCAGAAAAGTCCTGAAAATTTTCTGAATTTTCAGAACATAAAAAATCTGAATTTTCAAAAAAAATAAAAGTAAACTAAAGAAAGAAAGGAAAATTTGCACACCTTGAGTTTTTCGCCGCTTCGCTGGAACAGAAGAACGACTCCGTTTACAACTAAGAAAATTTTCGTTAATGAACAGTAGTTTCCTTGAAGATTGACCTCGATCCATAATTCTTATAAGGGCTCCTCTATCACTAAGGTCTTCCCGAGTTAATGATGCAACATCCTGGTTGGATAAAACTTGGACTTTTCAGAACCATTTCTGCGCATAAAGGAGTATAAGTTTCCCACTCTTGTCATGATTAGGAATATAGAATGAACTTGAAGTCCTTTCTCAGGAAAAATATAGCCAATAGCCTGTGAGAACCCCGAGAGAAAAGGCCTATCTGGGAACAATAATATATTTTGGAATATGTTGGTCATAACCAAACTGGAGCTCGAATCGATGAGGATTGTAGGGCTCTGCAAGAAAATTCCCGGCATAACATAGAAGGAGGACACCGTAATGAAGGTATTTCACATACTCCATGGTGTAAGAATCCAATACCTCAGGTTCCGTAGAATGCTTGGAATCCCGCACTGTTTCACCATTATGATATAAGTGAGGGAAAGGACGCCAAACAAAATTCTCTTCGTTCCTAATGATTCGCATTACGTCTGAAGAGCAATTGAATGGAGTAGGGAAGCGTTTATGTAATGCAGCATCTTTGGTATTTTCAAAAGACCTGGGATGGTGGATGTGTTATCATCAATCACCCGTTGAAGATATGCCTAGGAAAGTGACACCCGGCCCATACAAATAGAAAGTAAGAGGGAAAAACCATCGTAGAGAATCTAGGCCCTCTCCTGTTATTAACCATGGCATTTAATCCCACATATATGCTCATCAAAACCGCAGGAGCAAAAGTAATCTTCTTCCCATGTGTGAGATCAGACGCCATTACAAAAACTCTCGGTCTAATTACATTACGTCCACTCATTATGATAAATTAGCAGGTCCATAAGGCCACGAAGGCAGCTAATTCAGCAATGGGAATAGGTTTTGGAGGATGATCAAACTTTGAGTTGCGCTGGAAGTCAAATTCTGTTATCTTTGTTTTTCTGAAAAAATTTATCCAATCCTTAAAAGATACATCCTTGTCATGCGGAGAGGACTTCTACGTTGCCAACCATTAAAAAGCATCAAACATTCTTTTTAGAACAAAAAATTCAGAACTACTTGTCTAGCAAAGTATGTCATTATGAGATATAACTTCATCATACATGTTGCTACTGATGGGAAGCCCTACGAGTCTCTTGATGTCCCATAGTATAATCCCGATCTCCCCATGTACCCGATGGAAAGTATTAGTATCTGGACACTACAGCTCTACCAGCGCTTTATAAAAATTGGAATCCAGATCATAACACCCAATTGAGGATACGATCCTGCAAATTAGTTCAACATAAGATAATTCCCTCGAATAATTCTTTACTATGTACATGGCCTAATTTGCGTAACATGGGAAGTCGATCAGCTCACTCCTAATAGGGTTTTTGCCTTTCCACCCTGGATGATGGTTAATAATCTTGTGTCCAAGAGGCTGGAATATAGGTAAATCTCTCATAACCCTGTCAGGTTTTACATATGTTGGATAAATACTGCCATCGTCATGCCAACAGCTCGGGGTTAACCGAGAAGTAGCTACATAAGTCAAGGACTGCTTTACCAACTCGGAATGGCCCTCTCCTTCATATCTAATCATAGACTCAAATCTCGGACAAAAAACAAGGATGTGGCGAATGAAAGTTTGGCCCGAAGGAAGCTCATTGAGGTCCTGACTAACATCCCAAAAGAGCTCATTATGAGAGTGACTGGCCATAATAAAAAAGGAAATCTGGGTGTTCCTACTTCTCTCACTCACTCTCACAAAGAAAGATTAGTGAGAGAAGTATGAATAGGGCATTTGTTTATATAAGAAAAATAATACCAAATTTAATAGAATTTGAAATTCTAATTTTAATAAATCTAAAAATTAATCTTAATTGAATTAGGATTTTATAAGATAAATAAATAAATAAACAAGCCTATCTAGTCGGTAGCCTATGATAAAGCAAGCAAAAAATATAAATCTCAAGATAGCCTGAGAATACGGATTTCGAGTGAATCTCAAATCCTATAGTAGCCGGAGAACATATATCTCGAGGCAATCTCAAAATAGCTTGAGAACAAATCTCGAGACAATCTTAGGATGGCCCGAGAATTCTAAATCTCAAGGGAATCTTAAACCCCAAAATAGCCCGAGAATAGATCTCGAGCTAAAAAATAATAATAATAAAATAAAATAAAATAAATATAAATCTCCACATAGCCCGATAGCAAATCTCAAGGTGATCCGAGGAGACACAAATCTCAAGGCAGCAATACCAATCCTGAGGCATAAGAAATCAAACTAATTTAAAGTTATGTGGATCTTATAACGGGATTAAGATCTCGTGGTGTGGAAATAAAATATAAAATAACAATAATAATGATAATGATGAAATCAAAAATATATAATAAATAAACAGATGGAGCTAATTCAAATCAAATTTTTTTAAAAAATTAAGTTGATCTTATCGTCACGGTTGTTGAGTTTATACGATATATGGGGTTAAATCTAGTGTTGGAGATCGGCTCAAAAAAGGGGATAAATACATGAGAGGGAAATTAAAAAAAAAAAAAAAAACAACAACAACAACAACACAGAAGATTGATAGAGAGGAAGAAGAGAGAAAAAAGTCCAAGTCCAAGGTATTCTCTCTTTTCCCCTCACATAATAAACCAACACCCCTTGGCGCCTTTCATAGATGAGATACCGATTATCGTCGCTGAGCCGCCTTGGCGCCACAGCCGCATCCGATCACCTCCGCTGCTAGGATGGATACCATCCTTGCGCGTGGTGGCTCTGTCACTAGAACCGCCTCCCTTCACTTGTGTCGTTGTTCTTGTTACCAGAACCGCCTTCCCTGAGCTGCCGATCGCCGCAGCTACCGCCTCCGGTCGCCACCACTTCCAGGATGGATACCGTCCTCGTACGCGGTGGCTCCGTCATCAGATCGGTCCGACCGACCACCCCCCTTTATAGATGCCCCCACGTTCCCTTTACTGTCGCTGACATCACCCTACCACCATGCCGCTAAGGTTCCCTGCTACCCCTCTCGTCACTAGAGAAAAAGGCAAAGGCTACATGATAGCTTCCCTGCTAACCCTCTCATCACTCGAGAAAAAAGGCAAAGGCTATATGATAGCTTCCTTGCTATCCCTCTCATCACCGGAGAAAAAGTCAAAGGCTATATGATAGCTTCCTTGCTACCCAACTACGCTGCCGGAGAAGAAGCCGAAGGCAGCATATATAATATGTAAAAGTCTTCTACGTTGTCGAGCCACCAACGGGCCCTGCACCTCTGCGCCGTCACCAGATTCCGGTCGGTCCCTGCCACGCGCCACCTCTCACACCCAAACATTGTCTGCGGAAGCCCGAGATCCGGTCAAGCATCACTGCCACACCAAAGAATATTATATAAATATTATATATGTATATATGAAGACGAAGAAGTCCGCTCGTCGGAGTTTTGGTGTCGCCCAGTGATTTCTTCATCCTGCTGGAGCTCTCACTTCTAGACCCTTTGATTAGTAGAAGAATCAAACTTATGAATTCGTGTATAGAAGTTGCTGGGAATCTGTGATTGCTTTACAGGATTTTGTTAATTGGAAAGATATGTAAATTGATATAAATCATTAGATAACAAGGAACTTATTTTATGCTGGAAATTAATCCGCACACAAACTAGAGTATGAAATACCACAATGAGATGATACATTAAAATTTAGGAAGACAGTTCATGCTTGTAAATGTGTTGAAAAGCTCCATCTCACCGAATGAGAAGTATCCAAATTAAGACCTGTTATCAAAGATATGGAACAATAAAAGATGAGTTTGCTTTATTATTAGTTTTGTGAAATGCTCTGAAATGCTCTTTTCTATATACATGATTGCATTGGCATACACCAAAAGGAAGAAGTCAGAAAATAGGTGATTATAGATGAAGCATTTCAAAGACAAGGCTAATACCTAGTTGTATTGAAAATGATATCAAAAAGGGAAGAAGGATAAATTTTTGCTGTCAAATAAAGGGGCTGCAGAGTGTCAACCTTTAGTTTCACAGCTTCAATGGTTACTATAGATGTTATGAAAGTCCTGTTACTTTTTTCCACATATTCGTATTAGGCCTACAATTATTCCAAGCATAGCATTTTAAATTTTCTTGCAAATGGAGATGTCACATATAGAGTTAGTATGGAGATATTAGAGCTGCTAAAGTGTTGATGTCCATTGTGTATTGTGTTATCAATGTGCTACTTAAATCAATGATGCTTACCTCCGAAACATTTCAAACATTCATTGTGCTCCCTTGTCTCTATTGAAATGAAATTATAGAAATAAATATTGGGTGTTTGATATTTGATGTATAATTATTCTATTGAAGGACAAGGTCGCAGTATATAATAAGCATTCTTCATGGGTCATATGGAAATATCTAACTCCTATATATTAACTCAAATCCTGCTAATAATAATGCCCTTTATATCAATAACAATTTATTGCCAATAAACTGAAGGTTTTTGCTAAGAAAACTGAAGTTCAGAGATAGAACTCACGAGGCCCAATATTATGATTAGTGAGGGCTAAAGTTGCAAATAATTATTTTGAAAGAATCTTTGGTGTCCAAGTGAGAGAGATCCATCTTCGAGCATTGTTGAATATTTACTTTAGTCAATGCAGCAAAAATGTTTTACGTAATACTACTCTAAAGCTAAAATTAATCAATACCAAAGATGGTTTATTTGAAATTAATAATAGCCTGCAATATATGTGAATGGGTTCTCTATTTCATGGTCAAAAATTTTCCTAACCAGTATGAAATAGGAAAATGAACTTGGGGTGAATAAATTATTGCAATAGAAGACCTCAATGAATGAGCTACATGAATGTGATTTGTAAATTCAAACTCTTGAAAGAGGAAGAACATAAAAATATAAGATATGAAGGCCACATCTCAATGATTGCACATTGTACCGTGGAGCATACAAAATATGGGGGTATATTAATCATTGTAATAGAAAGTTGGGCCATCAAAGAGATAGAGAACTGGGTCACCATTTGAAAAAGGTTGTGTCGCACTTTATAAAAAAGGGTTGATTTAATTATATTAAATCAGTTGAAAAAAAATAATAGAATAATAATTAATTGGCTTTTTATGGCTAAACTGCAATATAAATATAATGAAAGAAGAGAAATGCTTGTACATGTGCACATATCTCGAGGTGATGATGGAATACACATCTTAAGGTGCCCGATAAATACAAGTTTCAAAATAGCAAGCATCACCAGACAACAATGGAGAAACACGCATCTCTGGCCGGCAATATAAAATATAAATCTCGAAGCGGTGATGAGCGCACATCTCGAGATGATAATAGGCACATATCTTGAGATGATGAAAGGATACATATCTCGAGGCAGATGATGAGATACAAATCTCAAAGTGACACGTACCTCGATGCGACCATGGAACGTGCATCTTGAAGAGGATGATAAAATTCAAATTCCAAAGTGACACGCATTTTGATGTGGCGATGGAACGCACATCTTAAAGCAGATGATGAAATCCAAATCCCAAAGTGACCCATATTTTGATGTGATACTGGAATGCGTATCTTAAAGTGGCTAATAAACCTAAATTCCAAAGATAGCACGTATCTCGAGGTGGCGACAAAACACTCATCTCGAGATGGTCAATATAAACCTAAATCCTAAAGTAGTGCAAATCTCAAGGCGTCGACGAAGCATGCATTTGAGGCGGCCGGTGAAATGCGAAGTAGAGAAGCAAACGTCCCAAGGCAGAAGGCGACGTCATTTAAATAAATAAATAAATAAATAATATGTATATATACATCCGATAATGACATTTATATGTAATAAAAAAAATATGATTTTCAAATAAATGAATTATGTTTATTCATTGCCTCTACTTGTACTTTTGCCCTTAATTGGAGGTTCCCAAGACTCTGTCTGGGGTAATTAATAATAGAGGCTTGCCTCTATTAGGAATGGAAGAACCCACGATAACAAAAATAAATAAAACATAATAATCATTTGTGATTCGATATGTCGCCTGGTGTCTCTTCACAGACACGATGCCAGGCGGGTATTTTCGATCCCACAAATTCTGGCATGCTCGGTGGGACCTCATTCCACCTCCCATCTTTGAGGCAAAAGTACTAGTAGAGGCATTGTTTTTATAACTTATGCAAGAAAACTTATATTGTTATTTTTTCTATTGCAGACTAAATGACATTGTGGGAAATGAAAGATGAAGAAATGTCTGATATGGATGTAGAAATATACACTGTTTGAATGGTTACTGATGCTCGAGGAGATCCAATGTCATAACAGGACCAACCAGGGCCATTCACAAGGGCTCGTAGAAGAGCGGTGGACTCTCAAAGTGGAATTGGAGAAGGAGGTTCAAGCCACATGCCATATGTTGGGTGGGGGATAGGGATCAACCTTCCTCCACTTCACATACCAAGAAGGGACAAGGAATTCGTTCCTCCAAATGAAGGTAATGAGAATGAACCTGCATTTGCTTATAATGAAGATGACATTATGAGGAAATTTAACAACGGAAAGACTCCGCCAAATGGAAAATCGAGAAGCTGAATACCAGAAGATGAGTGAAAACATGACGATATTGTGGAGTCAAGGCAAAGATACATAATCAAATGGCTACCTTAATAGAAAACTGACCTGAACAAGTACAAAGGTCGAGGAGTCCAACCCCTTAGCCAAGAGAAATCCCTAGGCCAGGAGAGTAAGGGGGAACTTCATATGCTCCTATTCCAGAACAATTGGCTGCAATGACTCGGGAAGAGATGCAACGGATGGTGGTTGCTGAATTGAAACAAGCCAAAGGCAGCGAGATAAGGGTCGATGGAGATAAACCTTATCCCAACTATCATGATTTGGTGCCCTACCCCAAAGGATACAATGTTCCTCAATTCAAGCAGTTTAATGGGATTGGGAATCCTGATCAACACTTGGCTCACTTTGTAACAGTCTGTAGAGACACAAGTGTAAAGCCTTCACTTCTCCTCAGACTATTTTCTGCAAGTCTCACAAGAGTGGCATTTGAGTAGTATGCGAGCTTGCAACCCGAATCAATTCAAACATGGTAACAACTGAAAGATGCCTTTCGGGTACGGTTCGAGGGCGTAAGTGACAAAATTAAGATCGCTGATCTCGCGGCCACTCGCCAAAATAAAGATGAAAAAGGGATGGATTATATTATGAGATGGAGAAACATGAGCATCAAATGTAAACAACCCCTTGATCAGCCAAAGGCAGTAGTTTTTACTGCTCGGGAATATTGATAGTTGGATGACACCCTTTCTGAGTACATCTGGCATCACCACATTCCAAGTGTTGATTTCACAAGCTAAGAAATTGGAAAGGACAAGCCCAAAGTTGTTCTCCAATTTTCAAACTTCAGGGAATGGTATAAAAAAGCCTAAAAGGACAGAAGTCATCAAGTACACTGCTACAACCTTCTTTAAAATAAATCTAAGCCACCTAGTTTAGGTGCTACTGGTAATAAACCTGAGAAGATCAAGCCACCTAGTTTAGGTGCTACTGGTAATAAATCTAAGCCTCTTCCTTCTTTAAAATAAAGGATGAACAAGAAATATTCCTTCAAAAGAAATAAAGTACTTAAGATCTTTAAAGATGCTGTGAAAGAAGGTCTGCAACTCCCTAAATACAAGTGACCAGAAGAGCAAAATAAGAAGGATCATCCCAGTTACTATCCATATCATAAGGTGATGGGGCATACAATTGAAAACTGCTATGTTTTTAAGGATTGGGTTGAGCGACAATATCAAGAGAGAAAGATTACACTCTCCACAAATGTTTTATCGGGGTAACTAGCTGAGCACACCCGCTATGTGACTACCCTAAACCAAGAGGGATCATCTCAAGAGGATATCATAGTGGTGGAAATAAAGTAATACTCCCATTAGCAAATGATAATATACCTCCTCTTGTTCTAGAAGAATTGTAGCAAGTGTTCATATCCAAAAAGTCAAAGAAGATGTTGAAGAAGTTGGCTGATCTCCCAAGGATCACGTGGAGATGTTCCAAAGAACCCCCCTAAAGGGCTCCCAATAAAACAAACTAAGAAGCAGAAGCGCGAACACTCAAAACGCAAGAAATCCATCATTGAATAGTACATCAAGTCCCTCGACGAATATGAGCAGAAGGAAAGGGCCTTGATCACTCTCAAAGACTATTTTCCCGAAGAGGTTGAAGAATTACTTGGGGAATTAGCTGAGGAAGATGATGAAAATATGCAAGTTTAAACTTGTAGGGTTATTTCTGGAGGAGAATACCCTTTTTATGACCCAAATGATGATGAAGATAGCTTCTCTGAGCCAGAAGAGTTGTACAATCCACATGGTCGGCCATATATCAACAAGAAGCAGAGAAAGAAGATGACATTTAGAGAAAGGGTAAAGAAGGCGAACGCCTGGCTTTTGGATCCACACTAACAAGAAAAGCAAAAGAAATTTTATTACACCCCAAAGTCCCCAAAATATAAGGTCTTGAGGAAGGCTATGCCTGCTGAGGAAATCCCAGCTTTCATTCAAAGGGTAATAGAGGAGTCAGCTAACAGGCTACTACAACTGTATATTGAAGATGCTTAGTGGGACGAGTTTGGGACATACCCTCAAGAATCATCAGATGAAAATTTTGACTAAGAAGTAGTGGAGTCTTAATTTGGCTCTTCCAAAAGCAACAAATGCTAAGGGAAAATCCATCCAACAAGATATTAAAATTAAGAAGAATAAGAGGAAGGAACTTTTTAATCAAGCCATGGAAATGGGACTGGAATTACCTAAACCCAAAAGGTCATGCTTGATGTACCTTCACAGTTACCCAAATTACTGTCCATATTACCGACTTATGGGGCACACCATAGAGGAGTGCCTGAATTTCCAAAAATGGTTACAAAAACAAGTTTCCATACGAAATTTGATGTTGACAGATGACTACTTTGAAGAAAAGGTGTTTGTCATGCCATAACCTGCCAGGAAGTTTCTGATGATAATTTAAATTTCCCAAACAAAGAAGATGATGAAGAAGATAAAGTACCACACCATGTATATAAAATGCAACTCATAGCTGGGAAGATACTTGAGCCAAGACAGGCTTCCAGCTCTAATGACAAAAACAAAGGGAAAATGATTGAAGAGAGGAATATCTCACCAAAGAAACCATCAAAAAAGCCAGATTATAATATCTTGGCATACTTGAAGAAATTCCCAGCACTTCTCAATATGTATGACGCATTGATGATGTCAACTGCAGTCAAGGAGTCTCTAATACATGCCCTACAGAATCCTAAGGAGTATCAGGCCTACTTTGCTGAGGTCAATATGAAAGAAGCTCAATATGCATTTCACACACCTTCAGTATCCTTCACAGTGCAGATTTGCTGCTGGGAACCACAGAACACAATAGACCGTTATATGTGACGGGTTCTTGTAATGGGATAAAAATCAACCGAGTTTTGATTGACCCAGGGTCCTCTGTAAACCTAATGACCCTCAACACTCTCCGGGCAATGGCTCTCGAAATATGCCACTTATCTCCGTATAATATCGTCATTCAAGGTTTTAATCAGCATAGCCAAAAGGTATTGGGGTCCATCACCGTCCCAATTAAATTTGGAAAGATAACATCTGATGTGAAGTTCCATGTGATCGATGCTAGCTGATGCATCGTATAAAGCCTTCTTGGCAAGGCCATGGATCCATGAAAATCAAATGGTCCCTTCAACACTTCTTCAAAGCGTGAAGTATATGGTGGATGGGGAAGAGTTTAGAATTGATGGAGAAATCCAAGCTTTCGGCATCCATGAAATACATTATGAAGATTTGAGGTATTACCTTAGTCCATCCAAAAGAGGCAAATCATCCAAAGGGGGTAAGTCGCCAAGTCCAAAAGAAGAGTCTCTTGTGAAGATACCTAAGTCTGCTCCTATGTTTCAACAGAAAGAGTCAATCTTACCTCACTTTGGTCGTGACACTAAGTCATCAGAAGACGAAAATGATGCAGATATACACCAATGTAAGGATCAAACTAGAGGGTCTACACAAAAAAGTATATTGTATATTAGAATGATTCTTGATGGACTCTACAAATTCTTGGATGATTTGAATATTAACACAGTTGAGCATCTAAAGGCATTTTATGTCCCAGCTCGACATGAGCTCTTTTACAAAGCCAGAAGTAATAAAATTTCAAAGGATGATATTATATGAAGAGTCAGATGATGATGAATTTCAGTCTATAAAATTCACAAACTATTACCCCGATAAGCTCAAGACAGTAGTCGAGAGGTTTGGGGGCAAAATAAAATGGTCAAGGAATTTATATCAGAGCTTTCATCGACTATGAAATCCTGCACATATGGATAAAAGAGGAATAGGTTATTCTGAACCTTCTAGGAACTCATGTTACATGATAACGTCCAAGAAGAAGAAGAGAAGATTAAAATGAAGAATGCACCACTTGAACTAGAAGACGGGGGCAAGAGACAACTGACGAGTTGGTTGAAGTCAACTTGGGAAGCAATGAGGACCCAAGGCTGACCTTTCTAAGCACACAGCTACCAGAAGAAGACAAAGTATCATTCAAGGCCCTTTTGACAGAGCATATCGGCTGCTTTTCTTGGAACTATAATAACATGCCAAGGTTAGATAGTGGGGTAGCTATTCGCAGACTAGCGATTGATCCTAATGCTACTCCAGTCAAGCAGGCACCAAGAAAGATGAAGTTTGATCTAGAAGAAAGGGTGATAGAAGAAACAAAGAAGCTAATTGAAGCAAATTTTATTAGGGAAGAGAAATACACTAATTGGGTAGGTAGGATAGTCCATGTGAAGAAAAAGAATGGGCAGATACAGATATGCAAAGACTTCAGGGACCTGAACAAAGCATGTCCCAAAGATGATTTTCCCTTACCCGTTATGGAGATCATGATCGACAACACCTCAAGGTACGTGTCACGCCCCGTCCTGGATTCCAGGCCCGGGCACGTGCCCAGACCGACCGTACCCGAGTATAGTCTAGCTCTGCTCGAATACAAGGCCTAAGTGTAACTCAGCAGATAACAAACAACAATACAAAACATACTTAAGTCATAAGCAAAAGAAAATCATAGGGGTCCATAAGCCCTACCTAAAGTCAGACCCTACAAGGGTCCTAAATAGAAAGTATCTCATACAACAAACAGGCATAAGAGAGATCCTCAGACCTCAGCAACTCTTAGTACCCTGACTACGTCCTCTACACAAGCCCCTACACCTCGGGATCTGAAACAGAAAGAAAGAGCAAGTGAGCTTTCGAATGGAAAGCCCAGTAAGTACTCCTGCGGGGTCACAAAGACATAGTATATCAACATGTCAAGCAATGGGACCACATCCCTAAGTAAAACAACTCTAGGAGTCTACCACAAACAAGAATAATGGTACGACTCCTAACTACATAAGCCCTCAAGCTCTATGTTGAGTTTCAAAGAAAACTCAAGGATCACCCCTGATCAGCATATCCAACTAAGCGCTGTGAACACGACCCTCTGGTCGCTCGACCCTCCGGTCTTAAGTCGATAGTACCACCTCTCGTACATATCGATACGGCCAGCGTACCATTCCCACTGACGGGTAGGACAACCAGAGCATCACCCCTCTGGTGCGGTAACTAGAAATGCCAGGGTGTCCCGTCCCTGAACATTTCCCCAATGGAGCCCCCACGCTCCACTGAGTCCGGGCAGTAGACCCATATCAAAAACAGGGATACCAACATCCCGAAACAATCATACATGCTCAACAGGAACGAAACCAAAAAGGATAGCATGTATGAATAGAATAAAACAATAATCAATGTAACAATAGTAAAGCCAAGGAGAAACTCCGAAGAGATGGTACAAGGCAAGTGTACTTACATCTTACGAAAAGTTGGAAACCTTCCTAGTCTCCTCCTGAAGTGCCTCTAAGACTCCACGAGAGTATCTGATAATAGAGTTTCTATTATTGTCAAGGTTCTAACAAAATCCTACGTTACTAGATGCATGTATAAGTCTCTCACTTTCTATGGGCTTAGGCCCAACTAAACGGGTCCCGGGGACCTACTACTTGGTTACCAACCCATTTCCCTCAATTCCAAGTCCTTAATAGATCTTCAACTTTAACTTGGTTAACCCAGGTCTGTTGGTCAACTTAACGACTATTTTAACCGAGTTTAACTACTTTAATCAAATTGGGCCCATTTGAATGGGTCCACCGACTTGATAGGCCTAGCCTTAATTATTAAAAGCATCTACCCCTTACCACGTGGCTAGCCATGCCCACAAGGGTTAAGGCTCATCAAGTTGGTTTGGGTGGTCTCGAGTTTAACTCCCACCACCAACGATCTTTTTTTTTTTCCTCTAGCTTTATTCTTTAGCTGATTTAATTAAGTCAATTATCTTATAACTTAGGTCCAAACCTTGATCCTTTTAATTTAATTAACTTGTTGATTTGATTAGGCCCAACCATCATACTTAGTCTGTTTCATGATTTAATTCAATTACCTAGATACTTAGGTATTATTTAAATACCTAGATGTTAAATATCCATTAATCTGATCAATTTAATTAAATCAACAACCAACCTTGGTTAGACCTAACCATTAATTCAATTTTATCAACTTGACTAAGTTAGATGGATTAGACCTAACCCAATGATCTAATCAAACCAGTTTGATTTAGTGAACCTCAAATTAACTGAATTGATCAAGCTAGGCCCTCTAATTCAATCCAGTCCATGGACCCAACCCTATTGATTAGCCATCTAGGTTCAACCCATCCTAACAACTTACTTGGTTAAACCCAATTAACTTTAATCAATCCAATTAAACCATTAAAAAGGATTAGTTTAACTATACTTTATATTGACTAATTAAGCTATGCATTTTGTCACATTTTCATGAATTAACATAAATTAATTTCTAATTAATTAACCACTAATCTGTGATTAACTGAATTAATTAAATAATTAACTTAATTATTTATACCCATTATTATTAATCTATTTTCTATTCTTCTTCTTCTCTTGTATCTCTCTCTCTCACGACCGAACTCCACCGGAGCCGCCACCGGCGAGCACACGGCCCACCGGGAGTGGCTTGCAATGCTTGCGCGATCACCAATCAGTCCGAACACCTTCCAGGGTGGTGACCGACGCCTCCATCTTCTCCAGAGCGTCTCAATCCCGGCTGAGACCTTCTCCCCCTCCGTCTAGCTCAAGCAAGCGCCGAAATGCATATAACTAAGTTCTAAAGGCTATCACAAGGAGGGAAGGACTTACCAGAAGGTCGCCGATGACAAACACCGCCACAAGAGAGCTCCCCCAGCGGTTGCAAGCGCTCTGTCTTCTCCGGCGAGCAAAGCTGCACCGATGACAAGCTACAACCTCCTTCTCCTTCCTCTTTCGGCCTCCCTCTATGACCGAAACCGTCAGCAATGGACACGAGCTCAACGAACGCTGGCAGAAACCCCCCTTTCACTCTCTCCAAACTCTTCTTGCCGGAGCTCCTTCACCACTGTGGTTCACTGTCTCCTTGCGTCTGATACCTCCGCTCGAGCCGTAGTTGCCACCTTTATAGGCTGAGGGAGTGAAGAGGAAACACCATTGATGTGATGAAACCGCAAGTGCACGGGTCGTGTCAGATAATAAGAGTGGACATAGAAGTCGGGTTGTCGATCCACAGGGAGAAAGAAGTACTAGTATTTACCAATTATCTACTATCTAGTCAATCTGAGACGATGATTGGTCAAGCTAACTCAAAATTGATTAATGGAAACCTAGATTGGGGAATTGAATGCTGCTTGGAGTTAAATGATCATAAAGAGGGGATGCCCGGGTAGTTGGATCCCCCTTGGACTTCAATTATATAAATGCCCTTCTCTAATTTAATTACTCAATGGTTCTGTTGACCAAGGGTTCCTATCGTGCTTTCACTCACTCTCTAATCCCGAGGTGAGCTACTAATCCTAGTGCCCTTACTGATGATGTTCTCGAACCTAATGTCTTGGAAAGATTACTGGAATAATACGTCTAAAGGGGTCTCTCTCCTAAGTACCCGGGTTCCCGATGTACTCGTAATCCTTTCTATTGGAGATGGTCTACACATGGAGAGGCGTTCGCTTCTTCCCCCGTATGGACTACGAAGATCCCTCCGGGCTCTCGCAACGTAGAGGGGTGAACTTACATTAAAACATCCAATAGACTCAACAATAAAATCAAGTAATCAAAGTAGAAATGAGACATTAATTAGCACATGTCCAAGGTTCACCAACCACCCAAGCATCTACAAAATTAGCCCTCCATGAAAGGGGGGAGACAATCCACAACAAAGATAAAAGAAAGCAAGAAATACATAGCAAATGAGATTTGCGCAATCACCGTTGGTGGCTTGTCGCTTCTCCTTCTTCGACCTTCCCTCTTCTTGCTCCTATGCCTTGAAGGGGATGAACCTCCAAGCCCTCTCCAAGGTGTCTCTCTTGCCCTAGCAGCCAAGCCCCCCTAAACCCCTCTCCCATTGCCTTTTATACTTGTAGGGTTTAGAGGGTACGATTTACCAAGTTACCCCTCGGCCAGGCCTGCAGATCGCCCAATTTTAACAATGTACGGGCCCGTATACGGGCGCATGTCAGCCCGTATACGGGCCAGCCACCTCCATACGGGCCCGTATACGGGCCGTATATATACCCGTATACGGGCTAATGCCCAGGTTGCTTGTTGTACGGGCCGTATTCTGTCCCGTATGTTCCCCAGGGTCTAGTATACGGCCGTTTGTCAGCCCGTATACTAGCCCGTATGAGCCCTTCTACATGCTTCGGGGTCCCGGCTTCTACCAAAATGCTTTCTTTCCTCCGGGGTCCTCTTATTTTGGCCTGTTGATAAAAATAAGCAAATCTTAAGCACTGGTGAGCAACAAATCCTTAAAATCTCAAGCCAAGTCTACAAAAATATAGTATAGAATTATGTTCAAATGAACACTTATCAACCATGCAAGGGACAAGGCCTTTGGCGACGACCGGCCTTCACGCGTGTAACGACCGGGGAAGGAGGCGAGACGCAAGGTGGCGTTCGCGGCCGGTTGGGGGAGAAGGCGGCCTGCCTCGTGATCAGGTTTCCCAGATAGACGGTGAGGATCATTTAGATCCCATCCAACGGCCAGAAACATATCCAGATACCTCGTATCACGCTCGTAATTTGTACAGACGGCCACAATCACATCATGATCAACGGTCAGATTATCCCTCTCTATCTAGAACTTGAGACAATCTCAAGATCAACGGTCCTCCTCAGCCCGCACCATGAGGTCACCCTCACTACCTCCTTTCACGATGCCTTGGATCCAACACACGATCAGATGGATCTGTTTCCAGTCTAACACGTGGCCTCACCAAGGCCATTATAATGCTCCGCGATCAGCACTCACCCATGATCTTTTAATCCTAGCCGCTCAACCTCTTCTATAAGGGTTTTCGTTTGGAAAATTGATCAGAGGTCCCTGAATTTTATTTGATTACACCTAAGTCCCCCTCCTATGAGAGAGGATAATTTTCATCAGGTCCAGAACACTTTTGGAAATTATAACCTTGCCCCTAATGACCTTATCGAACCCTAATTATGGTTTAATATTTTAAATTTCCATTTTCCCACATACTCAAACCATTTAATTACTTAGGGAATTTCTTTAATTAAAGAACATTCAAACACACATTTTCTTTTTTTTCCAGATAAAATTTTGGATTTTTACAGTACGAGATGTTCTCCTTTATGGATGTATATTTTGGATACAACCAAATCAAAATGCATCCAAATGATGAGAAGAATATTATTTTTCGAACATGTATGGGCATATAATGTTACAGAGTAATGTCGTTTCGTCTGAAATAATGCAGGGGCAATATATCAAAGGGCTATAACAAGGATATTTGATGACCTAATTCACAAAGTTGTCAAATGTTATGTGGACGATCTTGTGGTCAAAACAAATTCCAAAGATAAGCATCTCGATGGAGGAAAGTTTTCACACGTCTCAGAGAATACAAGTTGAAAATGAACACCATGAAATGTGCTTTCGGAGTCTTATCTCGGAAGTTTTCGGGCTTTATTATAAGGCATCGGGCAATAGAGATAGACCACTCCAAGATAAAGGTGATCCTAGAAATGCCACCTCCTTAGACAAAAAGCAGCTACGATCTTTTCAAGGGCGTTTGGCATATATCAGAAGATTCATCTCCAACCTATCTGGAAGATGTATGCCTTTCTCCAAGTTGTTCAAGAAGAACATGCCTTTCAACTGGGATGATGAATGTTAGAAGGCTTTTGAAGACATTAAACAGTACCTATTAAATCCACCACTATTGGCGGCCCCAATCCACAGAAAACCGTTGATTCTATACACTGCTGCATTGGAAGGGGTTATTTGGAGCTATGTTGGCCCTAATAATGAAGAAGGCAAAGAAAATGCACTATATTACCTCAGTAGGATGTTGATAGGAGCTGAGAGTAAATATACACCAATTGAAAAACTCTATCTAGCCTTAGTGTTTGTAGTCAAGAAGCTAAGACACTACTTGTTGGCACATAAAGTCATCCTCATATAAAAAATTGATCCAATTAAGTATCTCATGACAAGGCCATTGCTCACGGGAAGACTTGCAAAATGGGCGCTAATCCCGATAGATTTCAATATAACATATACTCCACAAAAGGCTATTAAAGGGCAAGCGTTAGCAGACTTTTTAGTGGCACATCCTCTCCCTGATAATTCATCACTTAATTATGGCCTCCTTAATGAAGAAACACTTGTAATGAAAGAAGCATAGTGGCGATTATACTTTGATGGAGCGTCATCAATAAAGTCGACATTCAAGTCCATGATTCCACAAATCAAAGCTGGGATAGGACTCGTGTTCGTCACACCGAAAGGGGGAATTCTTAGATATGCACTCTCCCTTACAGAGCCATGCACAAACAACGAAGCAGAATATGAAACTCTCATAGCTTGTTTGGAATTGGCAATCAAAATGGGGATCCAACATATATATATATATATATATATATATATATATTTGGAGACTCACAACTCATTATCAAACAAGTCGAAGGAGACTACAAAATATACAAGCCTGAACTTCTTAAATATTATAAGAAGGTCAAAGACCTGATGAGGAAAATCCCCCAAGTACAGATGAGGAGAATCAAATTATATAGATTTGGGACTCCAAGGAGAATCATCTCAGATAATGGCCCCGCTTTCTAAATCTTCAAAATTGGGAGATTTGCACAGCACCATAAAATAGACTGGAGATATCCCTTCATCTATAATGCTAGTGCAAATGGGTTGGCGGAAGCATTCAACAAGACCCTCTCAAAGCTATTAAAAAAAGTTGTGTCCAAAAAAAAAGAAAGGGCTGGCATGAGAGACTCTCGGAGATGCTATGGGCCTATCTCACTACCTATAGGACCCCGATACAGTGTACACAATATTCTTTGGTGTTTGGAACTGAAGCGGTCCTACCTCTCGAAATCCAGATACCCTTATTAAGAATGGCAGTGCAAAATGAAAATATCAAATGAAGATAATATCCGGCATAGCCTAGATGAGTTGGACTCTCTTGACGAGAAAAGGATAGGAGCACAACAGAATTTTGAAGTTTATAAAGCCAAGATGTCTCAGGCCTACAACAAGTTGGCTCGATTTAGGACTTTTACCAAAGGAGAGATGGTTTTTGTCCTTAGAAGACCTATCATCACAAACAAACGGGTCGGGGGCATGTTTAAAGCAAATTGGGAAGGTCCCTACATCGCGGAGATCGTCTATGAAGGATGCGCATACCAGCGCATTGATGCTAATGGAAAAAGACCAATGCAGCCCATTAACGGCCGCTTTCTGAAAATAGTTATAATGTAAAAAATGTTTGCCTATGACAGAACATATGGTCCCTTATAGGGGTAGACTAGTCATGTACAATCAAATATACTTCCCAAGGCAAAACATTCATTTTCATACACTTTTGTATTAAATTCATTCAATGAAATAAAAGACGCATGCATTTGTCTACGAAGGAACATCCGACTCTTTGTAAAAGGTTGATTGCTCATGCACAATAAAAGTGCTTCCTGAGGAAAACATACCGACCCCCTATGTTTTAAAGCAAAAACAAAAACAAAAAAAAAAACATCATGGTTTCGAATCTCTAGGTGTTCCCTGCAATTTATATATGTGACCTAAAAAAAGGGAAGGGGGGGATTCAAGTCTTTGACCACATGTGCCATTTGAATAACTATGTTTTATTAGTCATAATAAAACTTTATTATTGGCAAAGGGGAACAAAAGATTTTCTAAAGCCCCAAAGTATGAAGCAATAAACATGGTGTTTTAATGCATTCCATTAAATCAATAGGCTTTGTCTCTTTCGGTCCTTGATTATCCTTCCTGTATTTACTCCATAAGAAAGAGTAAATGATTATGGTCTTGTGAGGGACAGAACAATACGAAATAATAATAATAATAATAATAATAATAATAATAATAATAATAATAATATTAATATTAATATTAATATTAATATTAATAATAATAATAATGGGGCATGAGAGAAAAGAGGGAAAAAAAAGAAAAAAAGAATTAAATCTTATTCAAGTCTAATGTTCTTATCAAATATCTCAAAATCAACTACGAAAGCATAGATAAACTAAAAATAAACTATATAAACCAAATAAAAAGGGGAAAGCACTTCAATGCCCAATCAATTGCAAACATGACTCTTTTATTTCCTCCAATTCTTCTAGCCAGCCAGTGAAGAGAGCGATACGATGGTCATCTGAATTATCTCCTTGACTTTCAGCGAGTTATGTTTTATCCCCATCAAATGCAACTTGAAAATCTGCTTGAATATGGGCAGAAGTTTCTAAGGTGACCGTCGAAGTTGCTATTCTTCATCCAAAGTTTTTATCTCTTCATCCAAAGTTTTCACCGTATTTGAAATTTCATGAACTTTGGATTGAAGTTGATTTATTGTATGCAAAATTTCACAATCTTCATTTTGAAGATGTGGCGTTCTGTAGTGATTTTCTGACACTTCTCCTTCTTCATGTTTATGTCATAAGCCAAATCCACATCATGCTTATTAAGGCTTTCAATAGCTGAGGTTTTCTCTAGCACACATTCTTTGGCTTGTTGATTGCGGATATAGGCTTGGACACTAGGATCCTTTGAAGCTTCTTTAGCAGAGGATGCACACTCAGATATTTCTTCTAGAAGGCGCTCTAGACCATCCATGTTGGTGCCAAAGGGCTTAAGAATTGAATTTGATGTCTTCTTCACATTATCAATAAACACTTTGGTAGTTATAATAATTGAGGGATTTGATTTTGTTGGTCACCCTGTCTCGGAAAAATAACGCCGCTTTTGGTATATTCCCCAGACCTATGAAAGAGATATGCAAATGTTAATAATAATTTAAAAAAACAAAGAAGGACATTTTTGTTGCTTTTGTGGAGATTCAATGTTCACAATTGTATTGGCACTAACGCCATCACCTTCCAGTTCTTTCACAAGGCAGGGAGCATCCTTGATAATTTCTTCTGAAAGAGCTTTTTTTGAAGATGGAGAGTTGTCATCTTTTTGGGCAACTAAATTTCGAAGAAAAATTGTCAATATTCATATCTTTCTCTCTCTTTTTTTTAAAAAAAAACCTTGGTCTTGCTTTGGCGAAGTTGCAACTCCGGCATCAGCATTGGAACCCTCACTTTCCAATTCCTCCATGGTTGTATGAGCATCTTTGGCAACATCTTGGGCAACCAAAAAAATATATATTAATATCCCTTCCCTAAAAAAAAAAAACAACCTTCATTCTGCCATGTTGGAGATGCAATTCTTGCATGAGCATTGGGGGCAAGAGCATCCTTAATAATTTTCTCATAAGATGTTCGGGCAAAAGGTAAAGAACCGGCACCCTCGCATGCAGGTGGATAAAAATTGTAATAATAAGTCAATCTTAATAGTTAAAAATTATATAAAAAAAACTTCAGTTTGTTTTATTGAAGATGTAACTTCAACATCTGCACCGGTATTGGCATCATCGATCTCTAATTCTTCCTCAGAGCTAGGGGCGTATCTAATGAAGCTTGCAGAAGGAATTTGTCCAAAGGATGAAGAGCTATCATCCTCCAAAGGAGATGGAGTTGAAAGAGATTCGTCAAATTTGTTCAAAAAAAAAAAAAACCTTCTTGTATCGATGGCAAATTCTGCGATGGTTTATTCTCCAAGGCAATTGGCATATTCTCTAGAATGAAATTAAAAATAAATAAATAAAATAAAATAAAAAATAAACAAATAAGGGCAAAAAAAATTTTAAACAAAGAGGATGAGGATGATACCTTGGGGTGAATCGGGGAGAGCCCCTTCGGCCACAACATTAATATCTTGTAGCTTTATGTGACATGAAATTTAAAAAATTCATCATTAAATCCGTTAAAGATGTATAAATAATTAGCCAAGAGATGTCTCCTTACCGATAGGAGAGTTGTGAGGCATCCCAAAGTCTGATAGGGGAGCATCATCGATTCTTGGAGTTGTTTGAAAATTGAAAATCATAAATTTAATGATAAACTTCAATAAAATAAATAAATAACAAAAAAGAAAAAAAAACATACCAATTGGGGAGTTTTGAGTAGCCTTGACATCCTCCAATGAAGTGTCATCAATTCGTATGCATGTTGACAAAATACTTTCAATCAAGAGCGATTGAATGGAGTTGGAGAAGCGATTGAATGGAGTTGGAGAAGCGTTCATATAATGCAGCATCTTTGGTATTCTCAAAAGACCTGGGATAGTGGATTGTGTTATCATCAATCACCCGTAGAAGATATGTTCTAGGAAAGTGACAACCCGCCCATGCAAACATAAAGTGAGAGGGAAAAGCCGTGGTAGAGAATCCAGGCATTCTCATGTTATTAACCATGGCGTTTAACCCCACATAGATGCTCGCCAAAACCACAGGAGCAAAAGCAATCTTCTTCCCATGTGCGAGATCAGACGCCATAACAGAAACTCTCAGTCTAATTACATTACATCCACTCGGTATAATAAATTAGCAGATCCATAAGGCCACAAAGGCAGTCAAATCAGCAGTGGGAATAGGTTTTGGAGGATGATCAAACTTTAAGTTGCGCTGGAAGTCAAATTCTGTTCTCTTTGGTTTTGTAACGCCCCGACCCGATCTCGGGACCTCGGGAACGTATGCAAACCGGCCGTACCTGAGTAGAGACGGGCCCCACTCAGATACAAGGCTTAAGTGAGTAAAGAAGATAATGCAATAAAACAACTTAATTATTCAAAACTAATAGCTCATGTTTGATAGGGGGATATCCCACTTGGGGATATCCCCAACACATTCCCCAATGAAAAATTTTTTCGCCAAAAACTTTAATTTAAGTTTATGAATATAATAATAATCCACCCACCAATACATAGAAGCCACATAACTATCTTATCATTAATACCTTTACTTTAAAATTTCCCCCCAAAAAATTCAAAATTTTTCAAAAGTTATTCTTAATCCCAAGTGGGATATTCCCCTATCAAACACAAGCATAGAGTTCAGCAGAAAATCATAAAAGGGTTCATATACCCTACAAATACTAGGCCTTATAAGGGACCTACAAAATAAAGTATCTCACACAATAAAAAGATAAACAAGGTCCTCGGACCTCTGCAAATCCACCCGACCCACGATAGGCTCCTGCGTGCTAGAATCCTACTCCTCAGGATCTGTAAACAGGAAGAAACAAGAGCGTGGGCTTTCAAATGGAAAGCCCAGTAAGTACCCCTTGGGGTTCAAGAAAAACATGATATCAACAGGTAAGAATATCAAAATCAACTTTGGGGCCCGCCCCTCAAAAACAATCCCTAGGAGTCTACCACAAAAACAAGCAAGGTAACGACTCCTAGCTACAGAAGCCCTGGGGCTCTGATATGAGTTCCAATGGAAGCTACATAAATGTCTCCCCCGGTCAGCATCATCAGCGAACCTGCTGAAAACACAACCATCCGGTCGCTACGGCCCTCAGGTCGTATGTCGATAACGCCACCTCTCTACTGCCGACACGGCCAGCGAATCATTCCCACTGACGAGCAGGACTACCAGAGTATCGGTCCCTCTGGCATGCCAATGCCGGAACATCAGGGTGTTCCGTCCTTGAACGTTCACAAAGGAGCACCCACACTCCACTGAATCCGGGCGGAAGAACAAACAAGTAGGGATCCCAACATCCCGAAACAATCAAACATGCTAAATAAAGATTTCAACAAATCATAGAAGCATGAATGAATACCAAGCAGTATGTCACAATAAAGACATATCAAGAAAACTCCAAAGAGTGGAACAAGGCAAGTGTACTTACCTAAAATCATAGAGTCTCGTATTCCACGGGACTTCCCGACGCATCCACGTCAATATCTGATAAAGGCAATTCTATTCTTAATAACTGTACATGTCTATGAACAATACACCTACAATGCATGCTCTAACGGGCCCTAGTCCTACTCGTGGGCCTTCCCTTGTGATCCTTTGTCATTACTACCTTAAATCACCCAACTTACATAAATGAGTTGTAGTGACTTGGTGGTTAAGACCCACTAAGCCCAAGTGGGGGGGTTCTTGGTTCAAACCCCCACCCTCACATTCCTTTTGACCTTTTTAATTAGCATTTCCCTAGCCAAGTCCAATTTAAAGTTGGTCAAGCCCAAATCCGTCAATCAAGTCTATCTGGGTTTAATTCTTATCTGATCAAGTCTAATTACAACTTGATTAATCATGTCATCATATTGATTTGTTAGATCAATTCATCTACTCAATAAATCAATTAGCCAATCAACTAATTAACCAAGTTAATTAAACTGGTAATTGATTATTAATCTGATCCATTAATTAGTTACCAAATTAACTAATGGATCTAATTAATTTTCTAATTGGTCATCCATTAGTCAACTTACTAGATCTGGACCCAACCATAGATTGATTGGACCCAATCTACATAGTTTAACTAGTTAGCTCAAACCAATTAATTAATTAATTACTCAATTAATTAATTATTTACTAACTAGTTATCCAACTAAGTAGTTATTAGTTAATCTCAATAATTAACTAATCCGGTTAATCAAATAAAAAAAGGGTTAAAGCGATTTTTGGTCCCTGAAAATAGGGCCAATGTTTATTTCCATCCCAAAAATTTAAAATTTGTTTAATACGGTCCACATCAGCATATACTGCCACTTATCACTCCACATCAGCAAAATAAAGACCTAACCATAATAAAAAAAAGATTATATGCATTGCATTGGTATTCCACATGACTGTCACGTCAGCAATAGGGACCAAAAATGCCAAAATATGGAATATATAGGGACCCAAAATGTCAAAATATGCAATACATAGGGACCATATTGAACAAATTTTGAATTTTGGGATGAAAATAAACATTGGTCCTGTTTTTAGGGACCAAAATTGGCTTTACCCCTAAAAAAAAATCACTTTATCTTTACAAATCTAATTCCTTTCGATTAATCCATTAACTAACTTAGTTACAGTTTTAGTTAAACTATACTTTTATTTAAATTAAATTTTATTTTCTTTTATTTATTTCGGTTTCCTCTCTCTCTTCTCTCTCCCCTCTCCCGACAGCGCTCCGCCGAGAGGGAAACCGCGCCCATCTTCTTACATATCTCCTGGTCAGCCCACCCCCTCCTCCAGTGTCTAGCTCCCCGGCTGAAGACTGACTAGGGTCTGGAACTCCGGCGTCCACCCTATCTACATGCATACAGTCGCCAGGAAACGAAAATCAGAGAGTGGAAAGGAGGACTCACCGGTGGTTTCAACCGTGCAGACGCATCCCCGAAGAGTAGCGATGCCGACGAGAACCTCCTTGAGATTCTCTGTGCCCTCCTTCGGTCAATCGGGCGCCCCTCCTTCCGCCTCCTGGTCCTTCTCTCTCTGTTTCTCACCACTCAGTGTGCTTCCAATGCTCCGCCACGGACTCCGTTTTATAGCGCTCGGGGAAGATCGGATCTTGCTGGCGAAGGAGATTGCGCGCCAATCATCTTCTCCACCTTCCTTTTCCAACCGGGATCGCATGCAGCCATTCTTGGAAACAAGGTGTCACGCGCGCTGGCTCGGGCGGAGGAAGAATGAGACAGTGGCCTGTCTCAGGATCAGTTCGCTCCACTGATCTGATGGCTGGGGTGATTCAACGGTGAGTATTAGTTTATAATTCCTCGGATCCATCAACTAATTGGATGGAGAGTCGAGATCTCGTGCAATGAACGGCTAAGATCCTCTCCCGTACCAAGAACTCAAACACAGATGAGATCAATGGTTCAGATTAACCATTTCTATATAACCTTGATGAGTAGCAAGATTTCCCCCTTACCACCTCGAACTTACTCTCTATCTCTTGATGATCTAATCCTGTCCGTCCAAACTCAACCGTGCATGGCTTCACTGGATAACTGTCATTTAATCCCTCCGTTTCTTCACTTTTACATGCTGGTCCTCCACATGTGAGAGAGCACAATTTTCCTCCCAAGTCCTTCTTCTTTTTACTTTTACGTCTAGGTCCTTTCTCTGAGAGAAACACATTTATTTTTCAATCCTCTTTTCTTTTTTTGTAATTACCACTAGACCCTTGGCAGTCCAAATAATTTAAATTCAATAATTTAAATTGATTTATCCTTTCCTTTTTTATTAAACCCAATCATACCTATCTTAGGACATTCCCTAATTCATTAAATCATACATTTAATCAATCAATTTCCCTTCTTCCATCTAAGTTCCAATTATGATCATCATCAAGGGTTACCATATTTAATTAAATTGGTAACTTCCATTTAATTAAATAAATCACCAATCAATCTAAACTAAATCAGATAAATTATGAAGTAAATTTATCCATTCCTTATAAGTCTCTTCATTTACCGAAATGCCCTTAGATCTTATTCAAATCACCAAAATGCCCTTTAGCGCTTTAATTAATTATGAATTAATTTAGAGGAAATATTTAAATCCTTTATTTCAATAAAAATTTTGGATTTTATAGGTTTTCTGAAAAAATTTATCCAATCCTCAAAAGATACATCCTTGTCATGCGGAAAGGACTTTTGCCTTGCCAACCACTGAAAAACATCAAACAGGCTTTTCAGAACAGAAAATTCAGAACTGCTTCTCTGGCAAAGTATGTCATTATGAGGTATGACATTGTCATATTTGTTCGCACTGATGGGAAGCCCTATGAATCTCTTGATGTCCTATAGTGAAATCCCGATCTCCCCATATAGAAGATGGAAAGTATTAGTATCTAGATAACACAGCTCCACCAGCGTTTTATAAAAATTGGAATCTAGATCATAACGCCCAACTGAGGATACGATCCGGCCAATCAGTTCTACATGAGATAATTCCCTCGAATAATTCTTCACTATGTACCTGGCCTAATTTGCGTAACACGGGAAGTCAATCGGCTCACTCCTAATAGGGTTTTTGCCTTTTCACCCTGGATGATGGTTAATAATCTTGTGTCCAAGAGGATGGAATATAGGTAAATCCTTCATAACCCCGTAAGGTTTCAGATATGTTGCATAAATACTGTCATCATCCTGCCAACGGTTCAGGGTTAATTGGCAGTAGCTACATAAGTCAAGGAGTGCTTTACCAACTCGGATTGGCCCTCTCCTTCAAATCTAATCACAGACTCGGATCTCGGACCAAAAACAAGGTTGTGGCGAATGAAAGTTTGGCCCAAAGGAAGCTCATTGAGGTCTTGACCAATATCCCAAAAAGGCTCATTATGAGGGTGGTTGGCCATAATCAAAAAGGAAATTCGGGTGCTCCTACTTCTCTCACTCACCCTCATAAAGGAAGATTCGTGAGAGAAGTATGAAGGGGGCATTTGTTTATATAAGAAAAATAATCCCAATTTTAATAGAATTTGAGATTCTAATTTTAATAAATCTAAAATCCTAATCTTAATTGAATTAGGATTTTATATGATAAATAAATAAATAAACAAGCCTATCTAGTCGGTAGCCTATAATGAGGCAGACCAAAGATATAAGTCTCTAGATAGCCCTAGAATACGGAGCTCGAGTGAATCTCAAATCCTATGGTAGCTAGAGAACACATATCTTGAGGCAATATCAAAATAGCCTGAGAATAAATCTCGAGGCAATCTTAGGATGGCAGGAGAATTCTGCGTGGTGGCTCCATCATCAGATCGGTCCGACCGACCGCCCCCTTTATTGAGGCCGCCACGTTGCCTTTACCCTCGTTGTAGTCACCCCGCCGCCATGCCAATGAGGCTCCCTGCTACCCCTCTGGTCACCGGAGAAAAAGTCGAAGGCTATAAGATAGCTTCCTTGCTAACCCTCTCGTCACTGGAGAAAAAGGCAAAGGCTATATGATAGCTTTCTTGCTACCTCACTATGCCTCCGGAGAAGAAGCAGAAGGCAACATATATAATATGCAATAGTCTTCTACGTTGCCGAGCCACCAACAAGCCCTGCACCTCTACGGTGTCACCAGATTCCAGTCGGTACCTGCCACGCGCCACCACTTACACCCCAAAATTGTTCGCCGAAGCCCGAGATCCGGTCAAGCATCGCTGCCACACCAAAGAATATTATAAAAATATTATATATGTATATATGAAGACTAAGAAGCATGCTCGTCGGAGTTTTGGTGTTGCCCAGGGAAATGTCACTATGTGATTTCTTCATCCTACCGGAGCTCTCACCTCCAGACCTTTTGATTAGTAGAAGAATCAAATTTATGAATTGGTGTATAGAAGTTGCTTGGAATCTGTAATTGCTTTACGGGATTTTGTAAATTGGAAAGATATGTAAATTGATATAAGTCATGCGATAGCAAGGAACTTATTTTACGTTGGAAATTACGCCACACACAAACTAGTTAATGAAATGCCACCATGAGATGATACATTCAAATTTTGGAAGACAGTTCATGCTTGGAAATGTGTTGAAAAGCTCCATCTCACTGAAGGAGAAGTATCCAAATTAAGACCTATTATCAAAGATATGGAGCAATAAAAGATGAGTTTGCTTTATCATTAGTTTTGTGAAATGCTCTGAAATGCTCCTTTCTATATACATGATTGCATTGGCATACACCAAATGGAAGAAGTCAGAAAATAGGTGATTATAGATGAAGCATTTCAAAGATATGGCCAATACCTAGTTGTGTTGAAAATGATATCAAAAAGGGAAGAAGGATAAACTTTTGCTGCCAAACGAAGGGGCTGCAGAGTGTCAATCTCTTATTCCCCAGCTTTAATGGTTACTATAGATGTTTTGAAAGTCCTTTTACCTTTTCCCACATACTTGTATCATGCCTTCAATTATTCCAAGCATAGAATTTCGAATTTTCTTGCAAATGGAGATGTCACATATAGAGTTAGTATGGAGATGTTAGAGCTGCTAAAGTGTTGATGTCCATTGTGTATTGTGTTATCAATGTGCTACTTAAATCAATGATGCTTGTCTCCGAACCATTTGAAACATTCATTGTGCTCCCTTGTCTCTATTGAAATGAAATTATAGAAATAAATATTGGGGGTTAGATATTTGATGTATAATTATTTTATTGAAGGACAAGGTCGCAGTACATAATAAGCATTCTTTATGGGGTCATATGGAAATATCTAACTCCTATATATAGACTCAGATCCTGCTAATAATAATGCCCTTTATATCAATAACATTATATTGCCAATTACCTAAAGATTTTTGCTAAGAAAACTGAAGTTCAGAGATAGAGTTCATGAGGCCCAGTATTATGAGTGGTGAGGGCCAAAGTTGCAAATAATTATTTTGAAAGAATCTATGGTGTCCAAGTTAGAGAGATCCATTTTCGAGCATTGTTGGATATTTACTTTGGTCAATGCAGCAAAAATGTTTTATGTAATACTACTCTAAAGCTAAAATTAATCAACACCAAAGATGGTTTCTTTGAAATTAATAATAGCCTGCAATATATGAGAATGGGTTCTCTATTTCACAATCAAAAATTTTCCTAACCAGATGGAAATAGGAAGATGAACTTGGGGTAAATAAATTATTGCAATAGAAGACCTCAATGAATGAGCTACATGAATGTGATTTGGAAATTCAAACTCTTGAAAGAGGGAGAACATAAAAATATAGGATATGAAGGCCACATCTCAATGATTGCACATGGTGCCGTGGAGCATACGAAATATGGGGGTATATTAATTATTGTAATAGAAAGTGGGGCCATGAAAGAGATAGAGAGTTGGGTCACCATTTGAAAAGGGTTAGATCCCACTTTATAAAAAAAAGGGTTGATTTAATTATTTTAAATCAGTTAAAAAAATAATAATATAATAATAATTAATGGCCATTTTATGACTAAACTGCAATAAAAATATAAAGAAAGAAGAGAAATGCTTGTACATGTGCACGTATCTCGAGGTGATGATGGAATACACATCTCAAGGCTCCCAATAAATACAAGTTTCAAAATAGCACGCATCTCGAGACAACAATGGAGAAACACGCATCTCAAGCCGGCCAATATAAAATATAAATCTGAAACTGGTGATGAGTACACATCTCGAGATGGTAATGGGCACATATCTTGAGATGATGACAGGATACATATCTCGAGGCAGATGATAAGCTACAAATCTCAAAGTGGCACGTATCTCAATGCGACGATGGAACGTGTATCTTGAAGCAGATGATGAGATACAAAACCTAAAGTGACACGCATCTTGATGCGACGATGGAACGTGCACCTTGAAAAGGATGATAAAATCCAAATCCCAAAGTGACACACATCTCAATGCGGCAGTGGAATGCGCATCTTGAAGCAGATAATGAAATCCAAATCCCAATGTAAAACCCGCCCCGAAATAAATAAGAATTTTTATTTATTATTTTCAGAATTTATTAGATGGAAATTTAATATAGATAGCGATGAAATTTGGGAAAAATTATAAAGGTCTAATTAATCCAGATTTAAATGAGTACTAATTAAATCAGATTAATTATTGAGAAAAACAGACAAATATTCGCCTGACCCGGAATTTCTGGATCTAGGTCGGGGATGGGGACGAGTCCCGTGGATGATTAGTCGCCCTCGTGATGGTACAGTGACAGGACAAGACCAAATAAAATTGTCGGCCTTTAGTAGAATATATCTTAAAAGATAATTTAGTTAAATCAAATATCTTTTAAAAGATAAGATATTATCATAGTTTATATTAATCAAAAGAATTAATAAAAATAATTATAAAAGACTCTTTACTTAATCAATGAGAGGAAGAGAGAGAGAAAAGATTTTTTTCAACTCTCTCTCTCTCTCTTTTCCACTCGTGCTCAGAGGGAGCGCCTATCCCCTTCTCGCGCCCGAGCGCAGCTATACTCAGGCTCGCCGCCCCAGCGACCGGCCGACCTCGTCCCTCGCCGGTGCCGACCGGACCAGCTGCTGACAAGACCTCATGCTACACAGCCAAGCCCGCCAGCCTCATTGCTGGCCACCAGCGCCCTCCACTGCGCCACTCACAAGCACCCTACCTCAAGACAAGCTCCGTGCCTACACCTTGCATCGCAGTACCACGCGCACTGCAACCCTAACTTTGGGTAAAAGCCCTATACTAACTAAGGATTTCAATTGCTCGAATAGCTTGATGTTAATTTGGTGAAATGGTTGAGATTAAGGGTTTGGATTTGCATGAATGTTAATTAAGGGATGAAAAAGGCATGGGAGGAGTTAGGAGCATGATGATATTGTGTAGAAGCAACGATTTATGGTTGTAGACTAATTATCATGTATTCATGTGTTGTTTATATGGATGTATGGATAGATTCTTGTTGAGTATGTGTATGTTTGTATATTTTCGGGGCCCGATTAATAGGGGATGCCGCCGAAATTTACATAGAACTCATACATATTAATTACTTGATTAATATGTTCAAGTATGATTAAAATGTAAAGCTTAAGAAGTAAAACTATCATGTTACTTTAGGAATTTAAAATGCCTACAAGGTGTTTGTTAAAATGCCACGAAGAGATTTGTGGGTTGAAATGGATGTTGTAAAATGAATTAATTGTTAACTATGTTGTATGATTTTAAATTCATGTATTGAATGGGGAATGTTTGTATAAAACGTAAAGCCCTATAAACAAAGGAGACTCCTTCGAAATTTCGTCGGTTTTATTTAGTAGCTTAAGCACACCATGATTAGTTATTAAATCCTTTAAGGAGAGCATGTTAGAGCCTTCTTCTATGCTGGTGATGGAAATAAGCATGTTGTAGTATAAGGATGCTAGCAAGCAATGGAGTAATGGTGATGAGAGTAACGACATGGATTATATAGATAATGTGCACAGAAATATGGATTTGTAATTGAGAAGATTAAGATAAGGATTATTGTTTACTAGTCAAGTTATCTTTTCATTGGCTATTGATGTTACAAACATGAATTTTGTTGCTATTGAATTAGTATGTCTTCAAAGCATTTTAATTACCAAATAATAGGATGGAAGGTGTTGAGTATTTTGGGATTTGTTTTCACACTTCCTTGGATTAAGAATAGGTGTGATCAATTGCAAAACATTGTAAAGAGTTGAACTCCAAGGAATGGGGAAATGCAGGAATTACTGTAGCACTGCAGAACATGGACTTTGTTTCATTTTTTTAGGGGCTATGTAGAGGTGATAATGAGCCCAATTATGGGGGAAATGAAAGATAATATTGGAAACTGAATGTACTGGAAGTTTGGGGAGAAATGAAGAAGTTTTCGAGCTTCAATTTAATGTCTTTATTTCGGGATTTCCTAAGCTACTGTAGCAGTAGAATAAAGAGTGAACTTAAACTTCAAAATTTTCAAAAAGACTCGGAATTCGATTGCGATTGTCCCGATAGTTCGGGGGTATATTTAAACTAATAAAAATGGTGCGGGCACATGTCTAAGAGCCCGGATCCATCGGTTACGAATTTAAAAGACGACATTTCGGTAAATTCACAAGTAGCGTGATTTAATGCATGTAATGCATTCCTTTTGATATGAAATGTTGTGTAATGAACATTTACCATGTTTAGGACATGGTGAGGTGGCCGAGGACCTGAGTGGAAGGCTCGGACCTTGGTAGGTCCTGAAAGCGAATAAGGTAGGATATCGCACGGGTGCTGTGAGTATTTCTAACTCGTAGTATTCTCTTGATTCTTGTTGTTGTTGTGCTAGATGGATGTTGGAGTCCATCTTTTGATACCTGCTTTGTAGGTTGACATGTTATGCTTGTTGCATTTATCTGAGCTTGTATGTTCTAATATGATCTGCTTTGAGGGTGATTTTCTATTTATGCTTGTTTGAGCTTTCTAATATTGCTCTGCTCAGTCTGTTGATACTCGGTTTGAGTATTCCTTCCTCCTACCCTGCTTGTGATTTGCTTCTAGCCAGGTAGGCTCTCGCACGGGAGGTTTGTGATTATTCCTTCCTCCTACCCTACTTTGATTTTGTACTCTTATTTCCTCGAGAGGTTCCCAATAGATATTCGAGATGGGTTTCCTCATATGTATCGGTTTTATATCTCGAGGAGATTGTTGCTTTCATGTTTTTCGTACGCGTATTTGAGTAGAGTTTATTCCTTGGATACGTATTGGCTTCCGATCTCGATGAGGTCATTGATCTTTATATATTCAAGATGTTGCTGCCTTGGATATATATGTCTACCTGTTGTTAGGTATTTGTACTAGAATCTCTTACTTTCAGGCATGATACATCGGACGGATGCCCCGGCAGAGGGCGTATAATATCCGCCACCGCTCACCGAGAGCGGCATTTTCTGGCCATGTGCACATGATTATTATAGCGCTATCCGGCTTAGGCCGAAGACGATGCTGATGGCGTCATTGATGTCGTAGACATCTTAGTATAACATATGCCAGAGATTGAGTACATCTGTGGATTTATCCGCATTCCAGAGACTTGGTATTGGCTCGTGATGTTATTTCACTTGCATATTTGCACTTACTTTATTCTGTTCTTTGCTTATGGCTTTTGCCACCTTTATCGATTTATGTGCGATCCTACTGGGCCTTTCTTTGGCTCATGCACTTGGTTGCTTGATGTGTTCCAAGGTAACGACGAGTAGCTAGGAGCGGGACTCTGGAGGGAGCTTCCGCGGGACAGCCTAGCAGCGTTGGGGATATTTTGAGCTGAGGTTTGCAGGCCTCAAATCTCATTCTGAGTGAGGATCTTGTGTCAATTAGGACCTGACATTTGTACAGGATTGATTATGAAAATCCTAACTTTTATTTTCTTCCGTTGATTTATGATTTAAACTCTGTTTTAATTATCTGCTTGTGTTACCGAGCCTTGCGTGCTTATAGGGGTGACCCTATAAGAACGAGGCGTCTGTCGCGTACATCGAGGCCCGGGACCCGGGTTCGGGGCGTGACACCCAAAGTGACCCATATCTTGATGTGACGATGGAATGCGCATCTTAAAGCGGATAATAAACAAAAAATACCAAAGATGGCACGTATCTTGAGGCGGCAGCAAAAAAAACTCATCTCGAGATGGTCAATATAAACCTAAATCCTAAAGCGGTGCAAATCTCAAGGCGGCGACAAAGCATGCATTTGAGGCGGCCGATGAAACGTGAAGTGGCGAAGCAAACGTCCCAAGGCAGAAGGCGACGTCATTTAAATAAATGAATAAATAAATAAATAATATGTATATATACATCCTATGATGACATTTATATGTAATAAAAAAAAATGATTTTCAAATAAATGAATTATGTTTATTCATTACCTCCACTTCTACTTTTGCCCTTAATCGGAGGTTCCCAAGACTCTGTCTGAGGTAATTAATAATAGAGGCTTGCCTCTATTATTAATGGAAGAACCCACAATAACAAAAATAAATAAAACATAATAATCATTTGTGATTCGATATATCGCCTGGTGTCTCTTGACAGACACGATGCCAGGTGTGTATTTTCGATCCCACAAAATCAAGTAAAAGAGAGGTTTTATTTTCTACATCTGTAGCAAATCATTGTAGCAGTACTCTAGCAAACACTGAATCATGTTAGAAGAGGGTATTGGTGCCGTGGTGTAGAGAATTTGGCCCCATGGCGTCCGTTCTTGGTAAAAATTCAATTGATACTGTAGCATTTTATTGTTGCAAATACTGAATTGGCTTGTAGAGTTTGGTGTCGCGGCAAAAAGAGTCTGGCGTCGTGGCTCTCTCTATCAGGAAAATTCAAAGTTCTTGTGAATAGTATTATGAAGAGTGAATTTCTACAGTGTATTTTGGGAAAAATTCCAAATGCGTCAAAAAGTTTCCAATTGATTATGGAATACATAGCAAATAGGCAATTTAAGTGTTGTCAGTGTAAGAAGCTCAAGTGGAGTTGGATATATAATTTGGAAGCTGATATTTTAGTATAAACATGAATAGAGTCTTTTAATACATGAATTTAATTCCAAATGTTATGAAATGATTAGTAATTGTAAAATTTAGTGTTTAGGACATTGGAAAGGGGTCGAGGACTCTGTAGGGGGGTCGGAGATTTAATAGTGCGTAGTTGCACTAAGGTTAATAGAAAATAGAGAATCCCCGAGATTTCTCTTTTAATTGATGTTTTATGAATTCAACGTCTTTGATGAACATTTCTAAATATTATTTTAATTATTTATGATATAATTGCCATTGTTTTCTATACACTGGATTTATGCAATGCCTATTTTGATACTATTTGTATTATAACAAACCCTGGATGAAGGTTGGGTGATTAGGAATGCATATGATTGAATCAACCTTGGATGTAGGGTTGGGTGATTTGAGAACCTTAGATGGAGTGTTGGGTGATTTGAGAAATGATATTATGCACTTGCATTAATACAAATAAAATTCTTATTATTCAATGGAAGTAAAAGCAATGGGACATTGGGGAAATATGTTTGTATGCACCCTATCACATGTGGCAAGCTATAGTATCCTACATATGAGATATTATTACAACCAATGTGTTGGCAGCAACCTATGAGCTTGAGATATGATTACAAGCTATGAGCTAGCATCAACGTATGAGCTAGAGATATGATTATAGCCTATGTGTTGGCAGATAACTTGGATGATGAGGTTGGGCGTATAGTAGACATAGATGAATGAAATATACATTGTTTGAGTTGCACACATAATTTGATGCCAGTATTGGCTTTTATACAACTTTTTATTGTGATTTGTGGTTGAATGTCATTTTAACTTGATTGATGATGTGTGATCTTATCCGCATATTTATCATGATTTTTGTATAATTATGACCAACATTACATGTTAATTTATATGCATAGGATTGTCATGTTTTCTTTTTATGGAATGTTTTATTACAAAAAGATATATTTTAGTATGATAACCTTTGAGGGGGATATTTTCTCTCACTAAGCTTGTGAAAGCTCAATACTTTACTCTCATAGATTGCAGGTACAACCTATGATAGAGGTTAGGGACCCGAGGTGAGCATTGTACTAGGTGTGCATAGTACAAGGAGGAGGTAGTAGGCTCTAAGTAGAGATGGTTTTGATATTAGAGTTTATAATACTTGGACCATGTCTAGGCTGTGCATTATTAGGTTTGATGATTATATGTATATGATACTCCTGTAGACATGCACCTTGTGGGTATGCACATATATGACAGAATGGTAATATTGGTTGTGAATTTTATTACTGTTATTTTTCCTTGTCATATAGTATTGGTACTAGGAACAAGTAAAAGACAGCTTGACCGAGGCTGGTGTAAGGAGCTTGTCCCGATGATGAATTGCAAGTGTGGGTTGTTAGGGATGGGTCCTTATATTGCCATTGGTATAGTACCACCCATTACTACAGATTCCTTGATAGCGTTGAGCTTTATCTTAAACCAATCTAACCCTTCATTAAGGATCTTCTCAATGACACCCAAACTACTAGCCATCTTATTCAGTCTTTCCTTCATGGAGATCAGAAAAGGATGGAGCATCTCTTTAGTGCCATCACTTCACAGAGATGAGTTAGGTACCTTGTTGTCAAAAGTACTATAGGCTCAAGTTTAAGGAACACGCCCACCACATGTTTCAATCGAGTCACTTGTTCCTTTATTTTCTCCATGGTCCCAGCCACAACACTGATACTAAACTAGCACAGGCCACAACAAACACTTATAAAATTGTCAAAGTTTCCAAGTTAAGGGTACTTGTGATGCCATTATGCCCACAAGACTTAGTCTCAAGTGAACCCAAGCTCGCACCACCAAGTTGTAACATTTTAGCTAACGAAGGTAGGAGAAGAGTTAAAAAAGAAGCGAGCAATCACACAAAAGTGACAAAGAGGTTTCAAACGTTATACACTTGTATTTCTCTCCTTAATTTTATACAAATGTATGCAACACTTTTGGTTGTCTTTATAGTTGTTAGTCTCGAGCGCTTATATATAGAACGTATCACCCTAAGAGGTTACATGCTAAAGCTGCTACATGTACATTCGCAGGCGGTAGTAGTGTGTCCACAGTTGTTCCTATGCTAGCACCCATGCCTTTTGATGTTGTATTTATGATGAATTTGTTCATTTGCATGCATTTATTGATTCAGGCGGCATATACACTTGCATTAGTGATTTTTTGTATTAAATGGATAAATTTATGCACTAATACAAGTTTTTATTAGTGTTGACAGATGATGACAAAGGAGGGTTGACATGTGGCAAAGCGATGAGTGTTCTATGACAATGGAGCAATATGAAAGGATGGAGAAAGGGTTGGAGGCAACATGAATGGGCTGCTGAAATCTGAAATTTATTGGATGAGATAAAGGACCCCAAAACCAATCTTCACCATTCTAATTGAAGACAGATAAGTCAAGAACACTTAGATAAAATTATAGGTCAATCTGACATTATTTGGTTATCCGATCAAAAGCTTGATCAAAACTACGCAAAGTGAACAGTGCCAGTATCGCAACACCAATTTGTAGCATCACGATGCCAGAAGAAAGAAAACTTGCAGTCTCCAGATAGAGAGTTAGTGTTGCGATGGCAGACCGCTAGCATCGCGATGTTGGTCACAGAAAACGGTCAGAAAAGGCCAAAAACTGCCCGTTGTGGCGCCCAACCTCAGCTTTATATAAAGACCTCATTTTTTGGGGATAGGCCATCTTTTTCTCCCCTATTTTTATTGCATTTTTTTTTTTGTTTTTGTTTGGTGTGTGTGTGTGTGTGTGTGTTGGGTGGGGGGGGGACAGTGGCGAATAATGGTCCTCGCCAACGGTCATCCCAACGTCATTGAAGTGGAGGAGAGCTTCAAATCCCTAGAGGAAAGAGTTGAGCCTTCAAGAGAAAGAGAGTTTTCATTTATTCTTGCATATTTTACCTTCTTCTGCATGTGCCTTGTAATGATCATGGATGCTTGGTTGTAATGGTTCAATTATTGTTTAGCACCATGCTTTTAGGCTAGTCCCCATCTTCTAGGGTTTGTATGAACTACTTAGCATGATAATATATTGTTGTCTTGCCTTTGATGAACTATTATTATTGTTAATGTTCTTGTAAGCATATATCAATTCAACCACTACTCGAGAGGAAGTGGCATATCATACTTCTCTCTACGTGAGAGAGATAAAGAAGGCAATTTATGTTGATAAGGTGGAGTCTATGGCTCATCTACTTGAGGGTATTAACCATTGATAGAGAGGAAATGACAATAGTAGCTCACCATGAGAATGTGATGATGGTCGAACTGGGTAGATGAGGTGACAAGTGTAGAAGTCTATGGTAGAGGTAGGAAGTAGGGTCCTTTAACTCTTAGTGTCATACATAGAGATATGGTGACATTGAGGGTATTCATGTGATGACATGAATCATAATTAATGCCTAGAATTAAGATCTCAAAGCCTATTCTCCATACACATATTTTTATAACAACACAGTTCAAATATTAAGTCAAGATTGATCATCTCTATAGTGCTAAGGAGGCCATGCAAACCCTAGTACTATTAATTGATTCTCCCTAAACAATCTCATTTATCTTTATCTGCTTTCTAACATTAGGTTTAGCTTAGTTTATGTTAATTTTGTTTGGATTGATTAAAGGAGTCAAGACTTAAAAGTAGTTGGTACTTAGTGCACTCACTAGTCCCTATGGATTCGACCCAGTACTCACCGAAATTATTACTGTAACGACACACTCACATGCGTGTGAGCGCAGTATCCGCGACCTGAAACACCTTTACGATACCGCGCCCTAAAACACCTTTACCCTTGCATGGACACACCATGCACACTTCGTCTCATGTAACTGTTATGGTCAACGAAACTAACCGTTTTACACCTATTCATACTTATAAAAGAAGAACCCACAACCATCATGTCTTTGTGTAAACCACGCTGCATCATAACTTCTCCACCCATGGTGATGAAGCTCTACTCCATCAAGCTTTGTTTCGAAGGTATTCCTATGCCTCCTAGAACCCTACCATAAAGTACTTCTCATAAGGATCCATCGATTTTACGACTCGTTCCAAGTAAGGGGCCCTATGGTAACATTCTTACAACGACAACAACCACAATGAGATCAATCCTAAATGAAGCAATTAAGACAATGATTGAAAAGGAAAAGAGTTGATCCAAATCTTCAATCCCCAACAAGAATGAAGGGCAGCAACCACAACTACATGCCCTAAATCAATGGGGCACGAAGAAAGAAATGAAGGGTTTTCTCGTATTAATCGAGAGTAAAGAGGTTTTCCCATGTAGTAAATGTAATTGTGTATTTTTTCTGATTGTCATTCAATTTGGAGATAGGTAAATAAACAAGCAAAAAGATCTCTGGTCTTGATGCAAATTATAAGGGACCATTAAGTAAGTTTTATTTTTTTATTATACATTGGCAACAAGCACGGGGGAATAGTGAAATAGGGTGTCCGCAATTGCCCTGACCATCTTGGGTTTCACACAGCGCAACTTATTTTACCACCGAAAGGTTTCACACAACATACACTTATTTTACCGCCCAAGGCTAAACTCGAACCCACACGGAGAAAACTCGCGTGCTTAAGTGGGAACCCCACTTGGTAACCCACGCCCTCCGCCGTTATCTTGTGCAGTGGAGATTCGACTCCGGGTCTTCTGTGTGTCGAACCCCTTATACAAGGGACCTATGCCGTTCGACCAAGAGGCCTTTCACCTTTAAATAAATATAATTAATTATAAAAACAACAAGAACTAAATGACTAAAGAAAACAAGAATTACATAATATTTTAAAGGATTAATTACACTTTTCATCCCTGAAAATGGTGTCATTGTTCACTTTTATCCTTGTATTTTAAAAATGTTCAATATAGTCCTTGTGTATTAGGAAATTTTGTTCTTTTCGTCCCTGAAAATGGTGTCATTGTTCACTTTTATCCTCAGATTTTTAAAAATGTTCAATACGCTCGTATCAATTGACATGTCTATTTTGGCCCCTAACATCAGATTGCATTACACAAGGACCGTATTGAACATTTTTAAAATACAAGGATAAAAGTGAACAATGACACCATTTTCAGGGATGAAAAGTGTAATTAATCCTATTTTAAAATATTTTGTACATTCCTTGCTTTCAGTTTTTCTGATAAATAATTCTTAAAAATATTTATTAGGAATAAAGTGCAGAAGAAAACAAAAGGAAAATTGAGGCCCGTGACCAATTTATTGTCTCCAGATCGGAATAACAAAACAGTGCTTGATGTTAATAGGGAATGGTCACATGTCCATGCCAAAGAAGAACGTTACAAACAGTGCACTAAAGCACAAGGAAGTGGGGACAAATCCTCTTCCCCACTTTGAGAATGTGTCCCCTGTGGCGAGTTCATGGGCATCACGGGTGGGAGACGTGGGGCTGATATTTGTCCTGTGAACCATGCATTTTCAATATAATACATCATAATAAATCTTTTAGTGAGGATGAGATTGCTGCAGTAATGAATGTTTGAGCTGTATATTTGATGGTATCTTACCCACATTTTATAAAGCTATCAATATCTATTGACGTGTGCCGACTGAACAAGTGCATAATTATTTCAATTAGCATCTATTTTCCAGTGATATTATTGAATCCAAAATGCTGTACAGAATAACATATATAGTTTAAAGGAAGTTTATGTTTTTTTTAAAAAATAAAAGACCCTTAAACAAATACTTAAATTCAAAAACTAAAAATTTTCATTTAATATGAATCTTTTTAAACCGAACTCAATATTAACGACTTATAAAGGTTTGACTTAAAGCTCACTAGAGGTTGCTGCATTTGATGTAAGTTATCAGGGAAATTAAAAACAATAAAAATATATAAATAATATGTTGATGCCAAAAACTGGTCCACCACTTTTGGCCATTTGTGGTATGGATCCTGGTCTCGGCCGACAAACGGTTGAAATTTATATTTATAGTTGGTGTGGGCCAACTACTTGACTTCGAGCGGAGAACATAGAGAATGCTTTGGAATTCATCGGAATTACCCCGGCTTTCCTTTCCTTTGGGATGAATCTGTAAGAGGGAGAAAAGGGCGGTGAATTGACCTTTCGCGGATTCAGCTCCGATGCTTAAGTCAGGAAAACTGTAAGAAGGCGGTCTTAGGCATGAGTTAGCTCTTTTGTGTGGTGATTTTTTCCGATTCTCCTCTTCTTCTATTATCGCTCTTCTTTTATAGCAACTTAAAGGCGGTTTAGGAAAGACGGTGGAGTAAGGCGGTGAATGAGAAAATATCGTCTAAGGCGGTAAGAAAATATCTTCTAAGGCGGTAAGAAAATATCTGCCTACTGTGTAGGTGCTACGTAGGTAAGTAGAAAATATCTACCTACCGTGTAGGTACCACGTGTGTAAGTAGAAAATATCCGCCCATTTGTAGAGGCAAGTGGATAAGATCTACTTACTGTAGAGGCGTTAGATACGCTCTTACCCAGCTGGCTATCACCTTCTTTCTTCTTGTATAATTCCGACGGACTTTCTGTAGGGGTGAGCCCTCCTTATTTGCAGGACGGAATTTATGCTAATGACTTTGGTGGTGACTGACTGTCTTGTGGCCAAAAGAAATGTAGCCCTTTATGACAGGTGGCCATTTAGGCAGGCGACACGTGTTTTACTAAATATTTCCGTAACACTAGTCCCCCCCAGAGTGTACTTGTTCGAAAAATCTGAGCGAGGAGTAAGTCAAATTGCACTTTTCGCTTGGTTCGAGAACAAGTATCTTCTTTAGCTGGCGTGTCTATGTGGGTGTAGGTTTCTTTCTAGATACATGTGTTTTAATAGGTAACCGACACTTGTTGTGTTGTCTTTCTGTTGTCTTGAATCAAGGTAGATTTTTCTCCGGAATTTTCGTCTATAGTGTCACCAAGTTTTGCTATTTAAGGAGCTAGCATGGATAGTGTTTTTATCCATTCTGTTGCTATCTTTGCATTTTGGTAAAATGGCTCAGCGTTTGTCCTTTTTTAAGTTTTTTACTTTTACCCAGTGTTCTTGTCACTTACGAATTCCAAGTTCGTTTCACGAACATTTATCGGAATTGAGGACTGGGGTTATCCAATTGGTAAGTCCGAACGGCTGTGTATGGCCATCAATGCTGGTTATTGATAGGGGATTGGGTGAGATAAGCATTGAGGAAGGGTGGGAAACCTTCCATATTGACCATGACGTAGAGGCAGGGGATCTTCTAATTATCACTTTAGCTATTACTTATGCATGGGATGTGCGCTTCGAAGTTGAAATGTTTGGGAGCGACTCCTGCCTTAGAGAAGTGGACCCCCATCTTCGCCTACGCGCTTTGCCGGGATTTCCTAGGGATAACGAGGACAGCGACGGTTGTGGAAGTCTATGCTTCTCCTCTGAATCTTATCTGAGCGGGTCCTCGGACGGATCTGTGGATTGTTAACTAGGGAATTCCGACGGATAACATGTTTACCATGGTTCGCCATACTGCTTTGTTGTGTGCTTTTTAATACTACCGTCGTTGTAATATAAATAAAGTTTATTAATTTGCTCATAAAGTCTTCGATTTCTTTAAGAAGAAATGATCACTGGTGATCCTATGTTGGGATGTGTGTGTTTTGTCTCTTATGATGTGGGCTTTACGCAACGCCTGTTATTCCCTGAGATGACACATGTCTCCCACACTATTTAGCATTAAAGGGAGATAGTGGCGCGATGTGCGCGGCGTGCGCGTTTGTCAACATCATAATAAGCGCGGTTTTCTATGTGTCAGGTGGCGTTTGGTATGCTGACATGGACGGATTTTTAATTTGTTTGAGGAAAAGTAATGATGGATATCTGAACGGTCCAGATTTAGGAACCCTTGGTTAAACGGTTCGATTGGGATGTAGCTCCGGGATCTAACGGCCAGGGATTTATCCCCTTTACATATAAGCGGAATCGTACGGGCAAAAAAGGGCTTCACTTCAAAAGTCGAATTGCGTCTTTTGAAAGCTTCTTCTTCTCCGGCGAGACATGGTCTTAAGCTTTCTGTGTCTTTTTCTTGTCCTTTTCTCTTCTAAGGTAATGGCTAGGGCTACCTCTTCTTCCTCTAGTTCTTCTCACGGGTCTTTGATCCCTTCTCCGTCCAACCCTATAGTCTCCGTCGCAATTCCAGGTGAACCTAGGGATATTCCAGTCTAGGGTTCACGGGTTCATCCTGCTTCTAGGGCCATGGGTAGGGGGTCTGGTACGTTCATAAGTCTTCTTGGGCAGAAGGATGTAGATGACCTGGCAGAGAAATATGAGATAGATCTTTCTCTGTTTGAGGTTAGGGTTCCCTGTTCTGGGGAGAGGGCGAGTTCTCCCAGGGAAGGAGAGATAGCTATCTATCAAGATGCGTTATCGGGTGGCCTTAGGCTTCCTTTTTCTGATTTTGCTAAGGCGATTCTAGAGGAGTATCATCTGTGTCCTTCACAGCTGACTCCGAATTCTTGGAGATTACTGAACGGTTTTGTCATTGTTTTTAAAAATTACGGAGTAAGTCCGACCGTCCGTTGGTTCCGTATGTTGTTTAGCCTATGTTTAGAGTCTAATGCCGATTGGTATTACTTCTCGGCTCGTTCCGGAAGAAAGTTTTTAGGGAAAGTTCCTTCTTCCATTAAGCGGTGGAAGAGTAAATTTTTCTTTGTCAAAAATAAATCCGAGTGGGATGTCCGAACCAAGTGGGAGGCTCCCCGAACGGATATCGTTTGTGAGGAAATGACGAAAGAAGAGGAGGTTCTTCTTAAGTCAATGACGGGGCTATCCAAAGTTTATATGGATGAGTTCTTGACCAAGGAAAACCTCGTTAAATGTCGTTTACTAGTATCTGCTGGTAGGATTTATTCGTATATCTATCTTAGTTTGATCTTGAATCGCGATATCTAACATGATTCGGAATTTTGTTTTGCAGAAAGTCCGATGGAGGATGAAGACTTGAGCTACGTTAAGGGCCTCCTGGCTTCCTATGAAGGTGAAGTTCATCCGCCTTTACCTCGTGGGTGGAAGAAGAAGGAAGCGGCCTCTAGTAAAGGTGTTGATACCTCCAAGGAGGAGAAAAAGAAGAGGAAGAGAGAAGAGGTCGACTCTTCCAAGAAAGGGGGCAAAAGCAACCCCGCTACAGGGTCCTCACGGGAGAGGAGGACGAAGAGGAAGAATTCCGAGGATGCATCGGGTCCCGGAATAATGATTGAACAGGTGAGTTCACCTGTGGAAGAGGCTCGTCTGGCTTTATCGCCAATTTCCGGAGGGCCCTCTTCTAGTCAACTAGAAGATATCCTCCTCAAGGAGGTAAGGATTTACTTCTTAAGGGTATCATTGTTCTGCAATAATTTTTTAACTTAGGTTTTGTTTTACAGGCGGAGGCGGGAGAAGCGGCTCTCTTGGATAAACTGAGGGTGGCAGACTCAGTTTTAAGAGGACCGGCAACTCAAGGGAAGGAGTTGCCCTCTGAAGACATCCCTTTTCGGGATGCTACTTCTGTGAAAAATGTTTTGATGGCCATGTAGCCCGAACAGCTCTCCACTAGGCTACGGGGAGCCGGGAGGGAAGAGGCAACTTGCCAGCTTCTCGGATCGGCCATGCTGGTAAGGACCGTTCTCATATTTCTTTTACTCCTAAACTTGGTATCGTTTATAACTCCTTTATTATTTCGTAGACTCCGCATTGGGCGGATCGAGTCGGCAATCTTTGTCAAGAGGACTTGGCAAAGATGGAAGCAAGTAGGGCAGAATTTGCCCAGCTAAACTCTAAGGTGGAGGCCTTGGAGGAAAAAGAAAAGAAGCTACCGCTATTATCCATACTTTTGAGAAGGATAAAGCCGAAGCGGCTTCAACAAATGGCCGCTATAAAAAAGAGAAAATGACTTAGCGGCCAAGTCGGGCGAAGTTCCGAGGGCTCTCTTCAGCCGCTAAGGAGGATATCAAAAGACTACGTGACGATTCTAGCAGCTTTGAAGGAGGAACTTAAATCAGCCAAGATGAGCGACCGACGCCCAATGGAGTCTAAAGTTGAAGGTTGCAGAACTCGCAGCCATTCAGGTTGAGTTAGAGGAACTCAAGGGGGAGTGTGACACACTCAAGGAAGACTTGGCTTCCAGACAGAGGACCCCTAAATCCGACTCGCAAGAGATGAAAGACCTAATTGAACGAGCGGATAAATTGGAGAAAGAGGTCGCTCGGCTTAGGGCGAAAGCCAAAGAAGGGGCCACCCGCATTTATTCTGTAGTGCAACAGGTGGGTCACCATGTTCCTCTTGCGGACGTTTTATCAATGGGGCTTGCTGGAGTCTTGAAGAAATTTATGGAGCTAAAAGAGTTGCTACTTATAAAGACTCCAGAGGCTCCTGTCCCAGACCCTTCCGAACCTCCAACCCAAGTTCCTCCAGAAGCTGCTGACCGCCCTGAGGGCCCTAGTTCTTAGGGATTTTTTTTATTTTTTTTTTTGGACATGTTCTTGTAAACACCTAGTTATTTTGGAATGTAATTTCAATTTGTATGAATGAAACACAAACCTTTTTCTTTGGTGAAGATTTATTTCCGAGCGCTGGTTTTAACCATTTTAAGAAGTCCTTCGCAAGGTCTTTTTTCCTTCATTTGGCTTGTAAGTCAAGCTTCATAGCAGGTTCTTCTCTTCTTAGTCCAATCTGGGGACTTTGATTTGTTGAGTAAGATCCTTGCCTTTGTAAATGAGATTGTTGCCTCATATTTCGATCGGGATTTTTGCCCCTTGTTTCTGGATGAGAGTTATCGTTTATCCTTGTAGGATAATTCCGACTCATCTTTTAGGAATGGGATTTTCACCTCATTTTTGTAGAATGGGATTTTCACCTCATTTTTGTAGAAAGGGCTTAAGCTTTATTCCATGGAACATTTAGGAGACGATTACAGGATTCACTGATAGTAGCGTCGCAAGTGTTCAGCATGAAATGGACACTTGAGTATTTTCCCTTCCATTTTTACCAGATAATAGGTGCCTGTTCGGACAATTTTCTGTATGACGTAAGGGCCTTCCCAATTAGGAGTTAGCTTCCCCGTTCGGCTTTTGTTTCCCTGGAACTCATTTTCTCTTAAGACAAGGTCGCCGATTTGGAAGAAGACTCTTTTTACCCTTGTGTCATAGAACCTTTTTACTCTTTGGCGATAGATGGCTGCCTTTGTTTCTGCAGCTTCTCTTCGCTCTTCAAGTAAGTCAAGCTCCGCTCGGAGATTCTTCTCATTTTCTTCTGATGAGAAGATTTGTTGTGTCCGTAGAGTAGGCATTCCTATTTCTGCAGGGATGACAGCTTCAGCCCCATAAGTGAGAGAGAACGGAGTTTCTCCTGTAGGGGTTCTTGTGGTTGTCCTGTAAGCCCAGAGGATGCTCGGAATTTCTTCAACCCAGTTAGTTCCTTTTTTAGAGACCCGGGTTTTGAGAGCTTGGAGCAAGGTGCGATTGGTTACCTCTACCTGGCCGTTGGCTTGGGGATGTGTCACAGAAGTTAATCTGGATTCAATTCCGAGCTCTGAACAAAAGCTTTTGAAAGCCTTGTTATCAAATTGTCGCCCATTATCAGAAATGAAGGCGACCGAAATTCAGAATCGACAGATAACCGTTCGCCATAAGAACCCCTGACAAGCTTTCTCCGTGATTTTGGCCAAGGGCTCAACTTCTACCCATTTGGTGAAGTAATCGATCGCCACTATCAAAAACTTCATTTGTCGAACTGAAGTGGGAAATGGCCCTAGGAGATTAACTCCCCAGATAGCAAATGGGCGAGGGCTAATAATTGGCGTGAGCAGTGTTGCTGGTCATCTTCGAATCTTGGAATGCCGTTGGCAGGCATCACATTTTCGGGCGAATGCTACTGCATCCCGAGTTAACGTTGGCCAGTAATAGCCCTGTCGCAGGACTTTGTAACTTAAGGCTTTGCCTCCTATATGTCCCCCTCCAATACCTTCATGAATTTCTTGAAGGATATAGTTTGCTTCTGTGGGACGAAGGCACCTTAAGAAGGGTTGCGTATAGGACCTCTTGTATAGATTTTCGCCAATGATGGTGTATTGAGCGGATTTGTAAGAGATCCGTCTGGCTTCTGTCTTGTTGGATGGTATAGGTCCACCTTGCAGGTAGTTTCTGATGGGATCCATCCAATTTGACTCTTCTGCCGTACTTTGTACTTCTCCTTCTAATCCCTCAATAATTTTTGTGGGAAGGTACTGTAGGTTGAAGGGAGATTCTGCATCGCCGTTGGGCGCAGTGGCTTTTTTAGATAAAGCGTCCGCTTCTTCATTTTGTGCCCGACAGATTTTTTCAATTTGGAAATGAGCGAAGTGGGGGACTATCTTCTTTACCACTGTTTGGTATTTGACCATGTTCTCCTCCTTTGCCTCAAAGTTGCCCAATGTATAGCTAACGACCAGCTGTGAGTCGGAATATACATGTAGGCGTTGAATTCCGAGCCCTCGAGCCAAACGCAATCCTGCGATGAGGGCTTCATATTCGGCCTCGTTGTTGGTTGCTCGGAATTGGAACTTAAGAACTGTTGCGATTTTCCATTTGGAAGGAGAATAAAGGACGAAGCCGGCTCCTGACCTTTCTTCAGTCGCTGATCCATCAACATATAAGGACCATGGGATGCTAGGACTTTCTTCTGGATCCTCTGGCGGGACTTTATCCTCATTTACGGGAATGGTCAATTCCACAATAAAATCTGCCAGAACTTGAGCCTTGATTGCCGTTCGGGGTTTATAGGCGAGATCAAACTCACCCAACTCTATTACCCATTTGGCTAGACGTCCGGAATTTTCAGGCTTATGGAGGATTTGCTTTAAGGGCTGATCCGTTAGCACCGTAACTTTGTGCGCTTGAAAGTAAGGCCTTAATCTTCGTGCGGATGTGATGAGAGCGAAAGCCAACTTTTCAAGCGGTAGATATCTTGATTCCGCATCGTTAAGGATCTTACTTGTGTAATAGACTGGCTTCTGAACTCCTTTGTCTTCCCTCAAAAGTACTGCACTGACCGCTCGAGGAGCAGCGGCTAAGTAGACGTAGAGCTCTTCCCCTACTTGTGGCTTAGCTAGCAACTGAGGCGATCGGAGATAATCTTTAAGCTCCTGAAAGGCTTTCTCACATTCTTCTGTCCACTCCATTTTTGGTGCTTTTCGTAAGGCTTGGAAGAGTGGGAGGTTTTTCTCTCCGGCTTTAGAGATAAATCTCCCCAGAGCTGCTAGGCGTCCGTTAAGCCGTTGTATCTCTTGAAGGCTTTTGGGTGATCCCATATCAAGGATGGCTTTGACCTTTTCCGAATTCGCTTCTATTCCTCTTTGGGTCAGTATAAATCCGAGAAATTTCCCTGACCAGACACCAAAAGCACATTTGTTTGGATTTAAGGGCATGTTGTAAGTCCGAAGTGACTGAAAGGCCTCTTGTAAATCTGAGAGGTGTTCGTCGGCTTTTCGGCTCTTCACCAGAATGTCATCCACATAAGCTTCAACATTTCTGCCAAGTTGTTCTTTGAAAACCGTATTCATGAGCCTCTGGAAGGTGGCTCCGGCGTTCTTTAAACCGAACGGCATTACCTTATAGCAATAAGTTCCTGTGCTTGTAATGAAGGATGTTTTTTCTTTGTCATCTTTGGCCATTCGGATTTGATTGTAGCCTGAAAAGGCATCTAAAAAACTCAGCATTTCGTGTCCCGCCGTGGAATCAACCAAGCCATCAATTGAAGGTAGAGGGAATGAGTCTTTGGGACAAGCTTTATTTAGGTTCGTGAAATCTACACACATCCTCCATTTTTCGGATGGCTTTTTACTAGAACCACATTGGCCAACCATTCTGGATAGTGCACTTCTCGGATAAGCCCGGCCTTTAAAAGGGCTGATACTTCTTCTTCTGTGGCCTTCTTCCTCTCTGGTAAGGAATTTCTCCGTTTTTGTTTGACAGGCTTGAACGACTGATCTATGTTGAGGCGGTGCTCAATGACATCACGTTTTACGCCTGGCATATCTTCTGATGACCAGGTGAAGAGATCAGAATTGGTCCTTAGTACGACCATGAGATTTTCTTGTTGTACTGTTGTTAGATCCGCACCAATCCGCACTGTGCGTTCCATCCTAGTTGTATCTAGAGGAACCGTAAGCAATTCTTCAACTGGTATGGGCTGAAGTTCTTCATCTTCCCATTCGGCTATTTTGTTGATCAACATGGCTTCCGAAATTTTTGTTTTTCCTTTGTCTAAAGCTTTTCCTTTGAGGGTTGCAACATAACATTGTCGCGCCAAGGGTTGATCTCCTCTTACCTCTCCACTACCACTCTCCGTCGGAAATTTGAGGAGAAGATGGTAAGTAGAAATTACAGCCTTCAAGGCGTTGAGGGTTGGTCTGCCAAGGATAACGTTGTAACTTGAAGCACAGCGTACGACTAGGAAATTTGTTGTCACTGTTGATGATCTAGGCGACTTTCCCTCAGAATGGCAAAGAGATCATTCCTTCTGGCTGTATCACTCCTCCGGAAAACCCTATTAAGGATGATTTTACGGGAAGCAAATTATCTACATCATATCTCATTCGTTCGAAGGCACTCCAGAAGAGAATGTCAACCAAACTTCCACTGTCTATCAGAACTCTCTTCATTTGGAAACTGGAAACCATGATGGCAATGAATAAGGCGTCGTCATGGGGGTGGCGAACCCTAGCGACATCAAGTTATCATAAAAATGATTGGAGCCGTAGGTCGTGATCTTCTTTGTATGCTTCCGTTTCCTGCGCAGCCCCCACCATTCGTGCATAGCTTTTCCGAGAGGCGGAGCTTTCACCACCACACCCAGGACCACTACTGATAAATCCGACCATCTCCCCTTTTTCTTCTTCTTCTGGCTGTGAAGTTTCGGGCCCCTCTTGGATATCAATGTTGATATACTGCTCCAATTATCCCCTTCTAACGACATCTTCAATGGCGTTCATCAAATGGGTACAGTTTTCCATGTCATGTCCTCTAGTTTGATGAAACTTGCAATATCTTTTACTATTCTTTTGCCGCTCGGGATTCTTTGCAGGTTTTGGCCGTGTCAAGAGTTGTTGGTCCTGGATTTGCATGAGAATATGGCTTCTGGTCTGATTTAGTGGGGTATGGTGGTCGTATCTGATAATTTTTTCATCTTTTGAAGATTCTCTAGGTTGCAGCACATGTCGCTGAGGGCGTGTTGAGGTTTCCTGTCCTCCCTTACTGTCCCTGCGTGGCCCGCCTTCTTTTCGTATTTCCGGGGGCCTTCTGTTGACATTTTGATGGGTTTTTCCCTTCCGGAGTTCAACAGGGGCGAGCCGAGCCTCTTCTTCCCAACCCGTATAGATTTCATCAGAATTGATGTATTTCTGGGCATGGCTCATGAGGGCGGGGATGGTTTTTGGTGGATCCAAGGTGAGGGAAAAATGAAAAGGGGATTCTAGCAAACCCTCCATCAGGAAGGTTACAGCCATGCGCGGAATAAGATCCGCAACGTTTGCTGTTTCGTCTATGAAACGGTTTAAATAGGCTTGGAGTGTTTCCCGGCTTGGAGTGTTTCCCCCCCTCGTTGCTTAACACGCAGAAGGGTAGATGGAGTTTTCTTTTGCTTTGAGTAATTAGCAAAATAAGCTAGAAAGCTATCTGCTAGAACTTGAAACGATGGAATTGTGCCAGATGGAAGATCAACAAACCAGTCTTGCTCTTTTCCCTCTAAAGTGGCGGGAAAAGCTCGGCACATACGAGCGTCGGTAAGTCCAGAAAGAAGCATCTTCGATCGGAAAGACTTCAAGTGGTGAGACGGATCAGTTTTGCCCTCGTATGCAATCATTGAAGGTAGTCGAAAACTGTCAGGAACTTGCTCTTCCAATATTTCCTTGATGAAAGGTGAGCATATGTTAAAAACATGCCGTTCGGATTTCTTGTTTCCCCGTGAAGGATCCCATGCCGTGTTCTTACATGCGGCGGTTGGAACAGATGGGCTATTCTGTTCAGTCCTTGTCCGCTCCGTTCTCGTATGTCGTTCTGTTCTTGTGGCAGCTTGCTCTCGACGTCGAACGGAGGGGGGTTCCGAGCTAGCAGAGAAGGCAGTTCTCTCTCTTCTGTTTCCATGAGTGCGAGTCCTTGTCCTCCCTCTGCTTTCGGAATTGGCTGGTGGGGCTGTTGGCACACTTGGCGGAACTTGTGTGGGAGGAAGTAACGGATGGGTTAAAGTATGAACAGTTTGAGCTAACCGTTCCAATTGCTGCTGCATGTTAAGGTAAAACTCCGGGATGGGTTCTTGGGGTGGGGCGGAAGGATTTTCCAATGGAGATAAGATAGGTGGATTATTCAATGGAATCTCCTCATGCCCTCGGACTTCGCCAGGTCCTTTGGGATTACTTGGTGCTCCTTGTTCTTGGATCCATTTTGACCTTCTGGTAGTTATCATTTAGCTTTTTGTAAGGGTCCCCACTGACGGCGCCAAACTATTGATGCCTAAAACTGGTCCACCTCACGCTTTGGCCATTGTGGCCTCGTGATCTGGTCTCAGCCTTCGACAAACGGTTGAAATTTATAGTTGGTGTGGACGCTTACTTCAACTTCTGAACGGAGAACATGGAGAATGCTTTGGAATTCCGCTCGGAATTACCCTGGCTTTCCTTTCCTTTGGGATGAATCTGTAAGAAGGAGAAAAGGGCGGTCAGAATTGGGCCTTTCTGCCCGGATTCAGCTCCGATGCTTAAGTCAAGAAAACTGTACGAAGGCGGTCTTAGACATGAGTTAGCTCTTTTGTGTGGTGATTTTTTTTCCGATCCTCCTCTTTTTCTATTATCGCTCTTCTTTTATAGCAACTTAAAGGCGGTTTAGGAAAGGCGGTGGAGTAAGGCGGTGAATTAGAAAATATCGTCTAAGGCGGTAAGAAAATATCTTCTAAGGCGGTAAGAAAATATCTGCCTACTGTGTAGGTGCTATGTAGGTAAGTAGAAAATATCTACCTACCGTGTAGGTACCACGTGTGTAAGTAGAAAATATCTGCCTACTGTAGAGGCAAGTGGATAAGATCTACTTACTGTAGAGGCGTTAGATACGCTCTTACCCAGCTGGCTATCACCTTCTTGCTTCTTGTATAATTCCGACGGACTTTCTGTAGGGGTGAGCCCTCCTTATTTGCCGGACGAAATTTATGCTAATGACTTTGGTGGTGACTGACTGTCTTGTGGCCAAAAGAAATGTAGCCCTTTATAACAGGTGGCCATTTAGGCAGGAAACACGTGTTTTACCAAATATTTCCGTAACACAATATATGACTTCAAATTAATCTTATCCTATGTGTCGTATGTTTGTGTTGAGCCTACGTCTAATACTTGTATTGAATCATAGTCCGAGAGGCGATGGGATATCCATAGCCATATCCGCATAGGAATATGTATGTATGGTCATATTAGTATATCATTGACTGGAAGTCCGGGGTAACAGACCCGAGTAATAATGGCATAGAAATATATCCATATGATCCATGATCAGGGCATAATATAGGGATCAGTAACGACTCACCCAACTCATAGGAATATGAGGAAAGGATTGTAGACGTATTCGTTAGAAATAGGAAATTAGCATCGATACCATGGACAATTGATGTCCCCTATCTACACTTGATTAACCCTCATCCCTAGCAACACTATCTCTACAAGACACAAGAGAAAGCCTATACAAATCATACAATAAATACAACCCTAGAACTATTCATCTAGAGCTAAAATCCTTGTAACATTAGTATTAGTTTTACAATCCCAAATAGATCTACTTACTCACTAGGCAATTTAGTAAGTGAGTGCTCGGTTAGATTTAGTACGTCGTTCCTTGTAGATTCGACTCAATATATAGTTACCGGAAACCTATGACCACATACGCATGCGGGGGCTCATGTACTTGCACTTGTAGCCGACTATCAACAATACCATGTACTTTAGGGCATAGTTATGAAACTCGGACCAGCCTGGCAATTCAATCGGTCAACTCGGTGACCCTGTGCTTAAACCGGTCTGAGTCTCTAATTAGGCCTTTTATGCAATCAACCTACTTTGAACCGACAAACCTAGTAAACCTGCCGTGTTTCTATGACCCGACTGGGCCAATGTTTTTTTTTTAATGACTTTTCATCGTCGAGTTTTTAATTTTTTTATATGTTAAATGGTAAATATGTAATTTCATTAAATAAAAAACTAAATCCCTTGATAAATCCCTAAATCTAATTTGAGTAATCTCTCTAAAGCTATGCCACTTCTAGTTGCGATCATCGGAAGATGAACTAAATCCCTAAATAAGAAAAATAAAAAAAACTAAATCCCTAGATAAATCCCTAAACTTTTATTATGGATTGGTTTAATGTGTAGTTTGAAGTTTGAACTTTGAAGTTTTATTATATATTGGATTGAGTTTGGTTTAATGTTAAATTTAAACTTTTATTGTGGATTAGTTTGATGTGGAGGTTGAACTTTGAAGTTATCTTATTTATTGGTTTTAACTTAAAACTTTAAAGTTATGTTTGGGTTTTATTATTTTTATTTTATTTCCAATTAATGTATTAATTTGCTTTTTAACTTCAAGTTATTTATTTGATAATTAATATTTAATGAATATTATATCTTATTAAATATTAATTAAAAAAATTATAATTGAAAAAATAATATTAATTTCTTTTTATTAATCTAATATTGACTTAAATGACCTAACAATTGAACCAGTTAACCTAAGACCCACAGTCTCGACTGGGTCAATGTCCGGACCGAATTTGATAACCATGCTTTAGGGCCTCAAATTTTTTTTTTTTTCAAACCACCTTCGTTAAATATAAAAAATGAAGTGTTGTGGCTAGTATATTCACATGTAACATTATGTCATTACGATTCTTTCAAGTTACAACTTACAACCAAGAATCATTTTAATAGCTCGTAGAAGCAGACAAATATCCGGAAATCTGTTTGTTACTTCCAGTTGAACGGAGATGAATGGAGGTGAACGAGCAGACCTACAAACGGCGGCTCTTCTCACAATATATTCAATCTCAAAGAAACCCTAACTTATACATGTGTATATATACAAGAATAAGCCAAAATGGAGTCGGGTGAAACATAACCCGACCCGTTACCCGTTAAGGTTTACAACACTCCCCCTCAAGTTGGTGCATATATATCACACATGCCCAACTTGGATACAAATTTTGAGAACACATGTCCCGCCACAGCTTTGGTGAGTATGTCCGCTAACAGGTCCTCTGTCCTAATTGGTGGTACTGCAATGATTTTCCTATCAATCTTTTCTTTGATGAAGAATCGATCAACTTCAACATGTTTTGTCCGGTCATGTTGAACAGGATTATGTGCAATGTTGCGAGCAGCTTGATTATCACAGAACACCTTCATCGATTCGGTATTCTCATAACCTAGATCCTTCAACAGATTCTTGATCCACAGCACTTCACATATCCCCAGAGCCATACCACGATATTCGGCCTCTGCACTAGAGCGAGCAACCACATTTTGCTTCTTACTCCTCCATGTGACTAAATTACCTCCCACGAAAGTAAAGTAGCCTGATGTAGAACGCCGATCATCAATCGCTCCTGCCCAATCTGCATCTGTATATCCCTCGACTCTGAGATGGTTATTCTTCTTGAATAGTATCCCTTTTCCTGGGCTCCCTTTTAGATATCGCAATATCCTCACCACTGCATTCATGTGTTGTTCTACAGGATTATGCATGAACTGGCTAACCACTCCCAAGGCATGTGTTAGGTCAGGTCTAGTATGCGCCAAGTACATTAGCCTGCCAACCAACCTCTGATATCTTCCTTTGTTCACCGGTACTTGGTTTGGATCCACTCCAAGCTTCAGACCTTCCTCCAATGGCGTATCAACCGGTTGACAACCTGACATGCCTGTCTCCCGTAACAAATCTAATGTGTATTTCCTTTGGGACAAGAAAATTTCAGATTTACGTCTGGAGACTTCAATCCCCAAAAAATACTTCAGAGAGCCTAGGTTCTTCATTTCAAACTCTGTTGATAAGTACTTTTGAAGTGCCAGTTGTTCTTCTACATCATTCCCTGTAATCACCATATCATCAACATATACGATGAGAGCTGTGATTTTGCTTTCCTTTCGTTTTATGAAAAGAGTATGGTCTGAGTTACTCTGCCCATATCCAAACCTTCCCATAGCATCTGTGAACCTACTAAACCAGGCTCTCGGAGACTGTTTGAGTCCATACAAGGACTTATGTAGTCTACAAACCTTCTTGTTCTGAGAGGTCTGGTCATCATATCCTGGTGGCAAGTCCATATACACTTCCTCAGTTAAGTCTCCATGTAGGAAGGCATTCTTCACATCTAGTTGATGCAAGGGCCAGTCCAGGTTAGCTGCTAGAGACAACAATACACGTATCGTATTGATCTTGGCTACAGGCGCAAACGTCTCCGTGTAGTCGATCCCATATGTTTGTGAGTACCCCTTCTCCACCAATCTCGCTTTATAGCGATCAATAGTACCATCTGCTTTATACTTCACAGAGTAAACCCATCTACACCCCACAGGTTTCTTCCCAACAGGCAAGTCAACTATCTTCCAGGTGGCATTTTTCTTTAGTGAGCTCAACTCCTCATTCATTGCTTCCTGCCATTTGGGGTCAGCCAAAGCTTCCTGCAAACTATTAGGAATAGATACAGTGGATAGTTGATGGGTAAATGACTTGTTTGATTCCGACAGTTGATCAGTAGATACATAGTTACTCATAGGATATTTCACTTTATTTTTGGGATCAGGTTCATAGGTGGGTTTAGGTATACCTCGATTATGACGTGGAGGAAGACGCTGTCGTGGTGGGATATCCAGGCCTGGAGACGATTGGTTATCATTGGCACAACTCAGATCCGGGAAAGGAGACATAGCTGTAGTTGGCAACTCTGACGATTCTCCAACTTGTGGGACTGTAGCCGTCGGCTCCGTAGCCAATTCTCCAGCTTGCGGGTCTACAACCGACGGCTCCATAGCCGTTGGTTCCGAGGCCATTTGTTCATTCGGTATGGTATCGACATTTGTCCCCACTATCTTATTCGATATATCAACACCATCCACAATGATTGTGTCTGGAACCTTACTGTAATCCATAGTCTGAACTTCCTGCCTTCTCTCCCCCTGAAATGAAGGCTCGGGTGGTGGATAATACAGATCACACTCATGGAAGACCACATCCACAGTAACAAACATCTTCCTGGAAGGCGGATGATAACAACGATATCCTTTCTGGTGTAAGGCATACCCAACGAACATGCACTTCTGAGCACGAGGTTCTAACTTGTTTCGTTGGTGGGGATGAAGATGAACAAAAGCAACGCATCCGAAAACACGAGGAGGCAAATTGGGACTAGGTGGTGCAGCAATAAGAGTTAAGAGTGCTTGATGTGGGGTCTTAAAATTTACCGTACGGGATGGCACACGGTTGATTAAGTAAGCTACAGAAACAAGAGCCTCACCCCAGTAGAATAATGGTGCATTCGTTCCAATTAAGGAGGCACGAACCACATTAAGGAGGTGACGATTCTTCCGCTCAGGAACACCATTTTGTTGGGGGGTATATAGGCAGGTGGTCTGATGAGTAATGCCATGATGATAGAGAAACCGACGGAGATCGGAATTCACATATTCACGCCCATTATCACTGCGGAGAACTTGGATCCGTGCGTTATATTGAACAGCAACCATTTTATGGAATTTCTAAAAGGCAGAAGTTACTTCATTTTTGGATTGCAGAAGAGACACCCATGTCATTCGAGTGCAATCATCAATAAAGGTCACAAACCAATGAGCACCACCGAGAGTAGCAATTTACACATCTGAGTGCACCGCCATAAACGGAACAGAACTCTTACTTAAACTCGGAGAAAATGTACCACGATGACTATGTGCCAGTTCACAAACATCACACTTAAATTGAGAAATATTACTCTTTGAGAATAAACTAGGAAAGAGTTTTTGCAAGTACCCAAACGAGGCATGTCCAAGTCGACGATGCCATAACCAAATATCTGAAGCCGAACCAGTCTTGGACTTCTCCACCTGCGAACTGCCAACTGAAAGAGCTTGCATCAACCGCTGATTACTGTCTGATTGCAAGTCCAAGTAGTAGAGCTTATCCCGTTTAGTGCCATAACCAATCGTATTCCGAGTCTGGATATCCTTAATTACGCAGGAAGAAGGCCAAAAAATGACAACACAATTGAGAGTAGTAGTTATTTGGGAAACACATAACAGGTTATAGGCAAGAGAAGGGACTACAAGGACATTATCGAGATTGAGATTGTTTGTAAGAAAAATAGTGCATTCCCCAATAACGGGAACAGAGCTACCATCTGCAGTGGTTACAACGGTTTGAGAGGAAGGCTGTAAAGATTTAACTAGTGTAGAATCAAACGTCATATGTGTTGTAGCACCCGAATCAATTAACCATGTATTATTCATAACAGAAGCAGAAACCTTTAAAGCCTTACCCTTGTTACATGTAGTGGAAACTAGAGTGGTCTTTCTCGCAGCCCCAAGTTTTGGAAAATCCTGAGCGCCGGCCACGGAAGCTCGGTTCTTAGTGGAATGTTCTGATTGAAGGACTACTTGGAGAGCATCATTGGAGCTTGTTTGCATCGCATCACCCATAGCAGCAGCCTCTAAAGCCCTCCTTCTAGCGCCAATCAGTCAATAAGGAATTGCCCTTTGACCCTCCTAGCTCACAATCAACGTCGGTCAATAGTCAATTCAATTTTTTTATTTTTTTGTTGTTCTCCCTCTTTTTTTTCACAAGAAAGTTGCAGCCCGTTTGATGTGAGATATATAGTTTTTTTATGTGTGTTTTCTTTTGTTTTCCTTTTTCTTGTTTTTTTTTGGCCTTTTTTTTTTTACACAACAAAGTCGCAGCCTCTACTGTATATCTTTGAGCTCTTGAAATTGAGATGACAACATTTAAATGATGATGAGATTGATTTGATTGATGTGATAGCAATTTAAAAATTTTGAAACACAGCTGCAAAGCTGAGCTTTGTTGATATACTTCAGCCACCTTGATGTGACTGAAGTATAACCCATGAGCTTTAGTAGCCCAAATCACCACCACCTATGGTGGGCTTCAACTCCTCCTTCGTCGGAGCTCTGCACACTAGCACCAAATTGCCTTCGCCGCTCGACATTCCCATCGCCTTCAAGACTGGACAAACACCGTGAGTACCCGGCCACCATACCAGCCTCCACCGCCTCTTGATCCATGCTGTCGACGCCAACCACCAAGCAGGAGCACCTCACCGGACAGCAGCAGCACCACTCTGAACTTCAAGTTAAGGCACTCAGCAGCCACACCAACGCCTGCAAGCACTCAACCCCTCGCCGGATCTCGTCGGAGAAGGCGGAGCTCTGCTCAAGCCTCCTTAGTAGACGCGCGACGCTGCTACACTTCGCTGGCAACACTGCTCCACAGTTGGCGACGCTGCTCCACAGCTCTGCGCCGAGAGAACAATAGCTTCAGCAACAGGGAGCTTCTTTGTCCAGACGATACTGCAGATCGGAGCTCGTCGGAGGCTTTCTCGGACTAACAAGGCTCTGATACCAAGTTGAACGGAGATGAACGGAGGTGAACGAGCAGACCTACAAACGGCGACTCTTCTCACAATATATTCAATCTCAAAGAAACCCTAACTTATACATGTGTATATATACAAGAATAAGCCTAAATGGAGTCGGGTGAAACATAACCCGACCCGTTACCCGTTAAGGTTTACAACACTTCCATAATAGATAAAAAGGATAAATCACATTCGTCTATTTTTCACTCACCATTAGCCATTACGTATTTCGAAGAGCTATTCACCCTTACAATAGGGGATGGTTACTTCACAAGTTTATATGTACTCATATTCTCAGACTGATGCTAAGATAAGACTCTTGCAACAGACTCCATGGCCCTCCTCCTACTCCCCCTCGTCTTCCTTCTCTCCTACTCATCTGCCACCGATGTCTCTATCTACCACAACTACAGGGAATGTGAATCCTCTTCTTGCACCTCACCTCATCTCCCCAATGCTCTCGAGTCAGTTTTCGAACTCGCCCGAAATGACCAGGCAAGACTTTTTTATCTCTCCTCCCTCGTCGCCAAGTCCTCGGTCCCCATAGCCTCCGGCCAGCAACTAATGCAGACTGCCAACTACATTCTTCGTGCGAAACTTGGCACCCCAGGATAGCTCATGTTCATAGCTCTTGATACGAGCAGCGATGCCACTTGGGTTCCATGCTCGGGATGCTCTGGTTGCCCTTCCTCTACCCTCTTCTCCCCCTTCTCCTCTTCCACATACTCCACTATTTCTTGTTTCTTTCCATCCTGCTTTCAGCTCAAGGGCTTTTGCAATGCCACTGCTGATGCCCCACCATGTGCTTTCAACCAGTCTTACGGTAGCGATTCCTTCTCGGCCATATTGTCCGGTGACTCTCTTAGGTTGGCACAGGACATCGCGGCCAACTACAGTTTCGGTTCTGTCAACGCTGTCTCTGGCGGCGACTCTCTGCCAAAGCAAGGCTTGCTCGGTCTTAGCCGAGGCCCCACGTCACTACTCTCCCAAACCGGCCCCATGTATCAAGGAGTGTTCTCCTACTGCCTTCCAAGCTTCAAATCATATTATTTCTCGGGTTCCCTGAAGCTCGGCCCTGTCGGCCAGCCTCGCAGCATCCGCACGACGCCACTGCTCCACAACCCACACCGACCATCGCTCTACTACGTAAACCTTACTGGATTAAGTGTTGGCAAGACGCAAGTGGCTGTGCCGCCGGGGAGACTGGCATTTGACCCAGTGACTGGTGCCGGCACCATCATCGACTCAGGTACCGTAATCACGAGATTCGTGAAAACTGTTTACGAAGCATTGCGCAACGAGTTCAGAAGACAAGTGGGAGCGGAAAGCTATTCATCTCTTGGTGCCTTTGATACCTGTTTCAATGATGCCGTGGCTCCATCAGTGCCGGTGGTGACGCTCCATTTCGAGGGGATGGACTTGGCGCTGCCGGCAGAGAACACGCTGATCCATAGTAGCGCAACTCCGTTAGCATGCTTGGCAATGGCGGCCGCTCCGGACAATGTCAATAATGTTGTTAACGTAATTGCCAACCTGCAGCAGCAGAACCTGAGGGTGCTCTTTGACGTCGCCGGCTCCCGTGTTGGATTTGCTCGTGAGCTCTGTAATTGACGTCGATAATTGTCCATTTGTTTCGTCCCATCAATTGCTATCACGTCAGTGCTTTGTGGCAAACAAGTGAAAGTCCCTCCCGGACTGTACCGCCTATCTAGATTTGCATATTTCCCTACTGTTCATTTTTATAAATAATAAATGTTTTTGTAATCCATCAATATATTTTTCAGATCTGTATGATTTTTCTGCTTTGTGGCAAACATGTGAAAGTCCCTCCCGGACGTCAGTGTTTTTTCTTATTTTTTATTAAAAAATAAATTCGATGACATACTCAGATTTATTTATCTTTAATATTTATTATTATCTTCGGGCACAAGAGTTAAGCATTCAAAATAGTCTTGAGCAAACAAACACTTTTAAATGCTTGTACATATTTATACATCGCCGCCCTCTCCTCAGAGGATCGGGAGGCCACACGGGATACTTGTCTAACGGCAACCCTCTTAAGACGTATTGCATGCTCCGGAGGGGCAATGACAACCAACTGGACCACAACCTCTGAGGAAGCACGCTTCGATTCCCCTTCCTCCTACACGGGACCAATCCCTCCCGGACGAGGATGGGAGAGGAAAGACCGTCCCCACTCCCGCGTTAACCTCTTCTCTACAGGGGCCTTTGTTCTCCCCGAGAAGAAGCTCTCCGTGCCCGGGGGGCAAAGTTCGCACTCCCTCACATCGTCCTCAGAAGGCAGTCCTCCCTAAATATGGGCATAGGCTGGTTAACTGGGCTCGATGAGTATGGCTGACCTGGAATCGGCCTGGGCAACGGAAGTAGCCCGCTTGGCCAGGTTGACTCGCCGGACTCGGCGGGTCATGGGTCACCCGAAGGTGACCCGTAACTGACCCAGACCACATAATAGAACCGACGGGTCGGGCCCAACTCGCTGGTTAACCAGCTAGGCCGCTTGTTTTTAAGTTTATTTTAAAATATAAACTCATTTAAAATATGGAAAAAAAAAATCAAAAACTATGATATTTGATATAAAAATCGAATGAGAAAAACAAAATAAAACGAAACAAAACATTTTTTTGAGTGAACTTATGGAGGAATGAAACAATTACTTTAATTAAAAAGAAAGAAACCTTAATTATTGCAACCTTAATTAAAACACCACAATTATTGGAAACACAATTATTGGAAAGAAAGAACTAAAAACCATACTTTCCAATTTTATAATTTTCCAAGAATATTAAGAAATAAATTAATAAAAAATAAATATTTAAAAAATTTATGCGAACTAGAATCTTTTTTATAGTATTAGGTTAATACAAGCAAATGGCCCTCGCGCTGCTCAGGTTTATCTCAAATATGGTATTAATATATATAGGATTTATGGTTCTGGGTTTAGGGTATAGGGTTTAGTACATATAATAAATTATGTCCCTTATATATATTAATATCATGAGTGAAGCTAATTTTTCGTCGACGTTCAAAATTTTTTATAAGGAACATAATTTTTTATATGTATTAAACCCTAAACCCTGCATATATTAATATCATATTTTAAAAAACCTCTGCAGTGCAACGACCATGTGCTTCTATTTAAAAAAACCTGAGCAACGTAGAAACAACATGTATATATTAAGAACAGACATGGTCGTACTGATGAAAACATGAAAACCATTTTCAGATATCCATCAAAAAAGTTATATATATACATTATCATGCACAAGCAAATTGCCGGCACAATGTTCGTATTATTTTATTTAATTTTTTAACATTTTTTAAATTCATATATTTAATAATTTAAAAATTATCAAAATTACAATTTGTCAACTTAAATTCTAAAAGAAATTATTTTTAGATTTGATTTTTAACATATTTTTTAAAACGATTAGTGATTTTAAATATTATTTTTTATGAAAAAAATTGTTCTTTAAACTTTTAAAGTATTAAAAATTTTAAATAAAAAATAATAATTTATAATGAAATGTTGGGATTGTTTTTTTATCTACATGATATTTTATAAAGGTTTAAAATATAAGTCAAAAGTTATGAAATATATTTATTAAATTTTATCTTTTAAATTATTTTTAAAAGAATATTGATATGGTTTGGGTAAAAAAAAATAGAAATTTATATTTTGTTTGATATGAAATTTAGATTTTAAGAGATAAATGTAGTGGCCTAAAATGTGTTAGTTGTAGATACCCCAAGATTTTAGTCTAAAAAAATAATTAAAATAAATTTTAGAAAAGAGTTACTCTTAAAACAATAAAATAAAACTATCTTTGATGAGAATATTAAATGAGTAATCATATATTTAACAAATACATGATACATCCATACAAAATTATTCTTTTCCCAACAACAACAATAAAAAATAAATAAATAAAAATAAGAGCCTAAATATATAAAAAAAAACATAATTCTTTTTCTTCGATCCTAAACGCAAAAAAGAAAACCGCCCATCAACAATCCACTAGCTGATAAGAAAGGTCTCAGGAACCTAAGCGGAGATTCCATTGATAGATTTAGAGAGTGATAGATATTTCAAAATTTTAAAATAAAAAAATTAAAATTATGAGTTGTTTCAAATGCCCCAATCCAATTTTCTCATTTTTTTAAAACAATACAAAGATTATTTAATTAATATATTTATTAGATAGATGATGGTGCATTAAAATTTTAAAATAATAAATTAGAAATTTCAAATACCCATTCTATTTTTCTCTTTTTTTAATATTTTCAAAAATAAAAAAAACATGGATCGTATCTTTTTAATAGAACTTAAAGTTTAAATTAAATAATTTTAGTTTAAAAGTGCTAATGTTTATAAAATATTGAATATTATCTCATAATAAAACCATCGGAGACGACCAAAGAGAATATTTAAAATGGAGTAAATCATTTTAAAAACATATATTATGAAAAAAATTATGTATATATAATAAAGATGAAAAAAAATCAGAAATAATAAATTAAAGTTTAGATTTAAAAAAGATATATGTTGTCGATTAAACTAAATTAAATAAAAAAAAACAACTGTCTTAGAGTCTGAGTTCTTTTACAAAACAATTAGAAATAGTACATTTTTTTATAAAAAAAAATCAATTTATTACAAATAATAAATTAACCAGAAAAAGCAATAATGTTTAATTTTAGATTTAAAAAAGTTATCAGTATTATAAAAGAATCTTTATATTTTGATTTTGATAAGGCTTAAGGGGATTTTTTTAACGGAAATCTATTTTTATTATTTATTTTATGTTTATTTTTTATTTATTTATTTTTTGTACTTTTTAATAAAAGAAAAGGAGTATGTTAGTATCTATCTATATTTCAAAGTTGAAGAGAACGGTTACAATATTATTTTATTTTTCAAAAAATTCAAAAAAATGAGAAAATTAGAATGAGGCATTTGAAATTTCTCAGATTTTTAATTTTTTTATTTTAAAATCTTATATGCGTTTTTCCTATATTTTCGGATTGTTTGCTTACATTATCGTCACATTCTCTCAACACGACCGTATCTATAGATTATCATTTTCAAGTGGTTATGGGAAAAGACTGTCTATCTTCTCCGTAAGGTCATTGAAACGAAAATCTAAGAAAGACAAAAGTGCAATGTTTTTTTCCCTTTTCTTTCTAGATCGTGTTGTGTTTTAATGTTCTCTCTAAGTAGTTCTTTATAAAGTTTTTTATTTTTCCCTTTACCATTTTTTTTTCTTTTTTACAAATTCAAGTTTAGATTTGATATAGATAGATATTTAAATGTTTTATTTTATAATTTTTTTATGTGCATTTCATTGAATCAACGATCTGAGAGATAGAAAGTAAATATACAGATAACATTTTTTTTTTATTTTTACTATCTATTTTTTTCAAATTTAAGTAAATTTCATAAGGATTGCAAGTTTAAGTGTTTTTCTTTTTTAATTTCTAAGTATTTACAATTAAAGAAAATATAACTGATGATTTCTCTTTTAAGGACAGCGCTATGTTAGTACGTTAAGATAATTCTAGAAATTTTGGTTTAGAAAAAGAAAATATCTGTTTTCAGCAAATTTAAATGATTTTTCAGATAATTTTCTAAAAGATTGTGTTTCTTTCCTATGCAGTTCATTGGATCGGCGGTCTAATAAGAGAAAGAAAATATACAAGTAAGTTTTTTATTTTTTATTTTTGCTATCTATTTTTTACAAATTCAAGTTTATATTTGATATAGATTGCATGTTTAAATGATTTCCCTTTTTTTCCTTTCTAAGTATTTTAATAGATTGTGTGCAGATCATTTCTCTTGAAAATAGTGTTTTATTAAGATAATTCTAGAAATGTTGGGCTAAGAAAAAAAAATGATATTGAGATAATACTTTTATAGATTTGATATACTGTATATTTGTATGTTTAAATGTTTTCTTTTTTTACTTTCTATGTATTTTAAGAAATTGTGTGCAGATAATTTCTCTTAATAGTGTTCTGTTAAGATAACTCTGAAAATTTTAGTCTGTCTTTATATTATCGTCACAATCTCTCGACACGACCGTATCTATAGATTATCGTTTTCAAGTTGTTACGAGGAAGACAAAAGGCACAGGTAATGTTTTTTTCCCCTTTTCTTTCTAGATCGTGTTGTGTTTTAATGTTCTCTCTAAGTAGTTCTTTACAAAGTTTTTTATTTTTCTCTTTACCATCTATATTTTTTTTTTTTTGCAAATTCAAGTTTAGATTTGATATAGATAGATATTTAAATGTTTTATTTTATAATTTTTTAATGTGCAGTTCATTGAATCAATGATTTGAGAGATAGAAAGAAAATATACAGATAACATTTTTTTTTACTATCTATTTTTTTTTTTCAAAATTAAGTAGATTTCATAAAGATTGCATGTTTAAGTGTTTTTCTTTTATAATTTCTAAGTATTTGCAATTAAGGAAAATATAACTAATGATTTCTCTTTTAAGAACAGTGCTACGTTAAGATAATTCTAGAAATTTTGGTTTAGAAAAAGAAAATATCTGTTTTCAGCAAATTTAAATGATTTTTCAGATAATTTTCTAAAGGATTGTGTTTCTTTCCTATGCAGTTCATTGGATCGCCGGTCTAATAAGAGAAAGAAAATATATAAGTAAGTTTTTTATTTTTTATTTTTACTATCTATTTTTTACAAATTCAAGTTTATATTTGATATAGATTGCATGTTTAAATGTTTTCCCTTTTTTTCCATGCTAAGTATTTTAATAGATTGTGTGCAGATCATTTCTCTTGAGAATAGTGTTTTATTAAGATAATTCTAGAAATTTAGGGCTAAGAAAAAAAATGATATTGAGATAATACTTTTATAGATTTGATAGATTGTATACTTGTATGTTTAAATGTGTAACACCCCGAATTTTTGAATAATAATAATGATAATAAGTAAGAAAATTTGGAACAGTGATGGAGTTAAATAACGCGGATGATGAAATAATGAACTTTAGCACGATACAAGGAGAAATCGGGCATTAGTGGGTCTACATCTAATCACAAGTAGATGAACCATAGGAAAGGCCGTAATGGGCCAGACCGAATGGTCTGGAGATAGTAAGGAGTCAGTAGTAAAACCAAACTCGATTAATTATAGGAAGGAATGTAATTAGGAGGTAATCAAACAATGTCAATCCAGGGACCGATAATTGAGGGAGGAACCGACAAGGTTTAGAGTCCCGGTAAAGTAAAGCTGACCGGGTCAAAGGCCGGTATTCGCGGATCTGGTTGGCTGACTGAACCCCGGAACCGTGACAATTATAACGTGGGAAATTAAATCATATATTATTGAAAAGAAAAAAGTTAAAGAAAAAGGGAAAAGAAAAGAAAAAGAAAAGGAAAAAGGATTAAAGGAAAAAAGATAAAGAAAAAGAAATGAATTTAATTAAAGTTGCTTTTTAAATAAAAATGAAATAAATAAATAAAAAATGGGGTAGCCTAGGTTATAAGAGGGAGAGAGAGAGAAATCCTCTCTCCCTCATTGAACCAGCCGCCTTCTCTCTCTCTCTCTCTCTCTCTCTCTCTCTCTCTCTCTCTCTCTCTCTCTTCCGCGCGCTTTTCCGCGCGCCAGTCCACGCTGCGCCGCGCCGGAGCCGGAGAGCTCCGGCGAGCTTCCTCTCTTCCGCCCCTTCCCTCTCTAACCCCTCCACGACCGGATCTCGGCGTCGCTTCCCCAGTTGCACGACCTCAGGCCGGCCAGCCCTACACCGGCGAACTCCTTGTCGCTCCGGCCAGCTACGACCCCAACTTCGGTAACTTGAACACCGACAAGATTCCCTATTTATCTTGTGAAATCGGAATGTTAACATGAGTTTCATTAAGAACCCAAGAATCATGAAATGAGGGCTGAATTGGAGTGGAGGGATGGATGGCATAAATGAATTATTGGTAGCTATGATTGTATGAAATTGTGTGCATGTTTGTATTTATCTTGGAGCCCTAGAAATAGGGGAGACTCTGTCGAAATTTTCATTGGAATTACATAGGGCTGTCCCGTTTGGGGATGAGATCGGCCCACGATACCTTCCCGATCGGGGAGTATAGAAGATCGTTAGAAAGGTCATCGAAAGACTTGCGTAACGAGGGCTTGATCGATACGATCGGGCACCCGGATCTAAAGTTATGAGCGGTTCTAGATGACTGCGCTTAATATTCGATTCGGAATTATGTTTAAATATGTGTTATAATTAAAATACGGAATCTGATCCGTATTTCGTATTCCCCTTCCATAGGAAAAGAAAAGGAAGTACTTGGAGACGCGGCGGAATCGAGTCAATCTTGAACCGCGTAGGACGACATGTGAGTGGACTTTTTTGTACATTTATTTTATGCACGTATTATGCTTGAGGTTTGATTTATCGCATCGATATGGTTTTCCGTATCAGTTTTGTGCTTGCCGACGTATTCCTTCTGCTATATAGTATAATGATTTTAAGTTTGAACAAATGTTATATGGTTGAATTGACATAAAAGAGAAGAAAATGGAAATTAATATTGTAGAAGATTGCATAGATCGTATACTGTTCCGTAGTTCGAGATGCATGTGGAATTCAGCGGAGGCAGGCTTGATGGTTATGTATCAGATACCGACCATCGTCGCCTCGACGGATTATGTATCGCATACCACCGACCGGCCGTGCCACTTGACGGCTATGTACTGTATACCGCTGGTCGTCAGGTCCCGGGTTCATGTACTGTATACCGCTGTCCCAGTTATCCGGATTATGTACTGTATATCGCTGATCCTTGATGTGATGCTGGAGCACTCCCGGATGCATTCGAACTAGGGGTACATGTTCCTACAATATGAGGCCTCAGTATGAATATGATTGGTTGTTAAATGCATGAAGTATTTGAAATGGCATTGGTTTATCGGAGTTTCCTGTTTGTTTGGCATGCTTAATCCGATTAAAGATAATTATGTTGACCCCCATGATATTTTGTATATGTAGTCGTATTTTTATATCAGTATAGTCCCTTGTTGAGAGACAGGTAGGTAACTACCTGACAGATTGGTCTATACTCACTGAGCTCAAGTAGCTCATCACTCTTACATCTTTCTTACAGGGAATAAACCGGGATCGGGGTAGATTTCCTTGTCTACGAGCAAGGCTCGAGTACTGTAGTGGCTCTGGCATCCCTTAGGAGTATCAGCTTACTTTATGATTTTTGTTGCTTGTATTGAGAGACCTAAACTTTATCTAAACCCAGTCTCTAATCTGGGGTATGATGTATTATGTGACTTATCTCTATGGTTGAGCCTACTGTTATGTTATATATGTTTCAATTTCCTATCTCCAATCCAGCATAATAGGTGTAATCATATGACTGTTCAACAGCCTCGGGCTCAGGACACACTGCTGAGCTGGCTGGTGTAGCATCCATCGCTGTTAAAAGACGGGTGTTACAAAATGTTTTCTTTTTTTTACTTTCTAAGTATTTTTAATAGATTGTGTGCAGATAATTTCTCTTGATAGTGCTCTGTTAAGATAATTCTAGAAATTTTAGTCTAAGGAAAAAATATATTAAAATAATACTTTTATAGATTTATTTTAAGTTTTATTTAACACCAACTTTGTTTTGATGTTATTGATATTGAGATAATATTTTTTGTTTTTTTAATAATCTATCATTTTATCTATTCGATTTTAAATAGTGGTTTTCAGTTAATATACTAACATACTCCTTTTCTTTTATTAAAAAGTGCAAAAAAAAATAAATAATAAAAAATAAACATAAAATAAAAAATAAAAATAGATTTCCGTTAAAAAAATCCCCTCAAGCCTTATCAAAATCAAAATATAAAGATTCTTTTATAATACTCATAACTTTTTTAAATCTAAAATTAAACTTTATTGCTTTTTCTGGTTAATGTATTATTTGTATTAAATTGATTTTTTTTAAAATGTACTATTTCTAATTGTTTTGCAAAAAAATTCAGACTCTAACAAAGTTGTTTTTTTTATTTAATTTAGTTTAATCCACAACATGTATCTTTTTTAAATCTAAACTTTAATTTATTATTTCTGATTTTTTTTTCATCTTTATTATATATACATAATTTTTTTTCATAATATATGTTTTTTAAATGATTTACTCCATTTTAAATATTCTCTTTGGTCGCCTTTGATGGTTTAATTAAGAGATAATATTTAATATTTTATAAACATAAGCACTTTTAAACTAAAATTATTTATTTTAAACTTTAAGTTCTATTAAAAAGATACAATCCATGTTTTTTTTATTTTTGAAAATATTAAAAAAAAGAGAAATACTAGAATGGGTATTTGAAATTTCTAATTTATTAATTTAAAATTTTAATGCACCATCATCTATCTAATAAATATATTAATTAAAGAATCTTTGTATTGTTTTAAAAAAAATGAGAAAATTGGATTGGGGCATTTGAAATAACTCATAATTTTAAATTTTTTATTTTAAAATTTTGAAATATCTATCACTCTCTAAATCTATCAATGGAATCTCCGTTTAGGTTCCCGAGACCTTTCTTATCAGCCAGTGGATTGTTGATGGACGGTTTACTTTTTTGCGTTTAGGATCGAAGAAAAAGAATTATGTTTTTTTTATTCAGGCTCTTATTTTTATTTATTTATTTTTTTATTGCTGTTGTTGGGAAAAGAATAATTTTGTATGGATGTATCATGTATTTGTTAAATATATGATTACTCATTTAATATTCTCATCAAAGATAGTTTTATTTTATTGTTTTAAGAGTAACTCTTTCTAAAATTTATTTTAATTATTTTTTTAGCCTAAAATCTTGAGGTATCTACAACTAACACATTTTAGGCCACTACATTTATCTCTTAAAATCTAAATTTCATATCAAATAAAATATAAATTTCTATTTTTTTTACCCAAACAATATCAATATTCATTTAAAAATAATTTAAAAGATAAAATTTAATAAATATATTTCACAACTTTTGACTTATATTTTAAACCTTTATAAAATATCATGTAGATAAAAAAACAATCCCAACATTTCATTATAAATTTTTTTTATTTAAAATTTTTAATACTTTAAAAGTTTAAAGAACAATTTTTTTTTCATAAAACATAATATTTAAAATCACTAATCCTTTGAAAAAATATGTTAAAAAATCAAATCTAAAAATAATTTCTTTTAGAATTTAAGTTAACAAATTGTAATTTTGATAATTTTTAAATTATTAAATATATGAATATAAAAAATCTTAAAAAATTAAATAAAATAATACGAACATTGTGCCGGCCATTTGCTTGTGCATGATAATGTACATATATAACTTTTTTGATGGGTATCTGAAAATGGTTTTCATGTTTTCACCAGTACGAGCATGTCTGTTCTTAATATATACATGTTGTTTCTACGTTGCTCAGGTTTTTTTAAATAGAAGCACATGGCCGTTGCACTGCACAGGTTTTTTAAAATATGATATCAATATGTGTAGGGTTTAGGGTTTAATACATATAAAAAATTATGTTCCTTATAAAAAATTTTGAACGTCGACGAATAATTAGCTTCACTCATAATATTAATATATATAAGGGACATAATTTATTATATGTACTAAACCCTATACCCTAAACCCAGAACCATAAATCATATATATATTAATACCATATTTGAGATAAACCTGAGCAGCGCGATGGCAATTTGCTTGTATTAACTGAAAACCACTATTTAAAATCGAATAGATAAAAAGATAGATTATTAAAAAAAAGAAAATTTTATCTCAATATCAATAACATCAAAACAAAGTTGGTGTTAAATAAAACTTAAAATAAATCTATAAAAGTATTATTTTAATATATTTTTTCCTTAGACTAAAATAGGAAAGTGCAAGTTCTGGCTCTTGTTCCTGAGCGGCGGCGATTTCCGACAAGCGGAGGCGAGATCTCCGACGAGTGGCGGAACACATCAACCCTCCCCATCGGTGAGCAACTAACATCATGTCCAAGGTTTGGAGGCGAGAGGTCACCCCGGAGCCTGAAGCGGTGGGCATCCAAGCACCACCGCGGCCCAGGAGAGCGACGCACAACAGCCCACGGAGAGATGGAGTCACCTACGCCGACGTGGTGGATGGACTGAGACCTCGCTCCTTCATCATGGAGGCACTAGCGACCCCCATGCCCCCCACACAGTACTCAGAAGATGACGAGGGATAGGATGACGTCCATTTCAAGCGTCGCCTACGGCCGGACGAGAACAAATGAGCACATCCTGTTGAAATGAAGCGCACCTCACCCCCTTTGGGGCCACGGCAGGGGTCCCCCCCGTACATCAGGACACCAGGTGGTTTGGTGGAGGTTTGTGGTCAGTGTCTAAAACCTGGCCACATGGCGGCCGATTGCAGAAGAGCCATCACCTGCCGCGTCTGCGGGGGAACAGGACATAAGGGAAGAGACTGTCGCCGGAAAAGTTCTTCCGAGGATGCACGTAGACCAACTCGCCACCTCTCACCGGAGAGGCAGAAGAACCCCCAAAGATCGCAAGATAGAGGCGCAAACAACCAACGCCAGCCTGAGTTGCACCAGGGGAAGCGCACCAGGGAAGGAAGGACTGATAGAAACATTTCCCATCACCATGCTATGGAGGAGATACCAATTCATAGAGACCAACCAGTGAAGCTTGCAGGGGACGGTAGGAAAAAGGGTCCAGCAAACAGAAAGATTGAACACTTGCATGCATCATTGGCATTGGATGGAGACATGGTCGCCGGAAAGGAGGAGATGAAGACGTTCACGGTGGCCACGGTGACTAAAGTTAGAGAGGGCTATGTAACAGAACAAAAGCTATCCATGGCCCTGAAGGAGGTCATAGGTATGGACTGGGATTGGCCGGTTAAAGAATTTAGAGATGGTCGATACATGATCACCTGTAGATCACCGGCGGAGGCAAGGGAGATGGAGAAGTCCGGCGAGCTCCACTTCGTAACCTTCACTATAAAATGTGACCCTTGGTCTGCAGATATTTGGAAGGTTGGCCCAGCTGATGGAGAGATCCGATGGCTTAACATCAGGCGCCTCCCCACTTTCTGTTAGAATAGAGACTTAGCTGGACGCGTGTTGAAGGCTGTGGGCGACTTGCTGTTTGTGGACTGTCAAGGAGGCAGCTATGTGGACGACATACGAGTTCTGATGAGGATTAGGCGCGGCCGCACCATGCCCTGCATCCTGTGGACCAATATAGGATCGAGGAAGTATAAAGTCCTCGTCGGAATGGAGCGTGGGCAAGACTAGCTACCATGGAATGGCGGAGAGATGGGGGAGTTAGCAGAAGACATGGAGGATGAGGAGGAAGGGCATCAACAGAGAACAAAGAAACCTGAAAGGAATCAAGAGAAGGGAAAAGAGAAAGGACATAGCACAGGCAACAAGATGGAAAAAGGAAAACAAGTGGAAGGGGCGGTGAAGCTCGCCGGAGAAGACCACAACCACCATGGAGATACAAGGAAGACTCGGACCGGTCCGGCATCTAAGCAGGACCGGTCCGAAGGCAGCGGACCGCTGGTTGGTCGTACAAGGAGCCAGGCGGAGGGGGCTCTTCACGCCAACGCCCTGCCATCCGTACCACGGACGACTGAGCGGCAGCAACAGGTTCGCTATTGAGAAGTGCCACCACCTTGACGAAAATCACGCAACCCAAAACGTTGCATGAAAATAGGGTTGTAATGGGCGACGTGATGGGTGACGCGATCGTGGTACACAGTGACATGCATAAAAATAGCGCAGTAATGGGGGACAAGATCGTGGAGCGCAGGCCCACTCACAATAAAGAGCAAAGCACAACACACAATGGTGCAATCAATCCAACTCCAGGAACCAACATAGTCGAACCAACTCAGGCGGAAACGTCTCATGTGATGCATGAAAGAGTCCAAGCACTTATGGGCCATGATAATCCCAACCCAAAGCTAACAACCCATAATGAAAAGGGAGAAAGCTCAAGAGCTCCATTTCCAAGGCAACCTGATCAGACCATTTCAACCCCCATGCTTGAAGGCACACAACCTGTTGACCAACATCAACCAATCCTATTTCAACCACAACCTGTTGATGAAGTAATGGGCCCCACTCAACCCATTCCAATTCAAGCAGGTGACCAACCTATATGGGCCAACACACCAAGTACTGAAGTCTCTCTAGACTTGACCAAGTCCCCCATACACATGGAACAGCTGGAACCCCCAAAGAACTCATGCAATCAGGCGCCCTTACCACCCATCAAAGTTCAAAAACCAGCCCCTCTAGGGCCCATATGCAACACAACAAATTTAAATCCACAAGCCCTCCACATCTTGGATTTAATTAACCATGGTATTATTGATCTAAATAATACCATTCCAAAATACATGAATGGGGGTTGGAATTTAATCTCAAATATTAACTGGAACAATACACCGAATCTACCAGGGAAAGCACCAACCTCTGAGACCGGAGAGGGGAAGACCTACACAAACCAACATGTGGAACCTCAACCTACCACACAAGAAAAAGGGAAAGGGAAGAGTACTGCAACTTCAGGCAAACCCCGGGGTCGGCCCAAAAAAATCAAACTCAACCCGGAGCTGGAAGAAGTGACCAACTCCACTACCACCACCAACAAAAGAAGAATGGATCGCATCGATCCAAAAGGTATGAACTCATCTCTCTCTCTTGGAATCATTGATCTTGATTGGTCTGACAGGGAATTACTATCGACCGCGATCACCGTGGGAGTCGACCTCGACCAAGGAAACGACACAGACGCTTATTTGCACCACATGAGACTAAGGGAATCTGTAAGAATGGGCAAAACCAAGGAAAGCATCTAAGCCTTCCCCGGGAGACGATACACCAGGGCTTTTCAGAGTTTAATAATGAAATTAATCTCATGGAATGTCAGGGGGCTGGGGAAGCGTAAAAAGCGTTTCCTAGTACGGGACTATATGGGAACACACAAGCCAGACCTCTTCTGCCTACAAGAGACAAAACTGGCGAATATGGACAACCGCATATGGAGAAGCTTGGGAGGAACTGTGTATGATACCAGACTAGACCTCCAAGCAATCAACACTAGGGGAGGAATTTGCATGGGATGGAACAGCAACAAATTTCAACTACTCAACAGCTACATTGACACCTTTAGTATATCGGCGATACTAGAGGACCGCTCCAATCAGAAAGTTTGGATGTGTACCTCAGTATACGGCCCGTGTGAACGGAACCTCAAGCAAGCCTTCTGGGATGAATTAAGGCTCATCAGATCTCAATGGAGCGGATTATGGATAACAGGGGGTGATTTCAACGCCACACTATCAGTTGAGGATAGCAACAGGGGCACGCAAAACACACAAAGCAGAAGGGAATTCGGAGAGATAATCGATGATCTCCACCTCTGGGACCCCCCATTGATGGGATAAAAGTTTACCTGGACGGACGGACGCAACGACCCACTCCTGGTCCGACTTGATCGCTTCCTAATTTCCTCCACATGGCCATCTGAATTTCCCCAGATATGGCAAGTAGCACTCCCAAGAATCAGGTTGGAGCACACACCAATCATGTTAGAATGTGGAACACACACACCACGTAGTTGCCGGTTCCGCTTCGACAGACAATGGGGCTCTACGGAGGGATTTTGGGATATGCTAAAAAACTGGTGGGAGAGAGCTGATTTTGGAGGAACAGGAGACTACATTATGGCAAAGAAACTAACTCTTACAAGGAACAGATTGAAGCGGTGGAACATACAAAAAATACAAGAAGGCGGGGCACGAAAGAGAGAGATATTGACCAAAATCCAGGAACGGGACCAAAAGGAGGAGCATGCCACACTAAGTACCGAGGAGGTACAAACTAAACTGACCCTCAAAACTGAATATGAAGGCTTCATTAGAGGGGAAGAAGCTTACTGGCGACAACGATCCCGAATTACCTAGCTAAAGGAAGGCGATCAGAACACCAAATTCTTCCATGCGGTGGCAAACGAAAGAAGAATCCGCAATTGGATACACAAGATACAGGTGGGAAACACTACAATGGAAGGACAAGAAGAAATTACCAATGCCTTTAACGCACACTTTACTTAATTATTTGGCACCAAAAGACAACATAGACTGACCACCAATTGGGGAAGATTGTTTGCTCACAAAGAACAAGTCAATCTCCAACATCTTGATAACCAGTTCATAGAGGAGGAAATATGGGCAGCAATAGGAGAACTAAATCCAGATAAGGCCCCAGGACCAGATGGCTTCCCAATGTCAATATACCAACAAGGAAAGAGATTTATGAAAGAGGACATCAGTAATTTATTCAAAGACTTCTACCAAGGACACGCATCCATGGACAGATTAAATTGGGCCTATATCACTCTGATCCCGAAAACAAACTCCCCCACAAATATAACGGACTACAGACCGATCAGCCTACTAAACTGTTCAATGAAGATCATCACTAAGGTGTTGGCCAACAGACTTGGGGGGGTGATAAATAAGCTGGTAGACCACTCACAAACAGCCTTCATCAAGGGCAGGCACATCCAAGACAACATCGTCGCCGCAGAGGAACTCATACACAGGATGAAGCAAGGGAGGACCAACGCAGCATTGATCAAAGTAGACTTCGAAAAAGCCTTCGATATGGTGGACTGGGATTTCCTATTAGAGATGTTGCAGGCCCGGGGTTTTGGACCACAATGGATCACTTGGATCAGAACAATTGTAAAATCCAAGGATTTTATGGAAATAATATATGTGCTTAAATTCCTTTTAAATTGGATTATTAAAGAAAATTTTCCTAAGGAAATAAATGATGGGAGAAAATGAGAATTAATAGGCAAAAGAACCCAAATCCAAATTAGGGTTAATGGAGGGTCCGAAGGACCTTTTGGTAATTATGAAAAGTACCGAGGACTAAAGGAGAATAGTTCCCTCTCACAGGGAAGGACCTAAGTGTAATCTAAGTAGAAGAAAGGACTTCTGGATAATTTTCCAGAAAAGAATCCTATAGGAAGAAAACCAACTGCGGAGATCAGAAGATCTCAGATCGTGTCAAATCTCGAAGCATTACAACGGCTCTCAAGAAGCCACGTGGCAAGCGCAGGTTTAATCCATCTGATCGTAAACATGATACGAGGCAAGGAGAATTAGTGTGGTGAGGGCAACCTCACGGTGCGGGTACCTGGAGAGCCACCCATCTAAAGATGAGTTACGATCTCAAGGTGACTTGAGAAGATCTGGCCGTTGGTACTGATGAAATCATGACCATTGGTCCAATGAGTGTGCGATCCGAGGTTTCCTAATCTAATCTGGACCGTTGGATGTGATCCATCCGATCCTTACCATTAATCGTCGGAGTGACGATCTCGAGGCACCAGCTTCTCCCCCAGCTGCCTGAAACACTCGAGCGAGCATCGCCGGCTACTCCGGTCGTTTTACGAAAGGCCGCCGGCCGTTAACGGCGAGGCGCTTTGTGTGCCCGTCGTTTCCGCTGGGTTCCGAGGCTTATAAAAGGGGCCACTGCCCCACTGTCTCAGCACATCTTCAAGCGCGAAGGAGCGGGGTTTCCGGAGAGCTTGATCGGAGAAGAGGATTACTGCCGCAGAGGAGCTTCGATCGTCACTTCCAGCACCAAGAGAACCGGAAGCTAGGTATGAACGATCTCCCGGCTTCAATTTCCTATTAGTAGCACTGTTAGTTTGGTTTAGGGCTCGCCAAAACTGTAAAGTAAATGTCACATGGGGAGGCTCCAGAAGGGGGAATTGGGGTCAGGGAATGTGCGCTACTTGCTCGCGGGGCCGAGACGAAGCTGATGCAGGTGTTGGCCGGACGGTGGCAGCCTCGCCGGCGAAGATTGGCTTTTCCGGTGGTCTGCCTCTGGTGGAGCTCGGCCGTGACAGAGGAAGGAGAAGATAAAAAAAAAATAATAATAAATTAAATTAAAAGTTATTTTTTAATTAAAACAGTACTTAGGGAAGATTAATTAAAAAAAATAATAACTATAGTAGTGTGACATATTGATTAATGGTATTGTCAACTTAGATAGTTTATATTATTTGGATTTAATTGATTAATTAGGTTGTGACATTAAAAATATAACAAACTATGGTGGAAATGGAATAATTTTTATGGTGTGACAAATACTAACCAAATAATATCTATGTTGGGGATTGTATTAGTGTGACAAATGTTTCGTTGATAAATTATAGTGAAATAATTGAGAAAAATTTATTTAATTAGTTGTTAATTATAATTAGTAGTTAAATGGGTAATTAACTAGCTAATTATTCGATGAGACATAATTACTCAAATGACTAAAGTGCCCTTCCTTAGTTATAAAAGACTAAGGTAAAGCTAAGTTGTTCTATTGGGCTTAACAAGTGGGCCCAACCTGAGTAAAATGACAGAAGTCGACCAAGTAGGGTTTAGACTCGACAAGTAGAGTAAAGTTGACTCAGTTTGACCGAGATAGGGACTTAGTCAACTAAAGGACGTGAAAACAGGGGAAAAGGACCAGAAACCAGAGAGAAGGTCTTTAGGATCCGTTAGTGGGCCTAGGCCCAACAAGAACGATAGGCATACATGTGGGATTAGAGACATAAGGATTTGTTGAAATCTTGACTCTAATAGAGCCTATATATGCCAGATACTCTCGGGGAGACGTAAGGCATTCAAGGGGATACTAGGAAGACTTCTAATTTCACCAGGAGGTAAGCACTTCTGCCTAGTACTGTTAGCATTGATTGATCTTTGATATTTGTGTAAGTACACTTACCTTGTTCCTACCCGGTTTTGTGTTTTCTTTGGACTTACTAATGCCTTGATTGATTATGCTCATTGATGTCATACATGCGTCCTTGACCATTTTAAATTCCTGTTGAGCATGTATGTTGTTTTTGGGATGTTGGTATCCCTATTTGCTGCGGTCTACTGCCCAGACTCAGTGGAGCGTGGGGGCTCTGATAGGGAAGTGTTCAGGGACAGGACCCCCTTGCATTTCTGCCTTCCTTGCCATAAAGGTGATTCTCTGGTGGTCTTACCCGTCAGTGGGTATGGTACGCTGACCGTGTTAACACGTATGAGAGGTAGTTCTACCAATTTGCGACCCGAGGGTCGAACGACCAGAAGGTCGTGCTTACAGCAAGTAGCTGGACATATTGACCGGGAGTGATCCTTGAGTTTTCTTTGAAACTCATCACAGAGCTAGAGGGCTTCTGTTATCAGGGGTCATACCTTTGGATTGTTTCTGGTAGACTCTTAGGATTGTATTTTTTTTTTTTTTTTTGGGATTGTGACCTCATTGTTCGACATATTGTTCACTTATGTCTTTGTAGCCCCAAGGGGGGGGGGGGTTCTTACTGGGCTTTCCACTCGAAACCTCATGCGTTTTGCTTTTTCTCTCTTCTACAGATTCCGAGGTTTAGGGGGTGGAGCTGAGGAGAGGTCGATAGGAGATCCGAGGCCTGGGAGTCTCCCTTATCTTTTATTCTGTGAGCTGTTACTTTATGTAGGACCCGCATAGGGACCAGACTATGTATAGGGCCTATGGACCCTTATGACTCTATGTTCCTTTGAACTTGAGTTTATTTTATATGATGGATTGTTATCTGCTTATCACATTTAGGCCTTGTACTTGAGCTGAGCTTGTCTCTGCTTGAGTACGGCAGGTCTGTTGACGTGCTCGAGGTCCTGGGATTAGGGTCGGGGCGTGACAACAATACTCACCTCGTCCAAGGCCAAATTCCTTATTAACGGCCAACCATCGGGATATGTGCGACATCAGAGAGGCCTACGGTAGGGAGACCCCTTATCCCCCCTACTCTTTGTTCTCGTCACGGATGCCTTCAGCTCAATGATGACAAATGCCATGAGGGCAAACCTATACAGGGGCATCCGTTTTGGCGAATCAGAAGTGAGGAAATATCCACCCTCCAATACGCAGATGATCTACTTGTATTATGCTCTGGTGGCACAGAACACTTTAGAATATTAAAGATGATATTTTTCCTCAACGAAGGTCTAACGGGGCTCAAAATCAACTACCACAAGAGTGTCGTTATCCCCATTAAGACGATCTCCTACGAACCTCGAGACCTAGAGCTGATAATGGGATGCAACGCCAATAGCTTACCAATTGAATATCTCGGCTTACCAATCTCGGGCTCCAAGCCAAAGAAGGAGAACTGGAGGGCTATCATTACTAAAATGAAAGCACGTTTAACAACATGGCAAGGAAAGATTCTTTCCTTGGGAGGGCGAATCACTCTACTTAATGCAGTGCTCACAGCAATACCGAATTACTGGCTATCCATCTACAGATTGCCGGAGTGGGTCATCCATCAGATTGATCAGATACGACGAAACTTTCTTTGGGAAGGCGCCGATGAAGATAAGAAAGCCTATCGCCTGGTGAGCTGGGAGAGAATATGCAGACCTCAGGAACTGGGTGGTTGGGGGATCCTCAACCTTCATTGTTTTAACACGGCAATGTTGGGGAAATGGTGGTGGCGTCTACTCATGGGAAGGGGCGGCCTCTGCACAAAAATACTGGAAAATCAATATTTCAGGGGGTGTGCACTAAACCCCTACATCCCGCCCCACCCGCGAGCATCCTTCTTCTGGAAGGGGGTCACACGGCAACAGGAGGTGCTACTTCACAACATAACGACTAAAGCTGGAAAGGGAAATACAGTCTAATTGTGGGCCGACAACTGGTTGGATGAACAAGCACCCCGAAACATATTCCCAGCCCCTTATTCCATGGCTCGAAGAAAGGAACACACAATTCAAGAAGCACTAACCTTCCTAGCCCAAGGCTACCCAATATTAGTCGAGGGCCCACTACCCAAGGAAGTAGCCAGAGAGTTAGAACAACTCATCAGGAGAATATAGGAAACCCAGGGAGCAGAAGATGATCAGAGAAGCTGGAAGCTAACAGCACAAAAAAACTTCACAGTGCAATCATACTACACATTCATCATTGATAGAGGCATCCAAACAGAAATCGGCAAGAGCTTCTGGAAACTACCATGTCCTAACAAGATCAAGGCCTTCTTTTGGCTGGCTCTAGATAACAAAATCCTCACCTTAGATAACCTAAGGAAGCGAGGATGGGTTGGGAACAGGGCTATCTGCTACCTATGTGAGGAACAGGAGAAAACGGTACAACACCTCCTCCTCCACTGCTCATATTCTAGAAGTATATGGCAGCACTTCACACATATATGTCAACTAGGGAACCCACCTTCACAAATACAAGATTTGTGGGGCCGAACCGCCACCGCTAATCTCTTGCCCAAAGAGGCCCGAATGGGATGGAATCTGCTATCGATGGCCATCACATGGACAGTATGGTTGGAACGCAATAGGAGATGATTTCATGACAAACAACGCGTTTTCACGAAAACAATCTGCGACATTGACTTCCTAACATTGTCCTGGTTTAATGCAGCACACACATCCAAAAGGCCGAAGCTGGTGGCAATGGAGTCGATTGTGAAGAGAAGCCTCGCTTTCACTTGGGATGAGGACTCGCAACACTCACCAGGGAGGGACTTTGAGGACACCCAGGGGAACTAAAAACTTCTCAGGAGGGCCCCGGAGCACTGTGAGGGAATATAGTGATAAAAGGGATCTCATCACAATGTACCGTACCATAATGGTTTTCAACTTATGTTAACTTTATGAACTATCAATAAATGAATGTGGTTTATCCACTTTTCTCAAAAAAAAAAAATTTCTAGAATTATCTTAACAGAGCACTATTAAGAGAAATTATCTGCACACAATCTATTAAAATACTTAGAAAGTAAAAAAAGAAAACATTTAAACATACAAATATACAATCTATCAAATCTATAAAAGTATTATCTCAATATCATTTTTTTTTCTTAGCCCAAAATTTCTAGAATTATCTTAATAAAACACTATTCTCAAGAGAAATGATCTACACACAATCTATTAAAATACTTAGAATGGAAAAAAGGGAAAACAATTAAATATGCAATCTATATCAAATATAAACTTGAATTTGTAAAAAAAAGATAGTAAAAATAAAAAATAAAAAACTTACTTATATATTTTCTTTCTCTTATTAGACCGCCGATCCAATGAACTGCACAGGAAAGAAACACAATCCTTTAGAAAATTATCTGAAAAATCATTTAAAATTGCTGAAAACAGATATTTCTTTTTCTAAACCAAAATTTCTAGAATTATCTTAACGTAGCACTGTTCTTAAAAGAGAAATCATCAGTTATATTTTCCTTAATTGCAAATACTTACAAATTAAAAAAGAAAAACACTTAAACATGCAATCTTTATGAAATCTACTTAATTTTGAAAAAAAAATAGATAGAAAAAATAAAAATAAAAAACGTTATCTGTATATTTTCTTTCTATCTCTCAGATCGTTGATTCAATGAACTGCACATTAAAAAATTATAAAATAAAACATTTAAATATCTTTCTATATCAAATCTAAACTTGAATTTGCAAAGAAAAAAAAAATAGATGGTAAAGAGAAAAATAAAAAACTTTATAAAGAACTACTTAGAGAGAACATTAAAACACAACACGATCTAGAAAGAAAAGGGGAAAAAAACATTACCTATGCCTTTTGTCTTTCTCAGATTTTCGTAACCACTTGAAAAGGATAATCTATAGATATGGTCGTGTTGAGAGATCGTGACGATAATGTAAAGACAGAATAAAATTTCCAGAATTATCTTAACAGAACATTATTAAGAGAAATTATCTGCACACAATCTATTAAAATACTTAAAAAGTAAAAAAGAAAACATTTAAACATACAAATATACAATCTATCAAACCTATAAAAGTATTATCTCAATATCATTTTTTTTCTTAGCCTAAAATTTCTAGAATTATCTTAATAAAACACTATTCTCAAGAGAAATGATCTGCACACAATCTATTAAAATAATTAGAAAGGAAAAAAAGGGAAATCATTTAAGCATGCAATCTATATCAAATATAAACTTGAATTTGTAAAAAATAGATAGCAAAAATAAAAAAAAAACTTACTTGTATATTTTCTTTCTCTTATTAGATCGCCGATCCAATGAACTTCATAGGAAAGAAACACAATCTTTTAGAAAATTATCTGAAAAATCATTTAAATTTGCTGAAAAAAGATATTTTCTTTTTCTAAACTAAAATTTCTAGAATTATCTTAACGTACTAACGTAGCACTATCCTTAAAAGAGAAATCATCAGTTATCTTTTCTTTAATTGTAAATACTTAGAAATTAAAAAGGAAAAACACTTAAACATGCAATCTTTATGAAATTTACTTAAATTTGAAAAAAAATAGATAGTAAAAATAAAAATAAAAAACGTTATTTGTATATTTTCTTTCTATCTCTCAGATCGTTGATTCAATGAACTGCACATAAAAAAATTATAAAATAAAACATTTAAATATCTATCTATATCAAATCTAAACTTGAATTTGCAAAAAAAAAAAAAGATGGTAAAGAGAAAAATAAAAAACTTTATAAAGAACTACTTAGAGAGAACATTAAAACACAAGACAATCTAGAAAGAAAAGGGGAAAAAACATTACCTATGCCTTTTGTCTTTCTCAGATTTTCGTTTCAATAAGCTTACGGAGAAGATAGACAATCTTTTCCCATGACCACTTGAAAACGATAATCTATAGATACGGTCGTGTTGAGAGATCGTGACGATAATGTAAGCAAACCATTAGAAAATATAGGAAAAACGCATATAAGATTTTAAAATAAAAAAATTAAAAATCTGAGAAATTTCAAATTCCTCATTCTAATTTTCTCATTTTTTTGAATTTTTTGAAAAATAAAATAATATTGTAACCGTTCTCTTCTGCTTAGAAATATAGATAGATTATAAATAACGTGCCCCCAAATTTCTCCAAATTAAAATAATTAAAAAATTAATTTTCTTGAGTGAATTTATGGAAGAATGAAACAATTAAACTAATTAAAAAAAACCTTAATTATTGCAATCTTAATTAAAACATCGGTTTGATTAAATAGAAAGAAACAAAAACCATAGTGTCACGCCCCGACCCGAATTCCGGGACCCCGAGCACGTGAACAGATCGGCTGTACCCAAGTGGAGACGAGCCCCACTCGAATACAAGGCCTAAGTAACCAAAAGCAGATAACATATAACTCAAAATTTGTAATCAGATAATATCAGAGTTACAACGAAAATAAAATCAATAAGGGTTTACATGCCCTACATATGGTCAAGGTCCTATAAAAGTCCTACAATATAAACACCTTCTCTCTCAAAAGAAAAATGAGGACCTCGAACCTCAATGAGTCAACCCAACCCTTCGCACGGCTCCCGAGACTGAGTCACCTACCCCTCGGGACCTGAAATAGAAAGAAAGGAAGCAGGTGCATGAGCTTTCGGAAGGAAAGCTCAGTAAGTACCCTGCAGAGATCTCAATGAAACCAAAACAACACAGGTGATAAAGAAAAGTCAAATATGAGCAAGTCAAAGATCATCAATCCACACAAATAGGGCCACTCCCCGCACAAAGTCAACCCTAGGAGTTTATCACAACAAGGATAGGGCTCCTAACAACAAGATCTCAACAAAGTACTCCTAAGAGTTCACAAGTCATCTCCCTAGTCGGTTACCATTTAAGCCGATAATCCACCTCTGGTCCATGGTCTAGTAGTGCTACTATCCAAAACATGGACGTACCTTGTCAGCGTATCACCCCACTAACGGGAAAACAAAGTTTACCAGCTTTTTACCCCACTGGCGAGAAACAAAGAGTACCAGTATTACCCCCACTGGCGGGAAACAAAGAGTACCAGTATTACCCCTACTGGCGGGAAACAAAGATTACGAGGACAGGAGAATCCTTAAAACACCATAGTTGATGTATACCAACCCGGCCAGCACACAAGCTCACATGTTTCCACGGCCACATGCCGGTCAACAGGTCGGCACACTCAACACTCACAAGCATACCCTACAGGATGCTAACCTCTCAACAAGCATACACTAATATCGAAGTAGATATCCAAGAGAACAAAAACACGAGTGTGTGCAATCATATCAAATTATGATATCAATGAAGCGATACCCCCAAAGGGCATACGAGCATGCACGAATATGGAATCAAACACCCAAGGCATGAAAGTAACGTGCACAAGCACGAAGTCAAGAAAACAATAACAAATGAGGCAACATCAAAGCCAGTAAAACACTCCGTAGAGTGGGTACTAGGCAGAAGTACTTACATGAAATCATGCAATGGCAAAGCCAACAAAACCCATAACTGGGTGGGAGCTAGGCAAAAGTACTTACCTCTCACTGGAACTCAAAGCCCTCCTAGTCACCTCTTGAAACACCTATTGCATCCCCCGATAGTATCTACAGATAGAGTTTCTATTAGAGTTAAAATTTTAATAAAACCCTATGTTACTAGTTGCACATGCATGACTCTCATTCTTGTTGGGCCTAGGCCCACTAACGGGTCCTAAGGACCATCTCTCGGATTACTGGCCCTTATCCTCTGTTTCCATGTCCTTTAGTTGACTTCAGACCCAGCTTGGTCATACCTAGTCAACTTCATCTTCATTTGTCGAGTCTAAACCCTTGTTGGTCATCTCTAGTCATTCTAGTTGAATTGGGCCCATTTTCAGGCACATTATACAATGTAGCTTGACCTTATTCCTTTTTAACTAAGGAAGGGCATTTTTGTCATTTGAGTGGCTATAATCCTAGGGTTTAAGGTCCTGCCCTACTACTTGAGTGACTTAGGGCTCAGTTCCCCCTACCAACATCCCTTTATCTTACCTTTTACTTCTTTGTTATTGTTTAATAACAAAACTGGTTTGATTAAACCAATTGAGCCCAGCCCATTGGGCTTTTATAATATTGGACCCAATTCCTACTTTGATTCGCCCATAATTTGACTTAGGGATCTTGACTAATTAATCTAATTAATCTTCTTAGTTTGGTTAGTCCCTTTACCTAACCATCTTTGTTTGATCTCCCCTTTCAGTTGGTTCAATTATCGGATTGAACCTAACCCATTTGATCCACTTGACCCAAACCAACTTGGGTTCACTTAGTCTCATTTAATATGCTTATTCGATTAATCGAATGTAATCAACATTTGAGCTAGGTCATGTTAGTCATTTTGATTAGACTAATTGGGTTCACCTTAACTTAACCCATTTTTGTTGACTAACAAACTAACCTACTCATTTAAGTTAATAATTTATATGAAGGCCTATTTGGTTAGACCAACCCAAGTTCAATTTCCAAACGATTAAATCCAATTGAACCCAATCTTCTATCTTTCAACCAAGTTATTTTAGTTAAATTAACTTCATAGATTGGTTCAACTTAATTTGATTAATCGTCGTCACACTATAAGGGTTATTAAAAATATTTAATAACCTTAATAATCTCTTAAATTATTCCAACCATTAATCCATTAAATTTGTCACATATAGAATAATTCAATCATACCCTATAATCAATTATTCTAATAATTTGTCACACTACCAAGGTTTTCTCATAACCTTATCAAGATCTTTAAATCATCTTTATTAATCAAATTATGTCACATTACTAAAGTCCCATATAGTTATTTTAACTATACCAAATAATTAATCAATTATCTGATACACTTCCAAAGTTTCCAAAGAATTATTTCAACTAATTAATTACTACTGAATTAATTAATTAAAATAATAATCATTATTTTAACTGATTAATCAACCCCTAAGTTACTAATTTAATTAGAATAATTAAATTAATAACTTTTAATTAGTTTTTTTTTTAATTTCCCTCTCTTCCTCCCTCGTGTCTTCTCCTTCTCAACCCGCGGCCGTGACTCGCTGGAGTTCCGTCGACGCCGCCGGAGGGATGCTTCGGCCGAGCACCTTCTGCACCGAGCTCCCTCTTGTCCCGAGATCCCTTTACAGGCCCTCAACATCACCACCAGCGGCTCGTTTTTCTCTGTCCGAGCTTCACCGGAGGAGATCGCCGAAAATGGCATCTCCTCGCCCGAGAGCTCTCATCGCCTGCCAAGGATACCCAAAGCTCCGCCTTGGCCTCGTGAATCGATTGAGTGCATCAACACCCACTATCTCTCCCTCCCGGCGCCGTTTCACTCGCGTTCTCACTGACAGCTTCGACGAGCACTAAACCTAGCTAAGCATGCATTAAACTTGAAATTGAGAATCGGAATAGAAACCTACCTTGGTCCCGGTTCACCTGGTGACGTTGGTGGCGACAGAGACCCCCTGTGGCCGTATACCCCTTCTCCGACCAACCCTCGCCGGCGACCTCCTTGGTTTCCTTCTTCTTACTGCTTCAGGACGAGCTAGGGTGGGGTTTTTATAGGGCAAAGGGAGGCGAACCAATTGCCAACGTCCCCACCTTAACCCGCCGTTCCGATGAGCTAGATCTCCGCGTGTAACGCACGGAGGTGGTGGTGGTGCACGCGGCGGCGCTCGCTAGCGGAGAGAAACGGTAGCTGTCACCTGCCTCGGGATAGGTACTCAACGATCAATGGTGAGGATCGGATGGATCACATCCAACGATCCAGATTGGATTAAGAAACCTCGAATCGCACACTCATTGGATCAACGGTCATGATCTCATCACAACCAACGACCTGATCTTCTCAAGTTACCTCAAGATCGCGACTCAACTCTAGATGGGTGGTTCTTGTGAGCCCGCACCGTGGGATCACACCCACTTAACTTCTCCTCCTTGCCTCGTCTCTGATCCACGATCAGATAGATTAAATTTACGATCGTCACGTGTTTCTCTGTAGGCCGTTATAATGCCCTGAGATTTACAACGATCTGAGATCTCTAGATCTCAGCCGTTGATTCATCTCTATAAGACCTTCTCTCTAGTCAAATTTACTGAAGGTCCCTGAATCTTTTTAGGTTACGAATTAGTCCGTCTCTGTGAAAGAGAAACAATTCCCCTTAAGTCCCTGACTTTTCTTAGGTCACATCCAGGTCCCTTTCTTGTGAGAGAGGACAATTTCCTTCAAGTCCTCAATACTTTCAATAATTACTAAAAGATCCCTCTGTCTCCCAACTAACCCTAATTAGGGTTTTAAACCTTTTGAGCTTCTAATTGCCCCCCACCCCCCCCCCCCCCCCCTTCCCTTTTTTTTATTCCATCCTTCAAGCTTAAGGAACTAAATTAAGATCTTATTTTATAGAATATATATAAAAAATTTATTCCTAAAATTCGTGGATTTTACACATAGTTTCTAATTTATAAATTTCCAACAATATTAAGTGATAAATTAATAAAAATTAAATATTTGCAAAATTAAGGGAACTAGAATCTAACTTTTTTTATAGTATTAAGTTACGACCATAAACAAAAGATCAACTTTTTATCATTAAAACCCCCAAATTTCTCAAAATTAAATAGAGAGAGAGAGAGAGAGAGCGAGAGAGAGAGAGAGAGAGGGGGGCAACCCAAATTGGGCTCAACCCGCCGGTTCAACCTGGCTGACCCGGCCGACCCGGTGAGTAAACATGTCGGGTCACGGTTTGGGGAAATCCTGGCCCGTAACCGGCCCACTACTATAGCGGACCGGTTACTGGTTTCCGGCCCGTCCCGCCGGGTCGGCTGACCCAACGGGTTTTGTCTGGCCGGTTCCGGTCTCGGTGAAAACCCGGCCCGTGCCCCCCTCTAGTCCTGCCTTGTAGGGACCTCTTTCATGGGCAGACAAGCACGTGAGGAGAATGCCCGAAAAAGGGGGCTACCCCTTGCTCGAAGCACAAAAGGGAGGAAGGTTACCTACGGAAGAAAGTCTGACCGCACGAAGAACAGACTTTGGGATCGGGCAGGACAGGTCTTGCAGTCCCATCCCCTAGAGTAAGGAGATCTGTTGCTCCTCTTCCTCGGACAACATAGCATCATAGCTCCGTCCCGAGAAAGGAGCGTTCCATAAAGTAGGAATGTCCCAGACACCTTTCTTTTTTCATTACACATAGTATCCTTTCAAGAATTAATCGGTGAGATATGGACATTCCCTTTGGTTTATTTTTTATTTTTATTTTTATTTTTATTTTTTATTTTTTTCCCACAACAGGTTTGTTGATGCTTGAATCGTTCGAGTCCTGGGAGGTTGGTTTCCGTTAAGAGTTCAATTAAGAAAAAAAGTGATGTGGGGGTAGTTGAGGTTGGTGATGCGAGTTTCCCAAGACAGCTGGTCGTCTAATAGCGTGGAGATTGAGAGGCTGTCGCTTTTGTAGGGTGCTTCCTCCTTCAAAACAAAGAAGTCCAAGGGCTCTTCCCCCCAAACCCACCAAAGCTCGAGTTAGTTGGGTAGAGGTTGTATGTAAGAGAAGAAGATAGGAGGAGAGGATGAGAGGAGAAGACTTCTTTTTTCTGTTTGGGAATAAGGGATCCTTTTTCCGTTAGAGAGTGAGGATCTCTTGGAAGAAGAATGGTTGTTTTTCCTCATTCTTAGGTCCCCACCTTATACCTGAGAGGCAGCCTTGGCCGCCAGTGGTTAGGGGTATCTTTTATGCCCTTATGACCAAGCTTTTATCGGGAGCCCCGCCGGCCTACTCTGTTGGGTGGCTAGAGTTGTATAGCCATGCACACCTGTGCAGAGAATGTCTTCACCTCATGACACGGGTGTTCCTCTGTCAGTCGATCGTCGTCGAATCTTCACGCGTCCTCCCGAGGATGTCAGAGAAGTCTTAGTAGTCCCGATTGTAACCATTACGTTGGTGATACCACGTGTAATGTTGGATTTTCCAATTAGCACTCCCCCTCCCCCTCCCTAGCTCCTCGGCTGGTAGGCGTCCAGCCGAGTACGGCTTGGGGAGTTTTGGTCTTTGGCTAATATCCGGATATCGGCGGGGGTCCACTTTTTCGGGGTAGCGGTTGCGTCCCTTACACCCTCGTGCGCCTTGTTTTGAGGAGCTTCTGATGTCTCCTCCTATCACGCCCTGACCCGGATCCCGGGACCTCAAGCACGTCAAAAGACCGGAAGTACTCATGCAGAGACAAGCTCAACTCAAATACAAGGCCTAAATGTGATACAGCAGATAACAATCCATAATATAAAATAAACTCAAGTTCAAAGGAACATAGAGTCATAAGGGTCCATAGGCCCTATACAAAGTCTGATCCCTATACGGGTCCTACATAAAGTAAACAGCTCACAAAATAAAAGATAAGGGAGACCCCCAGACCTCGGATCTCCTAATGATCTCTCCTCAGCTCCACCCCCTAAATCTCGGAATCTGTAAAAGAGAGTAAGAGCAAAACACATGAGCTTTCGAATGGGAAGCCCAGTAAGTACCCCTGCGGGCCAAAAAGACATAAGAAAATGATATGTCAAATAAAAGATCACAATCTCATGAAAACTCAACCCTAGGGGTATACCAGAAACAATCCAAAGGTACGACCCCTGATAACAGAAGCCCTCGAGCTCTATGATGAGTTTCAAAGAAAACTCAAGGATCACTCCTGGCCAGTATGTCCAGCTACTTGGTGTAAGCATGACCTTCTGGTCGTTCAACCCTCTTGTCGCAAATCGGTAGAACTACCTCTCATACGTGTTAACACGGTCAGCGTACCATGCCCACTAACAGGTAAGACCACCAGAGAATTGCCTCTCTGGCAAGGCGAACAGAAATGCCAGGGGGTCCTGTCCCTGAACATTTCCCTACCGGAGCCCCGACTCTCCACTGAGTCCGGGCAGTAGTCCACAACAAACAGGGATACCAACATCCCGAAAACAACATACATGCTCAACAGGATTCCAAAGTAAGTAATGACGCATGTATGACATCAATGAAGCATAAGCAAAATCAAGTCCAAATAATACCCGAAACCGGGTAGGAACTAGGCAAGTGTACTTACCTCCTGTTGGAACTAGAAGCCCTTCTAGTCTCCTCGTGAGTGCCTTACAACTCCCCGAGAGTATCTGGCATACAGGGTTCCTATTAGAGTCAAATTTCTAATAAACCCCTATATCTCTAATTACACATGTATGCCTAACGTTCTTGTTGGGCCTAGGCCCACTAACGGGTCCTAAGTCCATCTCTCTGGTTAACGGTCCTTATCTTATGTTTCCATATCCTCTTGTTGACCTTAGACCCAACTTGGTCAAACCTAGTCAACTCCATATTTATTTGTCGGGTCTGAACCCTACTTGACCATCTCTAGTCATTTTAGTTGAATTGGGCCCACTTCTAAGCCCTTTAAACAATTTGGCTTACTTGTGCCCCTTTTTTTTTCTCTACCGAAATAACTAATTAAATCGCTTTTAATTAATTATTATATCCGATTTTTATTTTTCTCCAATTAAATTTTATCAATCGGATTTGATCATTCTAAGTTAACAAGAAAATCAGTTAATTCACCTAGATGTGATACATCTAAATATCTTGGTACGAAATTGTCAATTTCTCGTTAAATCGATTTAATCAAATCTCCATCTAATTAAATCATTCACTGACTCGTCTTATGTAGAGAAAATAGTTGTCACACTTCAATAAACTAAACCCCACCTTTTAATTTGTCTCATCAAAGAATTAGCTAATAAACTACTAATTATGATTAACAAATTATTTAAGTAATTTTCCGGCTTATTTATCCTTCAACTTTCTTATTTTGACGACAATATAATTGGCACACTAGCTTACTTAACACAAACATTTCTTCACCAATTTAATTAAATAATTAAATTGATTAATTCACCTTTGCTCCCTAACTTAATTGTCAAACCAATTTATTCTTTTAAAAATCTTGTACCAATTTAATTAAATTGGTTAATTCACCCAACTAATATAACTAGTTTTATTTTGTCACATATTAATGAATTAAAATAAATTCATTTTTAATTTGTTAACCGCTGATTTTGTGATTAACGAATTTAACTAAATAATCACTATTATTATCATTTTCTATATTTATTTTGCTTTATTAATTTTTATTATTATTATTATTATTATTTTACTTCTCTTCTTCTTCTTCGTTTCTCTCTTCTCTCTTTTCGTAGGCGCCACCATCACCGATCTTAAAGCCGTAGCTCAGAGCACTGCCTGCTTTCGGTCCCGTCGTGAGAGTCTCACGACCACGGCTCCTCGGGCCGCCATCGAAACCTCTGAAGCTCTCGGCCGCGTGAACCGCACTCTCTGACGTGCCTCACCGTCATTTAAACAACACATGCAAACCTCTATAAACTACACAGGAGGGTGACGGGTACTTTCCGATAAGCTGAAGACGATCACCGGCGTTACAGAGGCTCCCGTCTATCCGTGTGCACCACCGTCTTCTCCGTCGAGCTCGGCCGCGTCCTCTGTGCTTCTCCTCCTTCTCCTTGGAGACTTGGCCTTCTGCTCCGCCTGAGAACAACCTTGACGGTCCCGCACTCGACCGTGGACGCGAAGGAACAATTCCCCACCGGAGAACCTCATATTCTCCTCGTCTGTCACCTCACCGGAAAACAGTGAGCTCGCTCGCCTGGTGTGCTGAACAGGGAGGTTCATTGCCCCTTATATAGCCCCCCAGGTGGCTAGGCGAGCGGGCGGCCACCCATAATGGCTCTGCCGGCAGACCACCAGCCTCCCCGTAGCGTAGCGGGCCGGGAGTGAAGGTGAGCTTCAGCGGCCGTTGCGAGGGAAAGGGAAGGGGTGCCTCGGGATTGGCACTCCGAGGATGTGCGGCCACGATCTCTGGATTGTTTTTAACGGCTAGGATTTAGTCCTTAGTCCTTGGATCCAACACCCTGCTTCAACCAACGGTTGAGATCTTATTACGATCAATGGTCCGATATCCTCTCATCGCCTCGAATCCGAAAAGATCAAACGATGAGTAGTTCACATCAACCCTTACCATAGGGTCAACCCCACTCATTCCTCTCCTCTTGCCTCGTATCCGGTCCACGATCGGATAGATTAAATCCCCGCTTGCCACGTGGCTCCATGAGCATCGTTATAATGCCTCGAGATCTAATGCAATCTGAGATTTTCTAATCTCAGCCGTTCTCTTCAAAAATTATCCAAAGATCCCTATCTCTTTTTATATTACACTTTGGTCAAACACTGAGAGATATGATAATTTCACTTTTAGTCCTTGGTATTTCCCAAAATTACCAAAAGGCCCTCCGGACTCTCCATTAACCCTAGTTAGGGTTTTTGCCTATAAATTCCCACTTTCTCCCATTTAATTAAATCATTTAATTCCTTAGGAAAATTGCCTCTAATATTCCAATTTAAAAGGAATTTAAGCATGTTTTTATTTCCATAAAATCCTTGGATTTTACACCTCCCTTCCTCCCTCGTGCCACTAGTAGAAGGAGTTCTCCGGGGGTGTTGTGCAGGTGTCCGGGCCTTGGCTTAGTTCTCCAGACTAGACGTCACACTCTTTATCTAAAAGGCGACTAAAGGTATGATGAGTACCTTTTCCTTAGGCGGGCTCCCTATATCTTGAGGGGCCAGAGGTCCACGCATCCATAATCGAACAGGCGCCTTGTGGTGGCATGTTGTAATTCGTTTGATTCTTAAAAATTATTTATTAAGTTAAATAATTTCCCTAGAGTTTAAATGGGAAAATAATAGTGAAAATAAGTTAAAAAGGATTTAAAACCCTAGTTAGGGTTTATGGTGACCAGAAGGACTTCCTGGTAATTTTGAAAAGTTTGGGGAACTAAAAGATAATTGTTCCCTCTCACAGTCTTGGACCTGTATGTAATTTTAAAACTGTCAGGGACCTCTGGTAAATTTCCCACAAGAAAACCCTATAGAGAGAGGATGAATGGCTGAGATTAAATCATCTCGTGTCGTGCTTTATCTCGAGGCATTATAAAGGCTCTCATAGAGCCACGTGGCGAAGTGAGATGGAATCCATCTCATCGTATACCAGATACGAGGCAAAGGTGAAAGGGTTAGGTAAGGACGACCCTACCATGCGGGTGATTTATAACCGTCCATCTAAGCTAATGATGGATACAAGGCGGGTTAAGAAGAGATCTGGCTGTTGGATGGTTTTAAATTCCAGCCTTTTATCCTAAGGCTGTTAGATACGAGGCAGAAGGGCTGATGGGGGGCCGTTGGATGCGATCTGCTCAATCTCCGCCGTTGATCATCGGAGTGATGATCCCGAGGGACCTCCACCACCCCTCAGCCGCCTGCAACGTCCTCGCGCGAGACCCGCCGGCTGTCCCGATCGTTTCGCGCGAGAAACCCGACCATCGCCGGCGTGACGTTTTTCCTGAGAGCTGACGGTTCGTCTGGCTTCCTAGGGCTATAAAAAGGGTGGGACACCACCCCACTGTTTGTCACACAATCGCCCAAGCTTCTCCACTCTCCGGTGAGGTGACAGAGGAGAAGAGAGAGCCCCCAGTGAGCTCGCTTCGACTTTTGAGCTCGCGGTCTCGGGAGCTTGATAACAGACAGGGAGGAAGAAGAAGTCGAGATAGAGAGGCGGTGGAGTTTCACGAACGGCTGAGCTCGTCGGAGAAGACGACGTAGTTGCGGGGCGAACGGAAGGACTCCCGCGGAACCGATCATCGTCCTCAGCTCTCCGATAAGTCCTTCTCTCTGTGTTGCGACGTTTAGATTAGGCTGCATGCTCCTGTAGTAGTGTTACGAGCTCGTCGGAGGGGAGGGACGCTTGGCGAGGCCGTGGGTACACCAGTCTGAGGAATGAGACCGGCAGCGACCGGAGGAAGTGGAGGCAGAGCTTGGCGAGGCCAGGAGCTGTCATGCAGGCCTTACGCGGCCGCCGGCGGGCGTTCTAGGCTCCGACGAGCCACTGTCGCGAGAGAGGGGAAATAACGAAGAAGAAGAGTAGTTTTGATAAAAATAAATAGAAATAATAATTATTAATTAATTCAGTATTAATTAATTAGTTAAAAATAATTATAAAGAACCTTATTGTTTGTGACAAATGTTTTGATTAATTGTTGGCATAATTTTTAAATATTTGCATTGGTAGTGTGACAAAAATCCAGTTGAATATTTAGTATAATCAGGTTAGTTATGAAAGGAGATATTGATTCATTTGAAACCTTATAAAAATGTCAAAATGAAACTGATTTAATTAACTAATGTAGTGGGAATGTTTAATTGGTTAATTAAGCTAATCTAGTTAATTAGATTAGTGTGGATATTGGAGTTAGCAAATGGACTCAGGTTAGACTAATCACCTTGGGCTTGGGTCTAACCTAACTATCAAGTTGATTTTATTGTCGTGATTGAAAAAAAAAGGGGTTGAATTAGTTTACTTAGCCAAATTAAGTTGGTTTAAGGTAACTTGGGTCAATTTGAGTTAGCTCGGTCATATGGTGAAATATTAGTCATCTTGATCAATTTAAATTGTGGACTTGGTTTGTAAACTAATCAAAGATTTTAAGTAAGAGGGTTAATCAAGCTTGAAGGGCTAATTAATCAAATGGATTAATTAAATTAACTTGTATAATTAGGATGTTGAATGAAAGTTAAAAAATTATTTAACTAAACTTAATCTTATGGTATGAGACAAGATTAAGTTAAATGTTTAGCATGATTAAGAATATTTAGTAAGGTTACTAAATATTTTAATGAGACTTGTTTTAAAGATCAATAATTAAGGAATTGGGTCCAATGGTTTTGAGGCCCAATGGGCTGGGCTCAAATAACCCTTAAAGTCAGATTTTTATTATAATGAGAATTAAGGGTACTGAGAAGGAACTAAACCCTAAAGAGGATAGAACCTTACGCCCTACGGGTCCATGTTACCTAAATGACTAAAATGCCCTTCCTTAGCTAGAAAGGGCTAAGGTCAAGCAGGAATAGATAATGGGCCTAGTAATGGACCCAATAAAAGCAAAACTAATTAGAGATAACTAAATAGGGTTTAGGTTGGACCAATGAAAGTAGAGTTGACTAAGTTTGACCAAGTTGGACCCAGAGTCAACCAAAGGACATGGAAACCGGGGTTAAGGGCCAGAACGCGGAGAGATGGTCCTTAGGACCCGTTAGTGGGCTTAAGCCCAACAAGAACGTTAGGTATGCATGTACACCTAAAGACATAGAGGTTCGTTGAAGTCTTGACTCTAATAAGAACCTATTTATGCCAAATATTCTCGGGGAGACGTAAGGCAATCCAGGGGATTCTAGAAAGTTTTTTAGTCTCACCAGGAGGTAAGTACACTTGCCTCGTTCCCACCCGGTTTCGGGTTTTTCTTTGGACTTGCTTATGCCTTGTTCGATTATGCTCATTGATATCATACATGCTATTTGTATCTGTTTTAGATTCCTGTTGAGCATGTATGTTTGTTTCGGGACGTTGGTGTCCCTGTTTGCTATGGTCTACGGCCCGGACTCAATGGAGCTAGGGAGCTCCGATAGGGAATTATTCAGGGACAGGACCCCCTAGCATTTCTGCCTGCCTTGCCAGAGAGGCGAATCTCGGGTGGTCTTACTTGTCAGTGGGCGTGGTACACTGACCGTGTTAACACGTATAAGAGGTAGTTCTACCAATTTGCGACCGAAGGGTCGAACGACCAGAAGGTCGTGCTTACAGCAAGTAGCTGAACATACTGGAGGGAGTGATCCTTGAGTTCTCTTTGAAACTCATCACAGAGCCCGAGGGCTTCTATAGCATGGGTCATACCTTTAGATTGTTTCTGGTAGACTCCTAGGACTGTGTTTGTTGACGTTGTGACCTCATTGGTTGACATATTGCCTATTTATGTCTTTGTGACCCGCAGGGGTACTTACTGGGCTTTCCATTCGAAAGCTCATGTGTTTTACTTTTCCTCTTTTACAGATTCCGAGGTTTAGGAGAGGGTGGAGCCTGAGGAGAGGTCACGAGGAGATCGGAGGTCTGGGAGACTCCTTTGTCTTTTATTTTGTGAGCATTACTATGTGTAGGACCCATATAGGGACCAGACTATTATAGGGCCTATGGACCCTGATGACTCTATGTTCTTTAGAACACGAGTTTATTTTATATTATGGATTGTTATCTGCTTATCACCTTTTTAGGCCTTGTATTTGAGTTGTGTTTGTCTCAGCTTAAATACGGCCGGTCTGTTGACGTGCTCGAGGTCCCGGAATAAGGGACCGGGCGTGACATAAGGACAGGATGCTTTGCTTACTTCCCATTCTACCCTCTCCACCGCTTGGAGATTGCCTCTTCTCCCCCTTTTCCAAGGCTTTGCTCATTTGTGAGGATTACGTGTGATGGGAGCGGGCTCTTTTCCTTTGGAAGAGCGGCCTCAGTACGTAGCCAACTCCTTCCCTAGTAAGATCAAGGACCTTGGCTTTTTCCGTCAAGAGAGGCATTTCGATACCCCCTCTCCTTTCTAGTATCGACCACCTTTTGCCTCTAAGAGAGCCAATCTTCCTCTCCTGGGGGCACTTGCGGTATACCTTGAGTCTTTTGGGGCAGGTTTCCGCTTTCCTTTGCACCCTTTCTTCCGCGGGGTACATAACCTTTACAAAGTGTGCCTCACATACACCGCCCGCACACACACACCACCCGTACAAGTCCAGACAGGTCTCCTCTTCTCCCTCGCTTTCCTTTGCCCACACACAACGCCCGCACGACTCGCGCTTCAGATGCGACCTAACCTATTTTTATTGGTGATTTGAATCCTGATTTAGATGATCTCGACACCATTTATGTAATCTCACTTGGATACTATAAATAGCTTATTTTTCTGGTGAGTTTCCTTTTTTCCTTTCTTTCTCTCCCAACGGTCATGCAACAGGATGGTTACAGCCATGCGCGGAATAAGGTCCGCAACATTTGCGGCTTCATCTATGAAACGGTTTAAATAGGCTTGGAGTGTTCCCCCCCCCCCTCGTTGCTTAACGCGCAGAAGGGTAGATGGAGTTTTCTTTTGCTTTGAGTAATTAGCAAAATAAGCTAGAAAGCGATCTGCTAGAACTTGAAAAGAAGGAATTGTGCTAGATGGAAGATCGACAAACCAGTCTTGCGCTTTTCCCTCTAAAGTGGCGGGAAAAGCTCGGCATATACGAGCGTCGGTAATTCCAGAAAGCAGCATCTTCGATCGGAAAGACTTGGTGGCGGCGGATCTGCTTTTACCCTCATATGCAATCATAGCGGTGTCGCCGAAAACTATCAGGAACTTGCTCCTCCAATATTTCCTTGATGAAAGGCGAGCATATGTTGAGAACATGCCGCTCGGATTTCTTGTTTCCTCGGGAAGGACCCTCGCCACGTGTTCTTACATCCGGCGGTTGGAACAGATGGACTATTCCGTTCGGTTCTTGTCCGTTCCGTTCTTGTGGCAGCTTGCTCTCGATGTCGAACGGAGGGGGGTTCCGAACTAGCAGAAAAGGCGGTTCTCTCTCTTCTTTCTCCATGGGTGTGAGTCCTTATCCTCCCTCTGCTTTCGGAATTAGCTAGTGGGGCTGTCGGCATATTTGGGGGAAGTGGTGGATGGGTCAAGGTATGAACAGCTTGAGTCAACCGCTCTAATTGCTGCTGCATATTAAGATAAAATTCCGGGACGGGTCCCTGGGATAAAATGGCTGGATTTTCCGCTGGAGGTAAGATGGGTGGGTTTTCCGATGGAGACAAGATGGGTGGGTTTACTAACGGATTCTCCTCCTCTCTACGGATTTCACCGGGTACGTCGCTATTACTAGGCGCTCCTTGTTCTTGGATTCGTTTTGATCTTCTGGTAGTAATTATTTGGCTTTTTGTAAGGGTCCCCACGGACGGCGCCAAACTGTTGATGCCAAAAACTGGTCCACCTCACACTTTAGCTACTGGTGCCTCGTGATCTGGTCTCAGCCTTCGACAAACGGTTGAAATTTATAGTTGATGTGGACACTTACTTCAGGTTCTGAACAGGAGACGCTCTGGAATGCCGCCCGAAATTATCAGCTCTTTGCTTTGGGGTGAATCTGTAAAAAGGAGAAGGGAAGGATCGGAATTGGGCCTTTCTGCTCGGATTTTACTCCGATGCTTAAGTCAGAAAACTTGTGAAGAGGAAGTCTTAGACATAAGTTAGTTCTTTTGGGTAATGTTTTTCCGATCCTTTCTTTCTATCATTGCTCTTCTTTTATAGCAACTTAAAGGCGGTTTAGGAAAGGCAGTGAGTAAGGCGGTAAGTAAGGCGGTAAGAAAATATCTCTTGAGGCGGTAAGAAAATATCTGCTTACTGTGTAGGAGATACGTAAGTAGAAAATATCTGCCCACTGTAGAGGCAAGTGGATAAGATCTACTTACTGTAGAGGCGTTAGATATTTTCTTACCTAGGTGGCTATAAGCACCTTATGAGACTCTCACGCTTTGTGTATAAGAAGGTTGCTATAATTCCAACGGACTTGTTTGTAGGATTGAACCCTCATTTATTTGCCGAACGGAATTGTGCTAGGATATTTGGTGATATTGCCACGTGGCCAAAGGGACATAGTCCTGCGTGTGACAGGTGGCCATTTAGGTCGATGACACGCGTCTTACCAAATATCTCTGTAACACTAGTCCCCCCCAAAGTGTACTTGTTCGAAAAATCTGAGCGAGGGGTGAGCTAACTGCACTTTTTGCTTGGTTCGAGAACAAGTATCTTTCTTAGTTGGCATGTCAATGTAGATGTAGACTTTGTCTAAGGTATATGTGCTTTTAATAGGTGACCGACGTTTACTGTGTTGTCCTTTCGTTGTTTTAAATCGAGGTAGCTTTTTCTCCGGAATTTTCGCCTATAGTGTCAATAGGTTTTTCTATTTAAGGAGCTTGTATGGATAGTGCTTTTATTCAAAAATCTTTGTAGCTTTGTATCATGGCTCAGCGTTTGTCTTTCTATAAATTTTTCACTTTTACTCAATGTTCTCGTCATTTGCGAATTCCAAGTTCTTTTTATGAACATCTGGCGGACTTAAGGACTGGGGTCATCCATTTGGTAAGTCCAAACGGCTGTGTATGGCCGTCCCTTTTGCTTATTGACATGGGTTTAGCTGAGATAAGTATTGAGGAAGGGTGGGAAACCTTCCACGTTGATCATGATGTAGAGGCAGGGGATCTTTTAATTATTACTTATGCAGGGGGTGTGCGCTTCAAAGTTGAAATGTTCGGAAGCGACTCCTGTCGTAGAGAAGTGGGCCCCCATCTTCGCCCATGTGCTTTGCCGGGGTTTCCTAGCGATAACGAGGACAGCGACGGTTGTGGAAGTCCGTGCGTCTCCTCTGAATCTTATCTGAGCAGGTCCTCGGATGGAATCGTGGATTGTTAACTAGGGAATTCCGACGTAAAATATGTTCACTAGGGCTTGTCATGTTGTTTTGTTGTGTGTGTGTTTTTTTTAAATGCCACTTTCGTTGTAACATGAAATAAAGTTTATCATTTTGTTCATAAAGTCTTTGATTCCTTCAAGAAGAAAGGATCGCTGGTGATCCTATGTTGGGATATATGTATTTTGTCTTTTAGGATGTTGGTTCTATGGTACAGCGCCCATTACTCCCCAGAGAGACATGTATCTCTCGCACTTAGTCGTATTAAAGGGAGAAGATGGCGCGACGTGCGCGGCGTGCGCTTTGTCAACAGCATGATGGGCGCGGCTACCTATGTGTGTCCGACGGCGTTTGGTGTGCTGACGTGGATGGAATTTTGAATTTTTTAAGGAGAAGCAATGATGGTTATCTGAACGGTCCAGATTTGGGGACCTTTGGTTTAATGGCTCGATCGGGATGCAGCTCTGGGATCTAACGGCCAGGGATCCATCTCTTTTGCATATAAACGAAATTGTACAGGTAGAAAAGGTTTTATCTCAAAAGTCGAATAGCGTCTTCTCAAAACTTCTCCTTCTCCCGCCAACCCAGGTCTTAAGCTTTCTGTGTTTTTTCTTATCCTTTTCTCTTCTAAGGTAATGGCTAGTGCTACATCTTCTTCCTCTAGTTCTTCTCACGAGTCTTTGATCCCTTCTCCGTCCAACCCCATGGTCTCTGTCGCGATTCCTGGCGAGTCTAGAGATGTTCCAGTCCAGGGTTTGCGGATTCATCCCGCTTCTAGGGCTATGGGTAGGGGGTCTGGTACCTTCATAAGCCTTCTTGGGCAGAAGGATGTAGAAAGTTTGGTAGAGAAATATGAGATAGATTCTTCTCTTTTTGAGGTTAGGGTTCCCTGTTCCGAGGAAAGGGCGAGTTCTCCTAGGGAGGGGGAGATAGCCATCTATCAGGATGCGTTATTGGGCGGCCTTAGCCTTCATTTTTCTGATTTCGCTAAGGCGATTCTGGAACAATATCACCTGTGTCCTTCAAAATTAACTCCGAACTCTTGGAGGTTGCTCAATGGTTTTGTTATTGTTTTTAAGAATTACGGAGTAAATCCGACCGTCCGTTGGTTTCGTATGTTGTTTAGTCTCTGTTTAGAGTCTAATCTTTGGTACCGGTATTATTTCTCTCGTTAGGAGAAAGTTTCTAGGGAAAGTCCCCTCTTCCATTAAGCGATAGAAGAGTAAGTTTTTCTTCGTCAAGAGTAAATCCGAGTGGGATGTCCAAACCAAGTGGGAGGTTCCCCGCACGGATATTACTTACGAGGAGATGACGAAAGAGGAGGTTCTTCTTAGGCTTCGTTTGGTTGTCGGATTGGGAATGAGAATGGGTATGGGTATGGGTATGGGAATGGGATGATAGGGAATGGAAGGTATGGGAATAAAAACTATGTTTGGTTGGAAGGGTTTGGAATGGTAGTTTATTGGGAATGAGAAAAGTAAAAGAAGGAATATGTGATGAAATGACTCTTATGCCCCTCATACAAATAAATAATATTATATATATAATAATGAAATGTGGGAAATGATAACTATTTTTAAATATTTAAATATTATAATTAATTAATAAATATTTATATAAATATTGTTTTAAATTAATTTATATAATTTTTTTTGGATAATATTTATTGTTTTTTTTGTTAATAGGAATATCAAACTGATGAGCTACAATTATAAATTTTTGTTAAAACAAACCCAATTATTAAATTACTTTAATATTTTTGAAAGATTTTTTAATCAATTGATAAACTTTTTTTAATCCATATAAACTTGAGCATGACATAAAAATTATTATATACAAAAACATTGGAATATTTATAAGGTTGGAGTTACACAAAGACATCATCAATATATATAACTATTCCAAAAAAATAAAACAATTGTGGAAATGCATCTAAACATGACATCACTCAAACCTGAACATCATTAATATAACTAATCAAAAGACTGCAACAACTGTAACATTCAAATGATAGTATGTGTGACAACAAACCAATTCCATCCATCCATCCATTAAAAATACAATGGAACACATTAATTATTCGAGAATTTGAGACTATTTATAATTTCACAATGATACAAAAATAAACATAAAAAACCCCCCTTAAAAATTAAATAGTATTGTGTGTTTGCTAATGAACCAATTCCATCCCTCTGTATAAAAATACAATGGAGGAACACAATATTAAAGGCCAACAACTTAATAAAAATCCCTCCATGAACTACTACTATTTGCTTCCTGTCATGTGAAAGGTCCCCTTCATCAGCCTTATCATCTTGTCCATAACCTTCGTCATATTATCAACTTCTAAATAAACAAAAACACATATTATCAACAAACACTAACCAATCGTTGTGCAAATTTATGGTTCAGATGATAGAGTTGAACTCAATCAATCCATAGATAGATTTGAAAAATCTTAATAAATCACTAGCTAACCAACATATCTAGATGATAGATCTTGCCAAAATGACGAACAAAAGCCAAAATATTGAGAACAAAAGAAATCAAAAAGAGATTAAATATGCCGTTTATATTAAAAACAAAAGAAATCAAAAAGAAATCAGTAATGTCGATATTAAATAAAAGAGGAGATAAGATGATAGATTTGACAAATCCCATAAAAGAAGTTGAATTTAAACATAATTAATCGTAACAAAAAGAGATTAAAAATACCTGGATCAGGGATCGCGGTTTGGGAGGCGGGAGAGAAGATGGGCGCTGGATTAGGGTTCGTTGTGACCTGTGAGAACGAATGGAGCAACGTGAGTTAAATGTGGGGTAAAAATGACTTTTCATGGTCCGGGAATCGGTATTCTGCCCGATTTGCAGAATCCCAACTCATCATGTTCCGGGAATCAAGTCCTCTAATCATTCCCATACCTGAACATCCAAATGTGGGAATGGGGTTGTGTAAGGAGTGAAACCCATACCAGGGCATTCCAAGCGGGCAACCAAACGGGGCCTTAAGTCAATGACGGGAATATCCAAAGTTTACATGGATGAGTTCTTGACCAAGGAAAACCTCCTTAAATGTCGTTTAATAGTATCTGCCGGTACGATTTATTCGTGTATCTAACTTAGTTTAATCTTGAATCACGATATCTAACTTGCTTCGGAATTTATTTTTACAGGAAATCCGAAGGAGGACAAGGATTTGAGTTACGTTAAGGGCATCTTGGCCTCCTTCGAAGGTGAAGTGCATCCGCCCTTGCCTCGTGGGCGAAAGAAGAAGGAGGTGGCGTCTTGCGCAGGCGCTGATGCTTCCAAGGAGGAGAAGAAGAAAAGGAAGAGAAAAGACATTGACTCTTCCAAAAAGAGGGTCAAGCGTGATCCTGCTGCTGGGTCCTCACAGGAGAGGAGGACAAAGGGAAAGAATTCCGAGGACGCATCGGGTCCCAGAATTATAAGAGAACAGGCGAAGTCGCCTCAGGAAAAAGTCCGCCCGGCTTTATCGCCAATTTCAGAGGGCCCTTCTTCTAGCCGGCCAGAGGATATCCTCATTATGGAGGTGAGAATCTACTTCTTAAGGGTATCTATGCTTTTACTAAGAATTTTTAACTTTAGGCTTATTTTATAGGCGGAGGCAGGAGAAGCGGTCCCCTTGGACAAACAGAGGGTGGCGGACTTAGCCCTAAAGGGGCCGGCAACTCAGCGAAAGGAATTACCTTCCGAGGATATTCCTTTTCGAGATGCCGGGTCCGTAAAGAATGTTTTGATGGCCATGAGGACCGAACAACTCTCCACGAAACTCCGAAGGGCTGGGAGGGAAGAGGCCACTTACCAACTTCTCCGCTCGGCCATGCTGGTAAAAACTATTATTGTATTTCTTCTACTTCCTAATTCGGCATTATCGTCTTTAACTCATTTGTTACTCTATAGACTGCTTAATGGGCGGATCGAGTTGGCAATCTTTGTCAAGAAGACTTGACAAAGATGGAAGCGAGTAGGGCAGAAATTGCCCAATTAAGTTCTAGGGTGGCGGTCTAGGAGGGAAAAGAGAAGGAACAACTCGCGGTTATCCACTCCCTTGAGCAAGATAAGGCCGAGCGGCTTCAACAGTTGGCCGCTATGGAAAAAGAGAAAGATGATTTAGCGACCAAGCTGACTATTTTTGAGGGCTCTCTTCATACTGCTGAGGAGAATATCAAAAAGTTACAGGATGACTCCAGCAATTTGAAAGAGGAACTTAAATCATCTCAAGATGAGCGAGGTGAAGCCCGATGGAATCTAAAGTTAAAGGTTGCTGAACTCGCCGCCGTTCGGGCTGAGTTAGAGGAACTTAAAGGGGAGCGCGACACACTCAAGGAAGACTTGGCTTCCAGACAGAAGACCCCTAAATCGGACTCGCAAGAAATGAAAGACTTAATTGAACGAGCGGATAAGTTAGAGAAAGAAGTCGCTCGGCTTAGGGCGAAGGCAAAAGAGGGGGCCACTGGCATATATTCCGTACTGCAGCAGGTGGGTCATCAAGTTTCTCCTGCAAAAGTGTTAACGATGGGGCTTGCTGGAGTCTTGAAGAGGTTCACGGAATTGAAGGAGCAACAAATCATAAAGATTCCAGAGGCCCCTGCTCCAGCCCCTTCTGAACCTTCAACTCAGATTCCTCCAGACCGCCCGGAAGGCCCTAGTTCTTAGCGGTTTTTAACATTTTTATGAAATGTTCTTGTAAATACTTAGTCATTTTGGAATGTAATTTCTATTTACATGAATGAAACACAAACCTTTACTTTGGTGAAGATTTATTTCCGAGTTATGGTTATCTTTAAAAATTAAGAAGTCTTTCGAGGTCCTTCATAAAGCCTGTCTTTCTTCATCTGGCTTGTAAATTAAGCTTCATAGCAGGTTCTTCTCTTCTTTAGTCCAATCATGGGAGTTTGATTTGTTGAGTAAGATCCTTGCTTTTGTAAAATGAGATTGTTGCCTCATATTTCGATCGGGATTTTTGCCCCTTGTTTCTGGATGAGAATTATCGTTTATCCTTGTAGGATAATTCCGACTCATCTTTTAGGAATGGGATTTTCACCTCATTTTTGTGGAATGGGATTTTCACCTCATTTTTGTAGAATGGGATTTTCACCTCATTTTCATTTGGGAAAGACTGAAGCTTTATTTCACGAAACATTTAGGAGACGGCTCTGAGAATTTCTTGATAGTAGCGTCGCGGTGTTCAAGATGAAATGGACGCTTGGCGTTTTCCTTCCATATTCACTAGATAATAGGTGCCCGCTCGGACAATTCTACGTATGGCGTAAGGGCCTTCCCAATTAGGAGTTAGCTTCCCGTTCGCTTTTTGTTTCCACGAACTCATTTTCTCTTAAGACCCGGATCACCGATTTGGAAGAAGACTCTTTTCACCCTTGTGTCATAGAACCTTTTACTCTTTGGCGATAGATGGTCGCCTTTGTTTCGCAGCCTTCTCTTCGCTCTTCAAGTAAATCAAGTTCCGCTCGGAGATTCTTCTCATTTTCTTACGATGAGAAAGTTTGTTGTGTCGATGGGTAGGCATTCCTATTTCTGCGGGGATGGCGGCTTACGCCCCATAAGTAAGAGAGAATGGAGTTTCTCACTGTGGGGTTCTTGTGGTTGTCCTATAAGCCCAAAGTGCGCTGAATTTCTTCAACCCGATTAGTTCCATTTTTGGAGACCCGGGTTTTAAGAGCTTGGAGCAAGGTGCGATTTGTCACTTCTACTTGGCCATTGGCTTGAGGATGTGTTACGGAAGTTAACCTGGATTCAATTCCGAGCTCGGAACAAAAGCTTTTGAAAGCCTTGTTATCAAATTGTCGCCCATTATCGAAAATGAAGGCGACCGGAATTCCGAATCGACAGATAACAGTTCGCTACAAGAATCCTTGACAAGCTTTCTCTGTGATCTTGGCCAAGGGCTCAACTTCTACCTATTTGGTAAAGTAATCGATAGCCACTATCAAAAACTTCATTTGTCGAGTCGAAGTAGGAAATGGCCCTAGAAGATCAACCCCCCAGATAGCAAACGGGCGAGGGCTGATAATTGGCGTGAGCAGTGTTGGTGGTCGTCTTTGAATCTTGGAATGCCGTTGGCAGGCATCACATTTTCGGGCGAACGCCACTGCATCTTGAGTTAATGTTGGCTAGTAATAGCCTTGTCGCAGGACTTTATAACTCAAGGCTTTGCCTCCTATATGCCCCCCTCCAATACCTTCATGGATTTCTTGAAGGATAAAGTTGGCTTCTGTGGGATGCAAGCACCGTAAGAAGGGTTTCGTATAGGAACTCTTGTATAGATTTTCACCAATGATGGTGTACTGAGCAGATTTGTAAGAAATCCGTCTGGCTTCTGTCTTGTTGGATGGTGTAGGTCCACCTTGCAGGTAGTTTCTAATGGGATCAATCCAACTTGACTCTTCTGCTGCAATTTGTACTTCTCCTTCTAACCCTTCAATAGTTTTTGTGGGAAGATACTGTAGGTTGAAAGAGGATTCTGTATCTCCGTTGTGTGCAGTGGCTTTTTTAGATAAAGCTTCCGCTTCTTCACCACTGTTTGGTATTTGACCATGTTCTCCTCCTTTGCTTCAAAGCTGCCCAATGTATGGCTAACGACTAGCTGTGAGTCGCAATATACATGCAGATGTTGAATTCCGAGCCCCCGGGCAAAATGCAATCCTGCGATGAGGGCTTCATATTCGGCTTCATTGTTGGTCGCTCGGAATTGGAACTTGAGCATTGTTGCAATCTTCCATTTAGAAGGAGAATAAAGGACGAAGCCAGCTCTTGACTTTTCTTCAGTTGCTGATCCATCGACATATAAGGACTATGGGATGCTAGGGCTTTCTTCTGGATCCTGTGACGGGAGTTCATCCCTATTCGTGGGAATGGTCAACTCCGCGATAAATCTGCTAGCACTTGAGCCTTGATTGCCATTCGGGGTTTATAAGTGAAATCAAACTCACCCAATTCTATCACCCACTTGGCTAGACGTCCGGAATTTTCAGGCTTATGGAGGACTTGCTTTAAGGGCTGGTCAGTCAACACAGTTATTTTGTGAGCTTGAAAATACTGTCTCAATCTTCGTGCGGATGTGATAAGAGCGAAATCCAATTTTTCAAGTGGTAGATACCTTGACTCCGCGTCGTTAAGGATCTTACTTGTATAATAGACTGGCTTCTGAACTCCCTTGTCTTCTCTCAAAAGAACTGCACTGACCGCTCGAGGAGCAGCGGTCATGTAGATGTAGAGTTCTTCCCCTACTTGCGACTTAGCTAGCAACTGAGGCGATCGGAGATAATCTTTAAGCTCCTGAAAGACTTTCTCACATTCTTCTGTCCACTCCATTTTTGGTGCTTTTCGCAGGGCTTGGAATAGTGGGAGATTTTTCTCTCCGGCTTTAGAGATAAATCTCTCAAGAGCTGCTAGGCTTCCATTAAGCCGTTGTACCTCTTGAAGACTTTTAGGTGATCCCATATCGAGGATGGCTTTGACCTTTTCCGGATTTGCTTCTATTCCTCTTTAAGTCAATATAAATCCGAGAAATTTCCCTGATCGGACACCAAAAGCACACTTGTTAGGATTTAGGCGCATATTGTAAGTCCGAAGCGACTGAAAGGCCTCTTGTAAATCCGTCAGGTGTTCATCGGCTTTTCGGCTCTTCACCAGGATGTCATCCACATAAGCTTCAATATTTCTGCCAATTTGCTCTTTGAAGACTGTATTTACGAGCCTCTGGAAGGTGGCTCTGGCATTCTTTAGACCGAATGGCATCACCTTATAGCAATAAGTTCCTTTGCTTGTAATGAAGGATGTTTTTTCTTCATCCGTCTTTGGCCATTCGGATTTGATTGTAGCCTGAGAAGGCATCTAAAAAACTCAGCATCTCATGCCCCGCCGTAGAATCAACCAAACCATCAATTGAAGGTAGAGGGAACGAATCTTTTGGATAAGCTTTATTTAGGTCCGTGAAATCCACGCACATTCTCCATTTTCCGGACGGCTTTTTTACTAGAACCACATTAGCCAACCAGTCCGGATAGTTCACCTCTCGGATAAATCCAGCCTTCAAAAGGGTTGATACTTCTTCTTCTGCAGCCTTCTGCCTTTCTGGGGCGGAATTCCTCCTTTTTTGTTTGACAGGCTTGAACGACTGATCTATGCTGAGACGGTGTTCAATGACATCACGCTTTACACCTGGCATGTCTTCTGATGACCAGGCGAAGAGATCAGAATTTGTTCTTAGTACTGCCATGAGATTTTCTTGCTGTACTGTTGTCAAATCCGCGCCAATCCGCACAGTGCGTTTCGTTCTAGTTGTGTCTAGAGGAACTATAAGCAATTCTTCAACTGGTGTGGGTCGGAGTTCTTCATCTTCTCTTTCGGCTATTCTGTTGATCAACATGGTTTTTGAAACTCTTGTTTTGCCTCTGTTTAGAGTTTTTCCTTTGAGGGTTGAGACATAGCATTGTCGTGCCAAGGGTTGATCCCCTCTTACTTCTCAACTGCCATTCTCGGTCGGAAATTTGAGGAGAAGGTGGTAAGTAGAAATTAATGCTTTCAAGGCATTGAGGGTTGGCCTACCAAGAATCACGTTGTAACTTGAAGCACAACGTACAACTAGAAAATTTGTTGTCACTGTGGATAATCTTGGCGAATTTCCTACCGTAACTGGCAACATGATCATTCCTTCTGGTTTTACCACCCTTCCGGAAAATCCCACCAAAGATGATTTTACGGGGAGTAAGTTGTCTGCATCGTACCTCATTCTTTCGAAGGCGCTCCAGAAAAGAATGTCCACTGAACTTCCGCTGTCTACCAGAACTCTTTTTATTTGGAAGCTGGAAACCATGATGGCAATGACCAAGGCGTCGTCATGAGGGTAGCGAACCCTGCTGACGTCGTTATCATAAAAAATGATAGGGGCCATAGGCCGAGACCTTCTTTGTGGCGCTTCTGTTTCCTACGTAACTCTCACCATTCGGCTTTTTCGAGAGGCGGAACTTTCACCACCACACGCAGGACCACCACTAATAAATCCGACCATCTCCCATTTTTCTCCTTCAAGCTGTGAAGTTTCAGGCTCCTCTTGGACATCAATGTTGATATATTGCTCCAATTGTCCCCTTCTAACGACATCTTCTATGGCGTTCATCAAATGGGTACATTTTTCTGTGTCATGTCCTCTAGCTTGATGAAACTTGCAATATCTTTTACTATTCTTTTGTCGTTCGGGATTCTTTGCAGGTTCTGGCCATGTCAAGATTTGTTGATCCTGGACTTGCATAAGAATATGGCTTCTGGTCTGATTTAGTGGGGTATGGTGGTCGTATCTGACTATTTTCCCTTCTCTTGAAGGTTCTCTGGGCTGTAACATGTGTCGCTGAGGGCGTGTTGCAGGTTCCAAACCTCTATTCTCATTCTTATTATCCTTACGTGATCCTCCTTCCTTTCGGATTTCCGTGGGCCTTCTGTTGACATTGTGATGGGCTTTTCCTTTCTGGACCTCAACTGGAGTGCGTCGAGCCTCTTCTTCCCAACCCGTGTAAATTTCATCAGAATTGATGTACTTTTGGGCATGGATCATGAGGGTGGGGATGGTTTTTGGTGGATCCAAGGTGAGGGAAAAACGAAAAGGGGATTCTACAAACCTTCCATCAGGATAGTTACAGCCATGCGCGGAATAAGGTCCGCAACATTTGCGGCTTCATCTATGAAACGGTTTAAATAGGCTTGGAGTGTTTCCCCCCCTCGTTGCTTAACGCGCAGAAGGGCAGATGGAGTTTTCTTTTGCTATGAGTAATTAGCAAAATAAGCTAGAAAGTGATCTGCTAAAACTTTAAAAGAAGGAATTGTGCTAGATGGAAGATCGACAAACCAGTCTTGCGCTTTTCCCTCTAAAGTGGAGGGAAAAGCTCGGCACATACGAGCGTCGGTAATTCCAGAAAGCAGCATCTTCGATCGGAAAGACTTCAGGTGACGAGACGGATCGGTTTTACCCTCATATGCAATCATAGCAGGTGGTCGAAAACTATCAGGAACTTGCTCCTCCAATATTTCCTTGATGAAAGGCGAGCATATGTTGAGAACATGCCGTTCGGATTTCTTGTTTCCTCGGGAAGGACCCTGTCGCTGTGTTCTTCTGTCGACAGTTGGAACAGATGGACTATTCCGTTCGGTTCTTGTCCATTCCGTTCTTGTGGCAGCTTGCTCTCGACGTCGAACGGAGAAAAGGCGGTTCCGAACTAGCAGAAAAGGCGGTTCTCTCTCTTCTTTCTCCATGGGTGTGAGTCCTTGTCCTCCCTCTGCTTTCGGAATTAGCTTTTGGGGCTGTCGGCATATTTGGGGGAAGTGGTGGATGGGTCAAGGTATGAATAGCTTTAGTCAACCGCTCTAATTACCGCTGCATATTAAGATAAAATTTCGGGACGGGTCCCTGGGATAAAATGGCTGGATTTTCCGCTGGAGGTAAGATGGGTGGGTTTTCCGATGGAAGCAAGATGGGTGGGTTTTCCAACGGATTCTCCTTATCTCTCCGGATTTCACCGGGTACGTCGGTATTACTAGGAGCTCCTTGTTCTTGGATTTGTTTTGATCTTCTGGTAGTAATCATTTGGCTTTTTGTAAGGGTCCCCACGGACGGCGCCAAACTGTTGATGCCAAAAACTGGTCCACCTCACACTTTAGCTACTAGTGCCTCGTGATCTGGTCTTAGCCTTCGACAAACGGTTGAAATTTATAGTTGATGTGGACGCTTACTTCAGGTTCTGAACAGGAGACGCTCTGGAATGCCGCCCGGAATTATCAGCTCTTTGCTTTGGGGTGAATCTGTAAAAAGGAGAAGGAAGGATCGGAATTGGGCCTTTCTGCCAGGATTTAACTCTGATGCTTAAGTCAGAAAACTTGTGAAGAGGAAGTCTTAGACATAAGTTAGTTCTTTTGGGTAATGTTTTTCCGATCCTTTTCTTTCTATCATTGCTCTTCTTTTATAGCAACTTAAAGGCGGTTTAGGAAAGGCGGTGAGTAAGGCGGTAAGTAAGGTGGTAAGAAAATATCTCTTGAGGAGGTAAGAAAATATCTGCCTACTGTGTAGGTGCTACATAGGTAAGTAGAAAATATCTGCCCACTGTAGAGGCAAGTGGATAAGATCTACTTACTGTAGAGGCGTTAGATATTTTCTTACCTAGGTGGCTATAAGCACCTTATGAGACTCTCACGCTTTGTGGATAAGAAGGTTGCTATAATTCCGACGGACTTGTTTGTAGGATTGAACCCTCATTTTATTTGTCGAACGGAATTGTGCTAGGATATTTGGTGATATTGCCACGTGGCCAAAGGGACATAGTCCTGCGTGTGACAGGTGGCCATTTAGGTCGATGACAAGCGTCTTACCAAATATATCCGTAACAGGTTAGAAGGAAGATGAGTTCATTCTCACTATCATTCCTGTAAGTAGCATTTTGTTGTTGAAGGTCAACCCTCGTTCTTTGCCCCCTGTGTGGTTCGTAACTTGATCCTTCTTCTCATATGCCCTTTTAGGACTCCATTGCATTTTATGCAGGTTCTTAAGAATAGTGCGTGTGGTGGCCTCCTCGAGCATTAATGACCATCTAGATGATATGTACTTCAACGTCCGTTTGTTTGTTTTTTATTTCTTAAATTTGGCATGAGGGGGTATAACTTGACCTTATGACGAATTAATTCTGTCGAAGACCATCTCGCGTGCATCTAATTGATATTGCCTTTCTCTTCTTTCTTTTTTTCACTTCTGATAGAATTGTCTTAGCATCTCATCTGATTGTAGCTTCCTCAATGTCGTGTAGACTTTTTTTTTATGAAGAAACATTATTTATAGTAACATTTTTGAGGCCTAATACCCTTATATTCATCAGGCTGGACTCATAACTCTCAAATGGCTGAATTCTTCTTCACCAACAAAAGGGTTTGAAAGAACTCATTTCGATATTTTTATAGCCTTGAAAGGAGACAAAGTCCAACTTCTGATTTGCAAACTTCATTCCCTTAGGTACCGCTTAGATTTTTTTCTTAATTCTCTTTTCTTTTCTTTTCTTTTCTTTTTCTTCTTTTCTTTTTCTTCTTTTGTTTTTGCAAGCATTTAGCAAGTTTGAATATTCCTCTCTCTCAAAGTTTTTGCAGTAATAGTGAAGGTGGGCTCATTATCTTCTTCTGCATCAATTGCAAAACATAGATTCTTAAGCTGGGATAAACTCTACACAATAAAGATCATTGATTCATTATCATTGGATCTTCATGTCAGACCAAGAAAATCATATTAGGTCAACGTCCCATGTTTGGAAGGTGTGTAACTATTATGATCTCTATGGATGCGAGCTTCCAACTATATCAGAGATCCCCTTATAAAGTGCATAAGCCTCTACTTGTACTTTTGCCTCAAACATGGGAGTTAAAATAAGATTCTTATGAGGCGTGCCAGATTTTGTGGGATCAACTATCCCCGTCTGGCATAATGTCTTTAAATAGACACCATGAGATACATTAAATCACAAATGTTTGTTTTCTTTGTTTATTTATTTTGTTTTGTGGGTTCTTCCATTCCTAATAAAGGCAAACCTCTATTATTAATTACCCTAGACAGAGTCTTAGAAACCTCTAACTAAGGGCATGAGTACAAGTAGAGGCGATGAATAGAGGGAATTAGTTTATTATTCCTCTCTATTTTCTTTTCATCTCCCTCTCTTTTTTTTTTTTGTTTTTTTGATGTAGAACAACGTATATATATTTATATGATGCTAAGATTTTATAACAATGATAAATACATAAGAAGACATTGATTCATAGATAGTATTGATTTAGTTCTTCATATCATGTGTAATGTTTTCAATATCTAACGAGTTAACAGGAAGACTCCTTCTTCCAAGTCCTGCAAAGTAGACTCCATTCATTCCTTTTCAATTATTTCAATAAAGTTTGCTTGTGAAATCCTTCTCATTTAGCAAGCATCCATCATCCTTCCGCCAATTATTTGTAGTGCTTTTATAACCAGTTCTCAATATTATAGCATCAAAATCATTAGAATTTTCATTTGAGGAGAGAACCTCAGCTCCTTTAATACTCAACAACACTCCTGTTTTGATCTTAAGACCTATACAAACATCAATGATATATAGCAGATTTACCAGTTGATGGCTTGATAGTTAATGGCACATAGTTTGGTCTAATAATACCATACTTGGACAAATATCCATACTTGAATCTTGCAAGCATGAGGATTAGTTCATCTACAACATCTACTAGCAAGTACTTCACTAACAACAGTACTGTTGTCTTGAGTTTCATATCATTTAATATTTTCTTTGGATAAGGTGAAAACTTGAGATTGTTTCACTGCAAATTCTTTGAACTAGAACATTCTTTATTCACCATGTTTTTATTTTTTGTATGACTGCTCGCATATGGAGAAGCCAATTCTTTCGGCCATTTTATTGAACAAGTTATATACGCCCTGATTTTTAACAGTAGAATCGTTGCCTTTTGATAACATATATCAATTTATATGACTATCTTTCAAACAACTTTCAATCTAATAAAAGTCCCATGCCTTTCATAAGTTTACCCATGTTCAACAAGGACTTTAGCATGTATTACAGACATTCATTTTGTCACGCCCTAACCCGAATCCCAGGCCTTGGGCGCGTGAGCAGACAGACCATACCCAAGCAGAGGCACACCTCACTCAGATATAAGGCCTAGGTAAAACAAAATATGCAACTGATAACAATAATTCCAAAAAAAAAAATTAACAAAAATAACAAAACTCAGAGTACTACATCGGAAGTCAAATTAAGGGTTCAGTCACCCTGCAAATCCAGGCCCTACAAGGGTCCTACAAAATGTCGTCTAACTCATCAAAATGAAAGTCTTGAGGTTTTTGAACCTCTGTAGCAAATCCCCGATCCCCGTATCGCTCCTGAGTCTGACTCACCTACTAAAGATTTGAAAAGGAGAGAGAAAACAAGTGGATGAGCTTTTGAAAGGAAAGCTCAGTAAGTACCCCGCAAGAATCACAACGAAAACATATCCATTGTAGATGATACAAGATAAGTCATAATACGAACAAATCAAAATCATCAAGGCAAACAAATTGGGTCACGCCCCGCACTATCATAACCCTAGGAGTCTCAAACCTACCACAAACACTAACAACTGTAGGGACTCCTAACCAACAACAACCCTTAGGCTCTGGTTGAGAATTCCAAAAGAGAACTCAGTAACAATCCCTTGGTTAGCTGTCACGCCCCGACCCAGATCCAGGGACCTCGGGCACGTCAACAGATTGGCCGTATTCAAAGGGAGACAAGCTCCATTCAAACACAAGGCCTAAGTGTAAACAAGCAGATAACAAACCATAATAAAATCATACTCATATTCAAAAGAACATAGTGTCATAAAATAAACCAGAGTCAAAAGGGTCCATAGGCCCTATATAATATCAAGTCAATACGCGGGTCCTACAAACCAAAATCTCAAAACAAAGCCAAAGAAGACCCTCAGACCTCAAATCTCCTAGCAATCTCTCTTTGCAACACAAGCCCCTAGACCTCGGGATCTGTAAAAGAGAGAAAAACATGTGAGCTTTCGAAAGGAAAGCCCAATAAGTACTCCTGCGGGGGTCACAAAGACATAATAAAACAATATGTCAAATAAAGTGTGGGATCGAAAATACGCGCCTGGCATCGTGTGACACCGGACGATATATCGAAGCACAAATATCATATTATTATGTGGGTTCTTTTATTCCTAATAGAGGCAAGCCTCTATTATTAATTACCCTAGATATAATCTTGGGAACCTCCGATTAAGGGCAAAAATACAAGTAGAGACAAAGAATAATCTATTTTATTGCAATATGATTCGTTACATATCAGCATATGTTTATATATATAGATATATTTATTTATTTGTTTATTTATGATGCCGCCCCCGCCTCAGGATCTATGCCCCGCAATATGGGATCCATAATCTACCGGTTGCCTTGCATTTGAGATTTGTGACCGAGGTTTAGGTCGCCAATTAACTCCCCTTTCATCAAGAACTGCGTCTAACTGAGCCACCCTTAGGAGTTGCATTATATATAGTTGGAGAGATCAGGAAGCCTAAATTCCAATGCCGCCAATTTTGTCTTGATCTGAGTTCTCTAGCGAAAGTTGTCCACGTTTGAACGAGAAGTGGTTGAGCCGGCTAGACAGTAAGGACTAGCCTTTTCTCTACCAAAATATGTATTACCCGAGCTGCCAAAAGGGCATGTGCTATATATGACTGTTGAAGATTTTGGTATCTAGTTTTCAGCACCGCAGATTTCACTCCCACTGGAGTTTCCAGGCAGGAATTATGAATTTTTGAAAATAGATCTTCAGCATTGTCGGCGGCAGAAATACAGGAATCGACCCTTTTATCTATCAAAATCTACGCCGACTGGGCTGCCAAAAGGGGCTGTGCTGTTCATGACTGTTGGAGATCCAGATATCTAATTTCCAACACCACAGATCTCATCTCGATCGGAATTTTCTGACCGGAGTTATGAATTTTTGAAAATGGGCGATCAAGATGGTACGTAGCGTAATCACGAAATCGACCCTTTTATTTATTAAAATCCACATCGATCAAGCTGCCGAAAGGATCTGTGCTAAATATGAATGTTGAAGATCTGGATATCTAGTTTCCAACGCCATAGACCTCACTTCAATTAGAGTTCCCAGGCCAGAGTTATGAATTTTTGAAAATGAGCAATCGCATTGAATTTGAGGTGAATTAATCAGCCGGACTACAAAGATCACCCTTTTTCCCATCAAAGTACGCGACCGACCGGCCCCGCCAAAAGTAGATGTGCTCTACATGGTTGTTGAAGACTGGATGTCTAGTTTCCGATCTGCATGGTCAGCGCCTCAATCGGGTTCTCTGGCGGGTTATGAATTTTTGAATATGGCTCTTTATTACAAAGAAGAATAACTTTTTTTGGCGGCAACACTTCGGATAGAAGCGACCAAAGCAGCAGCGATTTGTAGCCATTTGACAGCAGCTCGGCGATGCTTCACGTTGTTTTGACAGCCCTAACTTTATGTTCAATGCCGAATTTTCAAGTATGTGTGCAGATAATTTTCACAATGAACGACACATGAAATGCGTCACTGTCTCTTCCTTGGAGTGATTGATTTGCTATTATTGACCTCTTCCTTTCAACATACTACCAGTTCACCATTGTTGGCTCTGAGTTCATTAAAGTCGGCTGAGGTTTTGTAACGAATGGAGAGCTTCAATGGCTGAAAAGTTAATTATGCAGCCCCACTATTTAGTATTTCGTTGACTTTATCTTTTTATTGATTTCAATGGTAAAAGTTATCATTCTTCTCCTCCACGATCTTTTCTTGTTTTTGATCTCATAGCACCATCTTCTTCTTCTTTATTTATATATATATATTTTTTTTGCAGTCTTTCCTGTAGCTCATAACACAGTAGCTTAAATCTTTCATTTCTTTTGCAACAATTTCTTTGTGACAATCTTCTTTTGCAGCAATTTGACAACGGCAGCTCAAAAAATTTTGCCAGAGTTTCCCTTGTATCTGGGGCTCTCATTTGCTATACAAGCATTCACATATCTCAAAAAAAGTTCATACACATCAAAATAAATCCTTGCATAGCTTCAAATTAGCATGGCCACTGCTTTGGCTCTGGTTTCATTTGCTGGCGACGCAAGAAGCTCTTCAACGGCTTGACTATGCGGCTTCTAGCAGCAGTGGGATTGTTGATGACGATCTGCAGGACTGTTAATGGTGAGCTGCAAGACTGTATGCTGGTTTGTTGATGATGAACAGATGGAACTGCGTGCTGATTTGTTGATGACGAACATCGATTGTCCCCGGGGGACTGATGACGAATCAAGCGATCTGAGCCAAGTATTCGGTGTTGATGCCGAGGGTACTATTGCAGATGAGTTCTTTTAGGAATCTTGATGTGAATCGGTGATCTGAATTCTGGGGTCTTGCGTACAAACGCCGATGCGCAGACAAGTTGCTGCCGGGGTGCTGATGTAGACGAATGCTGATGCAGACAAGTTGCTGCCGGGGGTGCTGTTGCAGGTGAGCAAGCTGTTGTCCGGGGTATTGTTGCAGACGAACAAGTTGATCTTGCAGCCGCCGGCCGATCTGAGACAACGATCTTGATGTAGATGTCACGCAGTCTTTGTTGTAGAATGTTGATGATGAACAGAGGGGTTCTATCAATTCTGGCGAGAGGCAGTGGTGGCTCATGTAGGAAGACGATCTTTGCTGCAGGTAGCCGTGCTTTCGGCAGTCTTTGAGGTATGGTAGTCTTCTTTGCAGGGTGGCGCGAAGAGGGCGGTGGTGGCGCGTCGAACCGGAGCGAGGCATGGTGGCCGGGCCTTCTTGGCGAGTGGATCGTAGCCGTGCACAGGAGGCGGTGTACTGGTGGTCGGGGGCCTTGAACAGGCGGCGTCGGCAGCGGCCAGCGGGCCGGCTTCAGTGTCTGGCGGTGGTCGCCAGAGCGCCGGAGGAGCACCGTGCACGCCAGGGGAGTCTTGTGGGCAGTGCTGTGGCGCGCGGTCGCGTGAAGGCGTCTTTGGCCTTAGTGCTGGCCCTGGAGGCCGGATCTGGGCTGCTGCAGGCGGAGGACCGGCGAACTGGCGGCGGGCTGGGGCGGCTCTGGCGGGCGCTAGGAAAGGCATGGCTCCCTGCAGGCGGGCAGACCTTCGGATCGGGGAAGGCGCAGCTTGGGGAGTGAGGCGTGATCCCGATCTTCAAAAGGCTTGAGCATTGGCACCAGCGGCTTGAAGAAGAAGGTGGAGGTGTAGAAGGGGATCCTTGTTTTCATATATGTTTTATATTATTATATTATATATCATACCTTGATTTTGATTGCCTCTTTGACTTTTCTTCTTCTCTCTTTTTGCTTTCCCACCTGAAAGCTTTTTGAAAGAAAATCACCTCCCTTCTGTGCTGCCTCTCTCCTTCTCCCTATATAATATTTTTTGTTCTTATCTCCTCAAAAACCTTTCTCCGTAAAATCCCCCGAGAAATCATACCCTCTAATTGAATTTAATCGGATAGGAACGAGGAGGATAAGATCAAACCCATTTCGAATTTCAATAATTAATTAATTTAATTAATTATTATTGTCATTATTTATTATTATTTTAGAATACTGCCTCGGGATTGGTATTCTATGCCTCGAGATTTGTACCCTTTGAGTTGCTTCGAGATTTGCTCTCGGTTGAGATTGTTCCGAGATCCGTTCTCAGATGATTTGAAGTTGCCTCGGGATATGTTCCCAGGCTATTTTGTCTTGAGATTTGTTTTCAAATAAGCATGGGATTTATACCCCTCGATTTATCTCGGGATATGCTTTTTTATCAAATCCTGATTTGGCCCAGATTATGATAAACTAAATTTATCAGAATTAGAATTTTAATTCTAATAAGATAGGGACATGTATTTTTTTATATAAACATAAAGGAAACACCAACTCAACAATAACACAACCCTAGGAGTCTACCACAAACAAGTCCAACGATACGACCCCTAACGATAGAGCCCTCAGGCTCTAAAAGAGTTTCAAATAGAACTCTAGGTTACTCCCGGCCAGCAGACCCAGCTATGCGCTGTGAACACGACACTCTGGTCGTTCGACCCTCCGGTCGTAACTCGGTAGTACCACCTCTCATACGTATTAACACGGTCAGCGTACCATTCCCACTGACGGGTAAGACCACCAGAGAATCGCCTCTCTGGCACGACAGGCTGAAATGCCAGGGGGTCCTGTCCCTGAATATTTCCCTATCGGAGCCCCCACGCTCCACTTAATCCGGGCAGTAAACTATAACAAACAGGGATACCAACATCCCGAAAACAACATACATGCTCAACAGGAATCTAAAATAGATAAAGGCGCATGTATGACATTAAAGAAACATAACAAAGCATATTCAAGTCTGAAGAAACTCCGAAGAGTAGGTACTAGGCAAGTGTACTTACATTAGCAACAACAGCCTCGGTTGCAAATGACCCTTCGGTCTCAAGTCGGTAGTGCCATCTCTCGTACGTGTTGACACGGTCAGCGAATCGCCCCCACTAAAGGGCAAGACAACTATAGTATCATCCCTTTGGCATGGCAAGCCGGAACGCCAGGGTGTCCTCAGCCCTAAACGTTCCCTAACGGAGCCCCCACTCTCCACTTATCCGAAGAGAAGAACACAACTCAACTGATATATACTCATCCGGCCAGAGCACGAGGTCACGTGTTTCCATGGCCACGTGTCGATCAACCGATAGGTATATTCAGTGAATGCAAACACATAACAAGGGATGCCAACATCCCAGAAATAAACATACATGCTCAAACAGGAATCCAACTAATCAAGGAAACAAGTGTGCATGTATGTAAACAACAAGGTAACTATCAAGGAAAACATGATAACAAGCACTCAAACAGTGCAAAAATAAATCCAAATAACACTCCATAGAGTGGGTACTAGGCAGAAGTAATTTACATGCACAAGCATGAAATCATCAATTGCAAGAAAAAGAGGCGAAAGTTGTTACCTCGATGTACAGAAGTATCCCACAATCAGCCGGTCTCTTTCTCTCGTGTGACCCCCTGCCCTATGTCAATATCTGGTAAACAGGACATATTTGAGTATGCAAACCTGTGTATAATAATTAATCCCCCATAGTCGGGTTCAACTATACTCGATCATATTCTCAAACATAACCTCTAAGTAGGTAGGGTTCGACCACCCAAGTTCTACATGCCTCTCAAGGTGTTCTGGTCAAAGACTTAGCAAGTATTGGGCCATGACCAGTGTTTTCAAACCCAGACAGGACCGGCCGATCGGACAGGCAGAACCGGGAACCGGACAGCAGTCTGGTATGGGTTTATACCTGTTTTTGATCGGAAGTTAAACCGATCAAACCCGGACAAAACTGCTGAACTGGCTGGTTGAACTGGGACAAGGCAGACCCCGGTTTTCTGTTTATGAAGCGCTTGTCCGCCACCTCATCATCCAGCTGCCCGCGTAATTCGATCTCGAGCTCCTACTCCTCCCCGCCTCCGCCATAGGGATCTTCTCTTGGATCCGGATCATTCTATTACGCCTCCCCGCCACCTCCCTATTTTGGCCGTGGAGACGAAGGTCGGAGCATCTACTTCAAAGCACCGCTGCTGCCGAACCCGATCTTGCCCTACTTCCCTTACTACTTCTACAACCACCCACCTCCCTCTAGGTTCGTTTCCCCCGCTCCTCACTCCTTCCTCGTTTCATTATTCCCACATTTTCTTCTCATTCTGTTCCTATTCTTCTAGATCAATCTCGATCTCTTCTTTGAGAATGCCCCACATCGCTCCGACAGGCGGTCACGTGCATGGGAGGCTCCCCTTGTCCTATCTGTAATTTTATCGTTGACATTAGTTTTTTTCCAAAACAAATTATATTTCTGAATTATTATTATTATTATTATACAGTTGCGAGGAATCATGGGTTTCACATGGAGGTGCTCTAGCTGGGTTTAGATTTTAGAAATTAAATCCTGACCGTCAATTGATTTAATCATCAATATTTTCAGTGAGAATGATATTTTGTAATTCATAAATTTTGTGGGGTTCTATATGCTTATATATATATATATATATATATATATATATATATATATATATATATATATATATAATTTATTTATGATGTCATCCAATCCGACCGGAATGGGTCATCCGGTCAGACCGACTGACCCGCGACCTAGTTGTGAGACCGGTTCGCTCCCCGGTCCGGTTTTAAAAACATTGACCATGACCCGTTACTGGTCTTGGTTTACCACAAGATGTGTGGGCCCGTCTTTAGCCACTCACAAAATCATCATCCAATTGAAGCGGGCCATGGCCTGCTAGCCCACTCCCCACTACTGAATTTTAGGTGGGCCCATGATTCATGCACCCACCTTTATTACTGGGCAACCTAGTAATGAATGTTTTATTATTATTATTATTATTATTATTATTATTATTATTATTATTATTATTATTATTTTCTTTTACCTCACGCTTTGTTATTAACTACAACAAATTTTTTGCAGGAAATTTAAAAGACCAGACATCACACCTAGAGCATCATCTTAACCCAAGTGTACTATGGATTTTACTAATGACCTCTCATTCTTTATAGCCAAGGTCCTGTACACCATGTACATACATCCCCATGTTGTTGACAATGCAGCCCTCATTATCCTTTACAAGGTCCGAGACCTACAAATGAAAGACTCTCAAGCCACGGTTATTCATTAATCACATAGTTTACCCAACATCTAACACAAGATAAGCACTATAACATCTATAAGCTCACTTATAACAATGATAACACCTGGAGTTCATGCTATTCTATTTCCTCTCATGCAAAACTAGCTTCTGATTTATATATATATATATATATATATATATATATATATATATATATATATATATATATTTTGTTAAGGCGAAATCAGGAAGAGAACCCGATTTCACCCAACATTTGAATTTATTTTAGAGGGAAAGGGGAAGATCACCATGAAATCAAAGAAAAACCCAAGATCAAAAGAAGAACACAGAGAGTTAACGTGGAAACTCCAGGAATGGGGAAAAAACCACGAGCTTTATCATCAGGAGCAAAAATCCACTATCAATCTCCAGAATTTACAAGAGGGAGCTCCATGAAAGAGCTTGGGGACATGGGGAAGATGGGAAAGACCTAGGAAGCCAATTCGGCATGGCTTCGCTCAGTTGGAGGAGATTCACCATTTAAACTAAAGGAGAAAGGTATTTATAGGGTCCGGTGATTGAGATAAAGCGTGGGGAGCAAGTCAGTTAATTTGGGCACGTGGAGGCTAGCTCTGCACCCTTCTAAAAGCTTCTGGACTCCAGGCTGGTAACGCAACGGCCTAACTAACTTGCAATTGTCCAACTGATCTCTCAACGGACCAACAAACCGGGCTTCTAGAAGATTCTGGAAGAGACTCTCAAGTGAGAGGCTTGTAGGAGAAGGGTCACCTTGGCAAAGGGCGGTGAGGTACTTGGGGGAGGACTTCGGCCTTTGGTGTATTTTCCGAAGTGGGGAGGACCTCGGCACCCAGTTAGGAAGAGATCGGCAGACTCGTTGGCTCCTAGGGATACTTCGATTCGCTGTGACCTGACCACATGGCTGACTTGTTAAGGTGACGCGTGTTCCTATAAGTTTGATCCTTATAATCAGTCCCCCCTCAAGTATGCTTGCGATCGAGCTAAGCATATTTGGGTATAGTCGAGCTCTTCGGTCATTCTGTTACTTTCCGCGTGAGGTCTTCGGCGCCTGATTACGCTTTGGCTGAGAGGATTCTTCGTTTCATGGCATCTTGCAGAAGTTCCCAAGTGAGTGGGGTGGTTGGCTTATAAGACACGCTTTGTCCAATGTACAACGATTGCATTAAATGCAAACCACCGCACAATCTTCAAGACTAGATTCTCTCTCGTTGTGGTATGGCGTGGGGAGATGGATAATGATAGGCACGCTTTTCTTGGCCCACGTGGCATTCCACCATCACATCTCGTTTGGTGCTTCTGCCCAGCCGTCGGATCGAGGGTTTCTTACGTCAAAGTTGAATCTATGCCGTTGGCGTTGGATTTGGCGGTTCATTATTCGGATTTAAAGCCATCTTGGGATTTGAAACTCAACCGGCACCGCATCTATTCATCTTCTTCTTCCTCAGTGTGGTGGTAAGAAACGGTTCTGATTTTCCTTAACGCATACCGTATTCTCAGAGCACCCTTCTTCTGGAGGTATGGCATCTTCCTATTCCATTGTCCCTTCATTGAGTAAGGAGGGCCATAAGCCTGGTAGAAAGCAAGGACTGTGCTCCTGTACTTTTCCTAGCACCCTTAACCAGGAGGAGGTGGACGTTTTGGTTGATCATTATAGGATTAGATCTGAGAACTTTCGCCCTGAAGTTAGGGTCCCTGGTCCCCTAGATCGAGCAAGTTCTGGTAGGAATGGGGAACTCATGATTTATGTCGATGCTCTTCTGGGAGGACTTAGGCTCCCCTTTCCATCTCTATTTGTTGAAATTTTCCAGTCCTTCCGCGTTTGTCCATCGCAACTGACTCCCAATTCTTGGAGGTCTCTGTGTGGTTTTGTGATTGTATGCCTTGATCGTGGCATTGAACCTTCTGCGGCTCTATTTGAGACATTTTTTAGCCGTAATAGAGAGTCCCACACCGAATGGTACTTCTTCGGCGCTAGGCCGGGTAGGAGGTTCTTAGGGTCTGTTCCGTCCTCCATTAAGAAATGGAAGGAGAAGTTCTTCTTTATTTCGAAGGAGGACGGCTTTGGAGTATTAACCGACTGGGGAGTTCCTCGGACCCAAGTGTCAAGCAGGGAGAAGCTTTTTAAGAGTGAGAAACAGCAACTCAAAAAGCTTCGTAGATGCTCTGATATCCCTGTGGATCTTTATTTGAGGAGCCAAGTTCTTCGGAAGAGTGGGCTTTATTTAGCGAAGGGTAGGGTCTGTTTTATTTTACGGTCCCACTTTTGTCGAAGTCCTACATTCTTGGTTAAGCTTCTTCTTCTTTTTGCTGTACCAGGCGAAGGAATGGACCCCTCAAGAGCTGCCAATCGCCTTCGAGCCCGTTCGGGTTCGAATTACACGAGTTGGTCGGCCTTCAGTGGACCCTTATCCGAGAGGGGATACGATGGGGGCGGGCCAGCCTTCTTATGCTCCCGAGGTAGGCGCACCAAGCGGAGTTAGAGAGTTTCCGCATGTCGACCCTAGGGAGGGGATTTTGATTGGTGACCCTGTGGAGGCGATGTCGAAGATATCCTCTATCTTTTCGGAAGAAATTGAGTCGAAGCTTAATAGGTTCCCTCGAAACAATATCGCCGAGCTCTTGCGGCTTCAGGGACTTTTGGTAAGTGATCGTTTTCCTGTTTCGTGTAAGGTCACACTTATGATCAAAATTTTTCATCTACTTGTCTTTGTGTAGAGCCTGTTCCTGAGCCATTGCGCTGCCAGTGTTCTGGAGGAAGAGGAAGGAGCCCGCATGTTATTTCTTACCGATGTCGTCGGTAAGAGCAGAGAACTAGAGAACGAGGTACTCCGAATGGTTGGGAACTTGAAGAAGGTTTCCGAGGAGAGAGACTGTGCCATAGCAGAGAAAGAGAAAGTTGCGGCTTCCCTGTCTCTATCTATCACGAATTCCCAGAAGCATTTGGAGAAAAAGCTTAAGGCTAAGGAGAAGATCGCCTGACCTCGAACACGACCTGGACGAAGTAAGGAAGACTAAGTCGTCCATCGAGGCCAACTGTTTGGCTACTGAGGAAAAATACTTGAACTCCTCGAAGGAGGTAGAGGCTCTTTCTTCGGAAGTAGCGTCTTTAAAAACTGTTATCGATATGCTAGAGAAGGATAAAAATGCCATTTTCGAGGAGGTGCAACTCAAGAGCTCTCTTCTGGAGATCGCGGTTACTGAGAAGACGGCCGCTGAAGAGGCATCACTAAAGATTTCGGCAGAGTTAGCTTCATGCAAGGAGTCTCTGTCTGCCTATCAGGTCCGCGTGAAAGAGTTGGAAGAATCCTGCGCTGAGGCCTCCGGTGTTTCGGAATCGGTGCTTGAGGAAGCTCGTGATGAGGCCAAGGAGCAAAGTTTTCAAGTACTTAGGGAACTTGTGATTCGATTCCCCACTATCGATTTCCACGGAATGACTTACGTGAAGGCCTTAGAGATCCTTGCTGGGGAGGACGACGTGGCGTGTCTGGAGGATTCTGTTCTCGAAGAGGCCGAGGCGGAGGTCGAGATTCGGACCAGGGGAGATGCTCAAAAGGAGACGGTGTCGTCTGGCAAAGATGTTGCGGCCCCTTAGGTGGATCTTGATGATGTCCCTCCCCATAGTGCCTAGGGTTTTGCGTTGTTGTTTTCTTCTCCCTTTTAGATCTTGTATGTAATTTGTTGTTTGGTTTGAAACATGTCATATTGAAGGCGTTATTCTGGTGAATGGAAATTTGTCGCTTTTCTTGTGTGCCAGGGTATCTTTAACTTGTAATTTTCGTTGATGTTTTTATTGGAACGTCTCGTTCCTCTTGTCTGAGACCATTCGCTATTGTGGAAGGGCTTGAGCCGAGGGCCCAATGCCAGATTCCTTAACGAAGAGCCCCTTTAGGAACGTTATCTGAGCTTTCCCGCCATTCGGTTATGGATCGAGCCTAGGGCTCGCAGCCAAGTTTCTGGGTTGGACAGAGCTCTTGGGGTATCACTACCCTAGATAGGTTGCGGGAACACTATGGCTCAAGGGTAGGACCTGCTGCCATGTTTCCTAGCTCGCTATCTTTTTGAGAGAATTTTCCGAGGTCCTTGTCTCAGGATCCCGTAACTCGAGCCTGGGGCCCGCTGCCAGGTTCCTTAGTGGGAAGCTCGGTTATTTTGTATAGCTTTGCAGAGTTTCTTGTGTGATTGACAAGGTATATTGAGGAACATGGGATTTTTTATTGATAGTACTTCCTAAGATGTTTAGAATTATAGGGCCGTTTAAGCCTTTTTCCGTTCATCTTGGAAAGCCAATAAGTGCTTGGTTTTACAATGTCCGTTACAATATAGGGCCCTTCCCAATTCGGGTTCAGCTTCCCTGTTCTGCTTTTGTTACCTTCAAAAATATTTTCACTCAAGACTAAGTCCCCGACTTGGAATATCACATTTTTCACCTTCACATCATAAAACCGTTTGACCCTTTGCCTATAAGCGGTTGCCCAAAGGCTAGCTTCCTCCCTCTTCTCCTTAAGGAGGTCGAGCTCTGCTCGGAGTTGCTCTTCATTACTTGCCGGGTCAAACATCTGGATGCGAGGGGTGGGTACCCCAATTTCAGCCGGAAGAACTGCTTCTACTCCGAAGGCCAGAGCAAAGGGAGTTTCTCCGGTGGGCGTTCGGGCGGTAGTTCGGTACGCCCATAAAGCTCCCGACACCTCTTCAACCCAATTGATCCGTTGCGGAGTACTCTGGTTTTGAGGCTGTGGAGGAGCGTTCTATTGGTCACCTCAACTTGACCATTGGCTTGCGGATGAGTAACCGAAGTGAGTCTGTGCTCGATTCCAAGGTCCTCGCAAAAGGTTTTGAAGGCCGAATTGGCGAATTGTCTTCCGTTGTCAGTGATGAAAGCCACCGGAACACCAAACCGACATATCACAGATTTCCACAGAAACTTTTGGCAGACCTTTTCAGTGATGGAAGACAGGGGCTCGGCTTCTACCCACTTGGTGAAATAATCAATGGCCACTATCAAGAACTTCATCTGCCGAGCTGCTTTTGGGAAGGGGCCGAGAAGATCCACTCCCCAAAGCACGAATGGTCTAGTACTCACTATGGGCGTGAGTTGAGAAGCTGGGCGCCTTTATATATTGGTGAACCGTTGACATGCGTCGTATTTCTGGGTAAAGTCTTTGGCATCTTTTAACAATGTGGGCCAGTAGTACCCTTGCCTCAGCACCTTGAGACTAAGGGCTTTTCCTCCCAGGTGGTCTCCTGCCACATCCTCATGAATCTCCTGGACTACCTGATATGCCTCGCCGGGGCACAAGCATTTCAGTAAGGGGAGAGTAAAAGATTTCTTGTAGAGGTACCCATTCAAAAGGGTATACCGATGGGACCGGACTTCAATTCGACGGGCTAGCTTGGGATCCGATGGAAGGAATCTATTTTGTTGATAGTCAAGGATTAGATCCATTCAATTGGGCTCCTCGCCCAGCTCGAGCAGCTCTTCTTCGTGTTTGCAACTAAATTGTCCTTGCCGGAAGGTATTGTACGTTAATGGGCTGCTTAATTTCTGTATTAGAGGAGGCTAGCTTTGAGAAAGAATCTTCTTGATTCTCCATTATTGGGACCTTAGTAATGTGAAGGTTCTGAAAGCTGGCCGCTAGTTTCTGAACCAGGGCTTTGTACTTCACCATATTCTCTTCCTTTGCTTCAAATTCCTCATTCATGTGGCCGACTACCAGCTGCGAGTCAGAATTAGCCTATAATTCCTGGACCCCAAGTCCTCTTGCAAGTTGTAGGCCGGCAACCATGGCTTCATACTCAGCTTCATTGTTTGTTGCCTTGAAGCCGAATTTTAGGACTACTGAAGTGCTCCATCCGGAAGGGGATTGTAAAATTATCCCAGCTCCTGAGTTTTTCGAGTTCGCGGATCCATCAGTGTGCAAGATCCATTGAGTGGGGGAGGGACCATGTGATTCAACCGGATCCGCCATAGGAGGTTCTACACCTTCTGTGATGGTGAGCTCGGCAATAAAGTCGGGTAGCACCTGAGCTTTTATTGTTGTTCGTGGCTCGTAGGTGATGTCGTATTCTTCAAGTTCGATAACCCATTTTGTTAGTCGACCCGAGGCATCCGGGCGATGGAGCACTTGTTTGAGGGGTTGATCAGTAAGCACCTTGATTTTGTAAGACTGGAAGTATGGTCGAAGCTTTCTGGCAGACATGACCAAAGCGTACGCCAACTTTTCAAGGGGAAGATATCTAGACTCAGTGTCTGTCAAGACCTTGCTTACGTAGTAGATGGGCCTCGGAAACCCACCTCCATCCTTAGTAAGGACTGAGCTTACTACCTTATCCGTGGCAGCGAGGTAGATACCGAGCTCCTCTCCTTATTGTGGCTTAACTAGCAGGGTGGGGGATTGCAAATACTGCTTTAATTGTGAGAGGGCTTCTTCACATTCTTCCGTCCACTCCACCCTTGGACCTTTCCGAAGCGCTCTGAAGAAGGGAAGGTTTTTCTCTCCCGATCGTGAGATGAATCTACCCAGGACGGCTAATTTTCAATTCAAGCTTTGTATCTCCTTGATGGTCCTAGGCGACCTGGTCTCTAGAATAGCTTGGATCTGCTTGGGGTTAGCCTCGATGCCTCTCTGCATAAGCATAAAACCGAGGAACTTGCCTGAACGCACCCCAAACGCACACTTAATTGGGTTGAGGCTCATTCCATGAGCCTTAAGTGTTGCGAATGTTTCTCTAAAGTCAGAGGCATGGAGCTAGGCATTTACACTTTTGACGAGGATGTCATCGACATAGGCCTCAACATTCCTTCCTATCTGTTTCTTGAAAACTTTATTCACAAGCCTTTGGAATGTTGCTGCTGCGTTCTTTAGTCTGAACGGCATTACCTTGTAACAGTATATTCCTCGGGCGGTAATGAAAGACGTCTTCTCTTCATCTTGTGTAGCCATTCAAACTTGGTTATAGCCAGAGAACGCGTCTATAAAACTTAGCATCTCATACCCTGAAGTTGAATCTACCAAATTATCTATGAGAGGCAAGGGGTAACAGTCCTTAGGGCATGCTTTATTAAGATCAGTAAAGTCTACACACATTTGCCACTTGCCCCAGGGATTTTTAACAAGAACAACATTTGAGAGCCACTTGGGGTACTGGACTTCCCGAATGAACCCTCCTTTGAAGAGCTTCTCTACCTCTTCCTTAATGGCTTCTAGCCGGTCAGCAGCTAAGTTTCTCTTCTTTTGGATCACAGGTTTGGTGAAAGGATCTGCGCTCAGGCGATGCTCTATGACTTCTCGCGAGACTCTTGTCATCTCTTTCGGTGTCCAAGCAAAAACATCCGTGTGGCCTTTGATTAAGTCGAGGAGTTGCTTCTGCTGCTCGGCGTCAAGCCATGCGCTGAGCTTTACCGTTCGCTCTGGGGTGGCATCATCAAGTGGCCACTCGACTAGCTCCTCCACGGGTGTTGGACGCCGAGCCTCTCTCTTCTGGTCTTCTTGCTGAAGTTCTTCCAAAGTGAAGGTTTCAGACATTCCTCCGGGGTCTCCTATTTGATTTTTGAGGAAGGCGAGGTAGCACTGTCGGGATGAAGGCTGGTCACCCTTGACCTCTCCGCAGCCATAATCAGTCTAGAACTTCAGCTTCATGTGATAGGTTGAAGGCACGGCTCCCAGCTTATTCAGAGAATGCCTCCCCATAATGGCGTTGTAGCTTGATGGAGATCGTACGACCAGAAAGTTGATCGACGAAGTAATAGTCTTAGGTGAGGTGCCGAGAGTAACCGGGAGAGTGATGATGCCTTCAGCTTAGATTGGGCCTCGTGTGAATCCTACCAGGGGTGATTTAGCGGGCTTGAGGTTCTCGGCTCCTATCTTCATCTTCTCAAAGACATCCCAGAAGAGTGTGTCGGTCGAGCTCCTAGTGTCGACCAACACTCTTTGGATTCGGAAAATTCCGACCTCCATGACAATGACGAGTGCATCATCATGGGGCTGGTGTACTCCCCGCAGGTCTGCGTCAGAAAACTCAATTGGCGGGGATGCTCGATTCCTTTTTAAGGGGACCAGCTCCTGCACTGCCCCGACCATGCGAGCATAGTTCTTTCTTGAGGAAGAGCTCTCTCTGCTGCACCCCGGGCCTCCCGCGATGACGTTGAGATCCACCTTTGATTGAACAGGCTGGGACATCGCCGGGGTTCCTCCTTATTTGGGGAAACTTGTTTGAGAAATTGATCAAGTTTCCCTTCTCTGACCAAGTCTTCAATTGCGTCTTTAAGGTGTATGCAATTTTCAGTAGTATATCCTCAGACTTTGTGGTAGGAGCAAAATTTATTACTCTTTTTTGCCAAAGAGGATTCTTTAATGGGCTCGGGTTGGTTAAGAATCTTCTTGTCTTGGATCTGCAAGAGAATGTTCTCTCTAGGAGCATTGAGGGGAGTATAAGCATCATACCTCGGTCGAATACGGGGCCTGTTAAATTCCCGAGCTTCTCTGCCATCTCGTCGAGGGGTTTTATTGCGATCTCTGTCTGTGTCTCTCCGCGGACCTCGCTCTCCTCTTCGGGCCCCCCCGTATCCATCTTGCCGAGGTTCTTCCCTTCGAAACTCATTAGCTCGTTGGGGATCTTGTTCCCTCCTTCCTGCTTTGAACTCGTCAGAAGCAATGTACTTCTGGGCCCTGCTCATCAGCTCAGGTAAGTCTCTGGGGACGTTGCGGGATATGGTGTCGAGGAACAGGCACTCCCTTAACCCATCCATCGCGGCTCCAACCATCATGATTGAGTCAAGATGAGACATCCCATAGGTTTCTTTATTGAACCTGTCGAGGTAGTCACGAAGGAATTCCCCTTCCCTTTGCTTGCACCTAAGCAGCATGACAGGGTTCCTTTTCTCCCTCCTACTGTTGGCAAAACGACGGAGGAACTGATCAGTGAGTTGATCAAAGTAAGCAATGCTGCCTTGTGGAAGACTTCGGAACCAGTCGTACGTGGTTCCCGTCAATGTCTTCGAGAAGCCACGACATAGAACAACTTCTGAGGTCCCATTTACCATCATCTCGGAACAGTAGCGCTCCACATGCTCGAAAGGATCTGAAGTCCCATCATAGTAACGAATGTTAGGAGGTATATACTTCTTTGGGAATGGAGCTTCCTAGATGGCCCTAATAAAGGGTGAATGCAGCCGGGGAACATTCTGGAGGACCCTCTCCCTATCTGAGAGGTAACCATCTCGCCACCCTTCGGCCATGCATGTAACGATGGGCGGGAGAGCAACGCCTCAGAGTCTCCCGCCGAGGGGAAAGACTTCGGGGGGATCGACTCCGATATGGGCGTCGGTGAGGCGAATCGTTCCGTGGTAGAGAGTGCCTCGGCATGTGGTGTAGAGGGGAGCGATTTCACCTTGTTGGCTGAGGAGACCTCGAGATGGAGGGGACTCTACGCCTTCTAGGGTGAGAATTGGTGGCGAGGCTAGAGCGGCGACCCCACTGTGGGCGAGATGACCCAGTACTAGTTGATAAAATGGATGGACTTCTTCCTCGCCTGGGGGAATGGCGTTGCTGATGCGGAGAGAGTGCTGAAGGCCGCTCGCGGTCCCCTAAGTCGCGAGGAGGTGGGTTTTGTACTGTGGCTTGGGACACATGGCGTTCAATAGCATGGATGACGGCAGTAAGCTGCAATCTGTCTCTCCATGGCATGATAAAGCTCTTCCGGAAGCACCACCATGTTGGGCTGAGTTGGGTGTGCTTCGGGAGCTATTCCATGCACTCCGTTGTGGGCTTGAGGAGCGAGCTCTTCCGCCATCGTGCCCGCCGGGGCGGGAATCAGCTATTCTAGAGTTTGGGTTTGCCTTGATCTCCTGGTTGCCGGCATGGCTTCTTGCTCCGCCTCCCCTCGGACGGCGCCAAAATGTTAAGGCGAAATCAGGAAGAGAACCTGATTTCACCCAACATTTGAATTTGTTTTAGAGGGAAAGGGGAAGATCACCATGAAATCAAAGAAAAACCCAAGATCAAAAGAAGAACACAGAGAGTTAACGTGGAAACCACAGGAATGGGGAAAAAATCACGAGCTCCATCATTAGGAGCAAAAATCCACTATCAATCTTCATAATTTACAAGAGGGAGCTCCATGAAAGAGCTTGGGGACATGGGGAAGATGGGAAAGATCTAGGAAGCCAATTCGACATGGCTTCGCTCGGTTGGAGGAGATTCACCATTTGAACTAAAGGAGGTAGGTATTTATAGGGTCCGGTGATCGGGATAAAGCTTGGGGAGCAAGTCAGTTAATTTGGGCACGTGGAGGCCAGCTCAGCACCCTTCTAGAAGCTTCTGGACTCCAGGCTGGCAACGCAACGGCCTAACTAACTTGCAACTGTCCAACTGATCTCTCAACGGACCAACGAACCGGGCTTCTAGAATATTCTGGAAGAGACTCTCAAGTGAGAGGCTTGTAGGAGAAGGGCCATCTTGGCAAAGGGTGGTGAGGTACTTGGGGAGGACTTCGGCCTTTGGTGTATTTTCCGAGGTGGGGAGGACCTCGGCACCCCAGTTGGGAAAAGATCGGCAGACTCGTTGGCTCCTAGGAATACTTCGATTCATTGTGACCTGACCAAATGGCTGACTTGTTAAGGTGACACGTGTTCCTATAAGTTTCATCCTTATCATATATATATATATATATATATATATATATATATATATATATATATATATACATATACACGGGCATGATACAATAAGGTCAGCCGGATTACTGTTCTGGTAAAGTCGCTTCCCATTTTGGCCCTTAAAGCATGTTTGAAGTATTTCCAACCGTATGGATGGAAAGAACATCGAAAAATAAGCTAGCATGTCAATTTTCATACAATTTGGGAACTTGTAAGGTCTTCATCTTAGCGGGTGAAAATTTATAAAAATCCTACCGGTTCAAAATTTCACCCATTAAGATGAAGACCTTACAAGTTCCCAAATTGTATGAAAATTTACATGCTAGCTTATTTTTCAATGTTCTTTCCATCCATAGGTTGGATTTCCTCAACATACTGTGCAAGTGGGTCAAATGGAGCCGACCGCACTTGCACAGTGATAAAGCCGGCCGCGTAATATCATGCCCGTATATATATATATATATATATATATATATATATATATATATATATATATATAATGATGTGCAGCCGGCCCACCCTATCACTCATCCTTGTTGATATTTGATGGTATGGGCCCATAATTCTTAGGTATGGGCCTATATCATTATTTGTATATATATATATATATATATATATATATATATATATATATATATAAGATAAGGGTCCTGATGGGTGGGCCGGCTACAAATGCAACTAGCCTCACCCTATCAGGACCCTATATATATATATATATATACACAGGCATGATATAGTGCGGTCGACCGCAAATATAGTCGGCCCGTTATGTGACATGGCATATTGGGCCAAGCCTCGGGCCTCTCGGAGCCCGACCCGATAGTGTACTCACATAGCGGTCCGACATCATTTGTGGTCGACCGTATCATGCCCGTATATATATATATATATATATATATATATATATATATATATACGGGTCTGATACTATGCGGTAGGCCGGATTACTATTTATTTGCGGTCGCCTCCCATTTGGCCCACTTGCACAGTATTTTGAGAAAACCAACCATATGGATGGAAAAAACATCGAAAAATAAGCTTGCATGTCAATTTTCATACAATTTGGGAACTTGTAGGGTCTTCATCTTAACGGGTAAAAATTTATAAAAATCCTATCAGTTCAAAATTTCGTTAAGATGAAGGCCCTATAAGTTCCCAAATTGTATGAAAATTGACATGTTAGCTTATTTTTCGATATTCTTTCTATTTATACGGTTGGATTTCCTCGAAATACTGTGCAAGTGGGCCAAATGGGAGACAACCGTAAATGAACAGTAAGTATATATATATATATATATATATATAGGGTCCTGATAGGGTGAAGGTTCAGCTTTTCAACAATTTGCAGCCGGCCTCACCCTATCAGGACAGCCGGCCTCTCCTTATCAGGACCCTGTATATATATATATATATATATATATATATATATATATATATATATATATATATATATATCAAAGGTTCAGCTTTTCAACATGCTGCAAGGTTGCATAAGTCTACTATCATGTGAGTGAAATCATGTAACACCTTTACAAGCCCATTATGCATGCTAACCCTTCATAGTCACGCATGACCCACCAAGTACTCATGCATGCACATAGAATCCCTCCGCTTTGCAATTTATCTCCTCTGACTTTCATTAGTCTAATGAAACTTAATGGAGATAATAGGCTTTTGTTTCTTGCCACCTTTGCAAGTAACTAACTCATACAACTGTGCTATAAAAGCAAGAAAGGCTCACCAGAGTGCCAGAGCTTCACGGTGCTATCAACAACCAGTAGGGGTGTATTCGAGCCGAGCCGTTCATGAGCGGCTCGGTGTTCGGCTCGACAAGAGCTCGTTCGTGTTCAACTCGTATTGAAAACGAGTCAAGCTTGAGCTTCAATTTCAAGCTCGATTAATAAACGAGCCAAGCTTGAGCAGAGGAAAGCTCGGCTCATTTTGACTCGCGAACATAGCTCGCGAACAAGCTCGTGAACAACCTCGTGAACACAGCTCGCGAACAAGCTCGTGAACACAACTCGTGAACAAACTCGTTTATAGCTCGTTTGTGAGCTCGTTTATATATATATATACTAAAAATATTTGGGTATAACTTATAAGTTATAAGATATATAATAATTAATTAGGTTATAAAGTAGGGTGAGATATATAATTTGGGTGGATGTATATATATAACTTATAAGATATTTGGGCCTCTCTCTCTCCCCCCCTTGTTCTTTCTAGGGGTGTATTCTAGCCGAGCCGTTCATGAGCGGCTCGGTGTTCGGCTCGACAAGAGCTCGTTCGTGTTCAACTCGATTAATAAACGAGCCAAGCTTGAGCAGAGGAAAGCTCGGCTCGTTTATTGAATTTCAAGCTCGATTAATAAACGAGCCAAGCTTGAGCTCTTCCTTTTAGTCACGAGCCGAGCCTAAACACACAAAAGCTCGGCTCGGCTCGGCTCGAATACACCCCTAACAACCAGTCCGGTGGGCCCCTTTTTTCCGGTAAGGTGGGTGGTGCTTCAGTGGCTCACCGCCGAGGAGATGACACCGTCTTCGCGCTCGTCAGAGTACCTCCCTCCTCCGATCACCAAGTCTCTCCTTCCAACGTTGGGCAACCGAGCGGCCCTATCTTTCGACAAGCACACTGGGGACAGTGGCGTTCTTCGTGTTGGGCTTCGGACCTCCCAGCCACCAGGTGGTCGGCGCTCCTTCTATGCTCATCCATTAGTGCTCGTACACACCGGCAAATATGATCCCTCGTGCCATTGAGAATGAGAAAAGCTTACCACTTCTGGTGGACTCCGGGTTTGCACGGCGTTGGCCGTTCTCTCTCTTCAGTACGTTGAAGCTTGCCGGAAAGAATCGAAGAGGCTCCCTCTCGGTTTCTCTCAAGAAGTAGGAAGGAGAAAGTCCACCGCCGCCTGGGGAATCCTGTTACCCCTTGTTTGGTTGGAGGTTTTTGGAGGGGTTAGGAGGAGTTTGGGGTTTTTTTTGTGTTTGGTTGAGGGTGTTAAAGAGGGTGATGAGGGATGAGGAGGGGTGACAAATCTCTTTAAACTCCTCGTTTTTCACTCCCCCAAATCGGGGTTTTTTTGGAGGGGTGGAAAAGTTTTTATTTTTTAAACTCAAAAAATCATTTGAAAATACCATTTTGCCCTCCACTTATTTTCAAAATTTCATCTAAGTCCTAGCTTTTATACTAGCTTTCATATAATTGATAATAATTAATTTAATTTTAACTTTTATACTAATATAATTAATAATAATAAAATTTGTATTGTTTTAATAATTAATATTAATTATACTTAAATTAATATAATTAATATCTTTAATATAATTAATATTAATTAGTTTAATACTAACTTTTATACTAATATAATTAATAGTAATAAAATTTGTATTGATTTAATAATTAGTATTAATTATATTTAAATTAATATAATTAATATGTTTAATAGAATTGATATTAATAAGTTTCATACTAAAGGGCAAATTAGTCAAATGCACATTACACTCCTCACTCTTACTCATAACCGAGCAAAAAAATAGATTCCTCCTTCTCATTCCCCCATTAAACCAAACATAAATTTTTTCAAAATCCTGCAAATCCTTTCCCTCCAAACTCTTCTTCACCACTCCCCTCCAAACTCCCTCTTTAAAACAAACAAGGGCTAAAGGGTTTGGGAATGAACTGATGCTTTACACAGGCTCGTGGGCGGCTAGTGGATGGACTCGTGATCCCTATAATTCTGACTGACGAGTGACGGGTGTGATTGAATCCTTTCATCGTTGGTGCGAAATTCGCGGAGGAGATGGCAGGATTTGCTTTTCGGTGCAGCAGTGAAGAGGCGAACGCGCCTCCATTGAACCGCTACGTGGTGATACCGCAACCGTTGGATAGTTTTGGATTTAATTCAACTTTCAATCCGAGTCGTCCAACTCAATTAAAATATACCCACGTGCATGGCTTCGTTGAATTTTTTTTGTAAAGTGTCCTCCCAATCCTCACAATCTGCATGAAAGCTCCTTTATGCTAGAAATTAATCACCGTGTTTGGATCTCCATGGATGGTTCAAGACGAATTTCATCATTTTTTTTTTTTTTTTTTAAAGAAACCCAAGTCTCTTTAAGATCTCCATGCAAGTCCTTCTCATAACATGCAAATAGACCACCAAGCCTCTTTTCTTCTCATGATATTACCAATAGGTCCCTACCAACCTCATTTATCTCTATTTAAAAGATTAACTAATTTAATCCCTTTTTCACATAAAACTCAATTAATTTTAAATTTGGGGCATTTCTTTAATTAACCAAATAATTTAAGAACACTTAGGAACAATAATTTACTAAAAAAACTTGGATTTTATACATTTGACAACAAAATTAGTTGCATCCCCCTCATCCTTTTTTCCTTCCATAGCTTCTTCATGGAGTCGCAACCCCTTCATTATTACAACAACAACAACTTCTTATTCATGATAGCAACATTCTTCACCTTAAATAAGGTGTTTCGCCCATGATAGGTCTATGGCCTCGAGGATAAGATCCTCCCATGATAACAAATTACTTGGTGGGAGGTTATTCTTTAGTTAACATAAGGACTCTTTCTAAAAGAATAAAGGAAGGAGGGGGGGAGGGGTTCAGCAAAAGACTAAAAAAAAAAATTGAGAGAACAAAAAGAGGAAAAAAAATAGAGAGCAAGAGAGACTTTTCTGAGAGAGGACTTTGGAGAGAAAAGAGTGACTGAGAAAAAAAGAAGAGAGATTCAAGATATTCCAATAATATATATATATATATATTATATGAAGACGAAGCCCCATCGTCTCTTGGCCGCCACCCGACAAGATTTCATAGCTGTGAGAGAAGGTAGGGAAGGACTATGTATCCTACCGGGCGTACCAGAATTTGAGTGATCAAAAATACCCGCTTGGCATCGTGTCTGTGAAGAGACACTAGGCGATATATTTTTATTTGTTTTTGTGGGATTTTTCATTCCTAATAGAACCAAGCCTCTTTTATTGGTTATCCTAGACATAATATTGGGAACTTCCGATTAAGGGCTTAATTTGATTATTCATAGACTACAAATCATGATAATTTATTACATTTATATATAAATATCATCATATATATATGTATATACATTACTTATTTGTTTATTTATTTATATATAAATGACACTGCCTTTGGAGGTATGCTTTGCCACTTTGAAATTTGTATTTCATCGGTTGTCTCAAGATGCATACTTTGTCACAACTTTGAGATTTGCACCGCTTTAAGATTTATATTTCTATTGACCATCTCGCGATGAGTGCTTCATTATCGCCTTGAGGTTCGTGTCTTCTCAGGATTTGTATTTCATCAAATGCCTCGAGATGTGTATTCCATTGCCGAATCTAAATTAGTGTCGTTTTATAATTTGTTTTTCATTGACTTTCTCGAGATGAATGCTTCATTACCACCTTGAGACTCATTTCATTTCATGATTTGCATTTCATCCACTACCTCGAGATGCATGCTGCATCATAATCTTAAGATATGCCACTCACAATTTTATATATATGAGCCATTTTGATTAGCAAATTGGCATCAATCTTCACCCCAATTAGTGGCAACGAGTCAAGAAATTACATGCATTAATAAACATTCTGATAGATGATGCATCTTTTTTTTTAAAAAAAAAAGAATATGGTTATTTTCTTGCATGACAAGTCTAGTTGGATGATTAGCCTTTTCATTCTAATGTGCCATAGACACGACCTGAAATGATAATAGATCAAGACCTTTTTGAAGACAATCCATAAAAACCGAGTAGTACCGACTGATAAGCGTTCAAATAATCATAATTTTATATCACGTTCATTTACACTTTGCATGTAATTTGAATGAAAATATAGCCCACTGGTACTTAATATCTTTTATTTTTTATGAACATGGCATAATGGAGGTATCTCGAAATAAAGAAGAATTTGGAATGTTTTTCGGAGGCAAAAACATCAATGTTAGGAGCCACAAAAGGCTTACAAATGTTCCCACACATTATGGCCAAGTTCCCTGAAGATTTGGAGTGAAAACAAGAATTTTTGGACCCTCTAGAGGAGCACACAGGCAAGCTACGCGCCCGTGTGCACTGTAGCTACAATAAACTCAGCCCGTGTAGACAAACAAAGAGCTCTACGGGCACTCAGGCGCTCGTGTATAGTGCATGCGCCCGTGTACAATGCCATGTACAGCCACAATAATTTCAGTCGAGCTACGATTATTTCAGCCACTCTACATGGGATCGCATATACCTGTGTAGGCACCTGTTTGGGGCATATTTGTGCCCTATTTTTACATGATTTCTCACCCGACTTGGTCCCACATGGACCCTAAACGTGAGATATTTTCCAGAGGCTATGAACCATATAAATAGTGTGAATTAAGGGTTTGAGGAGATGATCTCTTGGCCTTAATTTGGCCAACTTTTGGGATGACTTGGAGATCTTGGAGTTCATTAATGGCGAGGGTTTGAAGGGTTCCTCTTGGAAGATAGCTAGGGCTTGTAGGTAGAGTCCTCATCAATCCATACATGCCACAATTGGTAGAGGGAACATTTGAGGGAGGTTCATTTGTATTTATTTTGGTGTTTCCTTATATCCTTGTATTGGATTTTTGTTCACCTTTCATGGGGAACTAATTTGTAGGTATTTAGGGCATGTTGAACTCTTGGGTTGATGTTTACTTTTGACATTGGATTTTAATGTTTAATTAGTTTCTTTCTTGTTCAATTTGAGATTTATTAAGGGTTATTCTTTGCATTGATAACCTACATTGCGATAGCCCGTGTTATTCACTTTAATGCACTAGGGAAAGAAGCGGCCCCCCCCCCCCCCCCCCCATGTGCGAGCATACCTTAAGGATCTTCTGGATGTGTACTTGTATGAGGATGTTGGTCCTTTGGTCGTTGAGGGGGGGGGGGGAGAGAGAGAGAGAGAGAGTGGTTTGAAGGCTCGCTGTGGGGAGAGAGAGAGTGGTTTCGAGGGCTCTGTTGGTGTCTTCCCTTCCCTCACGAGTCTTCCTTTCTTGTTCTCACTTCTATACTAGGTAGATTTCCTCTATGTTGATATACTTCTTTCTGCATGGACGAGAAGATCGGAGAGATTCTTTGACTGGTTCTGCGCCAAAGAGACCTTGAATGGTGAGTTGTGCAGGCCCTCCATGAGTGCCATAACTACGATGGACTGATCGAGTCTCATGATGCTGTGAGTTTCTTGAGTGAAGCGGTCGGAGGCACTCCCTCATGTTGTTGCATGCTTGTCTAAGTAGCAGAGGTCTTCCTCCGTCTTTTACCGCTGAAAAAATGATTGGCAAAGTACTCTGCCAATTCTTCAAATAAGGAGACGATGTTGCAGGGGAGGCTCTTGAACAATATAAGTGCTGCCCCTCATAATGTTATCGGAAAAAGTTGACACGTCATGGCTTCAGAAGACTCATCCATCAATATTAGTTTGTTGAAGGCCTCGAGGTGGTTGCTTGTATCCGTCGTGCCATTGTATGCCTCCATAGAGGCGGGCTTGAGGTTAAGACGGAAAAGGCTATTCCATAATTTCCCGTATAAAGGAATATGAAGGCCTACGGCTGGTTCTTGAATCCCCCCTCCTTCCTCGTGAAGAGGCATTCTTTCAAGATGACGATAGGGTCCTTGATAGGTGTCGGGGTGTTGGTGAACCGGAGCCGCTAGTCTCTGATGACACTCTACACTTTCATTTCTTCGCCCTCATGCCGGATCTCCCCCTACAAGGTTTCCAAGGTGGTGGTGATCCGGAGCTCCTTGCCTCTGGAGAGGTCTAGCTTTTTTCCTTTCTCCAACATCCAGCCAGATCTCCACGTACGGACTTCAGATCTTTGCCTTTCTCCAGAGTTCTCTAGAGGGGGTATTAAGGTGTTAAAGTCTGCAACACCTGCTTCTCTGTACTTAACAAGGCTTTCTCCAGAACTTCCATCTTCTGCTCTAGAGCAAGGTAACGCGCCTCCTGGAGGTTGTCTTCCGGGTGAGGGTCTTGCTCAGGGTTGACTGCCTCCTGGATGTTGAGATCCTCTGGTAGAGCTTGTGCTCCATTGGTCCCCTGGACTTGACTAAGTGTTGTCCTTCTCATGGTGTTCACAGCTTCTTGTTCAAAGGTCCCTCAGAAGGTGCCAATCTGTTAGTCGAAAAACTAGTTAAGTCTGAAGTCGACTCCGATCAAGGCCAATTGATGATGTCTTTTACGATTGAAGGAGATGTCAAAGTTGTGTTCTCCAATGAATCCACTTGAAAATAGGATACAAGATTTACGGTGAGAGTGGGGAGGGCCTGGATCCCCAAATCCCGCTCCGACGGTCAAGTTATCCTGGGGTCACTAGGGAAGATGAATGGAAAGCGGCTGGAGGAAGTTCTTGGTCTCAAGTGAGCTAACCCTTTCCTATATGAGGTCTTTCTTTTTTGTGCTATCGGAGTTCCTTGGGACCTGGGCTCCATCTCATCACATTTTGTCATCTTTTCGATCATTATGATATACAGTGTATAGCCCTTTTTACTCCGATGTGATGGCGACCCTACCCTAACATGGGCCGGTATGGCCTCTCCCTCTAGTGTCCGCACCATATTTTTATTCGATGTGTGTGGATGCCGACACGTGGATACTGAGATCCGGGGTGTATCATAAGTTTTCCAGCCCCATGATTTTCCAACTTACATGTAAAACATATTACATTACGTTACTTATAAGTAGTGTTTTTAAACCCGAACAGAACCGGCCTGTCGAACTGGAAGAACCAGAAAACGGGCAGCAGTCAGGTCCGGGTTAATATCAATTGTTGACCAAACATAAGCCGGTCAAACCCACTGAGAACCGGCGAATCGGGAAGTTGGACTAGATTCGGGTAGACCCCGGTTTTAGTTTATTTGTTTTTAATTTCAATTGACTTTATCCAAAAAGCCAAGAAAGATATATGCTCTTGAAAGCCTAACCCATTTTATTGCAAACACATCCTCTCACTTCTTCTGTGAAATCCGGGGATTTTAGGTTATTATTATTTTTATTTATTCTCCTAAATCTATGTATAAAGAAAGAAAGTTCCCGAGGATTGGATCTAGTTTAATTTTTAAACTCTTCCGCTATTTTATTTAATTAATTGGAAAAGTAGAGAAGTTCTTCATATTTAAATTATATTGTTTTTAGTTGGAAAGAAGGATTAAAATGGTTTAAAACCTTAATTAGGTTTAGTTGGAATCAGCAAGAACCTAGTTGTAAATTCTGGAAATTCTGGGGACTAAAACATAATTCTGCCTCTCTCATAGTGTAAGGACTTGTATGTGAACTATTTAAGAGATAGGGGACTGAAACGGAAATAAAAGTTTTTATTGGGACTCTTTACTAAAACTAACAAGATCCATGTACGTGGATAACTACAAAAAAAAAATATAATAACCTATAAATATTTTAATTGGCTAAAGATATGGATCAAATATAAATAACTAAATATTCTGGTGGTGTGAATTAGATAAGATCAAAAGTTAATTTGAGAAATGAGATATATTTTAATATTAATATATATATATCTTTAAGTTGGTTTGATAGATGGGATGGATCTACTATTAATATATCTAAATGATTAAAATAAGATGAGGTTTTGAAATTTAACACCCATGAGATAAGACAAGCATGCATAAAATTCTCTTTGAACCAAGGGAAGGCTGGGGTGTGTTACATGCAATTCTTGAATGATTGGAGAGATATATTATATGGATTAAACAAGGGGCTGCATTACTTGTATGTGTACACAAAGGCCACGTCACCACTAATCAAAGGATAATAAAAGGAATCCGTGGAAAGTCAGGAGAAGCATATAAATTAATTGGATCAGCGGCTTTGTTGAAGGCGGTTGTAAAAGATAATTATATCTAACGGATAAGGAGTCAGGCATGAATGAAAACGTTTAAAACCAAAGATAAACTCAATCTAAGAGAGCGAACCTCATCCGATAATTCCCTGCGGCCTCCATAAAAGGGGGGGTCCATCTCTGCACCCTAATATCCATCGGAGACCAGCGCTGCCGCCGCGACCAAGAGAGGGGGAGAACGGTCACCATCGCCGTCACCGTTCTCTGCGCAAGTAGAGCAGCCGCCACAAAGTCTTGGATACTCGTTTCTCCTTCACTGTGGTTCCGATAACCGGGAAGCACCAGTAACCACTTTCGTTTTCGTGGAACAAAGCCTTGCCACTTCGCCGCGACAAAGTGAAGCACGAGTGACCGACCGGAGCCACTCGAGCCGCTGTCTTTGGTAAGTCCTCGGTACCTGTGAAATAGTTAGAAGCATCAGTACATCTGTCGATCTACGACCAGAATACAAGGGTCTGTTATTTACTTTAGTGAAGTCTAACCTAGTAAGAATCATCTATAAATTCATGCATGGTGTTGTAGTTATGATCATTAATCAGTTGTTAAGTTAACAAGAGTTGAACCTTGAACACATGCTGGAAATCTAGGGAGTGTGGTCTGTTAGCATGGGTAGTCTGAAAGCTGGGGTTTTGTTTACTGTGTTAAGTATCCGGTCATGAATGAGGTTTGGTATGTATTGATGCTTGGAAAGAGGTTGTGGTTTTGACTCAATAGGTGTTGGGTTATTGGGCCAGTAATCATGGAGTGGATTCAAAGGATTAGTTATTTATGAGGTTTAGTTTGATGAGTTTAGGTGACTAAGTGGGGTCTAGAAAGATAACTAATGAGTTGGGTTGTCTAGTGGGCCGAGCCCAGTTGATTGTATGCTTGTTATAGATGATATTATTTTTGAAACACTAGTATGTGTATTGAGTTTGGACTCATGGTTACCAGATAGCGACGAAGAGCGTGGAGCTTCGTCGGGACATATACCGATCAGTCGGTTGGATTTCGCTTAGAGGTAAGTGACTCTTTGCCTAGCTCCCACCCAGTGATGGGTTTCTTTGACCTTGCTGTTACCTGGATTGGTGTTTCGTTGTTGGTTTTGTGCTTGTGTATGTTGTTATGATGCCTTGGTCCTCTGTTGTTGATTCCATATCTGTTGGATGGTTTGTTGCTTCCATATCTGAGAATTGGTTGCATGTATGAGTTTGATGTTGGATGCTCGCTGAGCATGCCACCGTGGACCAGGACATTACTGTGAGACTCGTGGTGCTTGTGTTTAGGTTGGGTTGGTATGCGTCCGGATTGGGTGGGGGTACCCATGGAGCATAGCCACCGTCAGTCCGACTTGACCATCGAGGCAGGCCGCAAAGACTTGTGCTGACCGTGGAGGTATGATTGGATGAGTTTAGGGGGCCCCGTTGTTTGGTTTCTTGTGCTGATCTGGTTATTTTCTTGATATGATCCATGTCTTGACTGATTGTCCTGATTTGTCCATCTTAACCCTTTGGACGGTGCTCATCGTGATTTCTCTGCAGGGCACTTACTGAGCTTTCCTTTCGAAAGCTCACTTTACTTTATTTTTTTCCCTTCCAGGATAAGAGGAACAGATGGCTCAAGATTTGGGGCTGCGCGTGGGGCTGGGATAGGACGGAGAGGTCCGAGGACCTCAGTTGTGTGTGTGAGAGTTTTATGACCCATGTAGGGCCTGATTTTGTATAGTTTGTTATAGGGTGATTTGAACCCTTGTGATTTTAAATTCCGCTGTATAACTTTGACATTGTTATATATGACATTTTGATTATATTATGTTATCTGCTTCTATTACTTAGGCCTTGTATTCGAGTAGGGGCTCGTCTCCACTTGGGTACGGCCGGTCTGTGAACGTGCCTGAGGTCCCGGGATCCGGGTCGGGGCGTTACATCTTCTCCCCATCCGATGTGGGACTAAATCTTGTGCAAATTAAATACCAACCTATCATTAATTTCCTCTCATTTCCTCTCTCTTTCTAAACACCCTCCTATTTCTCTCTAGTTACATCCACTGCCATTTTTCGAAATCCCAATCATAATATATATAATTAGTACTTGCCAACTTTATATATATATATATATATATATATATATATATATATATATATATATATATATATATTAATCATGATAAGGTAAGGTCGGCCGGAAACATTGTTCATTTGCGGTAGCCTCCCATTTGGCTACCTGGAGCATGTCTGAAGGATTTTCAACCGTATGGATGGAAAGAACATCGAAAAATAAGTTAGCATATCAATTTTCATATAATTTGGAAACTTGTAGGGTCTTCATCTTAATGGGTGAAAATTTATAGAAATATTACCGGTTCAAAATTTCACCCGTTAAGATGAAGACCCTACAAGTTCCCAAATTGTATGAAAATTGACATGCTAGTTTATTTTTTTAATGTTCTTTCCATCCATACAATCCATACGGTTGGATTTCCTCAAAATACTATGCAAGTGGGCCAAAAAGAGGCGACCGCTCTTGCACAGTGATAAGGCCGACCGCATAATATATATATATATATATATATATATATATATATATATATATATATATATATGTTAGTATATAAAGCCGATCGAATTACATTTCATTTAAGGTCACCTTATTTTGAGGCACTTGGAGAGTATTTTTTCCAAATTCAATCGTATGGAAGAAAAGAACATCGAAAAATAAGCTAGCATGTCTATTTTAATACAATTTTGTTACTGTATGATCATTCATTTTAAAGGGTAAAATTTTATAAAAATCTTAATGTGTTAAATTTTCATCCTTTAAGATGAATGATCATACGGCCACTAAATTGTATGAAAATCAACATGCTAGTTTATTTTTCGATGTTCTTTCCATCCATACAGTTGGATTTGAAAAAAAATACTCTCCTAGTGCCTTACAATTAGGTGACCATATATGAATAGTAATCTGGCGGGCCTTATAATAACATGACTATATATATATATATATATATATATATATATATATATATATATATATGACATCATCCTATCGACCGAAATGGGTCATTTGGTCAAACAAACTAAGCCGTGACCCAGTTGTGAGACCGGTTCGCTTCCCGGCCTGGTTTTAAAAACATTGCTTATAAGGAACCAACTGTCCCCTGAATGCAAATCAAGTTCAATGTAAATAGATGACTTGCATTGTAGCAAACAAAAAACAAATGTTGTTATTTACATGTAAATAGACTTACAATACATCCACTTATACCATTTCAAATAGTCCCTTAGTACATGTGACAAGAAGCTGACAAGGTCCCAGCAATCCAAACAAGATCATCCTTGAATAAGTATGAAAGAGTTCATTTACTTCAATTTTTTATTTTTTAAATTCTTTTTACAAATAAACTTTTGACACAACTTTGTTAATTAATACCAAAAAAATTAGGTTTATTCGTGGATGTCGAGATATTTAATAACGTTATGAAGTTCTCAATGTTCTTTCCAAATATACCATCGAGGTCATCACATTAAAATGCTGTGGTTGTTTTGTGAAGAGAAAATTTTGAACATGAATAAATGTTTTTTGATACTTGCATGAAATGAAAGAAAAATATATTAGTTTGACTTTTTATAGTTTTGGCGAAGATAAAAATACGATTTGATATTTCTCGAGTGTACATGCACAATTAACAAGTAAAAAATACTTGTTTAAATAAGACAGGGCAGCCTAGTTAACATACTCCGGTTGAAAACTCTCTCATATATTGTAAGAAAAAAAATATATATATTCAGGAAGGTTCCGAGAATCAAGCTGATAGGGCTCACGTTGCATAACCACAATATCCGCTGGTTGCCGAACGTTCTCTCTCTATGGATGAGATTATAATATTGAGAACAAGTCCTCTTGTTTACAGTTCACTGGGGTCAACCTCTTGCCTACTTCATAGACTTGTTGGCAATTGTGATAATATTGAGTTGGCAATGCAATAACACTTTGCTTCATCACTGCACGCGGTTCTGGATCGGGTTGACAAACACCGCACAATGGAGTTGTTTTGATCCTGGAAAATGAATCATTAGTTTAAGTGTGAGTAGCATTTCAGTGCTCACCATGGTTCGAAGGAAAGAAGTAATGCTGTGCTGGTGGATCATACTGGCCATTCTCATGAAGTCCGGCTCCAAGGTTGTGGAAAGTTCCCGGACCTATGCCTTCGGAGAGCTTGCTCCACTTCCAATGCCTCCAACAAGTCAAAGCATCGAGTTCGGCATGGCCGGAGAAGATAAGAGGAAGGTTCCAACCGGCTCAAATCCACTACATAACAGATAATCGTTTGTGACAAGTAAGTTGCTTTGTCCTTTTTGGTCGTGTGTACAAGATGAAATATTGTTCTTATGTTTTGTTTCTCTCTCTCTCTCTCTCTTTTTTCCCCTTTTGGAAAGAGAGGTTGAACAGCATTCATCAGAGATGAGATGAAAGGTGTCCCTCTACCAAATTATTGAAAATGGGGTGCTTCTTTGAAGTAAGATGATCATCAGTCAATGGGTTTCGGCAACATTTTGTGCAGGAATTTGTTCAGCTTTTGATCTATATTCTCTGTATCTTGATGGCCTCTCATCTATGCTATTCTATTTTGAGAACATTGGATGATATTAAGTTTTTGAATTCCATTCCGGATTGACCATGTTGAACCAAATGCCAAACACTAGAATATATCTGTGAGTGAATCTCCCAACGTGCCATAAATGTACTGGTTTCCTCAGCTTCGATGCTTTTCTTGGAGGTCACGATATATTTATTATATATATATATACATATTATATATTAAGGATATGTGGAACAAATATGAGCAGCTTCTAAAGAGCTATATTGAGTCCATATGAATCTTGGGGTGTGTTTCCCTGTCCTTCCAATCGGTTCAAATATAAAATTTTATCATGGCATACAATCAGTTATGAATTTTCAATCATTTACCCGTATCAGTAGTAATCAACACATATCCATACAGTAGCTAGATGGAGCACGTATGTTTTTTCTAAATGAAAGAAAAGGTATTTCTTATTAAAAACAAGTGGGATACGGAGATGTTCCCCTTACTTTTAAAAAAAATATCAAAATGCCCTTTTCGAGAACACGTAAACCTATCTCAATTTTATAAATAATTCAAAATTGTTTTTTCATTTAACTTTTTGTGTTTTTCAAATTCTTTTTCAAATTCCAAGATTTCCCCTATATTATGGGATAAATAATTTTAAAGTACACATGACACGGTCGTTAAGGTTCGGGCAATGTTGTAACTATTATCCAACAACCTAGTCATCCGATAGTGAAGATCAACCCTCCAAAAGGCCCCAAAAAGTTCTAACAACTGGCATCTAACCGCCTCCAACCTAGCGCCCAACTGTATACGAGCTAGAGCTTTGCTGGAACGTGTTGCATCCAAGCTGACACTTTGCTACCGTTCAAGTGGATCCTAATGACCTCCGCCTACTATAAAAGGCGGACCTTCACTCACAACAATGACATCTTCATCTTTAACTGAGTGCCTGCCATGCCCCCCCTCTCTCTCTCTCTCTCTCTCTCTCTCTCCACTCTCCTTCTCTAGAGCCTCTCTAACTTGAGCGTCAGAGACTACCCTAAAGCACAAGCGCCCAACCTTCCTCTCTTTGCAAATCACTCTCACGGTGATATAAGATCACTGATGGTCTGATTCTTATAGCAGTGATGGGGGACAGGTGTAAGCACTATACCTCGGCACACAAACGTATGTGGTCAAAGTAATAAAGAGTTGAGTAGATATGTCGATCTTCTTAGGGAGTGGAATATGGACCTAATTAAGTATTAACCTATTTTAAGTCTTCACTAAAGCAATGGTGGTTTTCCTAAACTTAACGTAATCCTAGAAAGCAAGAGTAATTAAAGAAGAGTGTGAGAGAATGCTCTATAATCAAATGCTACATGTTATAGATTTTCATCTAAGATTCACGTGTGGTTGTTATGTTATAAGACAAGGGTTATTTAGTGCTACGCCAAGCGGCTTCAAATGTGGAGCATTGATGATGATTCTCGATGTCTCGAGAATACGCCTACGGCCTCTAACATCATATGTTTATGGGTAGAGTGAGATAGTCGTATACCCTAGATACAATACCATAGCCATGGGGCTACTACAACATATGTCTATGCCACAAGTTTCTTGTCGAATCCGACTTCCACCTTGCGATGCTTAACTTGTCTATACATTCAATTGCTTAAATACATAGCTAAATATTTGTCATCGTCTTTTAATGTCTGATTAAATGAAAGTCATGTCACAAGCATATCCAAATAGCATTGCAATCACAATGGATCAAAGATTACTATTGATTAACATGTCAATCCGAGCATACAACCCTAGATTAAAGTTCTAGCTGAGAAAAATAGAAGCTAACATCAAAATATCTAAATATTCATACAAATCGTCCATGGTTCGAAATACAATAGAAGACAAACAATGAATCTAAGAAGTCAAAACAAGCTTATCCCCTTTGAAGAGCTTTTCCCTTCGTCAAGAAGCCTTCAGACCCTTCGAATCGCTGCAAGTAGACTAGACTCCACCTTCAAGTGTGGATGTGAAACCCTAGAAAACCATCCTGTTTATATAGACCATGACTTGGCGCCATAGCTCAAATGGATTGGCATAGTGATGTGAAGTCCTTGGTGTCTCCTTATAGTCAGCATCATGACATAAACACATGGCTGAAAATCCCTATCTCAGGTTTAGCCTATTTGGTGAGTTCTGGTTTTCCTCCATTCTGTGTTTCGCTCCAGAATTTCCCTTACTTGATAAATATGAATGCAACTTGAATTAGTGCTATAAAATTTATAATTCATCAAATGAAAAATAATAAAAAATAAAAATAAAAATAAAAATAAACACTAAACTAGTAAAGGCAAACCAAGTTGGACATCAATCAAATACTAGAACCAAAATCAACACAATTCGACTTAAAAACATCATTTTGGCCCTATAACAAGTAATATATGTCCGACAGAATATCTATTTTGAAAGCTAACACACCCCAAACTTAAACTATCACTTGTCCTCTAGAAATCAAGTAATCATAACCAACAAAACAATAGCTCAAGTTATTACTTTGGTTGAATCTCCCATTTCATTTAATGAACAATATGTGCTATGTAACAAAAAGAATAGAGAAGCTAAATTTTTCAAACTTAGTACATGTGAATAAAATATTCTACACATTGCACTAGAATTCTTGAAAATGTAATGCCTCTACCCCATTTTTTTTGTCATACAAATTAGTGCATTGATAAGTGTTCATTTGAGCATAATTCTATACTATATTTTTGTGGACTTGGCATGAGATTTTAAGGATTTGTTGCCCACTGGTACTCAAGATTTGCTTATTTTTATCAGCAGGCCAAAATAAGAGGACCCCGGAGGAAAGAAAGCATTTTAGTAGAAGCCGGGACCCCGAAGCAGTTAGAAGGACTCATACGGGCTAGTATACGGGATGACATACGGCCGTATACTAGACCCCGGGGAACATACGGTCCAGAATACGGCCCGCACAACAAGCAAGCTGAGAAGTAGCCCGTATACGGGCATATATACGGCCCGTATACGGGCCCGTATGGAGGTGGCTGGCCCGTATACGGGCTGATATATGACCCGTATACGGGCCCGTACATCGTTAAAATTGGGCGATCTGCAGGCCTGGCCGAGGGGTAACTCAGTAAATTGCACCCTCTAAACCCCATGAGTATAAAAGGCGAATGTGAGAAAGGTTTAGGGGGGCTTGGCTGCTAGGGCAAGGGAGAGGCCTTGGAGAGGGCTTGGAGGTTGATCTTCTTCAAGGCATAGGAGCAGGAAGAGGGAAGATCGAAGAAGGAGAAGCGAGAAGCTATCAACGGTGATTGCGCAAATCTCATTTATCATGTATTTCTTGCTTTCTTGTATCTTCATTGTGGATTGTTGCCCCCCTTTCATGGAGGGCTAATTTTGTAGATGCTTGGGTAGTTGGTGAACCCTTGGATATGTGCTAATCAATGTTTTCTCTCTACTTTAATTACTTGATTTCATTGTTGAGTTTATTGGATGTTTTAATGTAAGTTGATCCCTCTACGTTGTGAGAGCCCGGAGGGATCTTCGTAGTCCATACGGGGGAAGAAGCGAACGCCTCCCTGTGTGTAGACCATCTCCAATACAAAGGATTGTGAGTACACCGGGAACCCGGGTACTTAGGAGAGCGACCCTTTTAGATGTATTATTCCCGTAATCCTTCCAAGACATAGGTTCGAGAACATCATCGGTAAGGGCACTAGGATTAGTAGCTCACCTCGGGATTAGAGAGTGAGCGAAAGCACGATAGGAACCCTTGGCCAACAGAACAATCAAATAATTAGAGTAGAGAAGGGCATTTATATATTTGAAGTCCAAGGGGGATCCAATTACCCTGGCATCCCCTTTTCATGATCATTTAACTCTCAGAAGCATTCAATTCCCCAAGTTTAAGTTTCCTTGAATCAATTTAGAACTAGCTTGACTACTCATCGTCTCGGATTGACTAGATAGTAGACAATTGGTAAATACTAGTACTTCTTTCTCCCTGTGGATCGACAACCCGACTTCTATGTCCACTCTTATTACTTGATACGACCCGTCCACTTGCGGTTTTAGCGCATCATGCATATAAGGAAGAATAAAATTAGATGCATGAACTAATGAGTTTATATTTATACATATTTTTCATACTACATTTGCATGCACTCAACCTATCTTTTTGTATAGATTTCTCTATTTTTGGGCTTTGTTGGGTATTTTGTTTTGATTGAATAGGAAAACAGGTACTTGGAACGAAAGGAGCGGAAATCAAGACAATTCGGAGTGATAAGGGCACAGACAAGTACACGGCCATGTTTGCGAGTGTGCTCATGAACATGGGCGTGCTTATGCCAGTGTAACTCTTGGGATTTGACCAAAATGTGTTTCAGGACAAAGCATGGGCGTGCTTAGAACAACACGACCGTGTTTCATGATTTTTGAAGTCTATAAAAGGGCGCCCAATGCAACTTTTCAAGGGAACTTTTGGTGAATCGACCTTGGGCGATTCTTGCGCCGTTGGCTAGGGTTTCAGAGAGGAGATTGAAGCCAAAGAAGACATTGATCGAGAGTTTTATATTCTTTTATTATGTCTTCTTCCTTAGATCTTGTTAGGATTTCCCCTATTATGAGAGGCTAAAACTTTTGTGGTGCCTCAAGGTCCTTGAACTCTAGGATGAACTTGTGCCTCTTTTCCTTTCTTTTTAATACTAGGCTTTTGTTTTTTATTATTCTTGTGAATAGTCTATGTGTGCTTAATGTTTGTAGTTTGTTAGTGCAAAAGCACTAATCACATATCTGTAGATGCTTGATGCATGAAGGGAAATCTTGGTCAAGCTAGATCAAGGCATAGATGATAGGGGTTGCACGCACGCCGAGAGATTGGGTGTCGCGGTGATTACACAACACACCCTCTGGATTAAGGTAAACCTAATAGTGTGTTAATTCTCAAACATAAACATATTTAGAGAGCTTGATATGAATGATTGGCAACCAAATGAGCAAATAATGTTGTATTCATGATAAATTGGTTCAATCGCATGCATTTGTTATGTAGAGTAGCATGAGCACTTGCTTTAGTAAATTTCTGTATTAAATGGACAAATTTATGCACTAATGCAAGTTATTATTATCATTTATAGATGATGATCACGCCGGGGATGACCATGTGTCCAAAGGAATGGGTGTTCCATGATGACAAACCAAATGTGGAAGGAGAGAGGGTTGCTGACAGCTTAACAGAGTAGCAAAAATCAGAAATTTATTGAAAAATCTATAGAGCTCCTAACCCAATCTTCATTGTTCTTATTTAATATTAATAAGTCAGGAACACTCCATTCAAATTTCAGTTCAATCCGAGGTCAGATGGTCATCTGATCGATCACTTGATGGAGACTGTTCAACTTTAATATTTAACCGTCTTGAATCTAATTGTTCAAATTTTCTTTTATTTTTTATTTAATAATTTTTGTTGCTAATTATTCAACTTTGGAATGTGTCATTGCATAATTTATATTTGGAATATATAAGTATCAAAACTAACATTATATATTTTGTGACTAAACCAACGCATGTAAACATGCAATGCAGTGGTAGTGAAGAGTGACAAAGAAAAGGAAAAAAAAAATAAAGGAAAGATTCGATGTGATGTTGCTAGGTGAGGCGGTGACAATGGCGGTCATGGGGCAACAATGATTAAAACGGAGGTGCCATTAGATCAGAGATGTCCCATAAGCACCGCCCAAAACTGTAGACTGTGAGCCATGTTGAAAGTTGCATAGAAAGTTGTAACAAAGAAACAACTAACATACAGGAGCAAAGAAAATAGAAACAACTACATGTTGTAAGTCTTTTTATTTCATTTCATCATTTCAGACTTCCATACTCACTTGGAGCAATTCATTACAATTTATAGAATTTCACCTAACTATGAAAATAAAGAAAGAAAATTACATAATCCGGAAATATTTCAAATAATTTAAAGAAATCCTTTAACTAAGGAATCCTCCAATCAAGAAAATCTCCAATTAAATAGATCTTCAATCAAGCTGATTTCCAGCTGATTTCCAATCAATCTTCAAGGTCTTCAAGCTGATTTCCAGCTGATTTTCGGTCAATCTTCAACATTCCCCCTCAAGTTGGTGCGTAGATATTACCAACTTGTCTAAGCCGATTTCCAGCTAATTGGAGAAGATTTATTCAAGCCGATTTCCGGCTAATTTGAGAAGATTCAATTTGAGACAGCTGGCACCAAATTCAAATAGTACAACTTGCCTCGTCTAATATCATGACCAATCGTCACCATTTTCTGCAGGTGTTGAGGCCTGTGCCACGCGGGCCGGTAAGGCACGCGGGCCGCACAAGCCATGACGACGTAGAGAGATTTGAATGAGATCTCTCTCTGAAGATTGATGAAGCTTTCTATCTCTCTGATTATTTTATTTTATTTTATTTTATTTTTTATAATGAAGGCGGCTGGAGGCCGGGATTTTCTTTTTTTAGTAATTTTTTGAAATTTTTAATTTTTTTGAATATTTTTATTAATTTATTATATATTTTTTAGAAGTTTTTTAAAAAAATAAAAAAAAGGCTCACTCATGCTCCGCTCAACACAACATGAGCCCAACAAAGTTGGGGAGTGCCCTGGGTTAGGCCGATCCCTCAGATCGCAAGCTGCGACGGCACAGGCATGAACAATGCTCGTGCCCAAATGGGTCTTGGCTGTGATATATTGGATGGGCCCGTTTGACACCTTTAGGGGAATGAATAATGAATGTGGAGAAGGAACCATGGAAAGAAGAGGTGGTAATAGTGCCGGTTATGGTGGAGTTTGTTGAGTGATAGAAGCTTTAGCCCTTGTTTGGTTCAAAGGGAGAGTTTGGAGGGGAGGGATGAAAGGGAGTTTGGAGGGGAGGGATGAAAGGGTTTTGAAAATTTTTATGTTTGGTTCAATGGAGAGTGAGAAAGAGAAATCTTTTTCTTTTGTTTGGTTGTGAGTAAGAGTGAGAAGGAGTGTGATGTGCATTTGACCAATTTGTCTTTTAGTATGAAATAAATAAAATGATAATGTTTGTTTGGGGAAAAAGTGAGGAAAAGTGTAATGTGTACTATTAAATCAATACAAATTTATTACTATTATTTATATTAGTATAAAAGTTAGTATTAAACTAATTAATATTAATTATATTAAATTTATTAATTATGTTAATCTAAGTATAATTAATAGTAATTATTAAATCAATACAAATTTTATTACTATTAATTTATTAGTATAAAAGCTAGTATCAAACTAATTAATATCAATTATATTAAATATATTAATTATATTAATTTAAGTATAATTAATATTAATTATTAAAACAATACAAATTTTATTATTATTAATTATATTAGTATAAAAGCTAATTAATATCAATTATATTAAAGCTAGTATAAAATCTAGGACTTAGATGGAATTTTGAAAATAAATAGAGTGCAAGATGATATTTTCAAGTGATTTTTTGAGTTTAAAAATAAAAACTTTTCCACATTTCCAAAAAACCCCGATTTGGGGGAATGAAAAATGAGGAGTTTGGAGGGATTTATCACCCCTCCTCACTCCTCCAAAAACCTCCAACCAAATAAGGGGTTAGTGTTTTACAAACCTAGATAAACGAAGGTACAAGGAATGATACTTAAATTAATCTAGTGAAAACATGGTAAATTTAGGTTAAAGAAATTAAAAGATGTTTTCAAAGGCATTTATGAAATCTTAAGAGTTGTTTTTTATTATTGAAAAAATTGAAGATTTTATATTTTCCAAAAGAACCCCGTCAAACTTTACCTATCCCTTTTAAAGGGTTTCCTTTATTGTTTCCATTCACCATTAAAGAATGTATAACAAACTTTAACTATATATATATATATATGAGCCTTCACACTGATTGCATCGCCTACACACACGCTGAATTTATCTCAATTTTATCTCGATATATATATATATACTAACAGCCATTCGAATAGGGAATAGTTAAAACCCCTTCATTGGTAGAGATTTCCCATAACTAATAGCCTGTTACCATTTTAATAAAATCAGTTACTGACGTGAGGCAAATACACCTCAACACTTTTGCTTTGCAAAAAGTACTATTGTCAAATTTCAACAAATGAAATCACTGACGGTGAACACACACCAAAAAAAAACAGCGGAAAGTGGCCTCAGGCAATATGTTATCACACGGAAGCAGAGGCAGGTTGCAAAAGTGGGTCTGGAGATTTGCTGCCATTAGGGATTTCAAGCAACCATATTAGCCAACGCATTCAGCACTGCTTGTCGTGTGGGTAAGGCTGGAATGGCTCCTCTCTCCATCACAGTCAGCGCTCCACATGCATTTGCAAACAGTAGCGCTTTTCTCAGCTGACCTTCATCCTGTCCATGTTTAAAGAGGGCATCAGTTGAAAATATTGTGTCAAACCAAAGAGAACACAAGTTTCAAGCAATGAAAGAAAAGATCTGCATGTTATTATCCCATGGAACAAAAAGGGCAAAGGGCAGCACACTTGTTGAATAAACTCATAGCAAGTAATGCAAAGGTTAATAGCCATTAGATGCCCACGCTATGGTAATGCTGATCCTGGAGAAACTAAATATCATTAAATCTGTGACAATAATTCAATCATACAAGTGTTTGAGCATGCATGTCCACCCATCAACATTAAACACTGATGATCACCCACAAGAGTTGCCCATAAAGAAGTGTGCTAGGAGATGTGTCATAAATTTCAGAATTTAGAGAGAAAATCAAGAGCTTGAACATGCAGATTATTGATAAAGAATCTAAGTCAAATGTGGTATTCAATTATCAAAGACAAGAATTCCTTGAGGGATGAATTTTGTTGTTTATCCAAGTTAGCATAACTTCTTTGATGCATCTCAGACAAACACATAAACAGAATCAGGTCAAAGGTTGAGATAATATCAATAATGGAATCTTTCATTCTGTATGTAGATCGGTGGATAATCAACATAGTAGTAGATATTGGAATTACCATCTCTAAACTAAGAGGAAATGAGCTGAGATCAGAACTTGTCACTACCAAAAAAATGGATTACATTTTCAAAAAGTTGTATTTCTCCAATTGTAGAAATATTTGCAAAGCAAGTTTGAAGTACCCTGTTGCAAAGGTCCGAGAAGTTCAAAGGATATCCACTGAAGCAATTGCATGGGTTCAAAAAAATTATAACCATAAACTCACACAAGTTCAAACGTCAAAGGGTAATATTTCATCTTGATTTTTGTTCAGGTTGAAATCTACTTTCGAACAATCTTGTATAGGCAAATATTAAAAAGAAACATATTTCAAAGATTTTAAACATATCAATGCAAAAGAAATTAAGAAAATCCCAAAGAGCACTAGTCCAAGTCATGATTTTAAATTTTAAATTTCAGCTGGGAAAACACAGTTTGGTAGAGCATAAAATGAAATCAGTTGATATCATGGGTTGACTCAAATAAAAGCTCAAATTTAGTCCCTCACAAATGGAGCACGCAGCATATATTTAATAATTATTTACTAATGCTATATAAATACTCTTAAATAAAAATTATTAAAATAAGTATTATAACAAAAACAAAATGTAAAATATTGCCAATTTTACAGATTAATAATTAACTACAAAAGGAAGAAGTGCTAATATAGTTATAAGAAAATATAAGAAAAGTTACTATTTACTTTCACATATTTTCAAAAGGTTTGAACTTTGATTTAAAAAACTAAATATTAAAAATAGAAAAAACCTGAAATGAGTCAAAACTGAGCAATAAAGGATAAATAAATTGAAGAATACAGTTTTGGAGCACACCAAACCTGAACTGGTGTCAAATTTTAACACAATGGTCCTCATTGTTCCAAAATACCCAACTTAGTCAAAAGCATTGAAAATCCTCTGCAATCGTTTATTACTGCAAAATTCTAACAATTAATGCCAATTGGAAAGAAGTACTACCCCAATGAGCGTACTCAAGCTTACATCCGGATTTTCACGGCATAGAAATTGTTGTGGAAATTGGCAGCAAAAAATAATCACCTTGGGTACACCTTCAATATGAATTAATAATGTATTTGACATTAGTTCAAATAACTAGTGAGTAGGGCTGTCAAACGATCAAGCTGTTCGTGAGCAGCTCGAGATCGACTCGGTAAAAGCTCGAGTTCGGTTCGGAATTTCGAGCTTTCGAGCCAAGCTCGAGCTTCAATTTCGAGCTCGAAATTAATTTCGAACCGAGCTCAAGCCGAGTCGAGCTTGATCGAGCTCAGCTCGAAAGATCGAAATTTAATATTAATATATTAATATATAATGTAAATATTATTAAAAAATCAATAAAATTTAATAAAATTAGTAAAAACTAATAAATATTATAATATATGAATAAAATATTTAATATTTAGTATTGACATATAATATATAATATAAAAAAATAATTTATAAATAAGTTTTTAATTTCAAATGAGATTTAAAAATTATAATTAAGTTCTTAATTTCGAGCTTTAGAGCCGAGCTCGAGCTTTCGAAATTAAAATCGAGCCGAGCTCGAGCAAACTTATTCGAGCTAATTTCAAGCTCGAGCTCGAGCTAGGCTATTTCGAGCTGAATTCGAGCTGGGCTCAGCCCGATAAAGCTCAACTCGTTTACAGCCCTACTAGTGAGTCTATAATGGCTAAGAATACTAGAAGTATGTTGAGACACAATTACATTTTCAGACTTCAAATTCCAGGGAAAATGTTAACCATGCACATTTTTTTACCTCCATAATATCACTACATTCTAAATGGTTCTAAAAATTTTAAAAAATTTTGAAATTGGGATGTTAAAATAGCAGTTATTTTGTTAAGCTCAAGGAAGATTGGTAAGTGTAATCAACTACTGGCCCTTAACCAGGTGTCGGGCAACTTGTGTTTCTCTTCCACATGGTTTGAAGCATAATCATAAATAGGACTTCAGTTTCAAGCCAACCAAATCCCTATTTGAAGCAAGTGAAGTGGAAGAGATAAACATTGAACATTTATCTTTACATACGACAAATCAGTATGAATACCATTGAAGAACTATCTGAAAATGAGTAAGCTCAGACTTGCCAAGCTCATGCATTGGGAGTGCACCCTAATGCTCCCTTCCTTCAAATCTGGTTTAGAACTTCTAGATGGAAAAGTAATGGATATTCAAATATAACTTCAACAAGCTATGTTTCTATGAGATATGAACAAGGTAACTGTGGTAAGGAAAATGTCTACCACGCTGAAGGATGTGTTACTGCACTTTACATCTTGCCATGTAAATGATACCAAATACCCTATGGATGAACAAAAGAGAATTTGAGTTGACTCAGGGGGATTGTGTTGACCAGAAGTTACATGAAGTTAGGTGTTATTAACATGCTAATTTACATGCCATCAAGTTTGACAAATCAAGAACTCTACTGTCCTAATGATAAGTGTTTAATTGTCCCTAATTTCATATTATATTCATGAATACTTTGCATGTTACTTGATAAAAAATGCAGCCCACTTGTACTTAATTGGTGATATTTTTCATGCATAGGGCATTTCAAGAGCGAGGAGACTTTTGAAGGTGTTTCAAGGCCAAAACATCAAAGTTGGGAGCACAAAAGGGCCATAAGGGCACCCATATGCCCCTATACAACATGGCCAAGTTCCCCAACTTTAATGGAGTCGAAATGAGGAGTTTCGGGCAAGCATAAGGGTACATGTGGGCTCGTACAGACTGCTATAGTAATTCCAACTAAACTTTCAGAAATTCCAGAAACTCATACCAGCCTATATGGACCCATATGGGTTTCCAGACTCGTGATTTTCAGCCCATTTGTGCCCATACGGACTCCAAAACGAGTCATATACTTTCCCATGTGATTAAACCTAGGAGGGACCGATTTTTAGGGGAGACACCTAGGGGGCCACCACTGGGGAAAGGAAAAGAGAAGTTGAAGATCCACCCACCGGAAGTCATCAAGACCTCAAGGTAGCCGGTTGGGAGAAACTTCGACGGCATCATTGGAGCATATTTAGGAGTCTCTTCATCGATCCATCAAGATTACGAGGCTAAGGGAGTTTTTAATATTTATTTTGATACATTTGTATTTCTTTGTAGTGGATTTGTGTTACCCTCCCATAGCAAACTAATCTTCTAGGTATTTGGGCATGATGAGCCCTAGAGCTAATTTGTATTGTTGACATTGGTTTTTAATCGTCATTTGGTTGTATTGGTTTAAGATTCTACTGAGCGTGCTTTTATTGAAATGGTTTTCTACTTAGAGGCTTTAGGCTAAGTAGAAGTAAGACATAATATATGCACTATAATTTTAGTCTAAGTAAGAGAGATGAAGGAGAAGTGAAAGTAGGTGTGGTAGTAGTGCCTAATATTAACTATTTTAAGCATTTAGGTTCCATTTTCCAGGATGATGCGATGATAGATGAAGATGTAACTCATAGAATCAAAGCTGGATGGTTGAAATAGAGAAGTGTCATGGGTGTGTTATGTGATAAAAAGATGCCTAACAAAGTGAAGGGAAAATTTTATAGGACGGCAGTTAGATCAGCCATGCTCTACAAGAGCGAGGTTGGGCATCTAAAGTTCAACATATTCATAAGATGAATGTGACAAAAATGAGGATGTTAAGGTGGATGACTGGTCATACAAGATTAGATAAGATTAGAAATGAACACATTCGACAAAAAGTACATATTGTACCAATTGAAGATAAAATAAAAGAAGGGCGTTTAAGGTGGTTGGACAGTTATGCTGGAGACCCCCAGGTGCTCCGGTTCGAAAATGTGATAGTTTAGTTATAAAAGATAAGAAGAGGGGTAGAGGTAGATCTAGGATTACTTGGAAAGAGGCAGTGTCTAAGGACCAACGTATGTTAGATATTGAACCTGATCTTGCTTTTGATAGCGTACTGGCAGAAAAAGAATCCATATAAGCCCGACTACTTTCTAATGCAGATTATGGATAAGTCGGTTAAAAGTCTCTTTTTCATTAGCTTTAACATGCCAAGCCCTCATAGAATTATTTATTTATTATTATTTATTATCTATGTATTATTTTTTATTTTTTATTTTATGTATTTATTCATTTATTATTGTTATTATTTATCTATTTACTTTTTTGGAGAGCAACATAGAGACAAAGAATCCATATAGCCGACCCCATCCAGTATGGGATTAAGGCTTAGTTGTTTTTGTTGTTGTTGATTTTCTACGTAGCGATAACCCAGACTTTCATTCCGATTCATATGAGAGATGAGCAAACGTCTCCTCGTGTATAGAGATCTACCTTTAATAGAGGTAGTTGTGAGTATGTCTAGAAATAGGGATTGGTCGTCTCGAGAAAGGGATTTAATACACTTTAGGAACCCTCGGTCCAACACCCTCCAACCATTGACATTAACACCATTGTCTATATTTTTATGAAAGCCTTAGGGGAATTATTACTCGAATATCCCCTTTTTATGAGAGATTTAACCCAAGAGTCAACTCTCATTATTAGTGAATTCTAATACTTAGGTTATTTCATTTTTTTTTTCCTTTCCTTTAATCATGATTTTGGTTAGGCTAGATCAATGTTATCAGAACCGGACCGGACATTGAACCGGTCAAGGTCCACGGTCACCATTCCAGGATTCGACCCATTACTGCAGGTAGATTGATGTCAGCGGTCAATACCTAAATATATCAATAATAAAAAATTATATTAAATAATTTTATAATAAAACTATTTTTAAAATTATTATAAAAGAATTTTATATTATAAAAACCTAACTAATAACTTAAGATAATTCTGTTTTAAATAATTTAAATATTTGAAAATAAAAAAATAAAAATTGACAAGTTAAACCGCAGGTTTCATGACCGGTCACCGGTGGCCTGGCTCGACCGGTTCCGTCTATCCCGTTCAATGGGCAACTTTCATCTGAGTAGGACCCGGGTTCCATGGCGGCATTCAGCCTGAGAAAATCAGAAGACGGCCGGTCGGTCCGGATCCCAGCCGAGAAACTATGGGCTAGATAGTGGAATTATAGCTAGTACTAACACTTCTTAGTTCTTGTGGGTTCAACATCCTACTCTCCAGAGTACACTTTATTACTTGGCACGACCCGTATACTTGCAGAGTCAAGCATGCGCACATCACATATCACCTAAATATATCACATCAGCAGATGAATAATTATATAGTATAAGGCCGGTTTATCTCATACATTAGTATGTAATTTGAGTTAGATTAGATGATACTAGTATACTATCTGAATTTTATATTATTTGGTAAAAAACCTAACTAATCAACTTAAATAATTACTTATTATAAACAAGTTTAAGTAATATTCATGACTAGTCATCACGACCTTCCGATAAAGATGAAAACCCACCCAACAAATGGGCAACACGTGGATACCGGTCACAGTGACCAGACGAAATGATTACGTGGGACATCGGGTCATGAGGAACGCCCACAAAGCTTTAGGACCCAGGTTCGAAGAGAAGACGACCCAAGTACGAAAGTCCAGAAAGATGCCAGGACTCATACATGTGATCCCAAAAGCCTTGAGCGGCTTCGAGCTGAGGAGTCAAAGGAGCCGGAAGGTGCCCCATACAGACCTTGGCCTGATCCTTTTCAAAGTTAGCGCGCTCCTTACGTCCGGATAGCGCCATGAGTAGACAGCCTGGCCTCTTAGGTCGTCTTGGACACCGGACTCAAGGACCTAAAAAGTTAAGGGACAAATGTTATGAGGGTAAATTCCATAGGGCACATATGCTCGAGTAGCATGATCGTATACACATGACGCACCTCTTAGCTTCTTGAGAAGACTCACACGGGCTTTCCCCAACTGAATACCGATAAAACATAACTTCGAGAAGACGACGGAAGTATTGCAAAGGGACGTTCAAAACCCGACGAAGACTCTAGAAAACTCCGCTCAAGCTGGTATCCAGTTGGAGGTACCCAAACAAGGAGTTGCTTGGGATGATAAAGCCGAGAATAAAGTGTGAGCTCGAAGGTATAAAATGGGAAAAGGAGGAGGAAGGGGCTTCAATTTCTCGATTCGAGGAGACCATATATATATCATATAGCTCATATATATATTTTTTCATCCCTAGTTCCTCTTATCTCTTCCTTTAAGAAGAACTCTCAATTCATCTTATATTTCATTATATTAGTCCGATTTGCTGACTTGATCGTCAAAAGATTCAGAGAGAGATCTTCGGACTTCCTTTTTGCGCAAGCTACCACTCAAGATAAGATTTTAAGCTCAGATGAAAAGGATCGATAACTCTTGCATTCTAAGATTCTTATATATATATCACATGGATTTATAATACAAATTCTACCGTTGATCCATAAGTCCGATTCTAAAAAATAGCGATGAGACATTAACATTTAGAGAAAAAAAACAAGGGTGCACATAATGGGGCCATTTCCATACAAACGGTTCTTATTTTATGTAAATTTTAGCAGTTGGAATTTCAAGTTGAGTTCGATATTGGCTCGAGTTGATTCGTATTTTAATAATAAAGCGGGCTTAACTTATTTTCATGATCTCTGTAGAATCGTCGAAAAATAAATAAAGTCAGAACTTCAGTCGTAGGCCTCGTTTGAATTTGGTTCGAAGTTTGAATATATATATATATATATATATATATATATATATATATATATATAGATATATGTATTAATAATGTTACATAGCGGCAGGCTCGGGCCGACCGCCCGATTATGATCGTATATCTTTATATATACTGAATATATATATATATATATACTCTCTAAAAGATATATATTATGATTTTGATGCGAAGGTCTAGGATAGCCTATTCTATATTTGTAGCCAATTTGATTGGGATAGATTTGATGAGATTGAGGATGCGAAGAGATGTAAAACCAAAAGAGAGAAATGAACACAAGATTTACATTGGAAACCCCAAATCGGTGAAACCACGGATTCTCCCGCATGATGGAGATGAAATTTTAACGATTCCGATTACAAGATTAAGTAGGAATTTAACGGTCATTATCGAGTATGAAAATAGGCATCTTAACTATCTGAGTAATCTTTCATTGACCCAGGCTGTGGAAATAGCATTTGCATCTCAGGGTGTTTGAAAGGCAGATGTTAATTCCTGTAGACCCACATGCTAGTGAGTCTAGCTATGTATATATATATATATATATATATATATATGTATAAATGTTACAATCAGGTCGGCCGGATGTCCGGCCGCCTGATTGTAATATTTTTATATACTATTTTATATATATATATATTGATATATATATATATATACATACATAAAAGATATATATTATGTGTTGATCACATGGAGAGAATTACTTTTAAGCTTCGTCTGGTTAATTTGTAATTTGATTGGGAATGGATTTGGATGAGTCGAGGAGGATCGAGGAGGCTCAAAAAGAGAAATGAGAACACAAGATTTTACGTGGAAAGCAATCGGGGTGAAAACCCGGGAAGATACATGGATCAAGATGAAATCACTATCGAATCGGTGTTACAAGATCATTGGTGGAATTTGAGTTTACGGAAGCGAGGCTTATCGTCATCCACGGTTGAAGATGACTTCTTATTTTACATTTATAAAATATATATATTGCTTGAGGAGCAAGTCGTTCTAATAGACCTTATATGCTACTTAATAGTCCACGTGTGTGCGGTAAGATAATTTAAGTATATCACCTTTACATATTTAGATATTTACTAGCCCATGTATTATTAGATCTGTGGCGGCAAATAGATATATCCAGATGCTTATATAATATATATTAGATCTTAGCGGTCTCAAATATATATAATTCCTTCTATAAGGGTGTTAAGTCCTTGGTACAGTAGCGACTTGGGAGCTTTCCAGGGTCCTAAGCCTTTCTTGGTCGTAGCCTTTGGAGAAGGTAAGCCGATTTTCCCGAGGAGGCTTACTTGTAAGAAAATCGAGGTGTGCTTTTAGATTTCCCAGGGAGTAGTTTTAAGAACGAGGGTTAATCGTATGGATCCAAAGCAGATCAATCCACATGGGTGTTAAACAGCTACGTGTCATATTATATTTTTTATAATGTATTTAGATATAGTTTTATTTACCTATATATTTTAAAAAATATATAGATATGTATATATAATTTTTAAATTTATATGTACATATATACATGTATTCTGAAGATAAGATAATTTAAAAAGTATATATACATATCTATATATTATTTAAAATATATAGATAAATCAAACTATATATAAATACATTATAAAAAATATAATATATATTTTTTATATATTTTTACTATATTATAGTGATAGGATCAGACGGTCACAAGTGCGGCCGGCCTAATCCTAACACTATATATATATATATATATATATATATACATTTGGTATACATGCTTGAGTCATTAGCATTTAGCACTTGTATAGTGTTTTAAGAATTACGTACGAAATGGAGAGCATTTGAGAATATAAAATAGCATGTCATTTTAGTCCCACATTTCTGCATAAGGTGTAGGGTCTTCATCTTAAAAGGTGAAATTACGAACGGTAAGATTTCTATAAATTTAAGTAAGATGTTGCCTGCCTTCACTAGTATGGTGAGTATGAGCTAACAATGATATTCTTTATCTATTTACTAAAGAAAAATCTTTAAAAATTTGATTTAAATATTTAAAGAATAACATTTAATAATGTTGTATACTATCTTTTTATAATATATATATGTGTGTGTCTTCGCTTTTGAGCTATCAAAATCATTTTTCCACATCGGACAACAAAGGAAGAGCTAGTTTCATAATTCTATATAAGTAGATGTTATCATGTTAGCCTTCACTAGTATGGTGAGCATGGAGCTAACTATTCTTTTATCTTTTACTAAAGAATACATTTCAATTTGATTTAAATATTTAAAGAATAACATTTAATAATGCTGTAAAATGACTTTTATAATAATTTTATATTTTTTTTATAATTTCAAGCTTTTTCGAATCGAACTCGAACTTTCATATGTAATTTCGAGCCGAACTCGAACTTAAAATTTTGAGGTTATTCGAACTCAAGCTGAACTCGAGCTGGGCTTAGCTCGTTCAAGTTCGGCTTGTTTCCAGCCCTAGCAGAAACCTTATTGAAGTACTTAAAAATTCACAATTTAGATACCTCATGATCCAAGTTACACTAAAATAAAGATATGCTTAGTAAAACCAAGCATTTAATGCACAAATCGAAATAAGTTTTTGTTATTTGCTTGAACTTACATCATCAAGGTGCTATGTAAATCCCCGTACCCTTCCTCATTTTGAAATTTTTAAATTCAATTAATTAAATTGATATAATTTTTAATAAATATTTTAAAATATTACCTAAATAATAAAAATTAATTATAATTAAAAAATAACATAAATTTTGAACTATTTATTTAAATAGTACTAAATTATAGAGACTTTGATCAACTCATTTTAAATATTTCCCTCCAAACCAAATTCAAAAACTAACCCCCACTCCAACTTTACCGCATCCCAACCAAACACCAAACTATTCCTTTCGCTGAAGTCTTTAAAAAATTTAAAGATTAAAAATAGTAATAATTAACTATTCATCCCTTCAATAGTGTCCAAATTGCCTATAGGTCCTTGGGAGGTTGGTAGGGGTGTAATGTAATAGTATTTTGGGTGTGTGTTTTGGGTGGGGAATAGTGTCAAATAGTGCCAGGGATTAATAGCGAATTTGCCCTTAAAAATACCAAAATACTCACTGCACATGCCTATTGTGTTGTGTGATCAAATTCGTAATGTCACAGCAACAAAATCAAGGTAGCCCTGCAATCTCACAACCATAGCAATGAACATTTGCTACAACCCCACATTTCCTATCAACTACAGTTTTGTAGGCTATAACACCAATTAATCTAGAAAGACTGCAACCACATGCTAACAGCCATGGCCTCAAAACAAGAAACAAACCATACACAGGTTGACCGAGGTTCCTACCACGGCACACAAAGTTGAACTTTAAGGATTATATAATTTAGATGGTTAGGGTTCTATGGATCAACAGAAAGAGAGTTTTGGAAATTTTGATTTAACTAATGTAGCACAAGTAAAATAAGTAGATTATACATGGTAGTTTAACAGAAATACTCAATAAATGAGACTAATTCAAAAATTGAGTACAATTTATGCGAGTTTTAGACCATCCAAACATTAAAATAAAATATGAATTAGGGTTTTATAATTTACCCTGTTTTTTAATTCCCAAAACAACACTAACCATGGTTTAAAAATGCGGTTTTGGATACATTCCACTCAAGTAAAAAACAAACATTAGTACAATTTCAGCATACCTGACCTTTTTTAGCACAATTTCAATTTTAGTGACATTTTAAAATTTAAAGAAAAATATTTGAAAATTTTATAGTGTTAATCTCATTATAATATTAAATTATAATATTTAAATATACATGTTCTCAAATATATAATATTGGTGTGTTATTCATTAATAGTATGCCTCACGATACATCAAAAAACACAAGATGGTTTACCTAGACCAAACAATATCAATTGAGATTTAAAAAACATGCTATGACTAGTTAGTACCATTACTTAAGCTCATAAGTTTCAAGCTAGTCGGGGGCCCTGAACTATATTTTTATGGAGATTGACTGCTTCTTCTACTATACGAGTTTGTCATTGTCGTATGTTTTTGGAGAGGCAATTAAATTAATATTAATTCAATTTAGTTAGTTCAAAATGGTCAAATACTCCAACTTAAGCTATAATAAATCTCAATTATATTTTAAGGAAAAGCTCCTAAGGTATTAGTATTAGAGATGTTGATATCAATATGAGACCTTAAGCATCCAATGGAGATCAAGATGGTTGTAGGTAAATTTCAATATTAGAAAACTTTGTGACATAATTGATGTTATTAACAAAAGCTCTTGGTCTCTTTCCAAATATCAAGTTATAAAAGCGATATTTCTAGCCAAACCACACATACAAGGAGAATTGCAAAAGCATTCCACTAGTACTAAAATAATCCAAACCAAGATTTATAATTCTACTACCAATGTTGAATTTTCAATATTTACAAGTTCATAGTAAAAAAATTACTTGCAAAAAAATCCCTCTTAAAGAATTTGTATTATGTAGGACATTTGATTTCTATATATAGTAACAGTTAGGTTACATTTAATATGTAGGATAAAGGCGAACAAATATTTTGTTTTGGTATATTGGAGAAAGAACAAAATAACTTGATTTTATTCAATTCCATTAGAATTTTTATCCCACACTCGCATATAGCCTCATTTTACATATACAATTTATTAAATATTATTTCATATAGATATCATTACAAAAATTGTAAATATATACATAAATCTCAAACTGTGATCTTTTATACATATTTTAGCAAAAGTTTATATTATACACACACACACACAATTTTAATACCAAATTTTTGAATATATACCCTTACTAAAATTGTAATTTCATCTCCTCTAAAACCTTTGTAAGGTTGCATATTATTGGTGTTCATATGGCATATCTCATATCATGTAGATTATGGTTTTAGGATTTATAATTCAAAAGAATAAGATCATGTATGCATATCAAGGTATATTGTATAATAATATCCAACACATCAATCATTTGACCATAGTATTGACTAAAAACTGAAACTCCATTGGATAAATGTTTGAGAAATTAAGGAGATGAAAGCTTCTAGTATGTGTCTGAATGTTGTATCGGATGCTTTAATAGTAGCACATATCCTTTTTTTATTAGCTAGATCAAGGGCCCTTATAAAGTCACCGTCTAATTTATTCCATCAAGGAACAAAATCTTAATATTGTTCTTGTCAATAAAATATTCGAAGAATATTTTAATATCTTTATCTTAATATTCAAAATAAATGTGCAAGAGGTTAGGAAGTGAGGTTTCTAAATTGGGTGAATTAGATAGCCACAAATCCACAAAAGTTGTCATCCCATGTAAATCCACATGATCATATGGCCTCATCTGCAAGAATGACACTTCCTATAACTAAGGCTGTGAGATTAAGCAAAGAATCAAACATGGGATTACTAATGAACTGACAATCATAACCGCCAAAAGAGGGAGTGGGGAAAGTAGGATTTTCAATATGCTTAAAACTTTTTAGCTCGATTGATTGTAAGATAAAATAATGGTGAAATGAACAAAAAACATTCATACTATCTAACAATCTTATTATAACGATTCATAACCTAAGAACCAACCTGAGTTCAAAATTAGCTTGGAATTAGCTTAATATCAGCTCAAGCCAAGCTTTTAGGTTTGGTTAGGAAATGACGTGAATTCAAACAAAAGTAGGTTCATCCAAATTGGCTCAAAAAAGCTCGATACTATAACTAGATTTAGTACAAAGTAGTTCTTGGCTCTTAAGAAACTCGAGCCTGGTTCAAGTGAAGTTCGACAAGATATGATTTATTTTGAATTATGTTATAGATCTATGTATACATACAATATATTGTTAAATCATGACAAAATCGGTGTGTTGCATAAGTAGTTAAGAGTGAACGTTATAGAATTTTAATTTTATTCAATGGATGAAAGCTCGGATCCGACATAAGCTTATCTTACTTCAGCTATAAAATATGTCAAGCTCAAGTTAGTGACTTGACAACTCCCATCAAGTAATAAAATTTGTGCAGCTCAAGCTTTGCTTGACTGGGATGAGCCAAATATCAAAGTATGAGCTAAAATCAAGAGGCACTGACTGCAGATTATGTTAAAGTCAAGATTAAACTAGTCTTCCTGCTTCAACTTGGCTTCTTCATGACCCTCTTTTATGGTCACATAAACTGTAAAGGTCACTTTTTACAGGCTATAAGACAAACTCTTACAATGGATTTCTTAGTATAGTTGAATTTGGAATGCGATAGAGTAGCTCTGTGGTAGGAGTACTACACTTGAGATGTTAATGCCTTCATTTATAATACTCCTATTTATCATTATAGAAATTTGAAAGGCATCTCTTTGGTGGTTTAGGGTTTGCTTCTGCATGACTGCCCTATTCTTAATGATAGGTGCATTTTCTTTTAGTAATAAGCAAATCATGTGTAATTGCCAACTGTACAGTATTGTTAGATATTTATGGCAAAGCAAGCTATGTGGATCAATCTTAGCATAACACAATTTAGCTCAGCCAAGCCTAGGTTCTGCCCTGTGCACCGCACACTAAAAGGGTCTCAAGTCTTGCTAGTAAGATATAAAACCTGACTTCATGAAGCAAATCCAGGGACAAATTATGCTAAGGCAATCTAATGCTCATGCCAACCGCAATTAAGCTGAAATCAAAACTCTACACCATTTATCATGATCTATACTACAAAAGTAGCCTAGAAATGTTTTTTGTGTAATTTTGTGCATGTATTATGATTTCTAGAAATGGAGGAAGTAACTTATGTATCCTAAGAAAAATTTATGTGGTAAAGGTTTTGAATAAATATATTCTCACAAAAATCATCCAAATTGGCCACATATAAGGGATCAGCTACCTGGCCTCCTCACATGACATAAACATACATCATATATGCATCCTATCCTTTGATTGAGGCAAAATTAACATATAATTAGGTTAATATCAAACTAAACACTTATAAATTAACCCCTCTTAGGTTATAACCCTAATTACAGCTAATTGGTCATTACTTAATTGAATAGAGGGAACAACCACAATGTCCCTAAGAGTTGTGGAAGTGATAACAAGGCTTCTAGACAGCCAAATGATTCCTGCTTCTGATAAGATAGCCCCATCTATTGGACAGAGGTAGCATGCCTCTCTCATAATGTAGTGTTTCCTTAAAGTGCCACAGAAATTTTAATGTAAAAAGGACAGCCCGGAGCCTTACCCTGCTTAGAAATTTAAAGATAAAATAGATTAAATTTAAAACTTATGAAAAATAATAAATCTGCATGATAGGAATTTTTTAAAATTAGTAAAGTATTATAATTTTATAGAATATAATTTAGTGTGAATATTTATGTAATAGATTAATTAAACATGCGGAGCACCGGTGAATAGCTCACATACTTCAAATGTATATCAATAACCCATGTAATAATATAAAGTAAAAGAAAAATCCACTTACGATTAATAAAGGAGGAAATCATGGACTGTAGATATTATATATATACAAGTATGCATATATAGTTTATGTTCTGAACTGCGAGAATTGTCAATCAAGGGAACTTTCATACCACATTCCACAAGGACAAAATCAGATATAGGAAACGCAAAACAGGGATGTACCATGGTTTGACCACAGAAGAAATAATACCTGAAGCAAAGAAATATCAGCAGCTAGTTGGGACAATATTCCTGCCACAAAAGCATCTCCAGCTCCTGTGGTATCAACTGCATCCGCCTTTAATCCTCCAACCCTCCCTTGGAACTCCTGTATGTATTTGTAAGTCCTCAGATACTCAGGAAATAATTAGCATAATGCTCTAAATCTAAGGAACAGGAAGAAGATAATAATACACTTTAATTGCTTTATAAATAATTGCAACATGTAGACTCTTCTTGCCTACAGTACTGTAAACATAAATTCATTTATAATCTATTAATACAGGTCCAGCAGTGGAATTGGTAATGCAAACATTTGCAGTGGATTCTGAAAAATGTTGATTATAAAATGCCTATTCCATAAATGCAGGTCATATTGATAGCTGGGACATTTTAAGGGAGCAAAAAATAATTTATCCAAAATTTTCTCTTTTGGTCATGAAGGGGAGACTTGGCGCAACCGTAAAGTTGTCGCCATGTGTTCGAGTCGTGGAAATAGTCTCTTGCAAAAATAAAGATCGAGATAGTCTAATCCTTCCCCAGACCCCGCATATAGCGGGAGCTTTGTATCACCGGGCTGCCTTTTTCTTTTTTGGTCACATAAGATTAGGTCAAGCTCAATGTCTGCTGGAATTGTGCCCTCGTCATGGAATTTGTTATCACTAGGTTGAAGAAATGGTTGGCAAGCTAAACAGGTACAAGCATTATCTAATATCAGCATGTATCTTGATTTTTTTTAATTACAAGTAATCATTATATTCTGCTCAACAGAAAGAAATGGCAGTGAATAATGAGTAAAGCCTAAGAAACTCATTTAAACACTTTATCAGGAATATCATATCAAACTGTTAAAAGTAAATGAATGCTGTGTAAGGGTAAGCAGAAAATGACCATATGGTTCAAAACGTGAAAACAAACAAGGGGAGGAGCAGCTTAATTTGTGAAGATTACAAAGATATATCCAATGATATCAGACACCAATGCAACAGTTTGCATAACATATATCCATTGTATCTATTCTTATATAAAGAAATGTATAACTGTACTAATAAAAAAACCAATAAAAATAGCATATGGTATGAAGTAATATATGTCTTGTACCTTGGAGTAATATCTGCATCCATCTGGGCCCTCAGTAACAAGGAGAAGTTTTAGATTTGGATGAAAAAGTTTGCGAACAACTGTATCATCATAGGGATCTTCTCCTTTAGTCAAAAAGGATATCTCTTCCTCACTTATCTGTTTCATTTTCTCAACAAAGAGGCAGTAAATTTATTGCTCACACAAATTAAAATACCATAAAACCAGTGTTGGTGATTAGGATAAGGAAAATGAAGACTCTATGAGACATCAGGACAGTTATGAGAATAAACACCTTAATAATATCAGCAGTATCCCATATACTGAAGATTCCATTTCGAGCATTCTCAGCAGAAGGCCATAGTGGAAGTCTAAGATTTGGGTCATAAGACAGCAGTACTCCAGCATCTTTTGCAGCTTTAGCAGCTGCAATATGGGCAGACTTACAAGGTTCTGTTATAAGGCTTATAGAACCATAATGGAAGATCTTTGCCTGCAAAAGGTGGTATGGGTAAAAGGTTTATGAATGAAAGAAATTGTCGTTATTGCTAAAAGAATATCCACGCGTTTGACATGATGCATAAATACTTCTTCCAACCATCACAAACCTTCTTGATGATATCAAGGTCCAATTCTCCTTCTTCAAGCAGCATATCAGCACTAGGATTTCGATAGAACATGAACTCACGTTCACCATCTTTTCTCAATGTAACAAAAGCTAAAGCTGTTCTTGCACCAGGGTCAAAACGCATTCCTTGATTGTTTACATTATTTTCCTTTAGGATATCAGCTAGCATATAGCCAAACTCATCTTCACCAACCTGTGGATGTCATTAAAAGCAAAGAATAGGTGAAACTATCAATGCTGAAATTATGGTTCTTTCTGAGACGCCATGAAACAACAGCTTAAAGTTAATCAGAATGAAAAACAAGATTTTCTAAGGGCGATATCAATTGTATCCAATGAGATGTTGAAAACCCATATATTCTGTGTAAGGACATTTTGTAGAAAACAACAATTAGCATTTGGGGGGTATGAACTTGTTAAAGGGACTATCAATATTTTAGGATGGAGTCATCAAACTGATTGAAGCAATTTTTCTCATATGCCAAATCAAGTTTCTCTCCCATGTTTCGACATGTGTCATTTCATTTACTGTAAAATGAATATAACCTACGCAAGAAAATCTTTATTACCTGTTGTATATTAATTACTCATAATTGGTAAGGAGTATATCAATGCTGAACTAGAATGTTCATTACAGAGCTTACCAAAAGCTACCCTCATGCTTATGATCCAGATGCTATTAGAATTTTTAACAATATTTATTTCCTTGGTTAAAAATAACATTGTATCACAGTGTAAAGGAAAAGGCTTTTCAAAAGTAAAAAAATTAATTTAATGTTGTTAAAAGAATATTCATGGAATATTCCGTATCACCCTCGAAAGTTCAAGGTGTTTGCAAACACTCTTAACAATGGTCATCTCCTCATCAATCAATTTTATTAATATCAGCCTTTTTTAATAATAAAAGATGCTAGTCCTCATAAATTTTTGAAAACATAAATTTTTTTCTGATCAATAATTAATCATGCAGACTCACTTTTCTAACATTTTAACACTAATCAATGGTTTGAAAAACAGTTTGAAATAGAATGAATTTTAGGGTGTACCTACCAAAAATTATAATTCTTTGAATCTACTGTCATAAACCCAGAGGCATGACAAAGTTATCAGCGCCCTAGCCACCCAATTAGACATTCTATCCAGATAGTCATGGCCTCAAGAATACCAATAGCAATACTAAATATGATGGAACTAGAAATAAATTAATTTGGTGGTTCATCCCTTTAAGATAAAAGAATTAAGTTCTTTGAATTATACAAAAAATACAGAAAAGACAGTTGTTTTCCAAATTTTTGCATTAGTAAAAGAAAAAATATGAATTACTAATAACCTTTGGAAACAATACAAGAACTATGGTTCATATAGAGAAAGTTTATCATATTTTATCACAAACAATTACAGCAGCATATTATTCCAAACTTTTCATGGAGAAGATGGTCAGCATAGAATTGAAGCATAAAAATTAGTTCCCTGTTGCAAGAACCCTAGCAAAATCATCAACAGGAAACAGGAACTTAGGTGTCACTGCTAATACTTGATTATGTAACAATTTATTATATGTAGCATACAAGATTACTGAGTGTTATATACACCATTAAAGATCATTTAATTTATTATATATAGCATACAAGATTAGTGAGCATTACTTTCCCAATGAAAGCTGATGAACCACCAAGTCGAGCTATGCCAACAGCAACATTGGCTGGTGCTCCCCCTGGAGCCTTTTTGAATGCAGGAGCCTCAGCCAATGAAAGCCCACTTGTGGTTGGAACGAAGTCAATTAGCATTTCCCCAAAGCACACCACAAGTGTTGAGACACCCATTTCAGGGGTTCCATTGCTACCAGAAAATGCCTTTGTACAGCCTAATAACATAGTCATAAAAGAACTTAAGGACTGAAAGATGGCGTACTTGGAAGCAAACATCATATCAGATAAATGTAACCAGATACCATAAGCATAAAGAATAAACTAACATCTTCACAGAAGACAATACAATCACCAGTAGCAAATAGTTTCTTATCACACACAAACTGAATTAAGATGAGTTTCACAAATTTCATTGGGTAAACAAAAAACAAGAGTCGATCAATGAGGAAATCAAGTTCAAATTAACAACTTGGGCTTTTTTATCAAAAAGGCGAAAGTAGATAGCGTTTAGACAATCAGAGGCAGAGTAGCAACTTTGATGGGTCAGAGCAGAGAAATGGGTTTCTGCAAGCTTTCATGAACCAAATGCAGCATCTTTATGAACCTCTACAATCCCTAACAAATTTTAAACATCTATGATTGAACTCAACCCACGTGCTTTAGCACCAAAAAACTCTCAAGTCCTGTCCACTCCATTCCCCAATTTTCACAATGCCAAAAAGGAGTTCCCCACAATAACAAGCAAGTACCAGGTACAAATTCGAGCGGAAGATGAGAACTAGACAGCATGAAAGTAATGTATAAACCTCGGAAAGTACGACCACAGATCGGCAAGGATGTCGCGGAGACCCGGGAGCAGGAGAAGTTCCGAACCTTGGTTCTGGGGTTCAGAGTTGGGCTCACAAAGCAAGGAGCTGCTCCGGTGGCGGCATGGAAAGCCATCTCACTAGTTGGCCTCCCTTGTTAGTTGATTACTACTCACTCCCCTTGCTCGGCTTTGGGTTTCTTGCTAAAATGGGATCGAGGTCGAGATCTAAGCCAGCATGGGAAAATACGTTAGGGCGGAGAGTTCGAGAGGGAGTTGGAGGGTGTGGAATTAAGAGCTGGATATGCAACGCGGGCGGCAGAAGGCGGCTTTGGTATGGCGACACGGAAGAGAAATAAATAACAGGATCCACGTCCGAGCCTGTGGGACACAACCGGACGGTGAACTGAATAGAACTGCAACGGACTAACTTTTGGAGACAGGAAGGTCGGTCAGTACTCACACCAGTCACCTGAGGTTGAGCCGAGATTTTTCCTTTGTTTTTCTTCTCCTTTCTCGGGTTGTTGGATGGGGAAAATTATCTACCTCTCCCATAATAATCTTCCATGGATGATCGCTATAAAGAATTTAAAAAAGCTATCGTTAAAAAAGAGTAACCTTCTCATTGCATACTTTTAAATTAAATAATTTTTTATTTGTTGTAAAATGGACTTAGACAGTTATTTAAATGGCTTCAGGGTGTCACATCAAGACTTGATGAGAAGTCAATTACTTATAAAATAATTTGGCTTTGGTAAAATTACATGTATAAACCAAAAAATACATGGAATTATTTATATAATCCTATAAATTTCACAATTACACATATACTTCTAGTTTCATATATATTTACATAACAATATGGGTAAATTTGTATAGACACGTTGCTCCATCCTAGGAATGCACATGGTGACATTCTGGGTGTCCATCTGACTGACACAACTCCCCGGTTTAGACACCCATTTGGATAAAAAGGTGGTAGCAAAGTCAAGACATGGGGAAAAGAAACAACAGGGAGATATTTGGCACAGGATACGGCGTCAAGAGATAAGTATGACGTGTAATGTCTCTAACGCTTAGGGGAGGGGTACGAGACTCCAAGAAGGGAGAAAAGAAGGGAACAAGAAAGGGGGAAGGTAAGCATTTTTTTTTTTTTATCAAATTGAATTCTCTCTTCCACTTCCAAGTTCTCTCCTTTGTTGGATTTATTTCCTTTAATGTGGCCTAATTAGACTCAATAATGAATAACCCTTATCTTTTAAAACTTAGACCAATCATTATAGACCCAATCAAAGTAAATATCCTATTTGAATTCAAATCATATGTTAATCCTAATAGAACTCATAATTTGATGGGGGTTATCAAGTGTTATCACTTGTTATAAATATGAGGTTCAAGTCCTTCTCTTTCTACACTTACACATATACCAATACACGCATAAAAGAGATTGTGTCCCATCGATCAGCTGATTAAAGAAGAGAGTAGGGGAGAGAAGACCTAGCCTTCGTTCATCTCAGGATTATAGCTGCTGCAAGAAAAGATCATAGACTTCATCATGTCTCAAGGTACGCTTCCGTTCATTGCAAAGTATTATAGTTGATTCATGCAATTTGTAGAGCAATATCCAACAATTATAGATTGATTAAAATCCAACAGTTAGCATCAAAGCACAGGTTATTCTCTATAAATTAATGAATCATCACACGATCGATAAAAGAACATTATAGCATATTTTTTCCTTTTATTCTGAAATTAATTATAGGCTTCTTGAAAATTCATTATAGAAATTTCAGAAATTAATTATTATATTTTTTGAAATTAATTATTGAATTTTCAAAATTAAATAAAATTATAGAAATTTCAGAAATTAATCACTGTATTTTTCTGAAATTAATTAGATTTTTTCAAAATTAAAGAAAATTTTTAGAAAATCATTATAGAAATTTCAGAAAAATAATTACTGTATTTTTCTGAAATTAATTATAGAATTTCGAAATTAAAGGAAATTTTCATAAATTCATTATATAAATTTTTGTAAATAATTATAGTACTTTTCTGAAATTAATTATTGAATTTTCAAAATTAAAGGAAATTTTAGAAATTCATTATAGAAATTTCAGAAAAATAATTACTGTATTTTCTGAAATTAATTATAGAATTTTTCAAATTAAAGGAAATTTTCAGAAATTCATTATATAAATTTCAGTAAATAATTATAGTACTTTTCTGAAATTAATTATTGAATTTTTCAAATTAAAGAAAATTTTCAGAAATTCATTATAGAAATTTCAGAAATCAATTATTATATCTTTTTCTGAAAATTAATTATAGGATTTTCAAAATTAATTATTTAATTTTCAGAAATTAATAGTGGAAACTTCAAATTAATTACAGTATTTATTTTTTAATGAAATTATCTATTTATTTATTTAGAGTTAAATTTGAAAATTTTTTGAATAAAATTTTGATCTTGTGAATAAAAGAAAATTATTGGTATAATTTTAAAAGTTCAACAATTTCAACCGTTATTTACAAACTTCGGCATGTGATGTGTTGTCCCAAAGGATCACTAAGCATGTTAGGATGATGAGATAGCGAATTATGGGATTAATGGTTTTCTTTCCCTAGTTGAAATCATAGTAAAGGATGTTAATTAGTTGTCGCCCAAAGGAGGCTTCTAATTAAACATCAAAACCTTAAATATGTTTATTACATGAGATAAGCACTGAAAAGAGGAATTCTCTTGCCCAAAGGTGTGAATATTCTCGGCTCTTTGTCATTCTCATTGTCAATAGACAATAAGAGAATTTATTATGATCTATAGCTATTAATATGTATGTAATCATGCAAAATAATATACGTTTGAGGTGCTACAATTAAATTTTTTTTTAGCACGATATGTGGATTTTATTATTTTTTTCCCATAATTATGCTATAGATATAATAGTGTATATTATAGTCTTTGCCCAAAGGTAGATTATGATATACAAATTTATAGTTAAGTAGAATTATATTAGTGGCTAGTTTGCATCGATTATTGATTGTGAGCCTTAATTTCTTACAGTTTTGACCCCTGCCTCCATACTATCTCTTCTAACAAACGTTCCTACATTGGATGGTTCGAATTTCTCTGATTAGCACGAGCAACTTCTGATAACATTAGGATGCTTGGATTTAAACTTAGCCCTTCGTAAAGAAAAACCCCCTGAACTTACTGCGGATAATACCCATGAAGAAATAGAATACTTTGAAAACTCGGAGCGATCTAATAGATTGTCTCTCATGAAAGTAAAAAGTACTATCATTAAAAACATTAGGGGGTCAATTCCAAACATTTAAAGTGGAAAAGATTTGAGTAATGATACATCTACCGACTGAGTTTCCCGAATCCCTTTCCCGACTGAAGTGGCATGTCCACATGGAGATCGACGTGGACAGATTCCTCTCTCTCCAGTTCATTAAAAAAAACTAAAAACTATAACCTAATCTCTCTTCTTCTTCGCCGGCTTCCCCCTCTCGTAGTCGCTCTCTTCCTCTCCACCTTCTTCTAGGTCGATGTCGCCGCCGCCGTCCCCAATCCCTTCCCTATTATCAGGAGCGCCGTCTTCTTTCACTCTTCGCCGGCTTCCCCCCTCTCGCCGCCGCTCTCGAGCCCATCCTCACCCTCATCGCCGCCTACCGCTCCGTCCCCTACGCCGCCTTCGTCGTCTTCTTCGCCCTCTATCTCGGCGTCGTCAACTCCCAGTTCAGCCGCTACGTCCGCTTCAACGCGATGCAGGCCGTCGTCCTCGACGTGTTCCTCGCCTTGCTCTCTCTCATCCAGCGCGCGTTCAACGTTCCGACGAGAGGGTTAGGGTTCCGGGTGCTCGAGATCGGCTACGGCACACTTTAGTTCATGGACTCCATGATCTTCTTTTCCTTCTCAAACTTCGTTGTAACTGTGAATCTTTTTGGAATGAGAGACATGGGTATCAATCTTCCTAGTTTTGCTTATCATAGAGCACTAAATCTTCCTGATTTTGCTTATCATAGAGCACTAATATATATATGATTATAATTTGATTGAATTGCAGGATCGAAAGAAGCTAATAGCGATACTGCAATCGATCATGGAGGAGAGAAGAGGTTTGAGGAGAGATAAACAAGATTCAGAAAGAAAGTAAGGACATGATGGATGCATTAATGGAGGCTGAGTGGACGAAAGCTGACAGGCGAAGAGATCATCGACATTCTAATCATGTATCTCAATGCTGGCCATGAATCATCAGGGCATATCACCATGTGAGCAGCTGTTTTTCTGCAAGAACATCCAAATTGTTGTCAATAGCCAAGGTATAGATCTATTTATAGTTTCAATTTTGTTCTTTTTTCGTTGATCTAAACTAATTGTGATATGTTCTTTGATTTTCTGTAGTTAGAGCAAGAGCAGATAAGAAGGAATATGCCTCGAATGCAGAAGAGATTAATCAGAGTATAGAAAGATGGAGTATCTTTCAAAGGTTTCCCTTGAAAAATTTTCCTGTTGAATTGCTTAATAATTACTTTACCAATTGTTGGTAAAACAAAATTGTTTTTGAAGCCTTATAAAGACTAACTTCTTTTATCCTGAATCAAAAGAATATATATCAATGGGAATATCAAAAGTAGCGGGCATAAATAAAGCACAACATAGCAGGTGCTGGTTTAAAGAAAAAGTCATATGAAGTCAAAAGAGTGAAGAAAGTATTCCACAAGAGTTTGGACTTTTAGATTGAGGATTAACAAGCTGACACTTTGCATGGTTTGAAAGCACAAACATATCAAACATTCCATTAACATCATTCAGGAGTTTTCATTCAACTCAATAACACAAACAGGACCGCATAGCATTGATCAATGTTTCATGACATGATTATTGAGGAGAGACTCCACACAAGCTTCATTTTGGATCAGTGAAGAACTTGTTGATAGACGGCATGATCTCTGGAGCCTTGTTGCGCATGAATTTCCTCAAACTATGTTCTGCATACTTTTGCCCCTCAGCAAAGTTCTCCAGCACTCCTGCAGCTAAGCCTTCCTTATTAATTCTGTCCATTTTAAACCAATAATTCATAAAACAACAGACCAAACATGTAAAAAAAACTACTCCCAAATTGTCACAGCAGACAATTATTCTCACCGCATGTATGCATCAAACTGTTCAATCAATGCCAATATGATTTTAAGGTGCAAATAAACCCACAGACAAACACATATTATTAACTATTCCACTGTTCTGTTAACTCTCCACAACATAAGAAATGAACCAAACCAACATTGAAGATCAAAATATTGTATGTAGAAATGCAGATTTTAATAGAACAATTGCAACATTTGCTACTGACTTCATTTTGGTATATGTTCGTAATAGAATGAGACTAGTACCAGAAGAAGCAAACTTAGGAACACCAGGCTAAACCTAGATTGGGGAGTGCACGAAAACCACAAACTACACATACCATAGTTCTAATGGAGTTTAACTTCAACTCTAAATAATTCGTGCAATTACCAGGTGAATGATGTTTATTGGTATACCCAAGGCATCATAGAAGAGATAGCAATAACAATAGTGCATGCTTGATCGACAGCATAACCAGTAATACTTACGAGTTAGCAGAGCATGTTTAATCATATGGAAACTCTATTTACCTTTACTAGTTCAGCTGGAATACAAAAGAAACAAGAATATCATATCATAGTTGATGAGTGTATGTTCAAAATGTAAGCATGAAAATTAAGAGGCAGTTTCTTGTGTTTTGATTGCCAGCACTTAGATCCCACTTGAATCCAATAAAAGGTATCACTTTGAGGCAAAATGTGCAACTTGGAAACATGTACAAACTAAACCTCTAGTAACATTGGAAGAAAGGAAACAAACAAAAAAAATCCTTGGAGAGCTTATATGAAGCTTGACAAGCTCTTCCTCTACAAAGGAACAATCATTGTTCTCATCTATAAGCTAGAAGCCATGAAAACCAATTTATTTATCAAGATTAGCTCATGTTATTCACACAAAAAAGGAAATTCATCACAACATCAATAATATTTGGACACTAAGAGCATAAATGAAAAGAAAAATTAAAAATTTCATCTGTGAGCAGTCGATCATTTACACAAACATCTTGAACGCAAGCCATCATCCTTCCTTCACCAACCAAGAATTTCAACAAAAAAAGGACTATTCCAAAAGCCACAACACAAAGCAGGTAAAGAATTCAAGAAGAAAACAAAGCATAAGCTAATAAAAGAAGAAACAAGAGCCAAAGAGACGAACCAATCGTGGACAGTGGGGGTCCTCGGCTCCGCGGTTCTGGTTTCCTCTCTGGCAGCTTCCTCAGACACCTTTTCCAATAGCTCCTTTGATCCTCGGCTATAATTTCCCCAAAAAAAAACCATCAAAGATTAGAAATTTAATGCAAAACCCCGACATTTGAAACCCTAATAGAAAGAGACTGGGATGTCTTACGGGTGAGGGGTGAAAATCGGGGGCGCTGGCAGGGAAGGAGAGGGCCGAGTCCGGCGAGTGAAAGCGGTGGCCGGAGTGAAAGAAGACGACGATCCTGGTAACACGGAAGGGTTTGGGGACGGGGACGGCGGCGGCGACCAAGAAGAAGGTGGAGAGGAAGAGAGCGGCGGCGAGAGGGGGGAGCCTGCGAAGAAGAAGAGAGATTAGGTTATAGTTTTTAGTTTTTTTTAATGAATTGGAGAGAGAGGAATCTTTCCACGTGGACATGCCATGTCAGTCGGGAAAGGAATTCGGGAAACTCAGTCGGTGGATGTATCATTACTCAAAAGATTTAGATTCCATTGAACAACAATACATTGAAAGTGATAAGTCGGTTGCTGGCATGCTTATGTCCTCGCTCACCTCAATGAAATATAACTATCACGGCAGTGTGCGAAAGCACATTATAGAAATGAGGGATATAGCAAGAAAATTGAATGCCATGGAAATGAACAAATCCGATTCTTTTCTAGTACAGTTTGTGCTTAACTCTCTCCCTTCACAATTTAGTCAGTTCAAAATTCATTATAATACTCAAAAGGACAATGGTCCATTAATAAACTGACATCAAAGTGTGTACAAGAGGAGGAGAGATTAAAGCAGGAAGGCACGCTTGTTGTTAACTTTGTTTCACAAAACAAGTATAAAGGAAAGAAAAGAAAAGACGGAAAGAAAATTCCATCGAAAGGAAAAACTGGGAAGCTTGAAGACAGTAGGTGTTTCTATTGCAACAAAAAGGGACATGTAAAGAAAGACTGTCAGAAGCGCAAAAATTGGTTTGAAAAGAGAGGTAATTCTTTATTCCTTGCTTGTTTTGAAACCAATTTTATTGATGTTCCATCTAATACTTGGTGGATTGATTCTGGTGCTGTTGTTCATATTGCTAATACTATGCAGGGATTCCTTTCAAGCTGGAAACCAAATCAAAGTGAGCGCACAATCGTAATGGGGAACCGTATGACGTCTAGAGTCACTGTTGTTGGGACTTATCGACTTATTCTCGATACTGGATTTCAATTAGATCTCCGTAATACTTTTTGTGTGCCTTCAATGTCTAGAAACTTGATTTCATTTCCTAAACTAGATTTAAATGGTTTTTCTTCTAGTTTTGGGGATTCTTTGTTTAAGTTTGTTAAGAATTCTGTTTTAGTGGGTTCTGGAATCTTGGTTAATGGCTTGTATAAACTGAATCTTGAAAAATCATTTACCCAATCTTTGTTATCTTTGCATGTGAATATCAGTCAAAAGCGTTGCATATTGAATGAAAATTCTTATATGTTGTGGCATTAGCGTTTAGCACACATATCAAAGGAAAGAATTATGCAATTAGTAAAAGATAGAGTATTGCTAGCTGTTGATTTTACTGATAATGGCATGTGTATTGATTGCATTAAAGGAAAACAAACCCAAAATCATAAGAAAACATCAATTAGGAGTTCAGAAGTTTTAGAGTTAATCTACAATGATATTTGTGGCTCTTTTCCTTCATGTTTAAGTGGGCAAAAGTATTTCATCACATTTATTGATGATTTCTCACGTTATGGTTTTGTCTTCCTATTGCACGAGAAATCTAAAGCTTTATATTATTTTCAAATTTTCAAAGCTGAAGTAGAAAATCAATTGGATAGGAAGATTAAAGTTATGAGATCAGATCGTGGTGGTGAATACTATGGCAGGCATCATGACTTAGGTCAAGCGCCTAGACCTTTTGCTAAATTTTTAGAGGATAATGGAATTAGGGCACAATATTCAATGTCTGGAGAACCACAACAAAATGGTGTGGCTGAAAGGCGCAATAGAACACTAATGGACATGGTTAGGAGTATGATGAGTAATTCTACCTTGCCTTCAACAAACATCTTGCACTCACTTTGGGGCGGTCATTAAAATTATAAATCCCAAAATCTCAGGGGCTGGCGGCGCGCGTGCGTGCAGGCGGCGTTGCTGGCAGGCAGCAAGCTTGGCTGGCCCGTAGTGGGCCTGACTGGCCGGTGGGGAGCTCGCCGGGGTGAGGTGCTTGTTAAGGAGAGAATGAAATCAAGATGGAGAAGGGTTAGGGCTCGTGGATGAGAAAGAGGGGAGAAAGAGATTGAGAATTTTATTTCTCTCTCAAGCCCTAAGTTAGTCATATAGGTTAATAAAATATATTTTCATTAAGTCATTATCTCTCCTCACTATATTGTCACATGATTACCTAAATAATTAAATTCTTATTATTGTATCTTATTCCATCCGCGACCCAGGTCCAAGAATCTAGGGTCAGATAGCCCTAGTGTCACGAGCACACTGTAACATCACGGGGTTGTCTCAGTCCCTGATTAGATCCACCTTTCCCAGGATTCGAATATCTGTCTGTTTTTCTTAATAATTACCCTAGATTAATTAACACTTAATTAATCTGGCTCGTTTAGTACTTAATAACTTTCCCGAAATTTCTTCGATTACCTTATTAAATTTCCATTTAATAAATTCTGGGAATAATAAATAAAATTCTTATTTATTTCGGGGCGGGTTTTACACTAAGTTTTCAACTTGTGATTCTGAGTTATATTGATTATAATTAAGTCAGGGTTTGGTTCTCCTTTGTCATATAATATATGATCCTATATAATAGAATCTAAAGATATCAGTCCTTATTCTCCAATTTGATGATTAACTGTAATGACCACCACTAAGTGAAGCAAAGGCTTCATTAATATATAGTCTCCGACAAAAGTATACACCAAAAGCATAAAGTTAATGGCCTCGTTGTAGAATCTGATAATGAATCACATGAAATGAAAACATTGAATATGGCGAACAAGATGGCAAGATGTTGCTATCACATTTTATATTTCGCACATAATTCAGACCCTCAACCAAAGACTTTGTTTTCATTCATATTTAGTGGAGATGCAAAGAGTTGAGAGCAAGACTAGTTAGTACTAAATTACTTTCATAACATTGTTTTATAGTCAATGAACCGTCCGTCACACTATTTTTGTTGGATAGTGCCCAGATTATATATATCTTTTGGTTTCCATCTAACAACGTTGTCATGGCCAATACACATAAAAAGAAATTGATTTTGAATTTCTCTATCTAAGTTAATTCTTTGATTGGTTTTAGTGTTTTATATATTTTTTTGATAAATGTTGATAAGTCACTAAAATCGCCTGCAAACGTTGTTCAAACCCTCAACCTCTCCTTGTGAGAGAGAATGGGCTGGCTAAATTTATTAGTTTTACTACTATCAAATGAGCATTTTGCATTTGGTTTCATTGAGCACTACACTAAGGTTTATAGCTTCACTTCTAAGAAAAATTCTAAATAGAACTATGTTTGCCTGAATTAGAGTTAAAGCCACTTTTCATTCCCGTATTTTTACCCAATATTCATTTTCTTCCCTATACTTTGAAAATGTTTAATACGGTCTTTGTAATTTACGTATTTTGTTCAATATAATCCCTAATGATGACATGGCAACATATGTGGCATATGGATGAAATACCACCTTTTTTTTTAATTTTCTATTTACATGTGGTCATATTTTGCTACATTTTAAAGAAAAAATATATAAATTTTAAATTGGAATTTAAAGCATGTTGGTTTGGTAATTTTTTTAAAATAATTTAATTAATTATATTATTATTTAAAAAATATAAAAATAGTTTTCAATTTTTTTTCAAAATTTGTTTTTTTTAAATAATTAATTATATTATTAATTTGTTTAAAAATGATTTTTTAAATAATTAATTATAGGCTAAATTTTTTTAAAAAAAATCCATGTGGTTTCAAAAATTTGCATAATAGGAAAAGTGGTTTTTTTTCCGAAAAAAAACCCTTGTGGTTTCTCCAATTAGTAAAAAAAGGAAAACCCGTTGACTCCCATTAATGGTGTTAACCCCTGTTTAGTTGGCAAGGGCATTTTGGTCATCAATTTTTTTTTTTGTTTTGATTTCTCAAACAGATGGAGATTAAAAGAAATCCAATTTAGGGTAATTTTCATGCAATTTTCAGCATTTATTTTAAAAAATATGACAAAAATACCCTACCAACTTAATACCGTTAGCAGAAGTTAACGGTTTTTCCCTTTTTTGTTAACTTGAGGAACCAAAAAAAAAAAAAACCATTTGTGAAACCACATGGATTTTTTTGAAATTTACCCTTAATTATATTATTATTTTTTAAAATAATAATATAATTTTTTAAAAATAATTTATTATGTTATTATTTATTTAAAAAAATTGCCACGTCAGCATGCTTTTAATTCCTATTAAAAATTAATTTTTCATTTAAAAAAAAATTGCCATGTCAACATGCCATATAAGCAAAATATACCACTTTCCACAACACCTCAGCAAAATACAACCATATATAAATAAAAAATCAAAAAATATTGGTCCTATTTCATTCATATGTCACATATGCAGCCACGTCAGCATCATGGATAGTATTTAACAAAATACTCAAAGTATAGGGATTATATTGAACATTCTGAAAGTATAAGGATAAAAATGTATATTTGGCTAAAGTACAGGGACGATTAATGACTTTAACCCTTTTTATTACAGACACAAGAGAATATTTGTTGTGGTTCAGTTAAATATGCCAATGTCCTTTAATGGTGTATGAGATGAGATATATCTAATGAAAGATCAACTCCTGAAGACAAACAATGTGGTAGATCAGTAGATTCCATGGTTGTTCAGTAACAGTTAGAATTAAGAGATCACTTGTGAGCAGCGGCGCAACATAAGAAAAGATGGCATAATACAGTAATGGTGTGATAAACATTGGGAACCGCTGTCGGTGCCCTCAAACCATACAAGAATGGGATCACTTACACAATTATAGTCGTCGAGAACAATAAACAAGCTTTCATTTCGTCAACACGGGTACTGCCCAAGGGATAGCTACGAGCTCCAGCTCAGAGGATGAGGTGTGGACGGAAGTCTACTTCAAGTGTCGGAGACGTAGCAGGGAGGAGAGTGACCAACGCTTATACGCTAGTGCAACAACTTTATTCCCCTCCATTAGAACAAACACGCCGATCCCCCCATACGTGCGGACTCCATTTAGGAGAGTGGAGGTTTGTGGCCAGTGTTTGTAGCCGAGTCACCTGGTCGTAGAATGCCGTCATGCGATGACATGCAGACTCTATGGCGAGGTGGGGCATAGGGGAACGACTGTCAAATGAGCGTATGACTGCAACATCACAGTCATCCAAGAGACGCTTGTAAGGATAATGGCATGTGGAGTGAATCTCATCGCGATCACAGTCGCTTAGGTGTACGGCCAGTATAGAGGGTAGACATGGTGAAGACGAAAATAAGGAAGGTGGAGAGTAAGAAGATGAAGATGAAGAAGGCTGTTGTAGACCTGCTAGTGGTTCCGAAGAAGCATCACATATCACTCGCCCTCGACAATAATATGATGCAAGGTAAGGAAGAAATGAAGCTTGATGAACGCACAAAGTGCGTTGTATCTCTCCCGCAACTATACTAGGTCGATCAAGTAGTAAAGTACCCAAAGTTAGGATAGTCGAACCAATAAGGACTAGAATACTAGTACTAATTGTCCTCTGTTACCTAGCCTAAAATATAGATGATGTATTGGGTGATCTAACTAATTATCCTAAAGAATAAACAAATGCAAATAATTGGTAGATTGTTGGTAATCAGAGATGAGACATGGCACCTTGGATCACAATTCCCCCAAGAATCCTTTGCTAATGATTGACTTTCTAATACCGGCTATCTACTGACAAGTTCTTGGAGGATGCGACAATACACTTCTCAGTACAACACCCGATCTCTAGCGATGTTAATCACACTCTATCACCTGTGCCTAACTGTGACCTAGAAAGGTAACAAATCCTGGGCTAGAGCAATAATAATCAAATAAATCATTTAACATAAACTCTATCGTGCAAATACTATACCCTAATGAGGTAGGTGATTCGGACTGGGTCACACAACAACCACATGGATTCTCAAGCATAGTCATACATCAATAATACACAAGAACTATCAATAAAAAGTCAATAACAAATCCATCCTAGAGTTCATGTGTCCGAGGCACCACAAAAGGCTTAGCATCTCATACCATGGACTACCATAACAAAGATACAAGAGGAAGACATTAAGATAAGTATAGGAATTCTCCCTTGCTGATGTCTCCTCCGCCTTTAATATTCTCTTAAAACCCGAGCCATCGCAGTGAAGAGTACCAGAATGATCCATCAAAAGTCCCCTTTTGAGGTTAAGTGGATGGCTATTTATAGCTTTCAAATCTGCAAAGCACAGTTGTGTTAATCTGAAGCATGCCTGTACTCTTTGTCTCGCGACGCGGTTTATGTATTTTCAAATATCTGAGAGTTACACGGGCTCCAAAAAGCCCATTCTCTTTAGCACGCCCGTGTAGAATGAGAGCACAAATGTGCAGCTCTCTACAAGTGACTAAGGGCTTTCCCCCTGATGTGATCTCCTCAAATTCCTTCATGTACTTCCCGGAAAACATATACCACTTCGAACGAACGGAGACATCTCAGATATGGCAATGTATACAACCTCTTGTATAGGTGCTCTCCCATAAGGATGTATCATGTCGATTTGGTAATCACTGATAATTATTTAATTGACCACATTTTTATATCATAATTACATACACTTAGCATGATATTTTTTAGGAAAATATAGTACACCAGTACTTAATTTGTTTTAATCTTGTGTAACAAAACACACCAGAGTCGATTTGAGGGCAAGTTCAACTTTCGAGGCAATTCCGAAAAATTTTAAGACAAATAAGAGCTAAACTGGATAGCAGACAAATATGGGAGCAGGCATTGGGGACAATGTACAGTTTAAGTGTGGGGGATAAGGATAGAGGGATTAGCTACACTTATTTGATTATGATGAGTACAAGAAGGATAGAGGGATTAGCTATACTTATTTGATTATAATGAGTACCGGTTTAAGATGATCCATGATAGTTAATGATTGGTAGTCCTCTTGGGATATAGGTTGACATTAGCATTAGGCATCAAATTTTAAAAAAATATATATGTTTAGTCCTACTTTTACTTGACACCTCACTCAAAATTGAGCACAAACTCTGACTTTGCTGTCACTTACCCGCTTAGATTCGGATTTTAGTTAATCTAACCATCTAAGAAATAGTGAGAATTTCTTATTTAAAATAAAAAAAGCAATTTTTGCTGAACAAGCTAGAATAAAGGGAAGTCGGATCCATTAGGGATGCCCACCAATATAAGAAAGATGGTAGAAAAAGCTATCACCTTTGAAGCTGGAAAGTCGCTCTTGAGTAGTCGAATCTTGAGCATCACAAATGTTCACTTGATGACCTACATGGGGAAAATGCTACCTCATTAGATATATGAAGCTACTACCCCCAGATAAAAGAGTCATGTATACATCCTCCGGTGCTTGAACGTCTCCTAAAGGAGAGGCTAATGGAGCCTCACTTTTCCCCTCTTGATGCTGGAATCTCTTTGATTTTCTCACTACTGTCCCCACGGACGGCGCCAAACTGTTAACTATGAAAATGGGTCTGCCTCGAGATCAACCCCAATTCCAAGTCAACCGTTAAATTTGTTTGATTTGTAGGGATTTGAACAACGAGAAAGTGAAAGAGGAATCAATCACACAAGAGATTGAGGCGAGGATTTAACGTGGAAAACCCTTTAATAGGGAAAAAACCATGGAGAAAAGATAGAAATTCTCATTGATCTGGACCTTGAAGGTTGTTTTACAAAGTGGAAATTTAAAAGAGTGGATCAGTTCCCAGTGAAGCAGAGCTTCGTTGTCTCTAATGTCCTCCCCAAAATGAGCGGGGGTCATGGCCTTTTATAGGCTTCGGTAGCTTGGAGAAGAAGCTTGTATTTTCAACACGTGCTTTATAGAATTATGCCATGTGTTAAATTATCGAGTAAGTTTTCGGTTATATTCCGCCTAAGTGTTCAGTTGTAAGCTTTCTAGAAGACTTCTGAAATTGTGCCGATGAATTGAGTGTGCATTTGGAATGAGAGCGGTGAGGAGAATTTCCAGTGTGATGAATTGGGAGTTATTTTTCGATCCGTTCTGTGTTGAAGTTCACCGGTTTGATTCGACCCATGTTTCTCTTGACTGATCCGATATGATGAGAGACGGTTATTATGGTACGGGCAGATCCGGTATGGCTGAGCCCATTCCTGTTGAGGGGTCTTGTGATATTGACACGTAGATGTTCCTGATATTCTCCACGTGTCTTACCATCTTTCTCTATATCACAAGTCCCACCCTAAGTATGCTTGCGACAAGCTAAGCATACGAATATCTCAACAAGTGACTTCTCATTCGATATATTTCCTCGAGTCGTCTCTTCGTTTGGTTTCTGAATAACGATCCTTCCGATGAGATAATCTCCATGCAATCTTGAAGGGTAAGTTTCTGAAGGGTAATCACATCTTTTCCCTCGTATCATTTATTGTCCGTCACTTAGTCTTTGGGCTCCGCTTTCGAGGATGGATAAAGGGATGTATCAGCGATATCGGACCTTTAAAAGCAATGATGGAATAATTGATCTTTGCTCCACGTGTTAAGGATCATCACCGTCAAAAGCAATTTTACGCTTCTATAGAAGATTCATAGTTGGAGGGTTTTTCAAACTTCGCTGCGGTGGTGCTTCTCCCTCTATTTTGTACTGTGACTCTCATACAAGATCTTCTTCTTCTTTTCTAAAAGTTCTGATCATCAAGTGAGAGTATTATCACAGGTATGGGATCTCGAACTACTGCTGTGGTTTCTTCTTCTGATGTTCTTTCGTCATCTGAGAACAAGATTGAGTCGAAAAGAACTAGGGCTTGTTCCGATTCTTACGCCAATGTTCTTTCGGCGGATGTGATTGAAAAGCTCGTGGGTCATTACAGATTATCTATTCCTCCTTATCGTTATAGAATTCCCGCTTCGACTGAAAGAGCTTGTTCACCATCTCAAGAGGGAGATTTAGTGGTTTATTACGACGCTTTGATCGCTGGGCTCAGGCTTCCTTATCCTCAAATCTTTATTGACATCTTTCGCTTTTACAATGTATGTCATTCTCAATTGTCCCCTAATTCTTGGAGGATCTTGTGCGGTTTTGTGATAATATTATCTCAGAATAATCTTGTGCCTTCTGTTCATCTTTTCAACCTTCTTTTTAGTCTGAACAAAGATAGGAACATAGACTGGTACTATTTCTGTGCTAGACAAGGTAGGCAATTTTTGGGCTCTATTCCTGATTCCATTAAGGAGTGGAAGAGCAAGTTCTTCTTTATCTCCTGCAGTGAGGATTGGGGCTTTCCCATCAAGTGGGGTGTTCCACGGACCCATATAGCTAATAAGGAAAAACCTGATTCCAAAGAGATGGAGATAGTGAAAAGATTACAGAAGCTTCATCTCGGCCCCCTTAATGAACCTTTAACCGATCGGTTACTTCAAGAGAATGGTTTATACCTTGCCATGGGTAGGGGCACCTTTTAGGATTTTCCATGTTATTCACAGATCTACTGGTTCTTTATTTCAGGAATTAACATTTCCTTTTCATTGGTTGTTAGGTAACGAAATGCCTTCCGATAAAGGTGTTGATATTGCCAATAGAATGCGAGCTATTTCCCGGGCCAAGAAGCATAAAGAGAAAGCTCTTTCCAAGACCAAGGGTCAAGTAGTTAGTGGGGCCCCTTTATAAAAGAGAACTTCCGGTGAACGTGGTGAGGAAGCTGTGGTCAAAACAAATATTTCAAAGTCTACCGGTGGAACCAACATCGGAACTGCCAAGGAAAAAGATCTTTTGAAGGGTGTATCATTGAGGAAGGGTGGGAAACCTTTCATGTTGACCATGACGTAGAGGCAGGGGATCTTTTAATTATCACTTTAGTTATTTCTTATGCAGGGGATGTGCGCTTTGAAGTTAAAATGTTTGGGAGCAACTCCTGCCGTAGAGAAGTGGGCCCCCATCTTCGCCCACGCGCTTTGCCGGGATTTCCTAGCGATAACGAGGACAGCGACGGTTGTGGAAGTCCGTGCGTCTCCTCTGAATCTTATCTGAGTGGGTCCTCGAACGGATCTGTGGATTGTTAACTGGGGAATTCCGACGGAGAATATGTTTACCAGGGTTTGCCATGTTGCTTTGTTGTGTGCTTTTTAATACTACTGACTTTGTAACATGAATAAAGTTTATTAATTTGCTCATAAAGTCTTCGATTTCTTCAAGAAGAAATGATCACTGGTGATCCTATGTTGGGATGTGTGTGTTTTGTCTCTTATGATGCGGGCTCTACACAATGTCTGTTATTCCCTGAGACGACACGTGTCTCCCCTACTATTTAGCATTAAAGGGAGATAGTGGCGCGATGTGCGCGGCGTGCACGTTTGTCAACATCATGATAAGCGCGGTTTTCTATGTGTCAGGCGGCATTTGGTATGCTGACGTGGACGGAATTTTGATTTGTTTGAGGAAAAGTGATAATGGATATCTGAACGGTCCAGATTTAGGGACCCTTGGTTAAACGGTTCGATTGGGATGCAGCTCCGGGATCTAACGCCGTGGATTTATCTCCTTTACATATAAGCGGAATCGTACAGGCAAAAAGGGTTTTATTTCAAAAGTCGAATTGCGTCTTTTGAAAACTTCTTCTTCTCCGGCGAGCCCTGGTCTTAAGCTTTATGTGTTTTTTTCTTGTCCTTTTCTCTTCTAAGGTAATGGCTAGTGCTACATCTTCTTCCTCTAGTTCTTCTCACGGGTCTTTGATCCGTTCTCCGTCCAACCCTACGGTCTCCGTAGCGATTCCAGGTGAAGCTAGGGATATTCCAGTCCAGGGTTCGCGGGTTCATCCTACTTCTAGGGTAATGGGTAGGGGGTCTGGTACGTTCATAAGTCTTCTTGGGCAGAAGGATGTAGATGGCTTGGTAGAGAAATATGAGATAGATCTCTCTCTGTTTGAGGTTAGGGTTCCCTGTTCTGGGGAGAGGGCGAGTTCTCCCAGGGAAGGAGAGATAGCTATCTATCAAGATGCGTTATTGGGTGGCCTTAGGATTCCTTTTTCTGATTTTGCTAAGGCAATTCTAGAGGAGTATCATCTGTGTCCTTCACAGCTGACTCCAAATTCTTGGAGATTACTGAACGGCTTTGTCATTGTTTTAAAAAATTACGGAGTAAGTCAGACCGTCCGTTGGTTCGGTATGTTGTTTAGCCTATGTTTAGAGTCTAATACCGATTGGTATTACTTCTCGGCTCGTTCCGGAAGAAAGTTTTTAGGGAAAGTTCCTTCTTCCATTAAGCGGTGGAAGAGTAAATTTTTCTTTGTCAAAAATAAATCCGAGTGGGATGTCCGAACAAAGTGGGAGGTTCCCCGAACGGATATTGTTTGTGAGGAAATGACGAAAGAAGAGGAGGTTCTTCTTAAGTCAATGACGGGGCTATCCAAGGTTTACATGGACGAGTTCTTGACCAAGGAAAACCTCGTTAAATGTAGTTTAATAGTATCTGCTGGTAGGATTTATTCGTGTATCTATCGTAGTTTGATCTTGAATCGCGATATCTAACTTGATTCGGAAGTTTAGCAGAAAGTCCGATGGAGGATGAAGACTTAAGCTACGTTAAGGGCCTCTTGGCTTCCTATGAAGGTGAAGTCCATCCACCCTTACCTCGTGGGCGGAAGAAGAAGGAAGCAGCCTCTAGTAAAGGTGTTGACACCTCCAAGGAGGAAAAAAAGAAGAGGAAGAGAAAAGAGATTGACTCTTCCAAGAAAGGGGGCAAAAACGACCCCGCTACAGGGTCCTCACAGGAGAGGAGGACGAAGAGGAAGAATTCCGAGGACGCATCGGGTCCCGGAATTATGATTGAACAGGTGAGTTCACCTGTGGAAGAGGCTCGCCCGGCTTTATCGACAATTTTAGAAGGGCCCTCTTCTAGTCAACTAGAAGATATCCTCCTCAAGGAGGTAAGGATTTACTTCTTAAGGGTATCATTGTTCCGCAATAATTTTTAACTTAGGCTTTGTTTTACAGGCGGAGGCGGGGGAAGTGGCTCTCTTGGATAAACTGAGGGTAGCGGACTCAGTTTTAAGAGGACCGACAACTCAAGGGAAGGAGTTGCCCTCTGAAGACATCCCTTTTCGGGATGCTGCTTTTGTAAAAAATGTTTTGATGGCCATGCGGCCCGAACAGCTCTCCACTAAGCTACGGAGAGCTGGGAGGGAAGAGGCCACTTGCCAGCTTTTCCGATCGGCCATGCTGGTAAGGACCGTTCTCATATTTCTTTTGTTCCTAAACTTGGTATCGTCTATAACTCCTTTGTTATTTCGTAGACTGCGCATTGGGCGGATTGAGTCGGCAATCTTTGTCAAGAGGACTTGGCAAAGATGGAAGCAAGTAGGGCAGAATTTGCCCAGCTAAACTCTAAGGTGGAGGCCTTGGAGGAAAAAGAAAAGAAGCAGCTCGCTATTATCCATACTTTTGAGAAGGATAAAGCCGAACGGCTTCAACAGTTGGGAAAAAGAGAAAAATGACTTAGCGGCCAAGTTGCCGAGTTCCGAGGGCTCTCTTCAGACTGCTAAGGAGGATATCAAAAGACTACAGGACGACTCTAGCAGTTTGAAGAAGGAACTTAAATCTGCTCAAGATGAGCGTACTGACGCCCAATGGAGTCTAAAGTTGAAGGTTGCGGAACTTGCCGCCATTCAGGTCGAGTTAGAAGAACTCAAGGGGGAGCGTGATACACTCAAGGAAGACTTGGCTTCCAGACAGAGGACCCCTAAATCCGACTCGCAAGAGATGAAAGACCTAATTGAACGAGCGGATAAATTGGAGAAAGAGGTCGCCCGGCTTAGGGCGAAAGCCAAAGAAGGGGCCACCCGCATTTATTCTGTAGTGCAGCAGGTGGGCCACCATGTTCCTCCTGCGGACGTTTTATCTATGGGGCTTGCTGGAGTCTTGAAGAAATTTATGGAGCTAAAAGAGTTGCAACTTATAAAGACTCCAGAGGTTCCTGTCCCAGCCCCTTCTAAACCTCCAACCCAAGTTCCTCCAGAAGCGGCTGACCGTCCTGAGGGCCCTAGTTCTTAGGGATTTTTTAGGACATATTCTTGTAAACACCTAGTTATTTTGGAATGTAATTTCAATTTATATGAATGAAACACAAACCTTTTTCTTTGGTGAAGATTTATTTCCGAGTGATGGTATTAACCATTTTAAGAAGTTCATCGCAAGGTCTTTTTTCCTTCATTTGGCTTGTAAGTCAAGCTTCATAGCAGGTTCTTCTCTTATTAGTCCAATCTTGGGACTTTGATTTGTTGAGTAAGATCCTTGCTTTTGTAAATGAGATTGTTGCCTCATAGTTCGATCGGGATTTTTGCCCCTTGTTTCTGGATGAGAGTTATCATTTATCCTTGAAGGATAATTCCGACTCATCTTTTAGGAATGGGATTTTCACCTCATTTTTGTGGAATGAGATTTTCACCTCATTTTTGTAGAATGGGATTTTCACCTTATTTTTGTAGAAAGGGCTTAAGCTTTATTCCATTGAACATTTAGGAGACGACTACAGGATTTACTGATAGTAGCGTCGCGAGTGTTCAGCATGAAATGGACGCTTGAGCATTTTTCCTTCCATATTTACCAGATAATAGGTGCCTGCTAGGATAATTTTCTGTATGACGTAAGGGCCTTCCCAATTAGGAGTTAGCTTCCCTGTTCGGCTTTTGTTTCCCTGGAACTCGTTTTATCTTAAGACCAGGTCGCCGATTTGGAAGAAGACTCTTTTTACCCTTGTGTCATAGAACCTTTTTACTCTTTGGCGATAGATGGCTGCCTTTGTTTCCGCAGCTTCTCTTCGCTCTTCAAGTAAGTCAAGTTCCGCTCGGAGATTCTTCTAATTTTCTTCTGATGAGAAAATTTGTTGTGTCCGTAGAGTAGGCATTCCTATTTCTTCAGGGATGACAGCTTCTGCCCCATAAGTGAGAGAGAACGGAGTTTCTCCTGTAGGGGTTCTTGTGGTTGTCTTGTAAGCCTAGAGAACGCTCGGAATTTCTTCAACCCAGTTAGTTCCTTTTTTAGAGACCCGGGTTTTAAGAGCTTGGAGCAAGGTGCGATTGGTTACCTCTACCTGGCGGTTAGCTTGGGGATGTGTCACAGAAGTTAATCTCGATTCAATTTTGAGCTCTGAACAAAAGCTTCTGAAAGCCTTGTTATCAAATTGTCGCCCATTATCAGAAATGAAGGCCACCGGAATTCCGAATCGACAGATAACCGTTCGCCATAAGAACCCCTGACAAGCTTTCTCCGTGATTTTGGCCAAGGGCTCAACTTCTACCCATTTGGTGAAGTAATCGATAGCTACTATCAAAAACTTCATTTGTCGAGTTGAAGTGGGAAATGGCCCTAGGAGATCAACTCCCCAGATAGCAAACGGGCGAGGGCTAATAATTGGCATGAGCAGTGTTGGTGGTCGTCTTTGAATCTTGGAATGCCGTTGGCAGGCATCACATTTTCGGGCGAACGCCACTGCATCTCGAGTTCATGTTGGCCAGTAATAGCCCTGTCGCAGGACTTTGTAACTTAAGGCTTTGCCTCCTATATGTCCCCCTCCAATACCTTCATGAATTTCTTGAAGGATGTAGTTTGCTTCTGTGGGGCGCAAGCACCGTAAGAAAGGTTGCGTATAGGACCTCTTGTATAGATTTTCGCCAATGATGGTGTATTGAGCGGATTTGTAAGAGATCCGTCTGGCTTCTGTCTTGTTGGATGGTGTAGGTCCACCTTGCAGGTAGTTTCTAATGGGATCCATCCAACTTGACTCTTCTGCTTTACTTTGTACTTCCCCTTCTAACCCCTCAATAGTTTTGTGGGAAGGTACTGTAGGTTGAAGGAAGATTCTGCATCACCGTTGAGCGTAGTGGCTTTTTTAGATAAAGCGTCCGCTTCTTCATTTTGTGCCCGACAGATTTTTTCAATCTGGAAATGAGCGAAGTGGGGGACTATCTTCTTTACCACTGTTTGGTATTTGACCATGTTCTCCTCCTTTGCTTCAAAGTTGCCCAATGTATGGCTAACGACCAGCTGTGAGTCGGAATATACATGTAGGCGTTGAATTCCGAGCCCTCGGGCCAAACGCAATCCTGCGATGAGGGCTTCATATTCGGCCTCGTTGTTGGTTGCTCGGAATTGGAACTTAAGAACTGTTGCAATTTTCCATTTGGAAGGAGAATAAAGGACGAAGCCGGCTCCTGACCTTTCTTCAGTTGTTGATCCATCAACATATAAGGACCATGGGATGCTAGGGCTTTCTTCCGGATATTCTTGCGGGACATCATCCTCATTTGCGGGAATGGTCAATTCCACAATAAAATCCACCAGCACTTGAGCCTTGATTGCCGTTCGGGGTTTATAGGTGAGATCAAACTCACCCAACTCTATTACCCACTTGGCTAGACGTCCGAAATTTTCAGGCTTATAGAGGATTTGCTTTAAGGGCTGATCCGTCAGCACCGTAACTTTGTGCGCTTGAAAATAAGGCCTTAATCTTCGTGCGGATGTGATGAGAGCGAAAGCCAACTTTTCAAGTGGTAGATATCTTGACTCCGCATCGTTAAGGATCTTACTTGTGTAATAGACTGGCTTCTGAACTCCTTTGTCTTCCCTCGTGCATCAGACCGACCGGCCAAGGAGCAGCTGCCAAGTAGATGTAGAGCTCTTCCCCTACTTGTGGCTTAGCTAGCAACTGAGGCGATCGGAGATAATCTTTAAGCTCTTGAAAGGCTTTCTCACATTCTTCTGTCCACTCCATTTTTGGTGCTTTTCGCAAGGCTTGGAAGAGTGGGAGGTTTTTCTCTCCGGCTTTAGAGATAAATCTCCCCAGAGCTGCTAGGCGTCCGTTAAGCCGTTGTATCTCTTGGAGGCTTTTGGGGGGTCCCATATCAAGGATGGCTTTGACCTTTTTCGGATTCGCTTCTATTCCTCTTTGGGTCAGTATAAATCCAAGAAATTTCCCTGACCGGACACCAAAAGCACACTTGTTCGGATTTAAGCGCATATTGTAAGTCCGAAGTGACTGAAAGGCCTCTTGTAAATCTGATAGGTGTTCGTCGGCTTTTCGGCTCTTCACCAGGATGTCATCCACATAAGCTTCAACATTTCTGCCAAGTTGTTCTTTGAAGACCGTATTCATGAGCCTATGGAAGGTGGCTCCGGCGTTCTTTAAACCGAACGGCATTACCTTATAGCAATAAGTTCCTGTGCTTGTAATGAAGGATGTTTTTTCTTCATCATCTTTGGCCATTCGGATTTGATTGTAGCCTGAAAAGACATCTAAAAAACTCAGCATTTCGTGCGCCGCCGTGGAATCAACCAAGCCATCAATTGAAGGTAGAGGGAATGAATCCTTGGGACAAGCTTTATTTAGGTCCGTGAAATCTACACACATCCTCCATTTTTCGGATGGCTTTTTTACTAGAACCACATTGGCTAACCATTCTGGATAATGCACTTCTCGGATAAACCCAGCCTATAAAAGGGTTGATACTTCTTCTTCTGTGGCCTTCTGCCTCTCTGGTGCGGAATTTCTCCGTTTCTGCTTGACAGGCTTGAACGACTGATCTATGTTGAGGCGGTGCTCAATGACATCATGTTTTACGCCTAGCATATCTTCTGATGACCAGGCGAAGAGATCAGAATTGGTCCTTAGTACCACCATGAGATTTTCTTGTTGCATTGTTGTCAGATCTGCACCAATCGGCACTGCGCGTTCCATCCTAGTTGTGTCTAGAGGAACCGTAAGCAATTCTTCAACTGGTGTGGGCCGAAGCTCTTCATCTTCCCGTTCGGCTATTTTGTTGATCAACATGGCTTCCGAAACTTTTGTTTTGCCTCTGTTTAAAGCTTTTCCCTTGAGGGTTGCAACATAACATTGCCGCGCCAAGGGTTGATCTCCTCTTACTTCTCCACTACCACTGTCCGTCGGAAATTTGAGGAGAAGATGGTAAGTAGAAATTACGGCCTTCAAGGCGTTGAGGGTTGGCCTACCAAGAATAACGTTGTAACTTGAAGCACAGCGTACTACTAGAAAATTTGTTGTCACTGTTGATGATCTGGGCGACTTTCCTACTGTAACTGGTAAGGAGATCATTCCTTCTGGCTGTATCACTCCTCCGGAAAACCCTATTAAGGATGATTTTACGGGAAGCAAATTATCTGCATCATATCTCATTCGTTCGAAGGCACTTCAAAAGAGAATGTCAACAGAACTTCCACTGTCTATCAGAACTCTCTTCATTTGGAAACTGGAAACTATGATGGCAATGACTAAGGCGTCATCATGGGGGTGGCGAACCCTGTTGACATCATTATCATAAAAGATGATGGGAGCCGTAGGCCGTGACCTTCTTTGTGGTGTTTTTGTTTCCTGCGCAGCCCCCACCATTCGTGCATAGCTTTTCCGAGAGGCGGAGCTTTCACCACCACACCCAGGACCACCACTGATAAATCCGACCATCTCCCCTTTTTCTTCTTCCTCTGGCTGTGAAGTTTCGGGCTCCTCTTGGATATCAATGTTGATATACTGCTCCAATTGTCCCCTTCTAACGACATCTTCAATGGCGTTCATCAAATAGGTACATTTTTCCGTGTCATGTCCTCTAGTTTGATGAAACTTGCAATATCTTTTACTATTCTTTTGCCGCTCGGGATTCTTTGCAGGTTCTGTCCATGTCAAGAGTTGTTGATCCTGGATTTGCATAAGAATATGGCTTCTGGTCTGATTTAGTGGGGTATGGTGGTCGTATCTGACAATTTTTCCTTCTTTTGAAGATTCTCTAGGTTGCAGCACATGTCGCTGAGGGCGTGTTGAGGTTTCCTGTCCTCCCTTACTGTCCCTGCGTGGCCCGCCTTCTTTTCGTATTTCCGGGGGCCTTCTGTTGACATTTTGATGGGCTTTTCCCTTCCGGAGTTCAACAGGGGCGCGTCGAGCCTCTTCTTCCCAACCCGTATAAATTTCATCAGAATTGATGTACTTCTGGGCATGGATCATGAGGGCGGGGATGGTTTTTGGTGGATTCAAGGTGAGGGAAAAACGGAAAGGGGATTCTAGCAAACCCTCCATCAGGATGGTTACAGCCATACGCGGAATAAGAACCGCAACGTTTGCTGCTTCATCTATGAAATAGTTTAAATAGGCTTGGAGAGTTCCCCCCCCCCTCATTGCTTAACGCGCAGAAGGGTAGATGGAGTTTTCTTTTGCTTTGAGTAATTAGCAAAATAAGCTAGAAAGCTATCTGCTAGAACTTGAAAAGAAGGAATTGTGCTAGATGGAAGATCGACAAACCAGTCTTACGCTTTTCCCTCTAAAGTGGCGGGAAAAGCTCGCCACATACGAGCGTCGGTAATTCCAGAGAGTAGCATCTTCGATCGGAAAGACTTCAAGTGACGAGATGGATCAGTTTTGCCCTCGTATGCAATCATTGCTGCTGGTCGAAAACTGTCAGAAACTTGCTCTTCCAATATTTCCTTGATGAAAGGCGAGCATATGTTAAAAACATGCCGCTCGGATTTCTTGTTTCCTCGTGAAGGATCCTGTCGTTGTGTTCTTCTGTCGACAGTTGGAACAGATGGGCCATTTCATTCAGTCCTTGTCCGCTCCGTTCTTGTATACCCTTCCGTTCTTATGGCAGCTTGTTCTCGACGTCGAACGGAGGGGTTCCGAACTAGCAGAGAAGGCAGTTCTCTCTCTTCTGTTTCCATGAGTGTGAGTCCTTGTCCTCCCTCTGCTTTCGGAATTGGCTGGTGGGGCTGTTGGCACACTTGGTGGAATTTGTGTGGGAGGAAGTAACGGATGAGTTAAAGTATGAACAGTTTGAGCTAGCCGTTCCAATTGCTGCTGCATGTTAAGGTAAAACTCCGGGATGGGTTCCTGGGGTGGGGCGGAAGGATTTTCCGATGGAGGTAAGATAGGTGGATTATTCAACGGAATCTCCTCATGCCCTCGGACTTCGCCAAGTCCTTCAGGATTACTTGGTGCTCCTTGTTCTTGGATCCGTTTTGACCTTCTGGTAGTGATCATTTGGCTTTTTGTAAGGGTCCCCACAGACGGCGCCAAACTGTTGATGCCAAAAACTGGTCCACCTCACGCTTTGGCTACTGCGGCCTCGTGATCTGGTCTCAGCCTTCGACAAACGGTTGAAATTTATAGTTGGTGTGGACGCTTACTTCAACTTCTGAACGGAGAACACGGAGAATACTTTGGAAATCCACTCGGAATTACCCTATGGAAATCCGCTCGGAACTACCCTAGCTTTCCTTTGGGATGAATCTGTAAGAGGGAGAAAAGAGTGATCAGAATTGGGCCTTTCTGCCCAGATTCAGCTCCGATGCTTAAGTCAGAAAACTTGTAAGAAGGCAGTCTTAGACATGAGTTAGCTCTTTGTGTGATGATTTTTCCGATCCTCCCTTTTTCTATTATCGCTCTTCTTTTATAGCCACCTAAAGGCTGTTTAGGAAAGGCGGTGGAGTAAGGCGGTGAATGAGAAAATATCTTCTAAGGCGGTAAGAAAATATCTTCTAAGGCGGTAAGAAAATATCTGCCTACTGTGTAGGTGCTACGTAGGTAAGTAGAAAATATCTACCTACTGTGTAGGTACTACATGTGTAAGTAGAAAATATCTGTTTACTGTAGAGGCAAGTGGATAAGATCTACTTACTGTAGAGGCGTTAGATACGCTCTTACCCAGATGGCTATCACTTTCTTGCTTCTTGTATAATTCCGACGGACTTTTTATAGGGGTGAGCCCTCCTTATTTGCCGGACGGAATTTATGCTAATGAATTTGGTGGTGACTGACTGTCTTGTGGCCAAAAGAAATGTAGCCCTGTGTATGACAGGTGGCCATTTAGGCAGGCGACACGTGTTTTACCAAATATTTCTGTAACATATATATATATATATATATATATATATATATATATGTGTGTGTGTGTGTGTGTGTGTGTGTGTGTGTGTTAGGGTGAAAATCGGTTTTGATCCCAACTTCACTCTAACGGTTGAATTTGTTTTTAATTGGGGGACTAGATTGCAAAGAGGAAGAGCAACAACCCAAGCTAGAAACAAAGTACGCCCAATTTACTTTGAAAACCCCGTAAATCCGGGGAAAAACCACGGTGCCCGGCCAAGAGGGCAAAACCACTATGTAGGGAGTGATTTACAAGAATAAATTGTATAACTATCAAAGATCTCAGGCAATAAAGATGAGCGTGGAGGAGAAGGGGGTCTTTGAACATCTTGGTGGTGGTGGCGGGAGAAAGATGTTGGGCAGCGGAACCCGTCGGAGAGGATGCATGAGGGCTTTGGGCTTTTAGGAGAAGGCATGAAAGCTTGTCAGGGAGCGAAGGGCTTGGAGGTGGAGATGGTTGGCCTTCTTCTCGGGTTGGAGGAGTCAATCTGTTCTTCATGCAGAGATGCCCCCACTTCATGCAGAAGAGAGATCTTTTTTTAGAAGAGATTTCAAGATGATGAGAAGATCCCACATTTTTCTCCCAGTTCCTCGCCATCACCCCAAAATCTGTCCCCAATTCTGCATGTGATCCGCCTTCCAAGTTTATCATGATTCGCGTATTATCATCCTAGCGAGCCACGTGTCACCATCTTAGCCGTTGAATATTTTGCCCACAACACAATACCCCCCTCAAGTATGCTTGCGTACGAGTCCGAATGATAGTCGAGTGGTTCTCGTTTATCAGTCGGCTCAGGGAGCTAAGTGTTAAGTCAGGTCAGTTGGGTCTATGTTTCACTTAGTTTGTTTCATAGAGGTGGACCCTCTTTGGAGAGGGGTTTTGCTCGGCATGATGGAGTTCGATCAGCTTAGCATGAAGGAGCTTGGAGGTGGCTTGGCCTCGACATATAATAGCTTGGCCTCGGCCTCAGATGTGAAGCTCGGCCTTGGCTTGATTGAGATCGGCCTTGACATGGAATGGCTCAGCCTTGGCATTGAATGACTTTGGAGGTGGCTTGACCTCGCTATATAACGGCTGAACCTCGGCATAAAAAAGCACAACATGAGGGGTTTTTATGAAAATAGGCTCTTTTGGAGCTTTTCATTAAATGAACTTTTCGAAAGAGGAAAGAAGACATACCTTCATGAAGCTTGGAGCTCACTTGGAGTTTGACTCTGTTGATCGTTGAGGTCAGACCATTTGTGGAAGGTCCTCCAATCAAGTTTGGAGCCAGGTCTTCCGTAGAAGGTTGGTCTCCGACTCAGTCTTGAGGTCGAGGCCTCCGTGGAAGGTCCTCTGACTGAGTTTGGAGCTGGGTCTTCTGTGGAAAAAGTTGGTCCCCGACTCCATCTCGAGGTCGAGGCCTCCGTGGAAGGTCCTCCGACCGAGTTTGGAGCCAGGTCTTCCATGGAAAGTTGGTCCCTCAACTCGGTCTCGGGGTCGGGGTTTCCATGGGAGGTCCTCTGACCGAGTTTGGAGTCGGGTCTTCCATGAAAAGTTCCTTGGCTTGGTCTAGAGGTCAGGACTGCCGTGGGAGGTCTCTAACGAGGATCGACACTAGGCCCCTTGGGGGGACTTTGGCAATCTTGAACAGTTTTGACGAGCATTGATCGCTTAGCCACTTGGGGGGGCTTTAACGAGCATTGGTCGCTCAACCCCTTGGGGAAGCTTGGCCTTGGCCTTGGATGTCTCGACCTCGGCATAAAAGAGCTCGATATGAGGGGTTTATAAAAATAGGCTCTCTTGGAGCTTTTCATTAAATAAGTTATTTGAGAGAGGAAAGAGGGCATACCTTCATGAAATTTGGAGATCACTTGGAGCATGAATCCGCTGATCGTCGAGGCTTGGAAGCAAGAGTCGTTTGTAGGCAACCAATATGTCAAGCCCTCAAGAGTTTCTTGACCGATTGTTGACGAGCTTGGATGCTTGACCCCTTATGGGGATCTTTACCCTTGCCATTGTTTTCATAGCTTCTTGTTCGAGTCCCCACAGACGGCGCCAAACAGTTAGGGTGAAAATTGGTTTTGATCCCAATTCCACTCTAACGGTTGAATTTGTATTAGTATTAGGACTCGAACTCAAAGGAAATCAAAAGAGAAAGGCAGGAATCAAAGGAGAGACACATACATTTAACGTGGAAACCCTCAAATCTGAGAAAAGCCACGAGCTCTAGCGGTAAGAGCAAGATCCATTAACCTTTCATGATACAATCTAAAGAAGGGAAAAGGGGAAGGAGAGGATGGGGTCGGCCGAAGGGCTCCCTGTGTTTGTTTTTTTTTAGATCACTCGCCCCCTTTCTTCTTTGCTCCTTCCTTTTAAAGATAAGCTTTGGGCTGATAATCAATCCACTTTTTCCTCCCGATTCCGTGCCATCACCTTGATTTCAGCACCCATATCTCATGCGTGATTGACTTGTCATTGCTGACTGTAATCCGCGTACTGGGATCTTGGAAAGCCACGTGTCATGGTATTAGCCTCCAGATGCTTATACTGTGCTTCTGTCACCATTTCGGGCTGATCCGAACCTAATCCGAGGGGGTGACTCCGAAGAGCTTCAACGACTCCGAAGGGCTTCGGCTCGCTCCTTTGATCCGAAGGAAGGGTTCCGGAGGAGCCTCGACTTTTGGATGCCCGAGAGGGAATACTTCAAACTGCAGCTCGCTGAGTACGCCTGGGTGATCGCCACATGTCTTACCACTTTTCCCCCTATCAATATATATATATAAATTCTACTAATTTTAAGTTTGATGAATTTATTCAATTAACTAATTAATTAAGGAACAATAAGCAAAAATTTATTCCCTAATTAATTAAAGCTGAATTAGAAAACTTTTATTCCAATAAAAGTTCAAACAAAGCCTACCTTGGAAGACTCTTCCTTATTTACCAAACAATTAAAAAATAACTAATTTAAAAATAAAGTCAAAAGAATTCCCTAAAATCTCTGGATTTTACAATTATACTTGATTAATTTTATAAACTTGATATAATATTTTTTAATCCAAGGAGTATAAATATAACATCCGTTTGTCTGGTGATGGGAACTAGTGTTTCTATTTAATTCCGTTGAAGATAAATATTGGGTTGGGTGGCATTTGTTGTGGAAATTGCCTATTGCTTCAAGAGTTAAAACTTTTCTTTGGAGATTGTTTCATGGCAGGTTGCCTACATATGAACTTCTTTATAGCTACAATTTTGGGCCTCAAGAAATGTGCCCCCTTTGTGGCTTGGATAGAGAAACACTTCAACATATCATTGTTGACTGCTTTTTTTCAAAGCAATGCTAGAACCTGTTGGCTGAATATTGTGGCTTTATTGCTGACAATCTGAGAAACATACTGGATGGAGACTGGTTACAGAATAACTAGAGGCCTGGTGGTTTTAAAAAGCAATGCATTAAAGCTTTAATTCCCACTTGTGCATGGGCTATTTGGAGAACCAGATGTGAGAAAGTTTTTGGTAATAAGGTACAGGTGGCAAACCAAGTATTTAATCAAGCCCTAAATATGTGCCAAGAATACTTCTACAGAGTGAAAATGCAATTCAAGGAGTATCTGTCAAATTCTGTATCTAAAAATGCTATTACTTTGATGAGTGATGCCTCCTATTATCGTGATACTGCTCTGTGTGGAACAAGTTTTATCATAATTCAGGAAACAAACACAGTTTTGGTAGCTGGTTGTGCTGGAAAAGCTGCTGAATCTAGCCTGGAGGCTGAACTAAATGCTATGGAGCTGGTGCTGGAACAATGTTTGCCGAAGGGATGGCTCCCTGATCGAATCTGTTCAGATTGCATTCAAGCTTTGGATCTATTAATAAATGGCCAATACATGCATGCTGATGGAAGGATACAAAATTTAATTTAAAGGCTGAAGAGCATTATCAATCAACACCAAAGAATGGAAGTGATATTGCCCACGGGAACTAAACTCTATTGCGGATACACTTGCTAATTATGCTATTAGGAATCCAAACTTATCCCTATTTCACAGAGGATCAGATAGACCAAGATGGTTAGAGGAGATTGTGGGAGCAGCAGGATTATAGTTTTAAACTTTTGACTTTGTGTGATTTCCTTTTTTTTATCAGCTTGTATTAGCTCAAACTTGTCTAAAAAAAAAGACACTTAGTGTCGTTTCTATTCCAATTTTAATATTTTTGTAGTCAACATGAAAAAGAATCCTACACAAGGGCCATGTTTGGTTGGGGAATAACCCCAAGAGTTATCCTAACACAATTTCCCATAAAAAAAGTTTTTCCAGTCAAAATATTTAATTAAGATTTAAAAACATAACACACAAATGCATAGAAGACACATCACTATCTTATCATTAATACCTTTGGTTTAAAAATTTCCTCTAAAAAAATTTAAAATTTTTCAAAACTTATTCCTATCCCTAAGTGGGATAACCCCCAACCAGAAAATGCGCTCATTGTAATTATCATGCTTAATAAAATAAGCAATTAATATAAAAAGTAGTAGTTGGTATGAGTTACAGTTTATTAAATACAGTTTGGTGTTTATATTTTTATTTTGATGGAACCGGCTGCAGTAAGTAGATCAAACGACGTACAATACCAAAGGGCTAGTAGCCTAACGGTAAAGAACTCGGGTCCCATGCGTTGGGGTGTTCTCTTGGGCATGGTTCCGTGATCGAACCCCCGACCTTGTAAATGTGTGCACAAGTTTAAGTGAGTTTACTCCTTGAGATTTCTTCGCGCACGGTGAGGGGTCAGAAGCGATCAAGTGAGTTTACTCCTTGGAGCTCATGGCCAAGTCCCTGACTGTCCCGTAAGTGGGAATCTTTATGGCCATAGTCAAAAAAAAAAAAAAAAAAAAAAACAACGCACAATTATTTTTGGTATGGAGCTTTTGATGTAGTAAATAACCATATATTATTCTAAACAAAAACACATGATAAATTTACTGCAGTTTAGAAGCCCTCCACAAGTGACTAAGCTGGGTATCAACCACTCATCTAAAGCTTCTAATTTTCATCGCTTCTAGTATATGTTAAATATATGCAGTTAACTATTTGATCCGATGAACGAATATATGCAGTTAACACGTGTATATGTTAAACGGATATGTTTAACATATATTTAGGAGATATACTAGTAACTATTTTCAATTGATGCCCACGTCACTCTCATGAACACAATGTTCTACTTTTTAGTTTTTTCTTTTTTCCTTTGAGATGATGGCAGAATGAAAGGTTTTTTTTTTTTGTGGACTGAGAGGCAGAAATGAAAGGTTAGCAGACTATCTCCACTATGGCTCCATCTAAACATTTTTTGTTTGGTTAGCAGTACTTGAGAATAAGTTATTAAATTCTTTTCCTTTTCTACTAGACTTTTGAACTTATTTGGATATGAAAATAATAGGGCGCTTTAGAAGACGGGTCATCGATCACATGAATAATCTTCATGATTTATATTATAATTTTTTTAGATGAAATCATCTCATCCTCACTTCCAAATTCAGACATATAATGTATATATCTCAACTGGTTCAATAGTTTACGCAACAAAAAAAACAAAAAAAAAAACTTGAATAGGAGCATAAAATATTATTATTAATTGTGAAATTCAATTATTGCTGTCCTAAATGTTAAACTTTATTATTATTATTATTATTATTATTATTATTATTATTTATGTTAAATATCATGTCTAACAAAAAGAAATAAAAGCAACATTGGTAAAAGCAAACCCAGAAAGAAACGAAGATGGGTGACATATATAATACTCACTAATGGCAATTAAAGAATTAATTAAGTAAAGAGTTAAATATTGAAGAAATAAGTTTGGTCCGACGGGTTTGTCAATGAAAACTTGTGAAGGTTGGGATGACATATGGCACTCTGTCAAAGCTCATTCATTCATCTGGAGACCTTCCGTCTCCTCCCACCATGTCTTCTTCACCTTCTTTCAAATCTTGTTAGTTGCATGCTACCCCTATGCATGCACTCTCTATACAAGAGATCATGTATAAGCATGATCAAGGGTCGTGAAAGTCTCTCTGAAGTTGGTAATTGAAGAGGCGATGATGAAGGCTTCAGCGTTGAAGCGTTTGGCAATCAAGATCAACGTTCTTTTCCTTGCCTTCATTATCCTCGTCTACATCACCATCATCCTCCAACCTCCTTACCCATTCGAAGATAATGCTGCCGGCACTCTCTCCAATGTTGACAAGGTCGATCGTATAATGACTCTTTACCTTTTTTGTGAACATTAATTGGAGTTCCTTAATTAGTTTCTCACGTACGTACATATATTATACATAACTCCTCATCAGCTAATTTTATTGATGCCTAATATTAATTAGATTGTAGGCATGGCCAAGCTGCAGGATGATGATCAGAAGCCCCTTGGCTTTAACAGTACTGTATTCAGGGAGGGCACAAGAATAGGATTAGTGAACATTGGAGAGGTAGAGATGATCAACTGGCACAAGAGTATTGGGAAGACGATGAGAAGGATGATAAAATTCGACACTGTGCCGGAGGATCAGTTGCAGTGGAAGGAGTTGTTTCCAGAGTGGATTGATGAGGAGGAAGAGAACGAGACACCGGCTTGCCCGGAGATACCTATGCCAGACTTCGCCTTGTATGATGAGTTTGACGTGGTGGTGACAAGGCTCCCATGCAGGCGGCCGGAGCCGGGATGGGGTCAAGACGTGCAGAGGTTACAAATTCACCTTGTGGCTGCCAACTTGGCTTTGAGAAGAGCAACAAGGGATGAGAGAGGGAGAGTTAAGATAGTGTTCCACAGTGCATGCCGGCCAATGGCGGAGGTCTTCAAGTGTGAGGACTTGGTGAAGAAGGATGGTGACTGGTGGTTCTATGAAGTGGATGTGGGGTGGTTGGGGGAGAAGTTGGCTATGCCTGTGGGTTCTTGCAAGCTAGCGCTCCCATTGGGGCAACAAGGCAAGACTTTCCTTTCCTTTTGTTTTGTTTTGCTGTTTTTCTTTTTTTAAAAATATATATAAAAAATTAAACATCTAAGTTAATTATCGCTCACTTTAATAAAATAAACAAACTTAGCATCATAGTGGTTATTTCAAAGGAAAAGGAACAAGATTCCCTTATATATTAATCAAACAGTCTTTTATTTTTTTAATTTCCTTACAAGTTATTATCTAAATTATTGTTTTCCTAACAACACAACCTAATCCATGTGAGCGAGGGATTTGTTTTAACCAATCATTTATGGTTTTGCTATATAAAAGATTCAAATATCAAATTAGTTTTTTTTAAAAAATAAATTTAGGGTAAAATAAATAAAATAAAAAGCTGATACTTAATAATCGTTAGCATTTAATAATTCAATGGTTGTTGATGATAAGGTAAATTAATCTATCCTTCTTAACAAGGTCAACTGTATGATTTGATTTGAATTAGAAAGGTTAACTAATTTGATTAATTAAAGATCTTATTAAATTTATGCGGTTCGCATATAAGATTCTATAACCCAACGTTTCAATTAATCTAATGGCGTTGAATTAGTTTTTAAGATCGAACTCATCAATCTGCAATTAATGTAATGAAATTATTATTATTATCGTAGAGCACCACTATTTTTCATATTGCTTAGGTAGTGGCTCATATGAATTTCTTATTGAACTAGATAGATGCCTTGATGGACAAGTGTGTTTTTCTTCTCTTAAGAGTCAACTGCGTCCGTGGGGACAACAGATCATTTACATATCCTTGATTAATTAAAAAATTAATTAAATTTATACCATAATATATATTAACTAATATCAGTACGTATATTAAAAAATTGGCAGCTCAATACTACGAAACTCTCCCTAATGTGTGGGTTCAAGAAAAGATCATATCCCTTCTAATTAACCCGTGATTTTAGGTACTATAATAATAATTTTTAGGTCCTACTCCTACATCGAGTGGAATAGAAATATGATTTAGAACATATATTGACCTCACTTCACAAAAAAACGACATGTGTCTATATGCAGGAGCCAATGAAGTTCCGGCCAACCTTCACCAACGAGAGGCCTACGCCACAGTTCTTCACTCCTCCGACATCTACGTCTGCGGCGCCATCACCCTCGCCCAAAGCATCATCAAGACCGGCACCAGCAGAGACCTCATCCTCCTCCACGACAACTCCATCCCACGTCCCAAGCTCCGGGCCCTTGCCGACGCCGGCTGGACTCTCCAAGAGATTAAACGCATCCGTAACCCCCACGCCGCCAAGAACTCCTACAACAAGTACAACTACAGCAAGCTCCGGTTATGGCAGCTCACCGATTACCGAAAACTCATTTTCGTCGACTCGGACGTTCTCGTCCTTCGCAACCTCGACATCCTCTTCAGCTTTCCCGAGATGTCCGCAGCTGGCAACGACGCACACATCTTCAACTCCGGCGTCATGGTGATCGAGCCCTCCAACTGCACCTTCAACCGTCTCATGGAGCAGATAAAGGAAGTGGTTTCATACAACGGTGGTGACCAAGGATTTTTGAACGAAGCCTTCCCGTGGTGGCACCGGCTTCCAAGGAGAGTTAACTTCTTGAAGAACTTCTGGTCGAACACCACTGAGGAGATGGCCAGCAAGAATGCATTGTTTGCTTCCGAGCCGCCGGAGCTATATGTCATCCACTTCCTTGGATTGAAGCCATGGTTGTGCTATAGGGACTATGATTGTAACTGGAATGTTGGCGATCAGAGAGTGTATGCGAGCGATGCCGCGCATTGGAGGTGGTGGAGGGTCCACGATGAGATGAGCGGTGAGTTGCAGATCTTCTGCGGCTTGTCAAACAGGAGGAATGTGGAGTTGAAGAAGGAGATAAAGAAGGCCAGGGACGCTGAGTTTGGAGATGGCCATTGGAGATTGAGGATTTTGGATGGTAGGAGGGCTGCTGTACGACTTTAGAATAGTGAATTCTCTCTGGTCGTTTTGTCACGGATATACACCATGTAACTCTTTTCTTTTTGGGTAGAAAGAGTTTTTGTTATTAATAAAAATGAATAAAGTATATGGATTTATTAATTAAAATATGGTATGAAAGAAATTTTGATGCATAAATAGAATCAGCATCTCCTTGAGATCTGAGCTGATTCACATTAACAAATGATATTTGATGGAGATGTTAGCTTTCGTTGTTTTGAACGGGAAAATGATCAATTGTCAGTGGAGGCTTTGGCAGGGATAATGTCTTCCCCCGGACTCTCCGACGATCAAGTCAAAAACAATCTACAAGGAAAGTCTGGGTGCTATCCCCAGATTTTCTAACAATCAAGTCAGTAAACAAAATCTAAGGGAAGAAGAGATTGATTGAAGATCTTTCTCGTGGGGATTGACAAAAAAAATAGATTGAAGAGTGGGAAGATGGGTAGGGAGCGAGAAAGATTTGAGAGCTAGAGCTTGGGGAAGCAGTTCGAAGCCTTTTGCCTCCCTCTCTCTCTCTCTCTCTCTCTCTCTCTCTTTCTCTCTCTTCGTCCTCTTTTATACCTTTTGAGAGGTCATTGGTCGGTTAGAGGTGACTTGGGTGCCAAATAAGTTGTTACTTTGGCAGCAAGTAAGCACCAGCTCAGAGCTAGCTTAGGTGAAACATTCCACCATCTTAAAGAAGCTTGCCTAGAACCCCTAGATGTGTTCACGAAGCTTCCCAGACTGTTACTCAGTTTTAGGGCTGATAGCACTTTAGTCTCTAAGATCATGCCACGTGTACGGTAAGATTTCCCCTAATAACAATTGCCCCCCTAATTTTTAGGTCAGTAAGTCTTCTGCTTAAGGAGATCTAAGAAGTCAAACTGTCAACTAGTAGTGTGATCCAACTTAAGGATGTGCTACAATTATTTGCCTGTAACTTGCTTTCAAACAGACTTGGGCTGTCGAGTTAAACCAAGTTGCCAACTAAGAGTATGATTTGACATGGGGACGAACAGTAACATAATCTGGTTTGAAGGTATGCTTCCTGCAACTTGATTATGTCCTGCCTTTCAATGCAAATTTGGGTTGATGAAGTAGATATTTTACATTAACCTCACTTTTCGAGCACGCGACTTGTTGGTGGTGGAGCAACTTTCAAGATATTTTTCTTAATGGAATTCTGTAGGGTTTTGTAGAAAATCAAGAACATGTATCATATACATGGCACAGCGGAAAAATTCAAATTTTCTAAACCCTAGCCCAAACAGATCTCCCTACGTTTATCAAAACACAAGCAAGTAAAGTTGAAGGGCATGTACCTTTTGAGATCTGTACCGAATTCCTTTTCTAAGTCTGAGAAGACGTTGCGTCAACCACAGCAGTCCGTAGACGGAGTGCCTCTAACGGTGATCCACGCGAAGATCCGCAGAAGCAACCTCAAAGGCGACGGGGTGATCTTCCACGCAAAGTGCTAGCTATGGTGGAAGGTCTTCAGAGGATTTGGGAGAGAAGAGAAAAGACAATTAATCCCTATCAATTACTAAGAAGTTATGTTGTTGTTGTTGTTGTATCTCTTTATGGCCTAAAGTATCACATATTTATAGGCCTCCCTAATCAGATTAGGGTTTGTTTCGGATTGTGACTTTGATTGAAGCCCAAATCAAATTTGGCTAACAATCTAATCAAATTTGACATATAATCAAATTCGACTCCCAAGCAAATTTGACTTATGATCAAATTCGACATATAATCAAATTTGTCTTATAATCAAATTCGACTTACGATCAAATTTGACTTACAATCTTTCTTTTCCCTTTAATTCTCTCGTTTGAGGATCTATTCCTAAAAACCCGTTTTATACCTCATTGATATCTTCTATGCGTGTGACCCATTAGGTTCCCGGTTATGTTGGCCATTCATAATCAACCATTGATTACAAATAGATCATGAGTGGCATCTAGCAATACATCATAACCCCCAATTGACCGGAAAGTCAGGTGGTCTGACTTGGAACCTTTCAGCAGCCAATGTTAGTGTGCAATTTGTCCTTTACCATCTTATACCAACTTGGTTTGGAGTATGGCCTATGTGTCAACTCCCACTAGACTGACTATGTCACACCTAGCCCAAGTATTAGTTCCTCGTCCTATGGGATCTATTACTCAAAACTTATGTCATCAAAGACCATCTTCATGACAAGTTACTCTGGCCAGAGATTTCTGAGTAATGACCAGACAAGTGGCCATGGGTATACTCCCTTTCTATCAGGAGTGGTAAATCCTTTGTTGGCTACCCAATTACCTTAAAATACTTCAAAGTTGTACCCAATCACTACCCTATAAGTAACCCCTGAAGGGAAACGTAGGAATGGCGTCAAAGCACAGGATCCATATCCAAGATAACTTGTGTACCTCAAGTCTAAGGATATTTACACCATTGCTGCAATGAGATCTTCACTGACATTTTAATAGGATAACCATGTGAAGACTCATGGTAGGTCATCCAATGAACTTGCTACCTTTAGCAAGCATCCACATGTTCACTCAAAACATCTTCATGCTTACAGCTTGTGAGAACAACTGCTTGATCGGATCAAGGAGCATAACATGTGCTAGTCTTGATGGATCAATGATGTCCCGTCTCATTGATCCTTCGACTAGGGATATTTAGATACATACATAATTACACATGATAGGAATCCCACATTATGATCTCTATCATAATTTCCTTCATGCTATGCGTTGTATCATGGACTTCATTAATTAGATTTAAGATCTCATATCATATTCATAGTAATGAACATCTAAATAATGAAGAAGCCTTTTATTAAATAAATGAATTTGTACATAAAGTGCCAAAGGTGATTGTCTTTAGAGCACTTCTCAAACAATCTCCCACTTGAACTAAAGCCAATCGCCTTTGTATCTAATACCATAGGCATTTGCAGCTAGATTCTGAACAGTGAGAACTCTCTTTGTTTTTACATCGTTCCTACCAATGATTTCCCTAATCAAATGGTATCGCCTGAGTACATGTTTGGATCTCTGATGAGACCGTGGCTCCTTTGCTTGTGCTATGGCTCCATTATTGTCGCAATAAACCGGTATCGCATCAACAATGCTAGGAACCACTCCTAGTTCAGTGATGAACTTCTTTATCCATACTGCTTCCTTTGCTGCTTCAGAAGCTGCAATGTACTCTGCTTCAGTTGTTGAATCGGCAGTCGTCTCTTGTTTGGAACTTTTCCAACTGACTGCTCCTCCATTCAAAGTGAAAATATAACCGGACTGGGATTTGGAATCATCCTTGTCGGTCTGGAAGCTGGCATCAGTATACCCACTTACTACGAGATCATTTTCCCCATATACCAAGAATAAATCCTTAGTTCGTCTCAAGTACTTAAGGATATTCTTGACAGCCACCCAATGACCCTCACCGGGATCGGTGGTATCGCCGTGACACTCAAAGCATATGATACGTCGGGCCTCGTACATAACATAGCATACATGATAGATCCTATGGCTGAGGAGTATGGGATCTTATTCATGCGAGTCCTTTCATCTTGTGTTTTTGGACACATAGACTTTGAGAGTGTAATCCCATGTCTCATGGGGATATACCCTCTCTTAGACTCTTCCCTGCTAAACCTCTTCAGCATCCTGCGAAAGACCGTTACTAAATTACTTGGTAAAGTCAGTCGATCAATTAAGTGGAAGGAAACTAATCTAAACTACGCCTAGATAGAAGTGAGAGATAACGAAGGGTGCGGGGGAATCCTCTCTATGATATGCTTCTAGGCTTGTATGACCCTAATGACTTGTTATGATTTTCTCCTTTGGATGCTATGTTATCAAGAACATGGATGTAGGTATATATGTAATAAAGTGTTATGCTTATGTTCACTCCGGGTGAATCTTACAGGACCTTATTTCTAAGGGTTATGCATTCAAACTCCATATCTCTATGGTACAACGGACATATTATAGGACAATACTATGTCACTACCATGGAATTGCCTTGCCTGATCTCTTATCACTAGGTCAAATCGGTGTTACTCCGTTTACCCTAATCCTCTATTCTACTCTCAAGCCTAGATTTCTCATAGTGCTTGGAGTTAAAGATACCCATAGTCTCTCAACTAATGAGGAATAAAGAGAGAGATTCATAGGCACATCAACATTCATAATAACAAGCAAAGCCAAAGATAATATAAATATCAAATCAAAGAGTTCATACAACCCTAGCATAGATGTTTAAGCTACCATTACAAATGAAAGGTCCATAATGAAGCAAAGAAGAAAGTAAACATCCATATCTTAGAACAAAGGAAGGATTAAAATACTAGAAATCAATAAGAAATAGGTTCCCCTTTTGTTTTGAGCTTCTCCCCTCAAGATTTGGCCTTGAAACCCTCCGAATCGCCTCTTTGGAGCCCTAGCCGTCGCACCCAAATGAGAGATAGTCAAAACCTAGCATATCAGCCCCTTTTTATAGCCCAGTACCCTCGACATCGGGGTGACATCGCGATCTGTCTTTTCGGTGAAAGTTGGCACTTGTCCGCGATTAACATCGCAATGTATACAGTCTGCATCGCGATGTTTTCATCAACTCCACGATCGGATGACAATTTCAACTCGGATTGAGCTGAAATTTTAACTGAGTTTTCCTAACTTGTTGATCTTCAATATAAACCGTGGAGATTGGATTTGGAGGCCTTTAGCACTTCCAATAAATTATTGATCTCAGCTTCTCTTTCAAGCTGCTCACAACCCTTTCTCCTTTCACTACTTTTGCTCATTTGTCATAGAACCTCTTCCTCTTTTGCCCAAGATCATCGTTATAGCTCCCCAATAGTCTCATTATTTGTCAATATTAAAACACTTGCATTAGTGCATAAATTAATCCATTTTGTATAGAAATTTACTAAAACAAGCGTACATACTAGTTGAGATATAGTTTATATAAAATTACCAAAATTGGCTCTTGAATAGATCATGAGATGGCCATATTTCGTCTCAACCTAGCATAATATGTCATCTAAATAGCTCTCTTTTGAGAGGTATCATCTTTTCCGACTTTCAATCTGTCTCCGGATGGTACGCCGTGCTAAAGTTCATCTTTTCATAAGTGAGAGGTGAATCTCGGATCTCTATCTGATACAATCTGATCTACGTACATCCGTGCCAATCGATCCCGAGAGTAAGTTGTCTTGATTGGAAGGAAATTTGCAGGCTTGGTCAATCTTTCAATTACAACCCATATGGCGTCCTTGCCTTGGCTAGTTCGGGGCAACCAGATACAAAATCCATGGCTATCCTTTCCCACTTCCATTCTGGGATCTCCAGAGGTACCAACGACCTGAGTGGTTTGTTGTGCTTAGCTTTGATTTGTTGACAGATCAAGCACCTGGCTACGTACTTGGCGATCTCTTTCTTCTTCTTCCTCTAGATGTAGTTTTCTTTGATGTTGTGGTACATCTTTGTGCTTCTCGGATGTATTGCATAAGTTGAACAATAAGCTTCCTCTATGATCTGCAACTTGAGATCCTCACTGTTTGGTACATATAACAATGTTTCTAGCATTACTGCTCCATCGGAGGATAAGGAGAAATCACCACATCTTCCATTTTATATCTTTGCAACAAATCACATCTGTCTGGAGTTATCCTGTTGAGCTTCCTTGATTTGAGATATCAGCATCGGCCGTAGATGAAAATTTTCCAATAATACCCCCAGCTTATCCACTGAGAACTGCACCTAGTGGATCTCAGTTCATAAAGTTGGGCAAAGTTGGTGGTCACCAACCGTGTCATAGTCTTCCTGCTCAAGGCATTAGCTACAACGTTCGCCTTACTGGGGTGGTATTAGAAAGTACAATCATAATCCTTCAGCAATTTCATCCAAAGTCTTTACCGCATGTTCAGCGCCCGCTGGCTCATCAAGTATTTCAGGCTCTTGTGGTCAGTGAAGATTTTACAGGCTTCACTATACAGATAGTGTCACCATATCTTCAAAGCGAAGACCACCGCTACTAGCTCCAGATCATGAACAAGATAATTTACTTCATGAGTCTTGAGCTGCCTAGATGCATAAGCAATAACTCTGCCTTGCTGCATCAAGATACAACCCAAGCCTTATATGATTCATCACTATAAATTTCAAAACCTATGCCTGCGATAGGTAAGGTGAAGATAGGAGCAGACACCAGTCGGTCCTTCAGTTCTTGAAAGCTCTGCTCACAATCTTCGGGCCACTGGAACCTTGCATTCTTCCAAAGCAACTTGGTTATAGGCTAGGCAATTGAAGAAAACGGTTCCACGAATCGCCTGTAAGAATCGGCCATTCTCAGGAAGCTCCTGATCTCCTTGAGTATGATTGGGGCTTACCAGTTAGTTACAGCTTCAATCTTCCCATGATAAACGTAAATCCCTAACGCCGAGACATCGTGTCCCAAAAACTTCACTTCTCCAAACCAAAAGTCATACTTTTTGAGGTTGGCATATAGTTACTACTCCCTTAATGTTTGTAGTACTATTCTAAGGTGGTGTACGTGCTCCTCAACACTACGAGAGTGCAACAATATATCATCGATGAAGACCAAAACAAACTGTTCCAGATAGGGTGTGAATACCCTATTTATCATCCCCATGAATTTTGTTGGTTCATTCATCAATATAAATGGCATCACTAAGAATTCAAAATGCCCGTATCAACTCTGAAAAGCTGTCTTTGGCACATCTTCTTGCTTCACCAGAAGCTCGTGATATCCTAACTTCAAGTCGATCTTTGAGAAGACACACGCTCCCCGCAGTTGGTCGAAAAGGTCATCGATATGGGGTAGAGGGTATTGGAATCCTAATGGTGACCACGCTCACCTATCGGTAGTCAATGCACATCCTTAGGGAGTCATCCTTTTTCTTCACGAATAATATGGGCGCACCCCGGGGGGAGACACTAGGTCTAATGAACGGCTTCTTCAGTAGTTCCTCAGATTGAACCTTAAGCATTTTTCAGTTCTACTAGGGCAATCCTGTAGGGTGCCTTAGAGATTAGAGTTATTCCTGGGTGTAACTCAATTGAAAACTCCACGCCTCTATACGGGGGTAGCCCAGGTAGCTCTTCAGGAAATACATTAGGGCATTCACACGCTACTTGTATTTCCTATACATCTTTCTTGGGGGCGTCATCTTACACCAGATTCGCTAAGCAGGCTTCTTCTCTCTGAGCTCACCTACCATAAAAGAAGATCTCCTCACCAGGTCGTTGGAAGTACACCATCTTCAACTGATAATCGATGGTGGCGTAGTGGATAGACAACCAATCCATGCCTAAGATAGAGTCAAAGTCTATGATTCTCACAGGGATCGGATCAGCTTACAATAGATGACCTTCAACCCTCAAATCACATCCTTCATACACTATCTTTACAATCATTGAACTCCCAATAGGAGAGGATACTATCATAGGTTTAGCTAACTGTGTAGCATATATATGTGAAGGCAGAGTGAAAGCGGTAGCTATGTATGAGTGTGTGGAGCCGTGATAAATTAACACACATGCATCAGTGCCAAAGATTTGCATCATATATACCTGAGAAGACATCAGGGGTGTTCACAGCCTCCTGCAGTGTCATGACAAAGGCTTGAGCCATCATTTGAGACTGAACTCCTCTACCTCCTCGAGATCCTCCTCTAGAAGATCCTCCTCAGTAGCCTCCCGTACTGTCGACAACAGATGCTCCCTGGCCCGGTGGTGTCTACTGGCCAATCGAAGCACTGAACTATAGAGCAGTCCCACTCTCCTGTGCTAATTGGGGACATTCATTTCTGTCATGTCCCGGCTGATGGCAATGAAAGCATATAATTGTTACATGACTACTCGTAATAGCAAAACGACAGTGCCAAAATGATGCTTTTAACAGAAGTGACACTTGGGCTTCCAGTCTGAGGAACCTTGTCCCTGTCCTCCTGAGGACAAGCCACCACTCCTACTGCTATTACTCTTCTTGCTCGATCTTGTGTTGCCTTCTTTTTGAAAATTGGGCATGTTCCTTTTCTGGGATATTTCCAAGTGTTGTTTTGGTCAGTCAAGGCTTAACTCAACCCTGAGCATAGCCTCAACCATCTCTGTGAAATCCGAGATCCCTAATACAGTGACGATGTTCCTGATCTCATCTCGAAGCCTTTGCTCGAATCTCTGGCATTTCTCATGTTCTTCATTCATATAGGAGGGTGAATACCTCCCCAAGTCTATAAACATGGCCCCATAATCGACCACTGAAAGGTTCCCCTAAACCAGATGCAAAAATTCTTGATGCTTCCGGTCATGAACTTCTGGTCAAATGCCACTCGGAACTCGATCCAAATGAATGTCGTCTAATCAGTGCGGCGCCTCATGAGGGTCTACTACCATTGTAGGGCCCCCTATCCCTGCAGCAATGTTACAGTAGTCACTTTCTCCTCCTCGGGGAACCTCAAGGCTTGGAAAACCACCTCCGGATGTGTGATCCAGTTCTCTACCTCCGCTGGATCAGTAGTGCCTATGAACTGCGTGACTCCCATCTGTCAGGCTCTGATAACGAAGTCATGTTCTCTGGGCCTCGGCTGCTGGGAGTTAGGGAAGGCCACAAATGATTGCACCATCCAATCAAAGAACTGCTGCATCCCCGGGTTATACCCCGGTCCTAGCTACATCTCTGGATTGTACCTTGTCCAGGTTGCATTCCAGGGTTATACCCCGGTTCTGGTTACATTCTCGAGTAGTATCCCGGTCCATGTTGTGAATCAGAAGCTTCAGTATGTGCTTCCCCTTGCTCCGGAGCGTCCAAATCGGGCTCCTCCACTGGTTCCTCACGTGGGACCTGAGGTGGTCTACCGCGTCTCTTTAGTGCCATTTTTCATTTGAAAAAAGAGGGGAAGTGTCAGTGTAAATTCTTAATACTTCTTGCAATTATTAGCTTCTACCCTACTGACACTTACTCCCACCCTAAGGCTCTGACCATAACTAGGTTAGCTAAGACTAAACCGGCTTTGATACCACTAAATGCAACACCCATCTCCTTTTCATCAGCAAATGTCACACCAGCCAGGTCAGGGAGTGAAGCCATACCCTAAGGCTGTATAATCTAAGAATTAACTATAAACAAACGCTAATACCATACTTAACATCAAATACATAACAGTACAAGCCATAAAGTCAAATAATACAAGTCTGCATAGGAGTTTATCATTCCCCTCAAATTAAACACACTAAATTCAAATACAACATAAGGTACCCGACTGTCAAAGCCAACTAAGGGTAGATAGGACCCTGTCCTCCACTCTAGACATGATCATGTACCTGTAAAATTTCACACAACAAGAGGTTGAGCTACAAGACTTTAGTGAGGTATGAACACTACTGTCAGGTATAAACATATCTGTATGTCATCGACAAATAAGAATTTAAAATAATATATAAATATAACTGGATAGTAGTAAAGTATGAAGATAACTGCAAAATATAAACATGAGGGTCGATGCATTATCTTCAATCTATTTAAATGAATCATGCTAACATCAATAGAAAGCCAAATATATGCACATATGAGTTTCTTTAATCATTTATCATCGAAACCGGAAATGATTTCCATAATTGTCCTGGTTGACCAATCAAAGCCAGTAGCCAACACGGTTGGACCAATCAACAACTATTGAGATATAGTATATATATACGTATACTAGGAACCCGACGGGTACGGAAAGGGGGTTTTATTTCTTAAAAATATGAGGGTTTGGAAATAGATAGTTTGGACTAAAAATAGAGTTATGAAAACAACCCCTTCCCTACCTAGTATCCTAGTCTCTGGCTCTGTCATAGAGCCACCACTGGTGCAAGCAAGTATGTAGGTACGATACAGTGCATTAATATTTCTATCTATCTCTCATTTTCAATTTCTTAAATTTTTATGTGTTTTCCACATGATTTTCGAAAACAAGTTTCAAATCCCGAACACTATGAATAAAGTCATGCTTGAACATTCAAAGCATTGTATGATAATTAATAAACTTATAGCTTTAGTCCTCAAATAAATAAATATAATAAAAATATGATAATTACCAGTTGTGTTTCGTAACCTGAGTTGAGTAGTCTCTAAGGCTAGCTACGTCATTCAGCAGTAGCGGCCTTGCCTTTGTCTTTTCCTTTTCCTTACAATAAAAAATACGGAATTTCAGGAATACAAAAACCATATTCTTAACTTATACTCTAATCTAGACTCGTTAGAGTATAGAAATACGTTAAGTTACTAGAGCATGCTTCCACTACTTGCATTTCATATTTCAAAAGGATATGGAAAAAATATTGAATTTACTAGAAATCGAAGACCTTTGAAATCTTCATCCTAGCATTATTGAAGGATCTATCATGCTCTTAAAACTTAGGCTATGTTTGGTTGGCAATATTTTCCATGGAAAACTTTTCCGGCCTTGATTTTCTAGCCTTTTGGGCTGTTTGATTGCTAAAATTTTCCGTGGAAAACTTTTCCATAAACCCTATCACGTGACCATATTTTCCTTAAAATTGTGGAAAACTTTTTCTGCCTCTACCCTGGGAAAAGTTTACTAGGGAAAACAGGGGGTTTTTTTGAAAAAAAAACCAAATCAACAAAAACTCACGGGTTCCTCTCTGTTACGCAATACTCCATCAAACCCTAGAATCCATACGAAGCTCCGCCGACCTCCCCACCCTACGGACCTCCTTTGAGCTACGCTAAGGTCCTTTCTCTCACTCCCTCTCCGCGGTGCTCTCTCTTTCTATACCAGCAATGAGTTCCCTGCTCTCTCTCCTCGCCTCCTCTGCTCCTTCATCAATCTCCATCGTCGCGCTGGTAAGCCCATTCTCCTTGCTTCGTTCTAGATCCGCTGGATCGTAGTCTCCGTTGATTAGTTTCTATTTTCGGAGGACTCATGGAGTTCATCTTTTCCGTAGCGCTGGCAACCTAGGCATTGCAATCTCTAAGAATGGGAGGCCTGATCGGTTCTACACTCATGGGCGCGGGCAACCCAGGCATTGCAATCTCCCCAAGTTTCAATCTCTACCTCTTCTTCTTTATTATAAAAAAGATTAGATTTTAGAATTAATTCTGAAGATTTTGAATTTGTTTTTCCTTTTTTCATTAGGAAATTTATGCTTTGATGTCAAGCTACTTGTTCTTTTAATTTTTCTCCATCTTTTTGTCACCTCTTTTGTCTCGATTTGTCTTCTTTTTAATTCTTAAATTTAATATTATGGAAAGAATTGTTTTTTTTTTTTTTGTATTTTCAGTTTCCTGGTTGTTTCAGTCTTACTCCAAAATTTCAAAATTTGTACTTTTATTTTATACTTGTCTTTCCAAGACCTGATGAAATTTATTGGTTTCCTTTTCTTCTCTATAAGGCATTGGACAATTAAGTACTTTGTGTCCATAGGCTTTCGAAATAAAGAAAAATGATCTGCATTACTTGTCTTTCCTTTGAATTTATTTGTATCTTTATCTTATTTCAAAATAAAGTGCTGGAAACCAATTGAATAGTGGCTTATGTCACAGCTTTGTTCTCTCAGGGAACTTACAAATCCATTACTTATTCAGTTTAATCAATCCTTCAAATAATTATTCATGTAAGACCCTTATGCTTAGATTTTTAATTTATTTACTCATGTAATTCTGAACTCTTTCTTTTCTTTTCATAAGAATACCTTTTGATTATGTATGAGTGGAGCTTTGGCTCTCATTACCAGTTCTTTTGGCTTAGAATTTTATGATAATTCTTTTTTTGTCACTTCCAGATCTTACCGCACTGCAATTTGTTGGTCCAAACAAGGGGGTTTTAAGGATACACACACTGAGGACTTGCTAGCACCTGTCCTCAAGGTTTGTTTCTGAGTACAATCTTGGTCTATCCTATCTGGTGTTTGTTGTTATTTATCTAGACTTTCAGAACTCATCTTCTGCATATATTTGCATTCCCCGTTGCAGTATTGTGATTCATTACTTGTGCACTCATTCGTTTGTAAGACTTGAATTTTTATTCTCTATTCTTCCTAGTTGTTTCTATCATATCCTTTGCAATACATTTTGGTATTCTTTGACTTAGGGTACTCTTTACTATGTATGAAAGATGATTGTCATGTTGACATGATTGTGCTACTAACTGCTGAGGTGATTTGAAATCACATAGAGGCATTTGTTGTATTGCTTTACAGTTTTTTTAATCGTAAATTAAAGTATAAACATGTTTTTATGGAGAAAATTTACTTCTTTACTTAAAGTAACCTGTGTGTATTTTTCAAAGAAATCAACTTCTTTCCTTCAAGCTACTACTAACAAAGAACTTAATTAATTAGCACTAACAGACACATGTTTAGCATTTTTAAATATAACTGCTTTCAAAACAACCTAATTATAGGTAATTCTGCTTGACTTTATTCCTAAGTCTTGGAGTTTTGAAATCAATTGCCAACCATAATAACATTGGTTTGAAAAATCTAGACTCAAGAGTCTTCAATTTCAGGACTTGGTCTATGATATGAGTTTAGGAGTAAAAGTTTTCGCCAATTATGTCATTAATATGGGGACCTGGATTTGAATATTTGCAATAGAGATAGGTGAGCCAAAGCCACCAACCTACGTGGCTCATCCACAAATGTAACACTATTTATGTCCTTGAATTTGATTGTTGGCAATCTAAACTCAAAGAGGAGCATTGAGTTTTGATGGTGGAGGTGGTTGGTTGAGAGATTGCATGGATAAGAGTGGGCCAGATTTGGTATAACATCCTACATTTTTCATGGCTCACATTGAATCTCATACATTGTAGAGTGAGTGAGCAAAGTTTCTAATGTTTCTAGTTTTTGTGATTCTTAATGGAGAATCCATGTTTGACCAACCAAATCTAACAAAGTTCCTATTTGGAAGTCAGGATAGAGTTTTCCTGATTAAGATTTTAAATGTACATGAATCTCTGTAGCACAACTAAATTACATAGCTTCTTTCTGGAACGAAACTTTCTTTTTGGCTTCATTGAAAGGCTATAAAACCTAAATTTTGGCAAACTTCAAAGTAGATCACATGATAACATAACACATATATTATTATCTTTATAATAATTAAACCAATTAATTAACTTATCCTTGGATTTATGTCACATGACTTATTTCAAGTTATCTCTAACTTTATGTCACGTCACTATTAATTAACAATATCTTCTCGATAATTCATCGACCTAAATCCGAGAATCCCGGGTCAGACGACCTAAGTGAAATGACTTACTGTAGCATCACGGTTCGTCTCTTCTCAGGTCGTCTCTTCTCCTAACCCAGATCCGTGTTTCTCAGCTTTTGACTGAGTCACATATACTTTATCGGAACTCTAAATTTTGTCTGATATCTTTCACTTAATTAATCTTGATTAATTAATACTTAATTAATTTCTCATTTAATTAATCCGGCTCTGCTGACTATCCACCTCCAACTATTCTAAGTAAAAGTGGCCCGGCCCAATAAGGCCTTCTCTCGGCCCTATAGTTGCGAGGCTGGATTTCGGGTCCATTAATTCCCGATTTTCCTGTAATTGAGTTTTAAAAGTAATTAATTCATTTTATGTGCTAACTAATCTCATATAATTTTTGGAAATTTTATGATTATTTATTTAAAAATTTCGAGGTGTTGCACAGTTGGTAACCTTAGCCTGCCCAATTGCCTGGGGGTGGGTAACCGTTGTGAGCCTCATTTCGATGCCAAGCCTATAGCAGAAGTCTTGATGTCCCTAGAAGTCGAACTGCCTCCCATTGTCAGAAATGAAGACCATAGGGATACCAAAACTACAGACGATGGACTTCTAGAGGAAGCCTTAGCATGTTGGTTGTGTGATTTTGGCTAGAGGTTCCGCTTCTACCCACTTTCTGAAGTAGTCTATGGCGACGATGAGGAACTTCAGCTGCTTGTCTGCTATAGGGAAGAGACCAGGAATGTCGACTCCCCAGTTGGCGAAGGGCCTTGGGAATGTGATGGGGACGAGGGGCGTCGAGGCCCATCATTGTATTGAAGAGTGCATCTGACAGGCTTCGCAGCTATTCACGAGGGATTCCTCATCCTCGGCCATAGTCAGCCAAAAGTATCCTTGTCGTAGAGCTTTATAGGCAAAAGCTCTCCCCGCCAAATGGTTGTCGAATGTCCCTTCATGGATCTCGCGAAGCACAAGGGCCGCCTCTGTTGGCCTTAAACACCTCAGAAGCGGTGTTGTGTATGACTTTTTATACAGTTGGCCTTTCAAAAGGATGAACCTTACCGATTTGTTCATTACATTTCGGGCCTCCTTTTGATCCGCCGAGAGCATGACCCTGTCGAGGTACTCTCAAATGGCATCTATCCAGCATGACTCCTTATGGACCTCTGACACTTCCTGGGTCTCTAGCTCGTGGATGCTCCATCCCAGGAACTGCTGGAATCTGACCAGGCATCATGAGTCGACCCCCTATGAGAAGGCTAGCTTGACAAGGCGTTTGCTTCATCATTCTCCAAGCGCGGTATCTTTATAACCTGAAAATGGCTGAACCGAGAGGTAAGCTTTTCCATCGCCCCCTTATACCCGGCCATGTTCCCTTACATGGCTTCGTACCCTTCGTTCAGATGCTTGGCAATAAGCTTGGAGTCGGTATACGCATGCAGGCATTTCACACCGAGCCCTACTACGAACTTCATACCGGCGATCAAGGCTTTATACTTGGCTTCGTTATTTGTGGCCTTGAAACTAAACCTGATGGTGGTGGTGGCCTTCCACCTACTTGGAGACTTTAGCACTAGCCTAACCCTCGAGCTGCTCCACGTGGATGAGCCATCAACATAGAGAAGCTACGGATCTGTCGGATCCCCGCTCCCCGAGGATTCCGCGGGCCTCAGGTCTTAGCCGTCCCCTGCTGAGGTCATTTCCGCCACAAAATCCACCAAGCTTGTGCCTTGATTGCTGAGCGGGGCCGATATGCGAGGTCAAACTCACTAAGCTCGATGGCCTATCTCAATAACCTTTCGGAGGTCTCCAGATTCTGCAGGATTTGTCTCAAGGGTTGGTCTATGAGGACTGTGATTCGGTACGCTTGGAAGTAGGATCGTATTCTCTGGGCGAAAGTGACCAAGCGTAGGCCAACTTATTAATGGGTAGGTATCTCGACTTCAGGTAGTTTAGAACACAAATGACAAAGTAGACCAGGTGTTGAACCCTGCCTTCCTTCTTAACCAAAACCAAACTCACAGCCTACGTGGTTGTCGCGAGATATATGCAGAGTTCATCACCCTCCCGTGGCTTCGTTAGTAATGGGGGGAAGGGAGGGTGCTCAGGTACAACTTAATGTGCTGGAAGGCCTTCTCACAGTCTTATGTCTATTCATCTTTCGGAGCCTTATGGAGGGCCCTAAAGAATTGGAGGCTTTCTCCAAAGATCTCGCAAGGAAGTAGCCCAGGGCTGCCAGCCTCCCATTCGCCTCTAGATATCGCGAATGGTCTGTGGGGAGCTCATCTTAAGCACTGCTCAGATCTGATCCGTGTTGGCTTCAATTCCCTGCTGGTTCAACATGAAACCGAGGAATTTTTCGAACCTAACTCTAACTGCGCATTTGCTGGGGTAAGGCATATCCTATAGTCATGGAGAATCTGGAAAGTCTCCTGCAGGTCGGTGATGTGGTCGCCAGCCTTCCCGCTCTTGACAAGAATATCGTCCACATACGCTTCCATGTTCCTTCCTTAGAAGACTTTTGTCATCGGCCTCTGGAAAGTCGCTCCGACGTTTTTGAGACTGAAAGGTATGACGCGGTAGCAGTAGGTTCCTTTCTTCGTGATAAAGAATGTCTTTTTATTGTCTGACTTGGCCATCCTCACCTGGTTGTAGCTGGAGAAGACGTCGAGGAAGCTGAGCATTTCGTGGCCTATGGTGGAGTCCACCATCTCGTCTATCATCGGAAGTGGGAAGTTGTCCTTTGGACAGGCTTTGTTGAGGTTTATAAAGTCGACGCACATCTTCCATTTCTCGCTAGACTTCTTGACTAAGACGACATTAGCAAGCCACTCAGGGTAGTGTACCTCTTAGATGAACCCAGCCACCAACACCTTCCTGACCTCTTCCTCAATAGTTGTCATTCTCTCAGGGGAAAAATGCATCCGCTTCTGGATCACCAGCTTATGGGCGAGGTCTACGTTCAGTTAATGCTACATCACCTCGGGGTCTACTCCTGGCATGTCGTTGGGTCCCCACGCGAAGACATCGGAATTATTTCTCAGGAGGTTGAGGACGCTTTCCTTGAGCTCCTCTGGCATCTTACATTGTCTTGTCAGGGTAGTCCCCAAACAGGGGAATGGTGACGAGCTCTTCGATCGGGATGGGCCTCTGACCTGGGCAAGTCATCTATTGGTTTCTTGAGGTCCAACGCTTCTCAGACATTCTCACCTAGGCTAGCGGAGCAGCACCGTCGCGCGGTCCTCTAGTCTCTGTGCAATTCTCCGCACTCCCATAGGGTGAGAAACCTCGCCACGAGGTGGTATGTGGAGATCACCACTTGTAAGGCGTTCAAGGTTGGCGTCCCAAGGATAGCGTTGTAGATGGAAGGGCACTTCATGATCATAAAGTTGGAGGCTACCATTACCTGTTGTAGAGGGGATCCGCAGGTAAGCTGGAGTGTTCCGATGCCCTCTAGTTGGACGGTGTCCTTGGAGAGCCCCACTAGTGGGATGTAGGTGGGTCGTAACGTCTCAAACGCAAGGTTTATCTTCTGGAATGCCTCCCAGACGATCACATCCGTGGCGCACCTGTTGTCTATTTGGACCCGCCTAACTTCATAAGCGGCTATTTTGATGCTAACCACCAAGGTGTCGTCATGAGGGTGGATGACCCTTCTCGAATCGTCGCCTGAGAAGGTGATGGGCAACTTGATGCGCGGTCTCTTGATAGATCTCAAAAGAGAGCTATTTAGATGGCATATTATGCTAGGTTGAGACCAAATATGGCCATCTAATGAGGTATTCAATAGCCAATTTGGGTTATTTTGTTTAATCTTTACCTCGACTAGCATGCACACTTGTTTTAGTGATTTTCTATACTAAATGGATTAATTTATACACTAATCCAAGTGTTTCTACTATTGATAGATGATGAGAGCATTGGAGAGCCATAAGGATAATCTTGAGCTAAAGAGATGGGTGTTTTATGACAAAGAAGTGTAAGGAGCAAAAGGAGAGAGGATTGTAAGCAGCCTGAAAGAGCAGCAAAGATCAGGAATTTACTGGAAGAGTTACAGGACTCCAAATCCAATTTCCTCTGGTCAGATTGAAGAAGAAGAAGTCATGAACACATGGTTAAAATTTCAGCTCATTCCGAGTTGAAATGGTCATCCGATAATTGAGTTGATGAAAACATCGCGATGAAGACAGCATTCATCGCGATGTTTAACACGGACAGAGCGCTGATTTTCTGAGAAAATAACATCAGAACATCGAGATGTCGACTGCTATGGTCTATAAAAAGGGCCTGATTTGCTAGGTTTTGGCATCTTTTGGCTTGGTGGCGGCTGCACGCAACTGCTGAGGTCTTGAGGGCGATTTCCAGCTCCCTCCAGCTCCTTGGAGCTGGAGAGGGAGGCATCTATAAGGGGGAACTTCTAGTCTCTTGTTTTTGTTGTTTAGAACTCTCTTTAGTTCATTTATGGATGTTTGTAAGGATGCTTTCATTACTATTGATGTTTCATTTGCAATGTTAGCTTAAACATATTATCTAGGGTTGTATGGATGCTTTGACTTGATATATTTATTATCTTTAGTTTGCTTTGTTATTTTGATTGTGGATGTGCCTTTGAATCTATTCTCTTTACTCCTCATTAGTTGAGAGACTATGAGTATCTTTAACTCCATGCACTATGAGAGATCTAGACTTGTGAGTAGAATAAAGGATTAGGGTGGACGGAGTGACACCGATTTGACCTAGTGCTGAGAGATCAGGCTAGGCAATTCCACGGTGGTGATATAGTGTTGTCATATAATGCGTCTAGTGTACCATAGAGATATGGACTTTGGATGCATGACCCTTAGAGATAAAGTCCTGTAGGATGCACCCGGAGTGCACACAAGCACAACACTTTATCACACATACACCAATATCCATGACCTTGATAACATAGCACTCCAAGGAGAAAACCATTACAAGTTTAGCAAACCCATGTAACGCTAGGTCATCCATCATGATAATCTAGCCCTTTTTCCCTCTGTTCATCACAACTCTCTTATAACCAATCATACTTACAACACTACATATTCTATAATTTCACTAACTCATTTACAAGTAGAAGAATCTATTTCCGTTCTCTTGGGATTTTGACATGGTACTTACCGGTCTATTAATTGCTACCACGTACGCTTGCGTGCGGAGGCTTTAGTGCTTGCACTCAAGTTTTCTGGTCAACATCTCTTAGAGTCTCAACCATCTTCTGGGCACCTCTAGGGTCTTCGGCCATCGGGGAGTTCCTGGGCTTTTTGCTCAAGTCCCACAAACGACGCCAAACTGTTGATGCTTAAATCGGCAGTAGGTTGGGAGACCACTTCCTACTAAGAGACCAACGGTAAGTAGAATGTTGTAGGAGTGGTTGTAGTTGGGGACACCAGCTTTCGCCTGTAGCCGCTTGTCCGATGGCTAAGACGTATCGAGGCGGCCCCCCGGGAAAACTGCTTCCTCTAGTAAAATAGAGAAGTCCAGGGGCTCCTTTCCTTCCCGACCCTCCGACGCTCAACTTAGCTAGGTAGAGGAGCTTTGTGTATTGAAGAGGAAGTTAGATAGTAAAGGAAGATATCCTCCCTCTTTTACCTAGGTTGACGCACTGTAGGGCCACCTATCATACATGTCTTTCTTCTGCCACTCTCAAGGTTTCGCCCCCTGATCAGCTGCCTTGTCGGGAGCTCTTTCTGCTCGGCACGGCGGGGCCATAGGTGATAGGACAAAACATGTCCACCTTTTGAGGGATGGAGAGGGGATCTCACATCTCTCTTTTAACCCAACTAGCCCTTCGCGGGGTTCTCCCGATTCGCGCCACGTGGAAAGAAGGATTCCTCCTTAACAATATATATATATATATATATATATATATATATATATATATATATATATAGGATGAAAGCTGGAAAAACAATTGCTACCTTTTAACTATAAAGCCTTCAAATCTTGAAAAAACTTGTGTTTATCTTTGATTATTGGAAAAATTGCACTTAGTAATCTTGAAGAAACTTTTTTGAAAATGAGAATATGACAATTGAGAATTTAAGAATAATGAGAATTCTTAATGGAAAATTTCTTTGATAAATTATATGGTTTTTTATAGATTTTTTTTTTAAATTTTTAATACCAAAAATACTCTCATAAAGTAATCATTTATAGGTGTTGGGAAGGTATAAATGTTATATTATAAAAACACACAAATATTCTCAACAAATTGCCGTTTTATAAATGTTATAGAGGTTAAAATAGAATTTTCTATTTTAAAAAATAATAAAAATAATGAACAAAAAAGAAATCCAAGCCTGTCAACAACGCACGGTCGAATTGGGCCGTGTTGGGCGGCTTACCAGTGATGTCGTGCTCTCCATGAAGTTTGTTCATAAGCCAACCAGCCCAAAGACGGCCATCAAGGCGTGCGACACGGCCCGGGTGGCCCGGGTGACCCGGGTGACACCTATATGAGAAACCATCCCCCACCGAGTGTCTTTGACTTTCTTTTTTAGTAGTGAAGGTATATGGGTACGATGGACGCGAAGCCCACTCGTGTGCTGGTCACCGGGGCGTCGGGGTATCTCGGCGGGTTCCTCTGCCGCGCTTTGCTGGACGAGGGTTTGCTCGTGAGGGCCTTCGTCCGCCGCACAAGTGAACTTAGCTCCCTCCCAATCTCCACCTCCCACTCCCTCGAGCTCGCTTATGGCGATGTCACAGACCTCCCCTCCCTCCTCGCCGCCTGCCATGACTGCGATGTTATCTTCCACTCTGCGGCACTTGTCGAGCCATGGCTTCCCAGTCCCTCCCAGTTCCTTTCAGTGAGATTTTATTCCATTCAAATTATCCCAGCTTGTGTGATGTTTTTCAACGGTCTGTTTGCTATCATGTGTCGTAGAAACACTAGAAATTTTAGATTTTCAAGTTTTTTCTTTAACAAGTCTGATTGTTTTAGTTTTCTATCACAAATTTGATCCAGGGTCGTACTTTTTCCTGAAAATTGCTGTATATATTCTCTGGTTAGGGGAGCTGTGAGGAGCATTTATGCATCTGGTCTGTGATGCACAGTATTCAAGAAACATTTTATATTTCAATTGATTTTTTCTTCTTGTATAGATCAGAGAGAGATAGAGAGAGAGAGAGAGGTCCTTGGTTTTTTAAGTATTAGAGCAAAAGAAAATTGTGACCTTTTGACTGATCTTTATTTGAATAAATTGAACTAGTCATGTGGTTTTAGTAAGTTATTATGTGAGGAGTGTGCATTTTGAAACTGGTCTTTTCATTTGTAGTTTACAATCGATTTATAAAGGATTTATTGAGTTTGGCTTATTTTCTGTTGAAAGTTAGAAAATATAGGTTTTGTATCTGTTTCTTGTATAGAACTTTAATCCTTTATGTACTCTCTAATTGTGGCTGGTTGGTGTTATATGTGTGCAAGTTTGGTAGTTCCTGTTACTAGGAAGTCACTAATTGACCTGAGGTATGATGAATGGATGGTAACCGTTTATCATGCCATACTAAGAATGTGAGGAGAGATGCTGCTTGCTGTTATCTAAGTCTGAGATTTGAAAGGTTGCTTCCGATATTATTTTGTTCATTGGGCTTGGTGAATGTAAAGTTTCAAGGAATTTGAGTATAATCTGGAGTTACTAGGCTGATAAAGCTCCATAGTCATTCTTTTAGTTACATAATAAAGTTTTTATATGTGAACCCAATTCCAGGTAATAACTTAGAAGCACTTCATTTCATTGAATTTAAATTCCAACAAGCTAAATTCACATCGTCCCTTGATACAAACTTTTAGTTAATCAGTAACTTAACTGATAGTATGGGTGTAGTGGTTCTGTGTAAGTGCTAGCGGTTCTGATGATTCTTGTTACCTCTAACTTTCGTTGGACTCCACTATTCAAATATTCATTAGTTTCAAAATGCATAGCATACCTTTACAACAACTCTATGTATAGCATAACTTTGAGATGTGAGACTTTTGGGTCATCTAACTGTAATGGACTGTTAATATCTTGTTTCATAATTGAAGCTTGACATAATCTTTTGCAAAATTTGAATTTTCTCTCTTTTCTTTCTGTTATGCCAAAGCGAGATGATCAATTGCCTAATCTTGACAATTTATAATAGATATGAACTTTGGATGAAGTTATAAATTGCTCATTGGTGACCTTAAGCTATTGATGAACTTGCTTGCCAAGGAATGCACTTGATGTTTTCTACTTAGCTTATAATGTACAGACTTCCTTCTTTAACTATTACTTTTACACTTTATACTTGGAATTTAGGTCAATGTTGGAGGCTTAAAAAATGTGTTGCAAGCTTTCAAAGACTCAAATACACTAAAGAAATTAATATATACATCGTCATTTTTTGCTCTTGGTCCCACCAATGGATATGTTGGCGATGAGAAACAGGTAATACAAATTCTGGTATTTGATATGTATATTTAGCATCATTTATTTATTTTTGGTAGTTGCAGGAACTATTAGCTTCCAAAGGCTAATAGATCTTGAGAGATGACAACTTCCACATCTTCTACCTGACTACTTGACTTCAAGCTTTCTAAGATTGTTCATTAAACTAATTAATTTGAATATAGATCTTTCTTACGTTATTTAGGACACATGTACCCTAAATGGTAGTTTGGCTATGAGACTCACAGTATTCTATGGTCTTTATACATAGGACTTGAATGCTCTTCAGTAGAATGTCCTATAAAACCTCTAACATGATCCTAGGTATCATGCTTTTTCTCTTATGCTAGGATTTTTCAGCTGAATGTTCAATTGCTCCAAGTGCATCTTGTGGTAATATTGATGATGCAGTTTCATTAGTAGTTACTTTCAGATTCATGCAGGAAAGGTCTTTTGCACAGAGTATGAGAAATCCAAAGTTATTGCTGATAAGCTTGCTCTAGAGGCTGCACAAGATGGAATTCCAATCATTCTCCTTTATCCGGGAGTTATTTATGGTCCAGGAAAATTGACTGCTGGGAATATTCTGGCTCACATTGTAAGTATTTGTTATTTTTATGGTCCAATCATTTTTGCACAACATCCTTTTTTTCTCTTAAAAGTAATAAGCCCCTCTTTATAGGAAAATTTGAATTGGATCAGATGCAATTTGAAAATTCATGCTTGACACTAAATTATGTTTGACACAGACATTCTTAGGAAAGGTATTCAAGTTGCTTCTCTACATATAAACTACAATCATGAGTGTACTCTGAAAGCCTAGGATGCAACTAAAGAATTTTGCTTATGGCTATCACTGGGTGAATGTTGTATATGTTTATAAGGATCTATATGGATGTGAATTTGTATGGAAAGAACTGGTATCACAAACCTGAGCAACTAATTTCTCTATGGAAACATGAACATTATATGACTATTTGATGACACCTAAAGGTTAGGCTTGATCCTACTTCCCCGGAAACAAACATCATATGAAATGCTTACTGCTGTTTACATTAATATATAAGTATATATCTTGCAAGATTCGGGAGCATAATTTTCCAGAAAACTAAACTCATAATCCTGATTCATTTTTTTGTTTGAATTTTTTTCTTTTGCCTTTTTATGCATGGATCAAAGAATCTGTTTTAGGATACGAAATATCTGATCAATTCCTGCCTTCATGCTAATGGTGGAATGTAGTCCTTAGAGATATTTCTGAAGAAGATAAGTCTATCCATGAATACTTGAAACAAGATTTATGATATCCCGTTGCTAAAGATTGAGGCATCTTTCTGTTTCCTATATTTCAGATGATTGAACGTTTCAGTGGCCGGTTACCAGGGTATATAGGTTATGGTAATGATAAGGAATCATTTTGTCATGTTGAAGATGTAGCAAAGGGGCATATAGCAGCAATGTACAAGGGAAGATTGGGTGAAAGGTATCTACTCACAGGAGAGAATGCATCTTTGAAGGATGTATTTGACATCTCTGCTCTGATTACCAACACAAGAAAACCTTTGTTTCACATCCCTCTATGGTTGATAGAAATTTATGGTTGGATATCAGTTTTCTTCGCTCGATTAACAGGAAAGCTTCCTCTTATTAGCTATCCAGTATGTTTTATCACCATCATATGCTTCATCTTTTGTTTTCCTGATATATATATATATTTTTTTGAAGTTATTTCTTTTTATAAATCTGATGCATTTATTCATGTCATTATTTAATGCAATGCTAGACTGTGAGGGTTTTACGACATCAATGGGCGTATTCCTGGAACAAAGCCAAGGAAGAGTTGGATTACAATCCTAGAACCTTGAATGAAGGGCTTGCTGAGGTTCTTCCTTGGCTTAGGAGTGTGGGATTGATAAAATACTAATCTTGGTAATTCCAATGGACTCAAATGTTGTATTGTTATCATTTATATATTGATGCTCTCAGCTTGTATCTTTTCTTCGATAAAGAGAAGATTCTCTAGTTTAATACCAATTTGTCTTTGGTTGATTAGTTATTTGTTCATGAACAAACAAATAGGCAATATTACAACAGATTCCACTTGTGCACAACATTGAGTTTATTACAAATGCGACAGTTAGACATTTGTTGGTTCCCTTGCATATTCATGAATATTGCTTTGGAGAGCGTCAATGAAAACTGTTTGAAATTCCACCAATTCTTTGCATTTTTGTTAATGTGTTCTATCTAATGTCCTCCCTTGTAATAATTGGTGCCTCAAGTTTATTTCCCTTGTAATCAATGTGGGAGACAATATAGTATCTTAGTCTGATATGATTAATCCTTGCTCCATTGGACAATGGCTGTTCACAACATGATACTGAGATGTGTTTAAGTTATTGATTCTAGATTTTATTGTCAAGTTGCTTTTGATTAGTAAACTTGTTTTAGTGGATCCGATCTATGCAAGAAATACACATCTAATTAAAATATTTTTTTGACAAAAGCGACAAGCATCTCCCAGTCAGGGGCGGACAACGTGTCGAACGCACATGCTCTCACCTTACGGTCGTGGGGTGATGAACCTAGGATCTTTCCCAACCAACAACACCCTATGTGAGGGACCCGATACCAATAGGCCAAGAGGTCGTTGGTATCTAATAAAAAATATTTATCCTTATAATCCAGGCATCCTTGGAGATAATATGGTGTCTTGTCTGGATCAGAGTTTCATCCATATATACATAAGACTCGAGAAAACCAAACTTGTATTGATTCTTCCCTTAAAAAAAATAAATTATCATAAATTTAGGAATGTTGACCGGAATAATACCCAAATTTGTGCTGGAAAGACCAAAACCATATATAGATATCAAGTATAATTTAGTAGTGCAAGTATCTTCAAGTTACATAAGATAAACAAATTGTATGTGTCGCAATAGTAGCAAACAACAACAAAAAAAAAAAAGGGATTGTAATGTGTAAGTCCTTTTGAGGAGGATTAAAACCTATCTATGGTGCCCATTTTTTTTGGAAGTGCGTCTTTGATCACTTCCCTAGAATTGGCCACTTTTAGGCGAGTGTCATTTAGGGGAAATGGCTGGCAAAAGTGATGAAGTGACCCACTTCCGCCAGTTTGACTTTCTTTTCCACGGAAGTGTGAGTTCAGACAATTTTGTGAAGTGGGCACTTCTATATATTGGAAATGAACTAACCCCACTTTGGCCAACATTTTACCGAAATAGTTGAAGTGGCCTTAATATAAAATACCACTTCGGCCACTTTTCCAGCCCTTTCAAAAGTCACTTCCCCACCCCTTTCGAGTCACGGGATATACTCGCCTTCTTGTTTGTAAATCTCGATTTGGCCGAGCACCTCTAGAGCTGGTGGACCTCCCTAGTCTTCAATTCGCATCTCCATTTATATGAGCACCTCCAAGTTGGTGGAACTCCCTAGTCCTCGATTAGGGTTTTCATCGCAAGGTTCTGGCTAGACGTGGCCATTCTGAATCGGAACCGTGGAACCGAATCGAAACCGAATCGGAAAAAAACCGAACCGAAACCAGAAAAACTGTAACCGTCCTGAAACTGGAACCTGAACCTTCATACAAGGTTCGGTTCAGGTTCCAGAATTTCAAAACCGTTGAACCGGCGGTTCGACCGACGGTTTGAACCGGCTCAAAGTTCAAATCTTAATACGTGTATTAACCATTGTATACGTAATATCTGAGTTGGTATGTGACTGCGACGTCTAACTTGTGTTGAAAATTAAAATAATATATTTCATCATCATCAGAAGAGTGGATAAATGATGGCTCTGGTACAACAACGACAACTTCCTCTGATGATGAAAGTTGAAACAAGTAATTAGCTAATTAGAAAATGTGGGGAAATATGTATAATAAAAATAAAAGAACTACGTGGGCTTTGATTCCTCTATACCCCGAGAGGATACGTAGGCAACTTAATATAAATAAGTTCAAGCTCTTTATTTTTTTATTTTTTTTTCTCATATCGTATTTGTATTTTTTTTTAACAAATTATTGTATTGAATTTATATTTTTATTTTTTATATAAAATATTATATTGAATTAATTTTTGCATTTTTGTAAAAAAAATATTGTACTTTTTTCCCACTTATCACTTATCGCATGATTCATGTTCATTTTTAATTTAAAATATTAGATTATTTGATTTAACAAATTTTTTTTTTTAAAAAAAACCGAACCGTTTGAACCGTCAAACCGGAACCGTTGAACCAAACCGCCGGAACCGGAACCAGAACCGAACCGGAACCAAACCGCCAAGAACCTTGTTTAAGCGGATCGGTTCCGGTTCAAGATTTCTTTGAACCGGAACTGGCGGTTCAGGAACCGGAATCGGCGGTTCCTAAACCGTGGCCACGTCTAGTTCTGGCCTATCGGTAAGGAAATTGCCAATTTTCATACATATTTCATGAAGTTGTGAAGCCATGAGGAATAACCAGAGTATCGAGTTTTGATCGATCTCTAGGGTTTCAATCTTGCTCGAGGCCTCTTTGTTTAGGTAAAACCATTATTTCCCTTCAATTGTTCTCAGATTTCTTGCTTTCGCATGTTTTTGTCTTTTGAATTTGTATTTCTTCTTGTTTATTGAATTTATTTTTATAGTATAGTGTTCCTTGTAATATCTAGGGAAAATTATTTTTATGTCCCTGGAAGTTTGCAAACTTCCCAGATAGTCCCTCTGACATAACAGTTGCCAAGACAGTCCCTACTTTTTGGTTTTGTTTCTTATTAGTCCCCAGCCATGACTCCGTCAGTCCCATTTACTGATAATACCCATTTTGCCCTCAAAGTATGCTGCTTTTTTTCCCGCCAGAACAAAGCTAAAATTTTCAAACTTTACTTTTACCCATCACATCTTCCACCTTTTCAACATCTTTTCACTAGGTTTTTGTACTTCGTGCCCAGCTTTTTCAGTTCTTCTTCTTCTTCAAGCCCATGTTTGTTCTCTTTTGCTCCATTTTGTCTCCATTTGGCGGAGAGAAATCTGTCTCTTCTATCATCCATTCCTCACTGAACCGGCGAGTTCTGTTCCTTCTCTTCCTTGGCAAGTCACCGGCCACGGTTAGTCGACGAAACATTCACTTTTGCCTTGAGTTCCTTTCTCATTTTTTCGAAAAAAGTTTTTTGTATCAGTTTAAAACCATGCCAATGTGTAAGGCATACACTCTTGCTGCAGGTTTTCAATGGAGACCTTTTGTGCAGTCGCCAGATATAAGGGCGAGGGAAGTGTTTTGCAGTTTACTATGCTGACTTCGTGGGCGTCAATACTAGACGAGATATGTGAGCGATGGGGTCTTGAAGTTTCCTGTGTAAAGGTTCGGTTTGTCAAACCAGATGCACACCAAACTGTTTGCCCAATTGAAATGGAGGTGGACTTTCAGCGTATGTGCCACATATACCACATGTTCAACAGCTCCACTATCGACTTTATTGTCGATACCGTTGAAGAGGCGGTTGATGTGCCCTCAAGCTCCTCATTACCATCATAAATATTACGTCTTTTTTCGTTGAATCAACCAACGCGTTAGTGTATCCACGTGATATGTCTTATATTTCGTACATTTCATGTTTCCGCTTAAGCTTATGAGTTTACGTTTAATATAGTCAGTTTCTGTTTAATATTTTATCTTTCCGCTTAAAACTAAGGTTTTTCACTTAACATTTTGACTTTCTGTGTAATATATTTAAATCTCATTTGTTTCATTTGTGATATATGCACCAACAGGAGGGATTCGTACTCAGAGAGTATATCACTCAATCGAGGCACAAATCCAACCCAGCAAGGGTCTACGGGGGCATTAGCCATTTCTACTCTATCGGATAATGCGGAAATTGTGTCGTTGGGAGTAGGTGACCTGTTTAGGGACAGTGATCACTTTAAGGACGCACTTCGCAATTTCGCTATCAAACGGAATTTTGACTTCAACTTCGTAAAGAACGATAAGAAGAGAGTGACTATCCAATGCGCCGCAGTGGGTTGCCAGTGGCATGTCCACGCATCGACAGAGGGTAATCATACAACATTTTCAATCAAAACGATGTATCCCACACATACATGTGGCGGCGGTATCGGTATGACGTCGCATCCGAAAGCATCAAAGAAGTGGGTCAGTGCTCGTGGGGTGCAGAAGCTGAAAGACCGCCCTTTGTACAAGCCTATTGACATTCAACGGGATATGCTGTGAGATCATGGTGTCAATTTGAAGTATAAGCAAGCTTGGTTGGGGAAAGAGGTGGCCAAGGGTATTTTTCATGGGAGTGAGGTGGCCAGCTATGACTTGTTAGTTTGGTACGCAAACAAGGTTATAGAGACGAACCCTGGCAGTATTGCCATTGTTGACGCGGATGGTGAGCGATTTAGACGTGCATTTTTCTCATTCCGTGCCTGTATTGATGGTTTCAAGAGAGGTTGTAGGCCATTGCTTTTCGTTGATGGAACTCATTTGCTTGGCAAATACGGGGGCACACTGTTGGGAGTGATGGGTAAAGATGGGAACGAAGGCTTCTTTCATGTTGTGTTTGTTGTTGTTGATAATGAAACCGACGCCAACTGGACGTGGTTCCTGGCAAAACTTGGCGATGCCATTTACGGGGATGACGACTATGCCAAGATTATTACATTCATATCGGACAGGTCAAGGGCCTTATCAACGCCGTCGCAAATATTTTCCCTTCTGCACCGCATGCGTACTGCTTACGGCACTTGGAAGCAAACTTCATGAAGGGAAATGTTAGGCTTGGGAAATCTCTGAAGGAGGAATGTTGGTCCATATTTGTCAGGATTGCTTACGCATGTACGGTAAAGGAATACGATGACGCAGTCAACGACCTACTTACCGCATCGACTGACGCACATCGTTGGCTTCTTCAGAAATCCGATGCGTCTCACTGGTCGAACTATATGTTCAAAGGCCAAAGATGGGGCGAGATGTATTCCAACGTAGCGGAGTCCTTCAATGCCTGGATTAAGGAGGCGCGCCACCTCCCCGTCACCAACATTGTCGATTTATTAAGGTAAGATATGTCTGTTTAATATATTTGATTTACCGTTTAATATATTGATTTATCGTTTACAATATCATGTTCCGTTTTAGAATAATATGTTTTCATGTAGTATGTTGTATTTTCGTGTAATATTATTTGTTCCTACTTATCTTCAAGCATTTCCATTTAATATAACAAGTTTCTACTTAATATGTTTTCCTTTCTGCTTCGTCACTGCTTTCTTATCCATCAAAGGTTCAAGCTCATGGTCATGCTTTGTAATCGCCGTGAGAATTCTCGAAAATGGGAAACGTACCTATGCCCTGACATACACAAGAAACTGGAGGAAATTGTTGAAGAAAATAACAACCTACTTGTTGGTCGTTCAGACGGAGATCATTTCGAGGTCGTCGATGAGAACAACAACTCTGTCAGTTTACTCTCGAGGACATGCTCATGCCGAAGGTGGTAGGTGTACGGCCTCCCATGCAAACACGCATGTGCTGCAATTATACTTACAGACACAAATGTGCATCGGTATGTTGACGACTATTTCACAGCTGAAGCTTATCGGTTGGCATATGCCGAAGCTATTTTCCCTGTCCCGGATGACGACAAGCCGACGGATCCAAACCGTGAATTAATTCTGCGACCTCCATGCACAAAAAGGCCACCGGGTCGTCCAAGACGTAAGAGGATAGAATCACAGGCACCTGAAGTGCGTGAGTTACGTTGTACTCGCTGCTATGAGGCTGGACACAACCAGAGTTCTTGTAATGCACCGATTGCTGACTAATGGAGGATTAATCATCCGAGAAAGAAATGAAGAGTGCCAGTGTTAAACATTATTACTTTCTAACGTACATGACCAATATGTAATTATTCCAACACTTATTTTATTTATTGTATTTCATGTTTCCGCTTCAATTATATGTTTCCGTTTATATATACTAGTTTCTGCTTACTATCCATTCTTTCTATTTAACATTACGACTCTCCGTTTAATATTTCCATTGGTTTGGGAAATAGATGGACATCTCATTTTCCCAAAGCACTTCTACATATTTCGACGCGTTGTACCCCCCCGTTTCGCATCCATTTAATTCTCTTCAATGCGGATTCCTTTTACGAGGCTCTGCCGCTTCAATCCATTTATTGCATGCAGGTAGACGAAATTATAACCAAACTACCCCAGGTACATTACCCAAAGCGTCGCCCCGATCTTCTCGCGTCGCTTCGACTGTTGTGCGGCGCCCTTCAGTCTTCAAATATCCCTCCAGAGGGGCACAACTTCTTCACTCTTTCCTATTCAAGAACCTCCACCGGAATTGTCCAAGTCGGGAAGATGTCCAGGTCTGAATTGAAGGAAGAGGAGTTCAGTACCGATCGTTCGGTACTGAAAAGGATCCGGGAGGAGGCCGTTGACCGATACAAAAGATCTGTACTTTTTCATATGGAGATACGTCGCAATGTGGAGATGTACAAGCTTTCTGACGAGAACATGGCTCGAGAGAGCGAGATTTCCGCCCGTGCAATCGCCGACTTCAAGGAATCTGATGACTTTCGACATCTTGTCTTCGAGGAAGGATTCAAAATCTTCCAAGATATCTCTCATCGTCATCTGGATTTTGACTTGACGCGATTTACTCTCACCCAAGCCCTTCAGTATCTTCTTCCCAGTACACCGGGAGAAGATACTGATTGAAGAAAAATTTGGTTGTGCTGCTGCTGGTCCTGGACCCCCTTCGTTATCCTTTTTTCTTTTTTCTATGTTAAACAATCTATTTTCATGTCTTTTCTTTTTTCTTATGTTATGTTTTGCACTTTTTTTAATGTTTTTTTTTTGTTACATGTTTTTTAGTTTGAATGTTTATTAATGTCAATATATTACTGCTTTCTTAACCTCTATTTGTTGAATGTGTCGTTAAAGGACTACGATTGCCATGCTCACGTTTAATATAATTAGTTCTCGTGGAACATATAAGTTCTATCTTTAATATCCAAATATTATGTTTAACATTCCATGTTCCCGTTTAAAATAAACCATTTCCGTGTAACAGGTAACCTTTACGTTTAATATGTTGAGTTTCCGTTGAACTTTCTGAACAAAAGCTTCATTTTAAATGGCAGACTTAAATAATAAACGAAAGCAAAACATAGTAACGATGTTTTTAAGTCATCTGTTTAACGCTAGTTCACACATGTTAGACGTAAGGATTGGGAGCGTAACTGTTTGTTAAACTGAAAAGTAAAATTAACTCTCCTTTCGATCTGCTTTAGTGACCTCGTCAGAATCCCTACCGCTCCGCCTGATGCTGTCCATCAATATCTGTGCGACAAAGCGCAAACGTAATAGTGGAATGTCTGTGTAGGGGAGGCGGAGTTTCTCGCCATTGAGGATCTGCTCTATGAACCGCATGACATAGATCGGGCAGTCAACGGACCCCGCCTTCTGTTGCGGGCAGTTCTCTTCAGTGATAAGTGGGTACTCCTGCGTTCCCAAGTCTCCCAATTCGATTTGAATGCAGTCGTCGAAGACTCGCCGCTGATATAAGAACAAGGACCATTTAGCAAAATCCAAAGGAAAAAACTAATTAAAGCTAATCGTATTACCATTTCCAGGGCATTTGCTTCATAGAAAGCACTTTTCAATGACGAGTAGTGAACATACTGCTTCTTTTCCTTATCCAGAACGACAAGATGGTAATGCTTATTTAGGATTATGGGCATAATAACCAAATCCACCTCGTTGAATGCATGGACGGCGTCCTTCATCATTGTTAGGGCAACATCCCCGGAATCCATCTGCTTGGACATTAGAAGCGCCGGTAATCTACCGTGATTGTGGCCCGTTTCTTGTAAGGGTATGGAGATTTGGACATAGATTCAAGGACGATCATCACATACACGTCCATGACATCGTCAACTGCCATCGCCTTACCGTCCAACAGCGTATATAGATGGTCCCGAGTGGTGTACACCCACTCGTTCTTCTAAACGATGGTCCTGAACGGTGAACACAGATTAATAATTGCAACACTGGTATTTTAAAGGAATACACACTTTATTAAAAGAAAACGGAATATACTAAACGGAAACAAACAATATTAAACGACTGATCACTATTCTAAAGAAAAACACCCTATAATAAATGGAAACATTGAAAATTAACGGAGAGCCTATTTTAATAAACGAAAAACTTACTTGTCGATTCTGCAGTTGAGATACATTCCAATTGCTGCTTTCTCCAAATCATTAAGCCGCATGAAACCGGGAGGATTTTTTTTTTTTTTTTTGGTATAAAGTTTGTCTTTACTGGCATTGTGTTCTCGTTTGCCACAAAATCCTCCGCCATGATGGCCTCTCCTCTCTCCGGCTCGGTGGTCGATGTTCGTGGTTCAGTGACAGGGTCGGCGATCGTTGGTTGTGGTTCAGTGACAGTGTGGGTAGTTGTTGGTGCCTCGAAGACAGTGCTCGATACAGGATCTGAGGCAGACGGAAGTTCTACAGAGGTCTTCGATGGTAGGGCAAGGACAGTGGGTGGTTCAGTTGTGGCAAGGGCCGGTTCAGAAGTTGGAAGTCCAGCGACGGGGGTCGGCGGTCGATGCTCTTGATCACGCAGTGGGTTCAAATTTGTTGGGCGAGCGTCATGTTCTTCATCTGTGTCAGTGATTCAACTACGCTGTCAAGTGTGGCGTCGTCGTCAACTTCAAGATTAGCTGACACAGATGGACTTGGGTTAACATTTGTAGCTTTTTTGCCCTTGGCCGATTTCCTCTTCGGCAGCTTCTCTTCGGGAAGAGGGGCCTGAGAAGTTTGCGACCGGGTTACCGGCCTCTGCGACCGAAGACGACATCCGTTTGTGACTTTCTTTAACCGCTTCCCTTTCGATACCGGCTCCGCCGCCGTCTCGGATACCAGTGCCACCGCCGTCTTCTTCGTTTCCTCTGGCTTCGGAGACTATGGTTCAACGACCAGACTCTGTTCCTCCATTCTGTCAAGTCGGGACTTGATGCTGGCAATATCTCTAGAAAGAATCTTAATTGTCTTCTCAAGGCGTGTTGCACTGTCATCATCCTTTGGCCTCCTTGTCGGAGTTTCCGTAGAAGGACGACGTCGGGTAGTACGTGGGGGACTGCTGGACTTGGAGTGTTCGCGGGACCTTTTTCTTTCACTGTCCGTCGCTCCCTTAGCAACCTTGCCACGGGATGGGTGCGCAGTGGCAGCTTCTGGTCTAGGCCCCTGATCGTCCCGCCGCACGTTTCCTACATTATCTTCTTCCTCCAATGTGACGGGGACTAGCTCGGAAAACTGTAAAGAATCACAATGTGTCTTATGTTACACATGAACGCTAGATATTAACCCCAATCCAATAATGTTAAACTGGAATTCAGTAAATTAAATGAAAACACAATATGTTAAACATAAAAACTTGAAGTTAAGTGAAAACATATTATGTTAAACGGGAAGTGTTTATATTAAACGGAAATATATCATCGTATATGAGAGTTTTCAAATCTTAAAGGAAATGATGACAAAGTAATAGAGAAGGCTGGAGTACCTCCTTTCTATCGAGCGATTTAAGCAGGGGACCAATGGAGGCTTGCTTTCTAAAGCTGTTCTCCCCATAGATGAGGATCCTTGGTGTCCTCCCAAAGTGCGATTTCTTCCCAGTCCCAGTGACCTCATAGAACCATACGTTGAGCGCAACAGCGCACTCTCTTAGATATCCAGTTTGTACAGTCTCGTCGGATTTCCTGGACTGAACGCGTGCAGCTATCTTCGGGACGTCAGCGATAAGCCACTTGTGAGTAGCTTGTGCCCATGCATAGCGGTTCAATGAATCTATCTTGTCTGCGTAGTCCGCAATCCAGTTAGGAACCGCACAAGAGGTGCTTGGGAAGAGCATCGTTCCAAGGAGGTACACCACCAGCAACTTGACAAAGTTTTCTTCTTCCCCTCTTTTCTTCTGGACAAGCTGGAGAAGATTTTTTTTTTGGCATCTTTGTGTCTATCGTATATTTTACCCATGTATTTCTCTTCAAATGCCGATTCCTTTTTCTGCTTCTTGAAGAGCACCCCCTCCAGATGCAGCAAAGGCCAAAGATGATAGCAACATCCTGGGGTCTGAAGGCCAGCATGCTCCCTCCAATACTAAATCTGTTGGTGCGCTCGTCATACCTCTGTAACAGAGCATCCAACAGTCCTCTCTCCTGCATAACAGGTTCGATGTCCACTAATGGGGCAAAGGGTGTCCTCCTGATGAGTTCCCAGTGCCTCTCAGTCATGTGAGGTTTCAACTCGGAAAGTGTTTGGTGGACTGGCACCAAGTAGCACCTACCGTTTACCAGATTAGTCGACATATTTTCCGTAGACTGCATCAAGAGAGATTTATTACGAAGGTTGTAGAACGCTTAAATGGAAACTATGAAGAATAAACGGGAAAAAAGTATTTCACATGAAAACATTGGTAACACTTGTAGACATCATTCGTAAAGAATGTATATTAAACAGAGCCCCTTTTGGATACACCCTAAATCAGAAAAAAGAATAAACCCTAATCCCTAAATTTCTTGCTGCGAAGTTCCAGCGATGCGAGCAACAACCCAAAATCAAACCTCAATATCTTCAATCTTCCATCGCAAGTGCATACAAAAGAGGAAAAACAATCGAAAAGAAGGTAAAAATAATGGAAAACCCTAAACCTTGATCTAGGGTTCCCAAGCATACTTTGTACCTTAGAGTAACCGCTTTAAGTCCGCCTAAACCCTATACTTCGATCTCCAGGAAGCAGCAAGAATCGGCGGGATGTCTCCGGTAGAGGAGGCTTCACGGTGGTGCAGCGTCAGAAAAGTTCTGGTTGCTCCTGTAGTTGTTTTTTATGAACAACGATTTTTGTTGGCGGTTGAAGGAGAAGATGGTCGTGCGTGACAACCGCCTTCCAGGTTTTTGCATTAAGGGCATTTCAGACATTTTACCCATGTGCTGTTTCCTGCATTGGGTGGTGGGAGTGGTAATGATTTGTCAGAAGGGTATTTTCGTCATGTAACCAAAAAATAGATGGTGTTAGTGGATGGAAGGACTTAAAATGCATTTGTGTAAAAAGGAGGGATTTTTTGGGATATTGCAAACTTCCAGGGACTTTTTGGGGTTTTGTGAAACTTTGAGGGACCTATAGTTCATTTCCAGTAATCTATTTTCTTTGAACTTTGATGGTTTTGGTTGGGTATGGTTGAAATCTCTAGGTGTTGAAAGATGAGGGTTCTAATTCATGTTTTCTAAGTTGGGGAACGCCGGATGTTGAATGGAGAGTGTTCTCTTCAATCTAATTAAGGTATCTGATTGTTATTGGAAGGGTTTTTGAGAACTTTTTTTTTTATAAATCGGAAATTTGTTTTTTTTTTGTTTTGTTTTTTTTTTGGCCGGAAATTTCTACATTGGGAATTTGGGATTTGGAACCCAATTTAGGTTTTCTTTATCCCGTAGCTTCCTTGTTGGTTTGGTTTCTTCATGCTTTTAGTATGTTCATTAGTTTGAATTATCTACGCGAGCACACTAATAATTATACAATCCCGAGGAGTTTGGTTGAACATGTTGCGTTTTGTGTTGCGTTTTGTGTGCCCGCGTAGAACTATTCTCTATTCTACTTTTGAGATGCCTTTCCAGTTTCTATCAATTTGAACACTTTTGTGCTCAAAAGTTCATTACAAAGGCGATAATAAATAATTTGGTTACATGATATGTCGCAAGAGATGGGTAATATTGTTTGTTAATGAGCATACTCCAAGTATCAGTTATTTTCTCTGCTGAAGGTTGCAAAAGAAATGGAATATGTTGGGTTTCAACTGATTTAGGATTGTTGATGTTGCAAGTAGTTAGTAGTGACAGAAACACAATGCTCCATTACTTCAGTATCATATGAATATAGAAAATCTAATAGTTCTTGAGATAAATCCAAGGAAGCGGTAAAATTTTAGACAACAAGTTCTCGGGACACCAAAGGACCATTGGTCGAGCAGTATCTCGGGTTGCATGCGTTGGGTAAGTCACTTGGTGAGCAAAGCTCTCAGATTCGAGCCCTCGTCTCCTTAACGGAGGCAGGAGTTTGGGTAATTCATATGGTGAGTAACAAAGCTCCCAAGTTCAAGTCCCCATCTCTCTATGCGCAAGGTGAAGGGTCAACGGTGTTCTTCACCTAAGGCCACGTCCTTAACAAACCCTTTGGGGGTCTTTATGACCTATGTAAAAAAAAAAACAAAAAAATGTTATTGGGATTTGAGCTTGTTAATGAGAAATATCAAGGTATAGCATGTTTGTTTACTTCAGTGCTCATTGTTAGCTAGAAGAGTTGCATATTAGGAATGGTAGTGTGAGATTGATACTTCATAATGTATTCTTTGCATGCAAATACGACAAAGTAATAAAGTAAATTGATGAAATTATAAGCCTCATAAACTTCTTCCATTCAAATCAAAATTAAATTGGCTATTTTTGTCGCCTATTGAAAGTAAATCTTACCAAAGAAATATCTCATTTTAATAAAACCACATGAAAGATAAGCGTACATTTAAAACCATTCCCAGAAATATTCAACTGATATGTGATACATGTGTTATATTTGCTTTAATGCTTCTTCCCTTGACATCAATAGAAAATCTACTCAAAGTAAAATTTTATGTTTGATTGGTTGAGAATAACCTACTAGAGCTATGCCCTATTTATTTTATTTGAGAGTAAAGTATTATGTTGATGCTCAGAATTTGAGGATCCTTGGGATCTGCACTCCAGGAGATTAACTGAGAGAAATCTGATGGTGATAGTTGATAATGGTTGATGAAACAAGGAAATGGCTAGTGCTAGGTGGCAACTTCACGTGACCCACTGTCTTGAGAGGTGATGGATGTCCGGTTGGCAAGTTTTAGTCCCTGCAAGGGAAGTTTGAGGGCTTCTCCCGAGACTCTCCGATGATCAAGTCGGTGGGAATAATCGGAGGAGAAAGAGAAGATAGAGAAAGGTCTCAAAAAGTTTCGGAAGAGAGTAGGTTTTCTACGTGGAAGAGGAGAGAGCCAAGGTTGAAGATGAGCTCCTTGAGAGAGTCTAAGCCAAACGTTCACCTACCCTCTTTCTCCGCTCTACCTTTTATTCCTTATGTCATGATATCAGGTCATTACTCGCGGGGGGTCTCCAGTACAAGCGCTCGTGTGTCTTTGCTCGCTCCCCTTGCATGAGAGAATCTCCACCTGAACCAACAAATGATGGCTGGTTGGCTATGGACAACCCACTACCTTATAGCTCCAGGGTCATGCCAGGTATAGGGTCGGATTTTCCCCCATAACACTTGCCCCCGACCGACCGACTTGGTAGGTTGCCAAGATTTATCTTGAGTTGACCTAGTAAGCCAAGTCGTTGGCGTGATCCTATCGAGGAGCGTTTTTTTTTTCTTCTCTGGTGAACTACTACTTTGGGTGGGCCCGTGTCACTTACGGTCGATCAGACCGCCCAAAACAAGTCAGGGTCATTATAGTGAGTTTGCCTTGTACTTGGGTGAGATTCCAAACTGAGAAGCTCGTCCGCCGGTCAAGACATGCCTTTTGTGTCCCCACTCTTCTGGTCTACTTTTAAGATGACCCAATGTTGACGAGTTAGCCTTCGTGTATTGCCTTCGGTATTTGGACCCAAGACTTCGTGGGTGTGTTTCAATTCTTGAGATGCCTTCATTAAATGGATTTGGTGGGGGATCATGGTGGGCGTTGTGCTTCGGCCGCTCTTTTTTAAGGGATAGGCGGCTAAGGGTCCTTGTGTCGCTCTTGAGAGAGTTGATCATCTGTCGGCTTTCTCGAACTATTGGATTGTAACTACTGTAATTCAGTAAAAAGATGCGCGGGCTTACCTTCTCTTTTAAGTAACTTTCTGAATCCCGATATACTCGTATTCATCTTCTTCATCATTGGGAGGAATTCTAGGACCTTTTGCTCTTTTTGGCTTCTCTCTGCTTCACTTTGACAGTTTAGGTAATGGAGACCCCTCCTTCAGCTTCTAAGAAAGACAGTGGTAATGTAGAGTCCTTTTCTTGTAGCCTTAGTACTATCTCCCTTCCTGTGATCTAGAAACTTTTCAACATTCCCCTTTCGTTCATCCTTAGGCTACCTACTCTTTTTGAGCGAGCAAACAACTCTGTTGATGGAGAGGTTGCCATGTACGTGGAGTCCTTTAGGGCGGACTTTCAACTTCCTATCCACCCCTTCTTCCAGAGAGCCCTAAAATTTTATAATGTTTGTCCCTCTTAGCTCCACCTGAATGGTTGGAGGATCCTTTGTGGTTTTATAATTGTCTTCCACCATCTCGAGATGGTCTTTCCCTTCGTTGGTTTCGACTTCTCTTTACTTTGAACAAGGGTCCTTGTTCTGACGACTAGTGTTACCTCGCCGCTCAACACTCTAGGTTTTTCCTAGGTCTTATTACTTCTCATGTCCATGATTGAAAGCCCTACTTCCTTTTTCGTTTCTATTGTGGGATAGTGGGGCATTCCGACTTCTTGGGGGGCTTTTCATTTAGATTCGGTTCCTAAGGCACCCATGTAAGGCTAGGAGAGGGACCAACTAAAAAAACTCCAGAAGTCGGAACCCTTGGACCTTTTGAAACCGTTGTCTGAGGAGATCCTCATGGAGGCCAGGCTTTCTTTAGTAGAGGGTAGGACTTTTCTTCTTCGTTGTCTTTAAGCAATTATAAATGCGGATCATATAACCTTTTCATTGTTTTTTGTACATAAATATCTTTTGACAAGGGGAGAATGTTAAAGATAATGAGAATGGGGTCCAAGACCCCTTTTGTGAGTGGTAGCAAACGTCCTTCTAACGAGGCTCCCTCAACTAGGAGTGGAAGAGAGCTACTTCGACTAATAAAGAGGTCGAAGAATCAGGAGGATATAACATGGGCAACCTTTGTTCTGCAAAGTGGTCGCCAGGTCAACTTCTTATGATGAGCGGCAGAATCCCGACCTAATCCTCGAGACCTTTCCATCATGGCAAGAAATCTAGGAGCAACTCTGCCCACACCTATTGAGGTTGCCCCTATCTTGAGGATAGCCACATGATCCTCGAGGAGGATTGCTTATGGGTCTCTTATCCTTACTACTGCCTCGAATCTCAAGGTATAGAGCACCGACCTTCCCACACTTGAAACGATCAATCTCAATACCCCTAGTCCCGATGCAGTTGATGCCAAACCACGGGCTTGTAGATGTTCACTTTTTAATTTCCATTTAAAAATAAACAAAAAATATCGTATTAAGGAAATTATGGATAATAAATGAGGTACCTAGATTTAGATATCTGCACTTTTATTATTGTCTAGTCAGCCATGTATGGTAGGAAAGCCTTGTCTTTAAGTTTTGACATCTGCCTCAAATTTTTTTTTTTATGGGAAGGGATTTGTTTAATTTATATAGTTGTCTTTTAGTCTAATTTTGAAGTTTGTTAATGTTAATTGTGAAAAAATAATGACATAATCACTTATAAGTTGTTGTTAGGAAAATTTTTACATAAATCCCTCGCCAAAGTATGTAACTGCATATATACCCTTATAAAAATTATGTTGCTATGAAGAAGATTACTTCAACATAACAAAGATCTTGCCATATTCTAGAAAATGTGATGCCCCTTTGCACCTACTTAGGTATGATCTAAGTCTGAAATGTGTATACTCCTACATAGTCTATATTATGGGGTAAATCCCACAAGACACGTGACGTGATCTTGGCGACTCAAGGGAAGAAGTACCAACGAGTATCCTCTAACTAAAAAATTATAAGTAGGGCTTCTGGATGGCGTCGGGGAATCTTGAGAAAGCTTCTACAAAGCGTTGGAAGGTTTTGTTTGAGCTGGCACTGAGCTGGAGCTTGGTGCCCGAGCTAGGGTTTTTTGGCATCCAAGCCATCTTTAATGAATGAACGATCAGGGGGAAGGTATAAAGGAGTGGACGCCCCTACTGCTACCTCCGACCCCTAGCTGCTACCTCGAATTCCTCTCGTGCTCTCTCCGATCTCCTTTCATCCCGTGTTCATGGTTGGAAGCCACGCTTCATCTTCGTCTCTACCGAGGGTCATTAGGATATTACGACTTCTTGGGAACCCTTCGTTTAGACTCGGTTCCCAAGAAGCCTATGTCAAGCGAGGATCGGAACCAATTTGATGAACTTCGGAGGTTGGAGCCTTTGGACTGATGCGCAAAATCTGCAAGTGCACGGGTCGTATCAAGTAATAGAGTGGACTCTTGAAAGGTCGGGTATCGATCCTCAGGGAAAAAGGAAATACTAGTAATTACTATTCATCTTTTAACTAGTCGATCTAAAGGTGGGTGTTTGCGAATTAAATCTGAATTGGAGAAATTAACAATTCAAGCTATGAAAACATGAATTAACCTTGATGACAATCGATCATTAGAAGGGAATACTTGGGTAATGAATCCCCTTTGGGTTTTACTCTATAGGATAGATGGAGATTTCTATATTGATGATTGGTAGGGTTTGGGCCAAGGGTTCCTAAGGTGTACTAAATCGCTCTCTCTAGGCGATCAATACCTAATTCCATCAATTGTATTATGATCTAGGGAACCTATATCTTGGAAAGATTGTGGGAATAAGTCATATTAAGGGCTTACTCTCCTTAGTACCCAAGCTCTCGGCGTCCCCAAAATCTCCTCTATTAGAGTCGGTCTACACACGGGGAGGCGCTCGCTTCTTCCCCAGTATAGACTACAATAATCTTCCTGGGCTCTCGCAACGTAGACAGACTAGCATGACAATGAAAACATCCAATAGGCTCACAAAGTTAAACCAATCATTCAAACATAGAAATCAACACCTCATTTATACATAATCCATACCCAAGTATCTACAAAATTAGTTTCTCATAAGTGGAGAACAACAATAAAAAACAAAGAGAGTACAAGTCAAAAGGATCATAATGAGAAACATCGTTACGTACATCGTTGCTGGCTCTATTGATTTCCTCTTCAATGCTTTATCCTTCTCTCCCTCCAAGATTGGGAGTTGGGGCTCCCAATCCCTAATCTTAGGCTTTTTTTCTCTCCCAAGCTGAATCTCCCCCTCCAAACCCCTAATCCTTCGTATTTATACTCATTCCTAGGGTTTTGGAGTGCCATTTACCTATCTGCGCCTGCCTGAGTCCGCAGTGTAAGGAAGTATTACGCCGTATGGGCATTCAAATGGGCCATATGTGGGCCCATATAAAATATAGGCGATACATACGGCCGTATGTCAGATCGTATGACACCCCGTATGGCTTGCATGTTGAGCTATACAGGTTGTACACCGTCCCGGGAGACGCAATGTAGAGATCGTCTACATCTCCAGGTTCATAGGAGCCATATGGAATCCCGTATGCAGTTGTACCTTCTTCAAAATTGCTTCGTTTCGGTATCGATTACTCCTTAAAAGCTTCCTTTCTCCCGATGTATCGTTATTATGCCCTGTTCATCAAAATCAACACTTTTTATGTATCGGCGGGTTATAATTCCATCAAAATAGTATGTTAAACATACATGAATACGATATGAAATTACACTCAATTGAACATTTATCAAATATCTCCACATATAAAGGTTTGCTTATCCTCAAGCAAAGAAAAGAAATTAACAAAAGATGATAAGTGTTCAACTTTCGGCCAAAGAATTAATGGTATTATTCTATTCTAAGTTCACCATCAAAGTGTGTATTCGCCTATTTCCACACCAGGGCTTAGATTAATCTTGGGATATGTTTCATTGCAGCTATACTTGAACATCCTCACTCCACATGCCATGTTCTAGAGTTTTAGCAAGACAAACATACCCTCAATGAACTCTAGAGGATCCTTGGGCCCTAAGGACAAGACAACTATCCTCTATTGTATAGGTGACGAAAAAGTTCTAGAAGTCCTATATAAACCTTTTTTTTTTATTATTATTCAGGTAGGGCATCCTCAGTCTAAAGATCACTGTAGAGTGTAAATCCTCTTTTCTGCAAGATGCACATGCTGATTAGGCACCAGAACACCTAGCTACTAAGAGGGTTACAACTTTTCCTAGATGTGTTCATGCTAAGGAGTGACTTTTTGAATTTAGGGACACTCTGATTAGGAGCTAGAACCCTAAACTACTTCATTACAACAAACAATGGAACACTGTCTTTATTGCTTTTACAACTACTATGTACATAACTACTTTATTCTTCTCTTACTTGTCCACTAAGTTAGATTGTAAAGGGTTAGAAGTTTGAACTAGTGTCACGAAGCCTCTTGGAGTCATTGAAAGTGATTCTTAGCAATTGAAGTCAAAAGAACTTGGCAATGGGTTATCTATTATCACAAGAGATCATAAATATCACAAAGATGTTCTCTAGGTGCCCATGGTATTTCATAGGAGAATTTGAAAAAGATTTGTGTGCTAAGATGGTGCACTATGAATAGAGTATATCAATACTTTTCCTAGCAAGGCCGTTATCGATGTATGTTAAACATGCTCTTTCAGAAAAAGATTTGCAATAAATTTCACTATTAGCTAACTATCTCCACACTTAGAAATTTGAAATGAATCTATAAATTGATAGGTAGCCACCCATCTCCACACTTAAAAATGTACATTGTACTCAATGTACTCAATAAATCTCAATAAGAAATAAAAGTTCTAAGAATGAACATGGAGAAAGGTGAACTAAAACTTCTCCAGTAAAATGATGTGCCTCGTGAATTCCATTGTTAGATCGCAGGAGCACATACCGGTGAGTGTGTATCCGTTTAAGGGAGGAGAGATCATCGTAACTCAAAAAACATATCGAATCAATAGAAGCCACGGAACATAAAAATAAAGATAAGTTCAGCAGGGTGGGGCCCTTGCTAACTGGTTAACATAAAAATAAAGATAAGTTCAGCAGGGACGGGCCCTTGCTAACTGGTATATAACAACTACAAACATAAAAGACACAAACATGAAAAACATCAAAGCAAACAAGATGATAAGTCTCAGTCTTCTCTTGGGAGTTGCTCATCTGTTGGTACCTTAGGTGATGTAGTTGTGCTTGCTTGAGATGCAAGAGGTAGAGAAGGTGCTCTGGCTAGAGGTAAGGAAAGTGCCTGTCCTCGATGGTATGTGAAGAGCTCTGTGAATTGGGCTCTCATCTGGCGCTGCTCCTCAAATGGTGTCCTGTACCGTTCGAACCTCGGTGATCTACTCCTCAAATCTCATAAGGCGGCTCTTAGAGGACGAGGATCGTCGGTCTGTCTTAGTCGATAAGGAGGAACCCTATGATCCGGATCTTCTGCTATCTGAGCTCTCGGACTCCTGGCTGACTAAGGTGTAGCGGTTGAGAGTGTGGTGGACTAGCCCCATTTGGACGAGGGTACTCATCCCGAGGGTGTGATGAGATGTAGCCGTTGTATACCCTCCGTCCTTTGCTTGATGCCTATCCCAATGAACAACCAGGTGATGTAGGGTCCCGTAAAGATGGCCTTGAGACCGGGGCTTTGTCCTTGATGTGCCAGGTAATCGGCAAGCACATATCCAAGGTGGATGGGTCTTGCTCCAAGATGCTGTAGAGAAGGAAGTAGTCGGTGACGGTGACCAGACCTGTGCTATCATCTCTACCTGTGATCGACTGGTTGATCAAAGCATGAATGTAGCGATGCATCGGGTCGGTCATCAAAGATGACTTCAGGTTACAATAGTGCCTACTAAGCTGCAGCCAGTACCGGGAAAGGGAGATTATGTGATCTTGGAAGGCGGTGAGTAGCTCGTCAAACTGGGGAGTGGAGATAAAGTCTCTGTCATAGAACCCCATGTACAGAGCGAGCTGAGTATAGCTTATGCACCACTGCTCGCCATAAAGCTAGAAGGTGATGGTGGTAAGGCGTTGCTCGAATAGTGTGCTTCGGACGACCTCAAAGGAACTAAGCACCTCCAATGTGTGCTCCCGAAAGACAGCGTGGTCTAGGGAGAAAACTCGATCCCAACCACCTACAGAAATGAGCTCGCGGACTCTGTCGACAATCCCAACCTGGCCGAGAACCTCCCAATCAATGATTCTCGTGCAACCAAAGGGCCGAGCGGCGAGATGCGTGTAGTGGTGGCAAAAACGCTCCTCGGTGAACTGAGGTACTCCGGAGGATGATCTCTTGCCTTGCGCCTAAGACTTGCCAAAAGCTTCCTAGGCATGTCTATAACACAATTGAAGAGTATGTTAGTATATTCAAAAGATTGGGAAATGGAACAAGAATTGCACACTCTGGCCTTCATACGGGCTCCATACGGGCCGTACGTCAGACCGTATGGTCCTTCTTGTGATCCAGATGAGATTCCAAATGGACCATAGGCATGGGCCATTCGAACGCCTACGGGCACCGTACGGCCCGTTCGCGGCCTAACAAAGCTCTTGACTCACTCTCTACTTTAGACATGACTCAAATCTTAGTGTTGTAGCCTAGATTTGGTGCAAACATGCATACATTCACCCAAGAGATCATCCAAGTGCAAGCCCTAGCTTTGTAACTTTAAAAATAGGGATTTCGTTGATAAACCAAAACAAATCAATACATACCTAGGGTGGATGATCGCCCAAATACAAGGGAGATCTTCGCGCGAGGTGGGGAAACGCCGGATTTGGAATAGAGAAGAGGAGGGGTCGGTGAGGATGTTTTAAAGGAATGAAAGGGCGCGATTTGAAACTCCTCACCTTTTGTAATTGTCTGACCCCATACGGGCCCGCCTACAGACCATATGTGAGTCGTATACTCCGCAGATAGGATTATACGGAACCCTATATGGGCCGTACTCTATCCCTTGTACTCCCTTGGCTCGACCATACGATCCTTATATGGGCCGTATGACTCCTATGTACTCCCTTGGCTCCACCATACGGTCTCTATATGGGACATATGACTCCCCGTATACACCTGGGTTTGTCTTATGTAGCCAACACCAACAACCATTCTTGACCTCATCGCGCGAGTTATCAATAATTATCAATCTAGGACTAATAAAAAGAGCATATAACTTGACGAAATGAGTTATATGAATGTGGAAATAAGACATATCATCAATTTATTTCTAATATCCTAACTAACACTTAGAAAATTGTACAAAGGAAAAGAAACTTTTCAAGATCTTCGGTTGTCTCTTAAAAAGCGCTTGTTTAACATCACTAGCTTGAGATACCTCAATTTACCTCATAGGGATTCAAATACGTTAAAGTACTCATCAGCTCCTCCTTTGAAACATTCACCAAATAGTAGCTTGCGCAAGTTAGTGTTGATAACATAATTATGTTCTTTCATACCTCAGCTTCCGCCTAATATAGTGTGAGCTAAAGAAATAATGTTTACCTCTTTCACTTTGACCTTCTTCCAAATATTTTCTTTGGTAGTGAATTTTTGTCTCTTCCTTTTTGTCTCTTGTTTGGCTTCTGGAGTAATCTTCAATGTATCCGAATTTCCTTGAGCTTCTCCCGGGTCTTCCTTAATCTCCTCCAAATACTGGGTTAGCAGATCTATTATCAACAACTCTTTCATGCATTCAGAAGTAATTATGTCAACCTCATCGACACTATACGAAGTATCATCTTGAGCCATTTTGTGTCTCATAGCGTTGGACAGCTTGAATACTACCTCTTGATCTTCCACTCTCAATGCTAATTTCCCTTGTGCATGATCATCCAAGGCTTGAGTTGTGGCTAAGAAAGGACGGCCAAGGATAATCAGAACGTTGACGTCGGCATCTACATCTAGCAGTACAAATCAGCTGGGAAGACAAAGTAATTTATCTGAATGAGTACATCTTCAGCTAGCCCCTTCTGCCGTCTTACTATTGTATCAACGAGTTTTAATGTCACCCCCATCGGTTTTGGTTCATCAAGCCCGAGCTTCATGTACAACTTGTATGGCATTACATTAAGGGGGCGTTTGGTTCACGGAATGGGAATGGGAATGTGAATGAGGAGGAATGGGAATGAGGGGGAATGTAAAGGTATGGGAATGAAAACTATGTTTTGTTCGAATGGATTGGAATGGTAGTTTATTGGAAATGGGAAAAGTAAAAGAAGAAATATGAGGTAAAATGACTCTTATGCCCCTTATGCAAATAAATAAGTTATATATATAATAATAGGTGTGTTAAATGATAACTATTTTTTTAAATATTTAAGGGTTATAATTAATTAATTATTATGAATAAATATTTAAATAATTATTTTTTTTAAATTATTAAAATTAACAAATTATGATAAATAAATATTTAAGTTAATAATATTAATTAATTAATATAATTAAATATTTAATTTTATTATAACATTATTAAATATAATTAATTAATTAATTAATTCGAGGGGTAGAATGGACTTTTGCCAACTCAAGAATGAGCATTCCGCCCGATTTCGGCGGAATCCCACTCCTCGCCATTCTCCTCTTCATCCCATTTCTTCACATCCAAACATGGGAGTGGGTCATGTAAGGAATGAAACCCATTTTCATTCATACCAACCAAACGCGCCCTATTGCTTGCTTATGAGTCTGCCAATGCTTTCTTCCTTATCCCTTCACCAAGTACACAAGAGACGACAAAATTACCCGGATCCTTCAATTTCTTGGGCAGATTTTGCTGCAAGACTAAAGAACATTGGGCATTCAATGTGACCGCAATAACATCTTCCATTTCCTTCTTGTTGGATAGAAGTTCCTATATGAATTTTGCATACTTCTGCATTTGGGATAGGACTTCCACCAAGGATAAGTTGACGTGCAGCTGCTTTATGATGCTAGTGAACTTTGCAAATTGAGCATCCTCCTTGCCTTTCTTTGACCTCGCAAGATATGGAATTTGAGGTTAATAGGCGGGGATGGGCAGTTGTGCTAACTCTTTCTCTTTTTCTCATTGCTTGCCTTCAAAACTACCAGCAGGTTCAGTTTCCTCTACTTTAATGGTGCTCTCAACTAAGGGTTTCACAACATGAAGCTCTACGTCTTTCCCACTTCTCAGTGTAATGGCCTTGAGCTGCTCCCAGGGGTTTTCTTCAGTGTTTTCTGAGAGGCTCCCTTAAGGTCTCTTAGATAGGGTCTTGGTCATTTGTTCCACTTGATTTTCCAAATTTTTTATTGTAGCTTGCAAATTTCTTATTGTTGTGTCATTGTTTTGCATATACTTCAATAAGATCTCCTCCATGGTAGATTTTCTCTCTTGTAGTCATTTTGGAGTAGGTTCGAAGCCTGGAGGATATTGTCCTACTTGTGGATTCCTATAAGATAGTACCGGATGATTCCGTTTTGAAATATATGGTCTATATATTGACCATTCGGTTGTCTTTGTGCATTTCCCATATATTGGACTTGCTCCATGGGTACAACTTTGGCGCTTGCAATGGGACAATTTGATGCCTTATGTCCTCCTCCACATGTGTTGCAAAACATGACTGCGGCCGGCCTTGACCTATTACCTGATGTAAGTAACTTAATCTTTCCTTTCAACACCTCTAACTTCTCGGCAAGAGCGACATTCGTGATTGTGGATTCATCCAATGATCCAACCATTTTAACTTGTTTTCCCCTTGTAGACCAATGAACTTCATTACTAGCCATGCCCTCAAATATCCTCTCGATATCTTCTGGATACTTATTTCCCAATGATCCATCGGCGGCGGTATTAACTAGTTGCCTCGTGGTATTTTCTAACCTATTGTAGAAAGTATGAACTTTGGCACATGGGTCTAGACCATGTTGGGGACAACACCGAAGTAAATCTTTGTATCGCTCATAGGCTTCAAAGAATGTTTCCGTTGCATCTTGCTTGAAGGCAGAAATATCCACTCGAACCTTCACGGCCTTACTAGGTGGAAAGTAACGGCCAAGGAACTTGTTTAGCATTCAGCAGAAGTGCGAATGGATCCCGTGAGAAGTGAAGTTAGCTATCGATAGGCTCCCTTCCTCAAACTGTAAGGAAAAAGCCTTAACCTAATAGCATCATTGGAGGCCCCATTGATCTTGAACATATTGTAAATATGGACAAACTTTGCTCTATGGGCATGGGGGTCTTCATCTAGCCTTTCATCAAACTGAGCTGATTTCTGTATCATATTCATTATGCTAGCCTTTATCTCAAAATTATTCAAGTTGACATTCAGAGGGTAGATGCTGAATTTCTCTCTGGTGTATTGAGATTGCTCATATTCGGATAGAGTTTGTCTCATTTCGGCCATGATAAGTACTTCTCTAGCTTTAGTAGAGATAGACTCTTCTGCTTATGAAGAGGATCCTGGGATTGACTCTTCTGCTTCTCTTAATCTCCGTTGTAGTGTTCTCTTTATCTCACTATCTCCTTCAATCAAGCCCTTTGGGCTTTTACGAGTCATGCATCAATTCCTCGCAACCAAATATAGTGAGAAAGATTAGAATCAAAGAAATTAATCGAAAGAAAAAGTAAAATTAAAAATAAAGAAAGAAAAAAATGACTAAAGTAATAAACTCCTAGCTTTCCTAGTAATCCTTAGTTCCCCGGCAACTGCGTCAAAAACTTATTGCGCAAAATCTGCAAGTGCACGGGTCGTATCAAGTAATAGAGTGGACTCTTGAAAGGTCATGTATCGATCCTTAGGGAAAAAGGAAATACTAGTAATAATTACTCGTCTATTATCTAGTCGATCCAAAGGTGGGTGTTTGCGAACTAAATCTAAATTGGATAAATTAACAATTCGAGCTAAGAAACATAAATTAACCTTGATGACAGTCAATCATGAGAAGGGATACTTGGGTAATAAATCCCCCTTGGATTTTACTTTATAGGATAGATGGAGATTTCTATATTGATGATTGGTAGGGTTTGGGCTAAGGGTTCCTAAGGTATACTAAATCTCTCTCTCGAGGTGATCAATACCTAATTCTTTCAATTGCATTACGATCTGGGGAACCTATATCTTGGAAAGATTGTGGGAATAAGTCATATTAACGGCTCGCTCTCCTTAGTACTCGAGCTCTCGGTATACTCACAATCTCCTCTATTGGAGTCAGTCTTCACACCGGGAAGTGTTTGCTTCTTCCCTCGTATGGACTACAATAATCTCTCCCGGCTCTCACAATGTAGAGAGATTATCATAACAATGAAAACATTTAATAGACTCACAAAGTTAAACAAATCATTCAAACAAAGGAATCAACACCTTATTAATACATAATCCAATGGTTCATCATACCCAAGTATCTACAAAATTAGATCCCCATGATTGGAGAACAACAATCCAAAACAAAGAGAGTACAAGTCAAAAGGATCATAATGAGAAACATCGTTACATACACCGTTGGTGGCTCTTTGACTTCCTTCTCAATGCTTTGTTCTTCTCTCTCTCCAAGATTAGGAGGTGGGGCTCCCAATCCCTAACCCAAGGAGTTTCTTCTCCCCCAAGATGAATCTTTCCCTCCAAAGCCCTAATCCTTCGTATTTATACTCCCTTCTAGGGTTTTGGAGTGTCATTTACCTTTCAGCCCCTACATGGGTCCGCAGTGTAAGGGAGGGTTATGTCGTACAAGCATTCATACAGGCCGTATGCAAGCTTGTATAGAATACAGGTCGATACATACAACCATACATCAGACCATATGACACCTAGTATGGCTTGCATGTTGAGCCATATGGGCTGTACACGATCTCGGGGACCCAATGCAGAGACTGTCTGCATCCCCAAGTTCATATGGGTCGTATGGAATCCCGTATGCAGTTGTGCCTTCTTCAAAATTGCTTCGTTTCGGTCTTGATTACTCCTTAAAAACTTCCTTTCTCCCGGTGTATCGCTATTATGCCCTGTCTATCAAAATCAACACTTTTAAGGTACCGGAGAGCTATAATTCCATCAAAAAAGCATTGTAAATATACATGAACACAAAATGAAATTATGCTCAATTGGACACTTATTATGGACCTTTCAAAACCATTGCTTGAGGAGCTCCTCAGAGAGTTTGGGCTTTTCAAAGTAGAGGGTGGGGTCAGTTTCTTTTGTGGTCTCTTAAGTAGTTGTGAACTTCAGTTGCCTAACTTTTCAGAACTTTTTGTGTTGGCATACCATCTATGGATGAGATACAAAAAATGATCATAATGAGGTCTGGAGCTCTTTCTTCCTGTAATCCAGCCCCTCGTGGCACCAACTGCCTTCCTGAGGAGGTCTCATTGCCAGCAAAGAGGGAAATGTTGCTTTGACAGAGGAATGATTGAATAACTAGGAGGATCGTCATATGGGCTGTCCTCTTTCTGGAAGAGTGTCCGCCGAGCAGGGGGTTGGTGACCATCGGTATGGCACTCGCACTGACCAATGCAGCTCGGTTGCCCCTACTACCGATCCTAGAGCGGTCCTACCGGCCCCCATGGAGATCGATCCCATTTCCGTTGTGACTCTACGATCATCGGAGAGGACCTTTTCGTCTCTCGCTATGGTTCCTACTTTCGTTTTCGTGGGACAACATGCTGACTCATCTTCGTGCGAAGCTGCTGGTTCGGGCTCCATGAGCCCCGTAACGACTAGTGCCAAATCTTCGGGTCCTTCGACCACTCAAAGGTTATTGAACTCCAAAGCTTCAAAGGACAGCCCTTACCGAGTATATGAGGTTGAGCTGTCGTCCTTGCTAAATAATGTCATGACTATTGTCGAAGCTATCAACTTCTTTTTACCGAATAGCAATTAGGTGGCCTTTGACAAGCTAGACTATGATAGGTTAGCTTCCGGAGCTTAGTCTGACACGAGTAAAGATATCCTTCCTTGTTTATGTCGACCTTATCGAGTTTCTTGCTAAAATGCGACTTATTTTCTTGCATATGTGGCCATCTTAATGGTATATGCCGCCTTCAAGCTCTAATTGCTGACTACTACCTAGGTTCCTCGTTCCGAGGCTCCTGAGGAAATAGAGGTGGAGCTTGTGCTTCAAAGGAAGTGGAGCTCGAAAAGCAGCTTAAGAAGGCCGCGGAATCAAAAGTAAGGCCCTCCCACATGGTTGATATCAGACGAGTTATCAAGAAGGAACTCACTAACCATAACAATTATCTACAAGAGACGTTCGTAGCGCAGCTCGATGTCTTGTGGGAGGACCGTTAGACTTAACTGAAGACTATGAAGTAGGCACATTAGAAGGAGATTGATTGATCATTATCGGGAGGAAATCGATTATCTCTAGAAAGAGAGACAAGACGACCTCACCCGTTGGGAGAAGGAAACAATAAGGAATCAGTCCGAGATTGAGAGGATGGAGGAGAAGATTGATGTTCAGGTCGAGAAGATATGCTTTGGGTGGTAGAGGAGGATAAGGCGAAGGCCATCCATAAGTTTTAATGCTGGGAGGAGTTTTGGGCGTATGTGGAGTAGACATCGCAAAAGGCGATCAAAGATTGGTAGGATTCTCAAGGATTAAGAGACATGATCGCCTACCATAAGTATGAAGCTCTTGCCCACTTCAAAGATTCTGAGGGATTTTGAACCTTTTTAAGGCATGAGGCCAACTTCGGGTTTGAGGTTTCTTTCGAAATCTTCCAGTATATCCTTCGGGCTCATCCAAATTTGGACATCACCTCCATATCCTACTTGAAAGCTCTATGGTACCTCTCGGATAGGCACAAAGCTAAGAAGGCCATCAATGAGGCTGCCAAGGGGCCTATGGCAGACATCACTTAAGGGGTCTGGGAGGAAGTTGTAGAGGGAGCGGAGGCTACTACTGCAAAAGGGGTCGTCACAATGATCATGGAGGAGGTCCAGGCTTGGAATGTTGTAGGTGGAGCAGTTGCTCCGATAACCTAAGGTGTCAACCTTCATCAACAATGGGCTTCGGGTACCCTTGCGCCAAGACCTCCATTCCTTAGGGTGTTCAACTTTGTTTCTTTGATCATTCTTTTTTGTACTCATGTTTGCATTGTGTCGAACATTTATCTTTAGCAATATTATAGATATTTTTTCCCTATCATGATCAAGCTGATTTTTTGACTGCACATGTATTGTCGATCTTTAATGGCTAGCCCCGTCTCACTTGTCTCTACCTTTAATCGATCCTCCTTTTCTCTAGGAGGCACTGAGCTTAACAATTAGGTTAGGAGATATCGGTGAGTTAGTCTGCAAGGAGGCTAAGACGTGCGTCATTATTTTCTTCTGATATCTTGTCGACCTCTTTATGACCTTTTTGTCACCTCGTCGAGCTTCTTGTTCTTTTCTATTCTCTTTTCTCGAGGTCTGAAGCGATGGGTGGTCTTGTCAAAGGGCCATGCTTTTAGCTTTTTGCCTATATTTAGTCAGCTTTTACTTGCCATACCTTGGAGTGTTGCCTAAAAATTGTAAATTGTAAAAGCCTAGGTCTCCTAGTATTCAGTGTCATTTCCATTGTGCTACCTTCTAATTAATGCGTCTCTGTGAGCTTCGTCATTTAAGGTGTCCTCTTGACAGAACTGTACCATTTCTATTTCCCTAGTGTGACGTTACGTGTCACCCTGTGAGCCACATATCCTTCAGCTGAGGATCTATAAGAAGGGTAACGTACAGGGGCAGGTTCTTCTTCCCTCTTCCACTGTTGGCGTCGATATTTCTAGTCTGCCTTCTTCTTCTTTAAGTTCCTGACACGGAATTTATAGTTATGGCCCATGATAGGCCTGTGGTCCTTGGTGGGCCTGATCTCAACCTTGGGTATGGCTTCCGTTCAAGTTTTCTTCCGGCATGGGGTGATTTCTTTTGACTTTTGTCGAACTTCTTCGCTGCGCTAACATCTCTGCATATGTCTCCGAACAAATGTGGCGGGGCTATGGACGCTAACCCTTCCGCAGGTCTCCTATTCTTAGGCATCACAATCTAGCTAGCGTTGAGAGTTGGCGCGACCCTACTTTTCCCCTGAGGACATCGACCCTTTGGGGGCTTATACCATATTCGTGGGCTCAGGGGTTTCTGCTCTTCATCCTGGATGCGTCCGCTTGCTGGTTCTTCCTACTGAATCCGGTCAGTAGGGTTAGCGAGTGGACACGCTGCGTGAGAAACGTGGTGTGGCACTAGTACCTGCAGCTCGTGGTCGTGAAACGCTCTGGTCTGGCATGACCTTGTGGTTGCTTTCACTAGCCCCTACCGAATGGTACATCCTGTGCTTTCCCTTTTTGACACTTCAGAGCATTTGGCTGCAGCTGTGAATATTCCAAGTCATAAATAAATATATTCTTCTTTCTTCTGCTTATTTTCATGAGTGTCTTTTTCTTGCTCCGTAAACTAAACTAGACACTTGTGCGCTGAGCTGTACTCAATTTCACTTTTCTATGTGGGTGACTGTCCTCGATGTTTTTTTACTGCTCTAGCTCGTAGTTGAGGATAGTATTCGGGGTGAGTTTCTTCCTGGGGAGACATTGATTTTAGTGAGGTCACTGCTGAGCATCCATCAATTAATGATCCCCATTTTGAAAAGACAGTGATTTAATGAGCCTGTTTGCACCTTGGTATTTCTGAACGGTTATAGACTATGGGTGACCAGCTTACGATCCTCTTGGTATTTGGGATTCCATACTTTCCAGCGTCGTACCACATTTCCTTTGGTACGTATCCCTTTGGTTGAAATCAATAGGTGTAAATATGGTGGTTGCTCCCGATGCAGCCGGTCTGAGGAATTGTTGTGGCCGTTATCTTCGTGTTCGCGATCCGTGTTGCATCGCTTTGTGAAATGCTTCTGCCTATTCCCCTTACGTTGTGATGCTTAGAGGGGTCACACCATCCCTTCTTCTCTTTAAATAGGCACTTGGGGTATCTTCTCAGCATCTCTTTTCTTTCGTTGCTCCCAAAACCCTTTGTCTGTTTCTTAGAGATAGATCGCGAAGAGCTCAGATAGGTTCTAAGGGAATTTCACAACTGTCCAACCATTCCCTCGTTGTCCCTGGATAAGAGGAGACAGGTTTGCGAGGACAACATTGATCCGATCGTGGAAACTACCTTGTCCATATCTTCATCTAAACTTGATGCACCGCCGTTCGCACGACTGCCTCCAACCCCTCTTTCTGCCACAATGGTTGTGTCCCTATCTTCTTCCTGGGGTGCTCCTTCTGGGGAGACAAAGAAGTAGGTTGCCACTGTGATGAAATCCCTCCTTGCAGATCCTACCACCGCGGTCGAGGCGTTACACTCACTCATGCAAGACACCGACGGGGAGGAGTTGGGCAGATTAAGCGAAGAGGAGCTCACCTCCTAGCTCTATCTTATAGGGGCCAGAGTAAGTCTTCCTATGCCTTGTGGGTCTTACCCTGATTCTCCCTCCTTTGATAACACCTTTTTGAGTGCAGTTTACCACCCTGATAAGCGTTACTGCGACTCATTTGTAGATGGTTAGAATGAGCGTTCCCTTGAGGTTGTTGGTTGGTACTTAGGCCAGGTTGGCGAAGGCTGAGGTCGACCTCTGGAAGTCAAAGAACGAACATACACGACACAGCCAAATGATCTACCACCTAGAGGAGATGCACACCCGCAAGTCAGAGGCTGCAAAGAAGGACAAGGAAATGCTCGGGAATGAGCTTGCCACTCTTCTATTCACTCTGGCGTTGGTTTTGGCGGAGGCGGAGAGTGCATGGGAGTGGCAATCGGTCGATATCATAGCGGTTCGCGAGGACGTAGTTGCAAGGTTTAAGGAATCAATGGAGTATCGACTCCTTCTTCGTAGAGAGGTCACTCGTGCCATTTAGGAGTTCAAGAATTCTCAAGAGTTCATGGACCTGCTCCATCAGGAAGGCCTTGAAAGGCATAAAGGAAGGCTTCGGGCTCTGTTTGGGGATCGCCCGCAGTCGCACAGACTTGAACCTCATCACGATTGAAATCCAGGACGCGCTCTAGTATCTCCTTTCCTCACCCCCGCTGGTTGACGAAAACCCATGTTGCTTATTTCATTCTTTCTTTTTTTTTTTTGGTTTAATCTCCTTGGTACAGTACTCCTTTTGTATTCATCTACTTTTTTGTTTTGTTGGTAGTAGAAACTCTTCTTTCTTTTAGTGAGATGGTTCTTGCCCCCTCTATGTGTTGACTAAAGATTGAGTGTTTCCCTTGAATGTATCTTCTTCTAGTTTTTTGGATCGCTCGCATCTAGGTATGGCCGGTAGGGGTCTATGACAAGCATGTTTTTTTTTTTTTAATTTTTTTATTTTTAACATCACAACATCATTCAACAACCCTTTTGCTGTTGCATATTGTGTGAAAGAGTCTTCGGATCTCGTCGAGGAATGAATGCTTATTGTTGAGGGCACCGCTACCCAAGAAACTTATGGAACTCATGTTCCCAAGGAAAGTGGACCTTTGTAGGGAAGAGACTCGATTACGCCCTATAGGCACAATGTGCTCGTCCGCACCGTAAGCCTCTTTTTAGGGGAACTATCAAAGTTTTTGCTCACATTGGGAGGCTTTGAGGAGAATGTCCCTGAAAAGGTGACGACTTAAAAAAATCTTGTCAGGGAAGTGATAAGGTCGTACCTGGTAGAGCTCGCTCCTTAGGAGTAGACAAGGTGTCACTCCTTAAAAAGAGATGATTGCCAAGATTCGTTCCTTGAGAAGGGATGAAGCCTTCGCCAACTATGATGTAACCCGCTCTTTAAGAAGTATATTGTGTCTTTTCATTACCAAGGGTTGCACCTTAAGAGGTTACGCCCGTAACCACCCATTCCTTACAAGGATTCAGGGGCCTTCACAGTACCAAGGGTCGTACCTTAAGAGGTTGCTCCCGTAACCGCCCGTTCCTTAAGAAGATGTCGGGGCCTTTGCAGCACCAAGGGAGGTGGTACCTTAGGAGGTTGCACCCATAATAGCTTGCTCCTTTAAAGAAGATGACTAATACAACTCGTTCTTGAGAAGATAACGAATAGCACAATTCATTCCTTTATAGGAGACAAGGCATCTTTCCGCTCCTTAGGAGGAGTAGGGGAGTCACTCTTTAAGAAGTATCGATTGTAGAGGCTCATTCCTTAGAAGGATACGACTGAAACAACTCGTCACTAAGAAGATGACGACTGACACAACTCATTCCCTTGAAGGAGATGAGACATCCTTCTCCTTCTTAATACGAATACGTGGAGTCACTCCTTAAGAGGTAGCAACTGTAGAGGCTAGTTCCTCATAATAATATGGCTGATATATATGCAATCCTTAAGTGTATGGGTCATACCAATTAATAGAGTGGACTGCAAGGAGTCGGATGTCGAATCCACAGTGACCAAGAAGTACTAGTATTAACTATCTATCTGTTATCTAGTCTAATCTCAATTGGGTGGTGCCAACTAAACCTAAAAACTAAAGAGAATCTAAGAATTAAATGCTATGGAAAATGGGTTTGGATCTTGAGGACAATCAATCAGAAGTGGAGACACTCATGCAATGAATCCCCTTCGAGTTCTTAAGAAAATATATAGATAAAAACTTCTATTTCGATGATTGGTATATTTTGTACCAGGAGTTCCTATATTATATTAAATCTCTCCCTTAAGGCGATCAATACGTAACGACCTCATTGCATTAGCGTTCTAGGGAACCTATATCTTGGAAGAGTTATGGGAATAAGATATCTTAAGGGCTCGTTCCTTAAGATGTCTTATTGAGGTAGGTTTACACTCATGGAGACGTTCGCTTCTTCCCCTGTATGAACTTGAATAGATTTCAGGGTTGTCGCCATGTAGAAACTATTGTATTAAAAACACTCAGTAGATACGCAAAACAAAAGCCAATCATTCAATAATATAAATCAATGTCATTAGTTAAACCCTAACCTGAAGGTTCATCATGCCCAAGTATCTAGAAAGTTAGTTCCCCATGAGTGGGGAACACAAATCCAATACAAAGGAATAAAAGGGAACAAAAAACCAAGATACACATAGACGCTATTCCCTCTATTGTTGGTGACTTCTAATGCCAGGATTTCCAACGGTGTTTTCTCTTTCCTCACCTTCAAGCTTTGCCTCTTCACGCCCTTCAAGATAGCTCGATTGAATATTGGATTAAAGGTGTAAAAAGATTCCAAGATATCTCCTCGACCCTAAAAGTCAGAATTTATATCGTTCAATTCAATAGAAAAGCGTGTGACATGTACTGTGTCTACCTGGAGCCATTGCATAGCAAAAATCGGAGTCGATAGAGAGCCATATGAGCTATCTATATAGGCCGTATGGGAGCTCGTATGGCTGTCTTGAAAAATCAAAACTTATGCTGCACCAACTCATACGGGCCCGTATAAGCCCGTATGCGACCCCATACTGTCCTTTGAAAAATTAAGGGGGGACTTGTTCTGTTGTATTGCCCTATACGGGCTATATGGAAACCCGCACGGGCCCATATGGTCTCTTGAAATCCTTCGTTTCATCCTCTAATCATCTTCAAGCGCCCTGCTTTTTTTTTTTTTTTTGAAACATCTTATTTCTGCCTTGTTTATAAAAAACAACACTTATTAAGTACCGGTGGGCTATATTTTAACCAAATAGTATGTAAAGTGAATATGAATATGGTATAAAATTATGAACAATTAAACGCTTATCAACGGCTGACACAACTCATCTCTGAAAAGATGATAGCTGCATAACTCGTTCCTTTGAAGGAGAAGAGAAGTCATTTTGCTCTTTAAAAGGAACGCATGGAGTCGCCCCTTAAGATGTAGTGACTATAGAGGCTTGTTCTTTAGAAGGATATGGCTGAAACAACTCATCTTTGATGGTATTATGGTTTGCGCAGCTTGTTCCTTTGAAGGAGACGAGACGACCTTGCCCTCCTTAAAAGGAAGGTGGAGAGTCATTCCTTAAAAGGTAGCGATTGTAGAGGCTCGTTCCTTTGAAGGAGACGAGACATCCTTCTGCTCCTTAAAAGAAAGGCGGGAACTTCCTTTGTAATAGATAAAACCTTCAAGTAATGAAGACCCTTTTTGCTCGGCCTTTTAGAGGACTTCACCCGTTGAGAGGGGTTTTTTGATTTGAGCTTTCAAGGACTACTCGACCCTTAAGAGGGACTTTGTCGAGCTTGCGAGGAACGCTCTGCCCTTTAGAGGGCCTTGTAGAGCTTGTGGGGAACGCTAGACCCTTAAAAGACACTTTATCGAGCTTGCGCGGAATTGTCAGACTTGTTTGAGCATTTGAAACCTCGTACAAAGAAGACCATGGTTGCTCAAAAGATGTCATTTCATTAGCTCGATAAAGTATGAAACAATTACACTTACTACCAGAAGCACCTTAGGTATTCGGTATGGAATGGTCCTTGTAAGCTTCCGACCCTGTGAGTCGGCTAGCCTATATGTGTCGAGCTTTACAACTTCTTCACCGATGTAAGGGCCTTCCAAATTGATGGTGAGCTTACTTGTGCATCCTTCATTCCCGTGAAAGATATTCTTCCTCAACACTAAGTCTTCCGTATAGAAGGAAATACCATGTATCTTAGAGTTATAGAATCGCCGAATTTTTTGCCGATAAGCTGTTGCCCTGATGTTGGCTAGCTCCCTCTTTTCCTATAAGAGGTCAAGTTTGGAGATGCCATGTAACGGCAAGTGTACGGGTCATAACAAGTAATAAAGTGGACTTGAAAGTAGGGTTATCGATCCTCATGGAGATGGAAGTACTAGTACCCACTATTCATTTAC